>JAVIWB010004791.1:0-633075 GCA_031893035.1 Dermolepida albohirtum | reverse complement strand
GGTGCAATTTTCCAACAGGACTCGCTATGCCAAAATCGAAGGTTATGGTCAAATATTTCAGGAAAATGGAATAACTCTCCTCGACTGGCCTGGCAATTCTCCAGACTTAAACCCAATTGAAAATCTGTGGGCTATTTGTAAGACTAGGTTACATAAAATGGACTGTACAACGAAGACAAAATTGATAGAAGCAGTAATTCAGGTGTGGTTTCGGGACGAGAAAGTAAAGGAAAACTGCCAAAAATTAATAGATTCCATACCGAAAAGAGTTCAGGCTGTCATCGCAGCTAAAGGAGGGCATATCTTTATTAAATTACAGTAACACCTGTGTTAACGGCCACCTGACTAAAGCGGCCACCTGAGTTTCAAAGTTCCCCGAATCGACTATAAGGAAATTCCCATACACAAATACCCGTTAATTACGGCCACCTTTGTAAACGGCCGCGGCCAAATAACCCAAACTTTTACGGCCTATTTTCATAGAAATTTACCTGCCAATGTCGGCCGGACTATTTATGACATGTATATTTTTATTGACGGAAATACCTAATACAAACTGTCGGGGTTTCCCGGGGTTTCCTATTACCTGGTAGTAATTCACCCTTTTCGATTTAAACTTTATTATTCTAAAGGAAACAATTCAGTTTAAAGTTGTCTCCGTATTGGAAAGGTTTTTAATTAAGTATGTCGCAAAAAAGAAAACGTTTGTCGCTAAAAGACAAAATAAATATAATCGCGGAAAGTGAAAAGTATGCGTTAAGTTCGCGAAAGTTGGCCGAAAAATATGGGGTTGGAAAAATACAAATTAACGCTATTATGAAAAATAAAGGTGAATTAAAAAGATGGTCGAGGAAGGTGTTAACATGGAGCTAAAACGAAAATTTCCGAAGTCGGAAGGATTGGCAGTGGATCAAGTCGTCTACAATTGGTTTTGCAAAGCCAGAAATAAAGCAATTCCAATATCTGGGCCGCTACTTAAACAAAAAGCACTGGAGACAGCATGCAGTTTAAAGATGGAAAATTTCGCAGCATCTAATGGATGGTTGGAAAGTTTCTGTCGGCGACACAGTACAACTTTTAAATCAATTTGTGGTGATTCCGCAGAGGTTAATTTGGACGATATAAAAGACTAGAAAACTAAGTTACCGTTGATTTTAATAAATTATTCTCCTCGAGATGTGTTTAATGCCGACGAAACAGGTCTTTATTACTGCGCTATGCCAAATAAGACATTTGCATTAAAAAGTGAGAATTGTGCAGGGAAGAAGGCAGCAAAACAACGTTTGACTGTTTTACTATGTGCAAATATGGAAGGTGAGAAGGAAGATCCATTAATAATTGGAAAAAGTAAAAATCCTCGCTGTTTTAAGGGTAGTTATGTGGACAAATTACCCTTAGAATGGGTTTCTAACAAAAAGGCATGGATGACAACGGAAATTATGACAAGATGGCTGCATAAATTTGACAATAAAATGAAAAAACAAAATAGAAAAGTGCTTCTTTTCTTGGATAATGCCACTTCACATTCTAAAGTTCCATTAGAAAATGTTAAACTAGTCTTCCTGCCGCCAAACACCACTTTGTCAGCCCTTGGATCAAGGAATAATTCAGAATTTCAAATTGATTTACCGAAATTTTTTGACTAAAAAGCTTCTAACGTTTATTGACAATGAATGTGATTTTGAAATTTTTGAAAAAAACATAAATTTAGCGAATGCACTTGTATGGATTACAGCTGCTTGGAAAAAGGTATCTCCTGCTACAGTTAAAAAATGTTTTTCCAAGGCCGGATTCTCTGATGTTATCCAGGAGGACACAATGTTTGATGAAGAAGACGAAATATTTATATCCTGCAGTTCGTATTTTTGTTTATAAAATTTTACCTACAGAGAGCCCTAACAGTATTCCAGAAATTGTTGAAGATTTGTGCAATAATGATGAAGTTTTTAAACTCCAAAATCTAGTTTATCTAGTATGAGTGAAGTGTGTGCAAAATTAAAGAAACAAAATTATTTATTGTGCAATAACAATGGTGACATTTATATGGATGTTTATAAAATTTTACACATGTGAAGCTGCAGTTTTTAAATCGAAGCTACAAACAAATACTTTAAAAAAAATCCTAATAAATTGTTTTTTCGTATGAATATATTGTAATAATATGTACATATAAATAATTTATTAGATGTCATATTATCTATTATATGTAAATACATTAAATTTTTAGTTTTTCTTACACATATTTGTATTTATATACTATTTACTTTAATTAATAAAATAAAGAAAGCAAATCCTAAAATTAATTATGTATTTTATTTGTGAGACGAAAAACCTGTCAATTACGGACACCTTTATATAACGGCCAATATATTTTGCTTTTTGGGTGGCCGTTATTGACAGGTTTTACTGTATTAGTAATTTATAATTTTATATTATCTCATCGTGATTATATGACAAATAAACAGTTTTCTTAGTTATATTGTGTTTGATTCCATTATTTTGCAAAATATTGTAGCTTGTAATTGAAAATGCAAAAACTCATTTTTCTTATAGCATATTTTCTTAAATCTAATATTATTTACTACTGTCTGCATAATATACCAAGAAAAAACTTAATTACAATTACGTATTTCTAATTAAAAGATGTAAATGCAGGAAATCGAAATTAATTATCTCTCTTTATACGAATAGGATATTGTGGCCACTCTGCATGGATTTTTCAGATGCGTATTATGATTAAATAAAATTCTTACTAATGTTTTACTAAACTTTATAGCATTCCCAAGTTTTGAAAAATTACGTATTTGGCATATGTGCATACATATATCTATACTCTATTTCCGATGTAGCATCAAAAATTCTAAATTGGGTTCTTTCTATTTAGAAATTTCCATAGATAAGTAGAAATTCATTATTTTATACAATAAATGATAAGTTTAATCACATAAAATTGTTTAAGAACCTTATTCAAATTTTCATTTATCATTGGTCTGTAAAGATTAGATAAATATTTACAAAACTTTTGAATGAGATTTAGTATTTTCTTATAAAATAAATTATTCAATGTAAGGGTTTACACCCAAAAAATTAGATGTTGTACAAGGATCGATGACAAATGACCAGAATATAAAAAATGTTAAAAGGCAAAAAATATTATTTAAATTTACTTTAATTATTATTTACTTATTTTACAAAATGCCAATTGTCATAAATTATTTATTTATGTTTCGAGATTGTAAGTTGTGACAATGTCATTGCATTTCTAAAAATCGATATGAATGAAATGAAATAACGAAGATAATTGATTGAATTTTATATTTGTATTGCTAAAACTTTTTTCATGATTGATGAAATGGCTTTAAGGGAATCGTCTATAACAAAATCTGCTTAATTTAGATACCATAAAGGGTTTGAAGAAGCCACAAACTGCAAGTATATAATAGTTTATTCAAAAAGAAGGTGATGGATGCTGAAAGACAATAATTATTGCGGATGAAATAGCAGAGGTAGTGGGTGATAAAAAGGAAGACTACCACCAAACACGAGCAAGTACGCAAAAACATACCTTTAAAGATATGGTCATAACATTTTTTGATTATAAGGGAACGGTGTATACGCATATAATCCTACATACTACCAACTGTTAATTATTACAAAGCAGTTATGCGTTCGTCAATTTAGAATCGCATCCCCAGAAAACGATTCGTGTTGATTAGAAGCACAGCTTTGCTATAATAACGCTTGCCTGCATATCACTATTGTTGCGATAAAATTTTTTAACGTTATGCTCTCAAGTATAGAAGGTCTTAAAGTACTACAATTTCAAACAAAACTAAATGCAGTTAAGCTACCGGAGACGATTGTTAGAAACTCTCAAAGAATGGTTATTGTCATGTGTTTGAACAACGCAGCACCGTTGGAAAGCATGTGTTAGAGGTAATACTTAGACCTCCGCTATCTTTGTTTATAGTTCCTTCTAAGCTTCTATGCTAGAATCGCATCTCCGGCACTGCTCCTTTACTTGTCCAGGTTTCATCCGCTCTTGTAGCGGAACATTCTCAGGGCTGTTGTTGATTATGTCCAACAGAAGCTTCGAGGATTTTCTTTTCATGGGCGGAAGAAGCGTCGACAAGTAAAGTAGCAGTGCCAGAGATGTGGCTTCAGCCCGAAAGCCTAAAAGAAACTATGTGATAGAAGTATCGTTGTTTAAGATTTGAAAATAAAGTTTTAGTAATAGTAGTCCTAGTTTTTATTGAAAATCCTCCATACTTATCAAATTTATATGTTTCTGTGTAACTGGTTAAAATGCTCAAAATTTAACGAAAATCAAATACAATTACAATCTTCGATTACTTCTATCAGAAAATCAAGGTTATTATGAAATTTTACAGAATGATTTTTATACTAAATTAGAGAAGTTAATTTCCCCAGCTTACACAAAGACGAATGTTTGTCTTAATATGTATTCTTTATTTACTTAATTAAAACAATCGAAAATTAATCAATGGAAAATAACACAGTTTATCGATAGAACGAAGTGAATACAAGAACATATGGACAAACCATTCGTTGTAGTAGTTTTCGGAAAATTGGATTCATACATTATGAAGTCTATACTATGTATGTATACACACATACACGTATACATATCGTTAAGAAATGTCTACTACGACGGCATTTCAATAACTTGCACTTGTTGCTTCATTAACATGTATGAAATTTCTATGGCATTTTTGGTAAATATCTATTTATTTGTACACATATTTGAAGTATAGTTGGTATGTGACGTGTTCTTATATATTGATAAAGACTGATCTTAATGTTCAGATATATTATACAATGGTGTGGAAATAATACAAAATAATGTAATGTTTATATACAGATTGAAAAACAACGGGGGTATATGATACTGTTGTAAGACGAGTACAATAGAGAGTTCATAGCTGTAAGAATAGCCAAAGTATATTCTTACTGGTTTTCTGAGCGACAGCATGCTACATTCTTGTCAATCGCATCTTTGTCTAATACATTAGGTATAGCCACAAATTATTGGAAAATAAGTCCTCTTTCTAACATTCTGAAACTTCTATTAATTGGTCGTTTTGCCCAAGCAATCGGCAATCGTTGGCACCTGCTCAATTCGTATCATTTGTTTCTCGGTTCGATCAGTTTTTAAACGGCACTCGTCTAGAATCGATGATATCAATCATCGGCAATTATCGGCCGCGTCACTGGTATAACTGCCGACGTTTCGTACCGACTCGTATGGGACATCTTTAGGGCTCAACTACAGCTATTGTTTGTTGCACTGACTGGCTAAACTACTGCAACAAACAGTAGCAGTAGTTGAGCCTTGATGATGTACCATACGAGTGGGCACGAAACGTCGGCAGTTATATCAATGATGCGGTTCCAGCCTGGAAGACCAGAAGAAGATGATAGGAAGTATATTTTGCAAAGATTGCTTCATTGCAAGTTTTTAACTCAATGCTAGACGAAGTAATTAGTATATCAGATGGAGTTACTAATGTCAATTTAGGAGGTTTTGTAAAGCGTTACATTTAATTTAATGAATAATTCCAAATAGTACTGATGACAAAAATTCTTGCGCAGAAATGATGCCGTACATTATTTATTATTTATAATACATTGGGTTGTTACACAAGTGCGTTCGGTTTTGTATCATTTATTAACAAATTACATATTCTAAAAGAGGAGAACTTTTAACACATGTACTGTCCATTACTGTCTACGACTTTAGCCCTACCAAATACCCAACATTACTTTGTTCGGGTGGAGGCTATTCTTTGACGATGTCTGGAGAGCGCTGTCTTTTTAAGATTAAGACCTGCGGTGCACGACGTTGTTAGAGACATTCCATTTTTCATCTCCAATAATTATATTCTTAAGAAAAGGTTGTTCCTTTTAATGAACTGATGCCAAATGAGTATACGCTGCATCAGCTGCCGTTCATTAAGATTATGTGGAACTCACACATTATTTAATGACGTTACATATTACGCGCAATATGTGGGTTTTCATCCACTGCAGTCGTTATTGTGTCCGTGTCAGTTGTTACAGGCCGTCTGGAGCGCTTCTGGTCTTTAAGTTCAAATTCGCTGTTTCTAAATTGGATATACCAATACTTTGTACAGCATGATCGGTGACTGTAGATTCACCGTAGACATTGCATTACTTTTCGATTGCTTCAGTCGCGTTTTTCCTTTCTGGAAATAATACAGCATGATAAGCCAAAAATGCTTATTTTCATTCACTATTTTCACTCTGCACGAGGTCACAAAGTTGATTCGCTAAATTAGAGAAACTACACTGAAATATAGTCAAAAGTGTATGCTATAACTAGGTTAAGAAAATAATCCACTCACCTAACTATTCCCCTCCTAGTACCCGTCATCATAAATGCGCCAAAATACGAACTGACTTATGTAACAACTTGGTAAGTAAGTATTTAAACCATGATATACACTACCAGCCATAAATCTGAATATCGGAATGTAAACATATAAATAGGCAATCTAAATTAGAGTGCATTTGTTTTACCAATTAGAGCACCACCTATGTGTCATTCTCACTAATTGTCAAACTATCCTCGTATATATATTATATTATTTCTGCAACGTCGGTCTTAGAATTTTTGTTATATAAGTAGTTGCCTTTATCCTTTCTTAACAAATTTTGTAAAATAACATATTTATTAATAAATCAGAATATCATTTTTTAATTAATTAAAAAAATAAATTTAAACATATTAAAAAACTACACCATTAGAAACATTCAATGACATTGTAGAAAATTTAAACATTTGCAGTTTCTTTCTTTCTTTTGCTGAAAATATGTTTATATTTTACAGAACATCTCTTATTTACTTTGTAATAATTTACAGTCTGCTTGCAGTTGAGAAAATTGGCTACTGTGTTATAAACCTTATTTCGTAGTTATTGTGTTGAGACATTATCATCCTCTTGTTAGATATGCATACATATGTATGTATGTATATATGATATCTAACAAGATGAGCAATCAGTAAAAATTAAAATATGTTGCTTGTTAATAGGCCACTGCTTGAATTGAAAAGGTTAAGTTTCTACTACAAAAAACTAATAAAATATTTCCTAATATTACGACTTACATACATACATATGTACAATGAATCGAAAGAAAATTTCCGTATATAAGAATTGATTGTTAAAAAAATACTTTGACTTATATTAAGCATTTAATAATTTTAAGAAATGAATCAAAGCATTAGTAATTACAGTAGTCATTTACCAGAAGTAACCTTACCCGTTTAAAATAACGGTGCGATAAGTATTTTCAAAAAACGACACTTTTTTATTGTTCAGTTTTTTCAATAAATGTGCATTATGTTTACCCATAATTTTTGTTATAGAATACATTAGATAATATTCCACGTAGTTATCAATAACAACAGAATGAATTCTAAGCGTATAATGTAAGTGTATATGGAAATAGCTGTGCTTGTATGTTATAAAAATGATCAATTTTCTGTTACATTTCTTGAGTATTGGTTCTGAATTCTATTAAATTGCTTATATTTTCAAATTTGATGCTTGAATTAAAGCCAATATCGTTCTATTGAATCCAAAAATTTAATTTATGCAGAATATTTTTATCACCTGCCTTTGATTTGTTGGAAGACAATTACTCACGCCAAATTATTACAAAGATTTAATCACGTTCATCACATATTCAGTAAATATAAGACCTCTATTTAAAAGGTGATTTCAATTGAACTTTATTTTAATTGGTTGCTGTTTGCGTCCTGCGAACATTGGGCGTTTACATGGATAATTCGTCATGGTCTCATATTTTATTCAGAAACGCATAAATATAATTCAAGTTTGCTACGAAAACAGAAGGAAGAAAACTTTTACCAACTTCTGGATCAAAGAATATGTCAACTGAGTCGTGGTCTAGTGCAGAAGTTCGAAACAAGTATGGTCATGACAACCAAGAGTTTGTTATCAACTCAGAAGTCGTTCGGATGACAATATTGCTCGAGTAATTGATAAGGTGCATGAAGAACCAATTACGTCAATTTGTCATCGTTCAAAGAGATATTAAATTCAAATACATTTGTATATTGTGTTTTAGATAACATAAAGTAATACTGATTTTTGCAAAAAAGGATGAAATTCAGTTTTCTTTAAATGGCTTTGTGAATCACCAAGTTAATGAAAATTTACATGTTATTAAAAAGAAAGTAATGCATCCACAAAAATGTACTGTTTGGTGTGCTCTATAGGCCACTGTTAATGGTGTATTCTATCGGGAGTTTTTAATTAACTTTTTTTCAGTGAAACTAACAATTTGAACTGAACGACATGTATCAACAGGATGTAGCCACAAGTCATTCAGAACCTGAAACAATATTGTTATTTTAAACTACATTTACCGTGTTATTTCCAAGAGTAATATTGACTAGCCATCAAGGTATTGTGATTTAAGCTCATTAGACTTTTCTCAGGGGCTATTTGAAGCAAAGAATGTCGGTAAACCTGCTATGTTCCAACGCTAAAAGAGAACATCAGAAATTATTTACATTACTGAAATAGAACCGAGTTTCTGCGAAATTATTATAGAAGATCGCTACAAAAATAGTATCATGTTAGCGGAATTGCAAACGACATATTTCATACATAATTTTCTAATGACAGCAATAAAATTAGGATTTTTAGCAAATTTTGTGTTTTGTTCAGAAAAAAAACTTTGAACTTTAATTTAGATCATCTTTATTTATTTTAATATTATTTGCACTATCTTTCACTATTATTTTATAATCATTAGGAAATAAAGAGTCTGCAGTTTTGTCTTTGTTTTAATAAACCTCTGATATATCCTAAACAGAACGAAGAACGAGTCTGTATAGCACATTTGATTCAACAACTGATATGCATTTTTGGTTTAACTTTTATTCTCTTCTAATCGATTGAAGAGAAAACTATTGTTTTTGCATGTTAACATTACACATGTGATTTTTCCCATCTTGTGTATGGTGGATTTAGTTTCTCATTATCAATAATATTTCTTTATTAAGAGAAGTTACATTATAGAGGTAGTATTAGTTACAAGTAAATGAGAGTATGTTTATCTGACTTGGATACATAGCATATTTCTCTTCCTCTCCCCCTTCTCTCCCTAGTGTTTTCAATATATTAAAAATTTTCATTTTTTCTATACAAATATTATTAAAGAAATGATATGTCATAAGAATAATATTATGATAAATTAATTTATAGGTTTTATAATAAAACAGGGTTTTCCAATAAGCGTGTTAGAAGTTTAAAATCAAATATGTACAAGAGCATGCTATCTACTTCTGGGCTTCCGGGCTGGAACCGCGTCACTTGTATATCTGCCAATGTTTCGTATCCATTTATATGGGACATCTTCAGGGCTGAACTACTGCACTGAAACTGAAACGTCGGCAGATATACAAGTGACGCGGTTCCAGCCCGGAAACCCAGAAGCAGATAGCATGGACCACGACCGCGGAAGTCTACGTACCAGATGTACAAGAGCAATCTATGACGTTATGAGTTAAAAATGCTGTCGTTTGAATATCCTCTTCGCCTTCGATTAAATGCATTCAGACCCAATTTTCGATAGCTTTTTCACACACATCACGTGCTGATATTTTTAAAGATGTGTTGAATGTTAAAAAAAAGATAATTTCTTTTTCCAAATGTGAATCGGATTCTAACTGCTCTAAAGTGCAGTTCGACGCCAATTGTGATCAGTAGGTGTTAGTTCGTTAATTAAACTTTGTAAGCCTACAAATGAAGAGAGTGATGCATAATTATCAATGTAGTCCTCTTGGAAAGGCTGAGTTCGTGAAAACGATGTGGTTTGATTAATCTCTTACATTTTGATCTACATCTGCGAAATTTTCCTCTGATCGGGTGGCCAAATCACGCACAGATGATATTCATTAATCTACAAGTGTGCCAGTTTGTTCAAGTCTCATGAATAAATTCAACGTTATGTTAAATCGTATGTTATTCTACTTATGTTAATTTATATGTGTGACATGTTTATTGAAAAGCACTTCATAAAAGTATTAATATTATAAAAATATTATTTTCCGTAATAGAAATTAGTTTACTGATACTGAAATAATTTAAAATATCTGTGAAACAGTTACACTACAAAATTGGAATAATATGAAGAGTCGCGTATTGAAAGTGAAGAACCATCTATTGTAGCTGTTTTTTGTTATTAAAATTTTTTTTCAGCTGAAGAATTTATGTTAACGGTGTCACTTAACTCATTTATACCAACTTAAGTTCGAAGAAAAAAACAAAAGATGTGGAACAGTTGGAATTAGTGCCAGAAACGGTGGACACTTCTTATTTTTAAATGTAGTATCAAGTTTGCTTCCTCTTGTGTTATACATCTTAAGAAGTTTTAGCATATATGTACATAATGGACATTTTGATCTGTTTGTAGTTGGACACTTTTTCATGTTTACGTGTTTGTATCTATAAGTTTTTATTGTTACTCATCGTTCGTTTTTAGCGTCGTCTTCATAAATGTTTGCATTTTAATTAAAAATCTATCTTGGTCAAGACGCTAGAGCAATTCGATTTACATACGTCATGTCAATTTAAGTATTCTATCACTTACTCGGTATACAAATCTGTTGGATATCAGTCATTTTAGGATATTAGATATGAATAAACAAAATCAAAATAAGTAAACATATCTAACAAAGATATTGTAAAGAAAATGAGTAGACAGACTCAGCCGGTTCTCGAACCTACTCATTGACTTTGATTACATCGCATGGCCGGTTAATGAGGAGGTTCTAGAATCGACTGAACCCTAGGAGGTTCCAATGATTTAAATATGAAGGCCATTTAAGATTAGATGAGCGATATTGCAGGAGCTAAGGTCAATGGGGAATGGGAAGGTTTTAGAATAAGAAGTGCATAAAATTGTTACAAGATTAGAGTTAGTTAAGGTTAAGGTTATTGCGATTAGGGAATTTCGTTAGTTCGAAAAAGGTAATTACGTATATGAATGAAGATACATAAAGGTAGAGTTATAGAATCATTGTCAGTGTTGTAAGTTATCATGTAGCGTTCATTTAATGTGAGAGAGCAAAGTGACGATTGTTCTCAGAAAGTTGAAGGCGGTGAATTGAGAAATGCTACTATTGAAGAAGGTAATTTCACGAATAGAGTTGAGAATTATAATGTGGACCCTTGTATGAGCATTTTTGTACTAAAATGGATCAGATGAATGATTTTTGGGATAAAGTAGATATGTATGCACAAGAACCACCATGGAGTGTATATTTAGTAGGAGAAAGAATGTATTTTTTTAATAAAAGTAATTTGAAATGGATATGTGTTGGTTTGTCACTAGACTTTCATTTTGAACCTGTAGTGAAAATTGTAGGTGTAAGAAGCAATAGGGGTTTTTCAATGTCAAAGACTGGGATGGATTTTTACTAGAGAGTGCGAAATTGAAAAAATATTTTGAATATTTCTATGGAATTTTAATTTGCAAATGTCTAGTGAATGTTAATAATTATATATAAATATATATTTAATTCTGTATTATTAATTGACATAAAAAATGAGTTAAAAGAACATGAGGTGTCTATATATATATATATATATATATATATATATAAGGAAGGGTCGGTTTCATTTCGTCTAAGGTGCATATCGCAAAAGTTGATTCCTTGTGTTAAATGAATTTCTTTCAATTCGTGAGGTACCCAAATATCAAGTTTCTTAACTAGCCCAAGACATTTTAAACGTTTTTCAATTGTTGTGTGCGATACATGTAGCCTCTCCGCAACCTCTCGAACAGTTATATATATATATATATATATATATATATATATATTATTTTTGGTTGTTATGTGTTATTATATCAGTTGTTATTTATGAAGATGATTCATTTTTAATAAGATGGCCCCGAGGGGGAAACGTGGTAATTTAATTCGGAAATGGACAAAGGTAAGTAGTGGTTTGTTGAATAGTGTAATAAATAGGCTCCCAGTGGAATTACATATACGAGGAAATTGTTTTTTGTGGTCCTGGAACAAAATTAAAGGAACATTTTGAAAGAGGTGATATGGGTGTGAATTTTTTAGATGAGGCTTGTAGAGAGTACGATATATTCTCATTCAAGCGATTAATTGGAGCGTTACGTTGCAGACGAGAAATTATATCAAAAGCCTATAGGTCGAATTAAGAACTAAGGCATAGCTTTAACAGAAACACTAGCTCCTTCATTAGTTGCTGTAACTATGACAGGAAAAACAAAATTTGTAATGGGCGTAAGGAGCAAATATAGAAAAAATATTTTACTATTTTATTTCCGTAAAGGAAAGAAAGCTGCTGCGGCTCACAAAAAGATATGTGAAGTTTATGGTGTTAATTGCTTAACAGAGCGCACGTGTCAGAATTGGTATAAAAAATTCCGTTCTGGAGATTTTTCCCTCAAAGATGAGCAACGTTCTGGTCGGCCTACTGAAGTTGATGATGACCAAATCAAAGTCATAATTGAAAAGGATCGTCATATATGTAACTGTTCGAGAGGTTGCGGAGAGGCTACATGTATCGCACACAACAATTGAAAAACGTTTAAAATGTCTTGGGCTAGTTAAGAAACTTGATATTTGGGTACCTCACGAATTGAAAGAAATTCATTTAACACAAGGAATCAACTTTTGCGATATGCACCTTAGACGAAATGAAACCGACCCATCCTTAAAAAGAATCATCACTGGTGATGAAAAATGGGTCCTGTACAGTAACATAGTTCGAAAACGATCATGGAGCAAACACGATAAACCAGCTCAAACCACATCGAAAGCTGAATTTCATCCAAGAAAGATCATGCTGTCAGTTTGGTGGGATTACAAAGGTGTTGTGTTTTTTTGAGCTGCTTCCAAGGAACCAAACGATCAATTCTGATGTTTACTGTCAACAATTAATAAAACTGGATGAAGCAATCAAAGAAAAATGGCCAGAATTGTCAAATCGGAAAGGTGTAGTTTCCAACCAAGATAATGCAAGGCCTCACACATCTTTGGCAACTCGTGGGAAACTATTGGAGCTTGGCTGGGAAGTGATGCTACATCCCCCATACAGCCCTGATCTAGCACCATCTGATTACCATTTATTTCGAAGTTTGCAGAATTCTTTGAATGGTACAACTTTGACAAATGACGATGACCTTCACTCGCACCTGGTTCAGTTTTTTACTGATAAGGACCAGAAATTTTATGAGCGCGGAATCATGCAGCTGAAAGAAAGATGGCAAAAGGTCATTGAGCAAAATGGAAAATATATAATTGATTAAAAACTATTCTTTGTTTAAAAAAAAGTGTTTTATTTTATACTACAAAACTGAAAGTACTTAGTTGCTAACCCAATATTTACCAAACGAAATCGGATTACAAAACGGTTAAATTAATTAGCTTGAAAAACTTTAACTGAAAATAATTTATGGAAATATGTAAAAAGGTGGAGAATATGAAAATTTCAAGGTGCTTATATTTAGTAGAGATACTTATGAAGAATTATGCGGGAATAATAAATTTGGATGACAATGTTGGACAAGGGACTCATCGGCTAGCAGATAAGAAAAGTAATGATGTAATAAGATACTTCGATAATTATGGAGATTTAAAACCTCCGTTCGAAGTTGATAAGTATTTATTATTGAATGGTAATAGTATTATAGAGAATAACTACAGAAGATATCAAGATATTAATAGTGTAAACTGCGGTCATTTGTGTTTATTGTTTTGAAGGGGTTAATTAAGTGAAAATATAAAGGTGTTGGAAATAAAGTTTTTTATATAGGAAAGGTATAAACGTACATTAATGGATAATGATAATAATGGAAGTGTGAATGATTTAACTTTTGTGTTGTTTGGAAGGAGATCCCAGATAGCACGTATGTACATTGAATATATTTATGTATCTAATATTTAATTCGAATATGAAATGTGTATGTTAAGTTTACAAACTTATAATTCAATTCCAAATGTAGGATCACATAATAATGTATTTCATTGTAAATCTATGGTGAGCGATGTTTATGAATTTGTGAATATAACTATTCCATATGGTACTTATGATATACTTGTTATAAAAAAATATATTGGTGAACAATTGCGAGTCGAAGAAGGCGATTGAAATTTTTTTGTATTAAATGGTAATGAAAGTTCAGTCACAAAGTTCTGGTATAAGATAGTTTGAATATGAGAAATGTTTTTGATATTGACTTTATGATTAATAAAAAATTAAGAGAAAATCATGTTTTAGTATAACAAGTTTTTTGTGAAGTTAATAGTGAGTGTACCAAGAAACATACATACATACATGTAATAATGTACATAAGTGATGGATATTTTAGATGTATTAAGTAAGGTTCGCGTTGATAATTCTATTATTGAGATGCAATTACATAATCACGTACCTTCTGGTTCACAATGATAACGAAATTAAGATTATCATACCTAAAATATATAAATATACATATCTGACAGAGTCGAACTTATTAATTGAAAGAAAATTATGTTTAGCTAGCGATGACAGTAGAACAAGTACTACGTCGTATTTAATTCATAATGGAGCAGATTTTATGTTTAATAATAATCAAATCAAGTAATTAGTGGAGTCGAGGTAGATGAAGTAAGGAATGTTGATATAAAGTCAACTATGAAGAAATGTTTTTCTTATAGACCAATTTATGTGAATAAATTAGAAAATTGTGGCTGGGATTTTCCAACAGGAAAGGCTTCAATATTGTATGGTAATGGTAATTTTAGTATTTGTGTTCTATGAAGTCGCTTATGGGATACTTTGATGATTTTAAAAACGTTGTTATTAATGTGCCACAAGAATTGGTATTGAAACGATGTGCTGATGATATAATTAATGCTATTACCATTGAAAGTATTAAGTTAAAAATTGATTGCGTGGTATGGCGAGTGCTACATATTAAAGGGTGTTTCAGTCAGGATTTAGCATTAACAAAATTAACAACTAAAAATGTTTTAATGAAAATGTTTTTTAGAGGGTGGGAGGTACATAAAAATCCTAGAATTCCTGAAACAACAAATAATATTTGGTCAATTAAGACGGCTTCTCATTTAGAGATACCTAGACATATTCTTTCGAGTTTTCGAATGGGGAAGAAGGAAAAGTTGGATCAAAGTATGAGTGGATTTGATGGGATAATGATAGTTTATTTAAATGGTAAAAAATACGAAACTGTTCAAGTTGATTTTGATGCTATTTTTTGTAGTTATTTTTTTTTGTTGAAGCTTAGTCAATTTAAATCGTGTCCCTTAATATGGATTGATTGTTCACATCAGGAAGATGCTATGGGATGCTATAGGATTTGCCTGGAAGTTAGAATTGAATTTATAACGAATATCAATGTACCTAAAGATACTATACTTTATTGTTTAATATTATGCAATACAATACATGAATATTCAACATCTAATAAAGTAGTACAATGAAAGTATTAGTGGATTAATTTTAAGGTCGAAAGGTGGAATGAAAGAGGAGGAGTTTAGCAGAAAATAATTAGATAAACAAAATGATATGTGAGAATTTATTTTTTGAATGGGCTATGTTTGCAAGTGAGTTTTTATATCATAATGAATTGTGACGCGAAATTATTGATTTCAAATAGTATTGTTTTAATAATTATAGTTTAATACTGAAAGAACTAACTACTTACGATAGCCATTATAGGTGGAGCCATTTTGTATTTCAACAGACTCTTACTTTGAATGCATTAACAGTAGAAGATCGACGTGCTGCAAGATTCATTTACGAAATATTGTGGATTGAAATGAGGAGATGGTTATACATCATTGATGAATTCAACGAAATTATTAAGCAATTGTGTATTGGTATAGATTTAGTGTTTGTGAAGGGTAGGGAGAAACTGTTTTTTAAAATGTATTTTAGGTAAACATAATAATAGATTTAGTGAGTGCGTATAAAATTAGGAAAGGCAAACCAAGTTGTAATTTTCATATTGGAAAATTTGTTGTTTGTGCTTTATCTAATGCTGAATATTTTTATAAATTTTTAGTTGAAAAAAATTGAGTTGTAAGAAAATATTAATTGTAATTAATTTTTGTATTGTATTGTGGTGCGTTGTTTTTTACGATGAGACGTATTTGGAATAGTTTGATGAATATAATGTTGAAAATGTTGGTTGTGCTATATATCGATAGTACTGATAAATCAGTTTTTGGAATGGAAGAGAAGGATTTGATTTTTATTCCTAAATCGTATTTAATGGACAAAATTAGGAGTATCGATATAGAACTTGTTTGGTCTCGATTGCCGAACCAATAACAACACTGGGTGAAAAGGGGAAAAGAGAAAAGGAAAAAAGAAAAGAAACAAAAGGAATGTTGGTGAATTTAAAATTTATGGAGGCGTTAGTGAATTCGTGGTTACGTCTTTGGGACAGCCTAGTTCTGCCTTAAAAAAATGGGGGGTACGTGTGCACGTGCCCCCTTCCCCTGTCCAACTGAAAATATTGAAAACAATTCGACCTGGGTTACAGATGAAGCAAACGGATCAAATCTGAATTATTGTATGATTAGACAGATGACCAACCACCTGAATTGTCATCTCCTGCAATAATTTCAGTTTGTGCAACTGAAATAATTACAATATCACCCGTTGTAAGTACAATTGAGATAAGTACAGTAGTAGCACGTGTTGTAATCCAAGCGGTTACCACAGTTGCTATCGCGATCGCATCTCTTGCATCAGAATCAAACGTAATTATTCCTCCTGCATCAGAATCAATTTCCTTACGAGTAGTTTCTTTTCTACCACAATTTTCTAGCTACGTACCTTATAATGAGTATTTCAAAGTGTGTAGAAAAGAAAAAAGTAAAGTAAGTCAGCTTTTAAAAAACAAGAATGACCTTTAAAAAAATAGAAACAGTACAGATCCCAACCACTAGTAGGTATTACTACGGCGACTAGACGAATTGTTTTTACTACAACTGCTACTGCTACTCTAATGACGACTACTGCTTTTACTACTGTTACGACTGCGACTACTACTACTACATTGGTGTCTGGTAGTCGAGAGGTCAACTTCTGAAGCTACTTCTAAGTAAAGGGGTGGTAACTGGTGGCGGAAAAGTGGCGGCTACAGTACCGCAGGAGATTGTTCAAGATATATCTGACGACGATCCTGTGGTGCAGAAAACTTCTGTACCATATTTGCTTGTTTATTATTTTAGACTTCACAATCACATTTCCATCATCCGCATTCTCTTCCATGTCTAATAGCACCCTTATCTGTTCAACTATCTCCCATATATCCCATCCATTCCACTACTTACCTCCTAGGTATCACTCCGCCCCCGCATTTTCTTTGAAATACTAGTCTACAGCCTTGCTGCAAACATGAGTGAACTTTTTAACATCTATGTTCTACACTTAAAGAAGGGAACGTTACCTTGCAAGGTTGCAGACCAATTAAGCGCAATGGATCAGCAGATCGACAAAGCTATCGCAGAAGATATTATTATTATTAGTTTCTACAAGACTTGCAGTGATGCCATTAATACAGACATTCCATTTCCCTTTTAATGAAATAGGTCAATACCTCCAAGAGATGAATAATAATATAGAAGAAACTAAAAGTTTCATTAATCGGATAGCTTCTACCAAGAAAAAGATTCTTAGTATATTTGATTCTTGATATATTTTATCGATCTGGAAAAACAATATCAGATCAATGAAATATAACATCAATCCATCAAACAATCTTATTGATAAAACTTCCAGTTACGTCTGATGTCGAGGTTCATTGTTAATGACTGACATAATAAAACTGGAATTATTCTCCACGAAGATTAATGTATTTCTGCATGCGCTTGTTTGTTGGTACAATCAAAATTGCATTTTTGAAGGCATCGACTGCTTCTTCTGACGACTGGAACCTTTGACCACGCAGTCCATTCTTGATTTTCGGAAAGGTAAAGAAATTGTTAGGATTTAGGTCCAAACTGCACGTAGGATGGTCCAACAATTTGACGTTTTGTTGCGTGAAAAATTTAATTGTCTTACGTGCTGTGTGCGAACTTGCATTGTTTTGGTGGAGGATGATTCATGTGGGGTTGGTTTTTCGAAGCTCAGTGATGATTTGCGGCAAGCAAATAGTTGTATACTAATCGGCAGTAACAGTCCTTTGATCTTGTAGAGGAATTGTTGCTACATGACCTGCTTCCGAGACAAATGTCGCGACCATCTTTTTGGAGACACTTCGAGAACGGACAACTTTTGTCGGCCTTTCTTCAGCTTGGAACATCCAAACAGACGACTGCCGTTTATTTTCTGACTCGTATGAGTAAATCCAACATCCATCACCACTGACAATGATATATACACGTTTTTAGAATTTTTGACGTTGAAGGAATCTACAGTTTTGTGACATCAATTCTTTATGGACAATTTTTTGAATCGAGGTCTTTGAAATCCCCAATAAAGTTTCAATCTGAGGATATGTCACATGTCGATCTTTGTTGATGATCTTGCGCGCAACATCGACGTTTTCCTGAGTAATTGCCGTTTTTGGCGAACCTGCTCTTGGATCGTCGTTAAGACTAATCCGTCCACGTTTGAATTCTCCATACCAAGGAGAAATTGTTGATCGATGTGGTGCTTCATTGTTGAAAACAGAAACCAACACGACGAGGAATTCTTGTTATGATAATAGTCTTTGAAAATTATAAAAACTTATTCCGCGAAAATGTTCTGGGATTATTTCTATGTTTCGACTAACTTGTCAACTTTGACAGTTCGTTGTAGCTATAACGCTAGACGTATCGCACTGAAACTTTGGATTTAGGTTAACTATAGATGTAGGTTAATTTTTAGTACCGACATTTTAATAGTGGCGCCCTCTATGTCTCACTATGAAAAATTTAAAAGACATTGCACGTATTACTTACGCTGCTTTCATTTAACATAAGCGAAGAATGTTGGCTCGTTTTGATAAAAAGCTATATCTGTATGCAAAAATTAACAGAAAGACGTTTGCTTCTTATTTAACCGATTGTAGATGACATTCAACAACGTATTGAAGATTGTTCAAAGAAATCATGAAACTTACCAGCACAAACACGTATCTTTTGAACTTGTTTCTTATTCTTCTTAGGATAATGCAAAATGACGCGTTTAAAAGCACAATAAAAACGTCCACATAAGGTAAATTCCTACAATTATTGAATGTGGGCAACAAAAAACCCTCACACTTTTGTCGAAACAGACCTACACCCCAAAAAAGTTGGCATGTGGATAACGATTTCACGACATCGAATAATGAGAGTAATATTCAGTCAATGTATCAAGGTATCAAGAATTTTGCAAGAATTTGTGAAACAACTCTATCATGATGAGTTGGAAGGAGAATTTTTCAAAAAGACCACGCCTGAATTTATATATTATGAAGAACATTTTCGTTTTTAAGTTTTATGAGGATCGCATTATTGGTTGAGACAGGTGGTCACCCGACTTGATGCTTCTCAATTACATTTTCTTCAGAAAGATTAAAGATATTTGTGGAAATATAGCAATCGGACACAAGATTGAGGCTGTTTCACGGGAAGAACTGTTTTTGAAAATATGAAGCGGAAAATTAATTTATGTCTACATCATTTTGATTTTCAAAAATGATGATTTGCAGACATCAATTATTTTTCCGAATCATTTTCAAAAATTTTTGTAATTATGTTATTAACTTAATAAATTTTGTTAGATAATTATAATTAGCAGATTTTGGCAATAAATATTTCCTAGAGTAAGAGTACTATGTTTAATTTTAACAAACAATCTTTGTAATTACATCAAAAGTGACTACGGTATGAGATGTTATAGTCGAAATCAAGTGTAGTACAAATTAATTCAAAATTTTATACATGTTGTCAAACCACATACCGCTACTAAATAATAAAGTGCATGTTTCTAACTTTTTAGATTTAAGTGGTATAGTATAGGACACAACTATTCATATGTCTCAGTATGTATATTTCGATTATATATCCGTCTCATATCGCGCTAACATGTAAATAATGATGATAATAAATCATTTATGTGAGCATTGCAAACACATAAGAAATACTACTTTGATGTCTGAGTCGGCATATTTTCGTACGACATGAGTATTCCTACTATTGCAATCCTTATACAGTTACATTTACAAACTAGTTAGTGGCGTACTTTATGTGCAAATATTAAAGATCGTCTATTTGTTGAAGTAGAAGTGCATACCTTAATTTAAGACATAACTAAAAATACCTAAAAAAGCAGAAATTATCCTAGATCTGAGACAAAACATCCTTGATAATATAAAAATGGTTTAGGGTATAACAAAATTTCACCAAAATATATAAAAGCAAAGCAATTATATAGACTATAATAAAAAATTAAAAATAATGAAAGTGTAAGAAATAAACTAAGAACTGGTCGACTAAAAAAAGCATTGTTCGGGGATGATGCTCGAATAATAAGAGAAGTGAAGAAGGCACAAAGTATTTAAACTCGGAAAGTGGTTTGTACAGTTTCCTAATGACCAGGAAACTGCTAATTTCCGCCAATAATATTGGAAAGCTTGGTTTGGAATTCGCTAGAAAATATACTTCGTAACCATTAGATTTTTGGAAAAATATAATATGAACGGATGTGAATAAATTTGAGTTGCAAAACTATAAAAGAAGATTGAAATTATTGAAATATCCTGATAAAACTTTAGATAAGGAAACAATTCAAATGACTATCAAACAAGGCGGAGGGAATGTTATGGTTTAGGAGTGTTTTATTTATAGTGGTTCAGTTTAATTTTAATTAATGAAAAATTAACAGAAGAAAATTATGTTACCATTCTTCAGATAATTTGCATACTTCTGCTGAAAAACTGCGACTTTCCGACCATTTTATTTTTCAACGTGAAAATGATCCAAAACACGCCACTAAGGTTACACAAAATTATTTTAATGAAAATAATAGAGAAGTGCTGACATGGTCGGTTCAAAGTCCAGATATTAATCTAATAGATCCTGGGCATTAATAGACGCTTGGGTATAAATTATTAAGAAAGTTAATTGAAAGCGATTCACGATGGCTTCTAGCAGTTATAAATGTGCAAAGATTTAATATATATTTTGGTTGGCCCTCATATATAATAAATAAGTGATAGAAAATTTGAATCTAAATTAATAGCCGGGAAAAGGGCTGTGTGGAAGTCCAAGACACAAGCATTTATCAGTCTTTTGAGAAGCGAGGAAGCAGAAAATTGCAAAACTTTGGTAATGAACATGATACAGGTATTTCACGGTGCTGGCTGCAATATGTACATTAAAGCGCATATTTGACATTCTCACTTGAACATTTGTGAGGAAGATGTGGGCTTTACGCTTTCACCAAAATATTCTGGAAATGGAAAAACGTACCAGGGTAAATGAAGATCCCTTAATGCTAGCAGATTACTGTTAAGAAAAAAGGCTGTGGATATTGTTTACAAGGAACAATATAATATTTCGCGACATATATATCTTGCATGGAAAGATTAAAAATATTTGCAGAAATATAGCAATCGGACACAAGATTCAGACTATTTCACGGGAAGAACTGTTTTTGAAATATGAAGCGGAAAATTAATTTATGTTTACATCATCATTTTTGAAAATTATGACTCATTTCCAAAACGTTTGTAATTATGTTATTAACTTAATAAATTTTGTTAGATAATTATAATTAGCAAATTTTAGTACGAAACATTTCTTAAAGCGCAATAACTCCTATATGTTTGATTTTAACAAATGAAGATCCCTTATATTAGCAGACTACTGTTAAGAAGGGAGGCTGTGGATATTGTTTACAAGAAACAATATAGTGTTTCGCCACATTCCTAATTGTAGAAATTGTAAATATAATTTAAAGTATTGTAAAAGCAAACAAAATCTTTTCATTAAAATTCAAACGAAATTAGAGCTAACTTGACCATCCAACTTTTAGATTTTCTGTTTTCAATAGGAATTAGTATATACCACTTGATGGGAACCAAAAGTTGAAATTTCTTAGCTACTGTAATCAATCTTTTTTTGTAAGTAGAAGTGAATTAGTTCTAAAGTCTTCCGCTTAGTATCATTTTTATTACTATCCTTTAAGATACTGAGAAACTAACTGAGCTACAACAATATTTACTATTTTTAAATATTTTTATTATAAACATATTTAGACATGTTGATGATTATTATTAACTCTTGCTTGGTAGTCCATATTGTAGTTCTTGATATAATTATAGACTGCTTTCCTAACTTGTTTCGTAACTTCCTATTCCCTCTGTCTGCCTCTTTCTGTATCTCCCTTCTTGCAGAATTTTAGTAACTTCATAAGCGGCCGTGTGCATATACACATACTCACAAAAGTATTCGCACTACCCAATAATTTTTGGTAGCTAATGTGTTCTATTTGTAGACGCTAAAATACTACAGCAAGTACATGTATTTTTACGAGGGTAGTTTGACAAGTAGTGAGAATAGAAAAGAAAAACGAATTTTTTAAATACAAAATAATTTTTGTTTTTCAATATATTCTCCTAAAAGAGCAATACATTTATTCCAACAGTGCTCCAATCCCCTTATGCCATCTCTAAAATGCGATTCCGGAAGACTTGCAAAATACTCATTTACGAAGATGATAAGCTCGTCGTTAAACAAAAATTTCTTTCCACCTAGTGCCGTTTTCAATTTGGGAAAAAGGTGGAAGTCGGAAGGGGCTAGATCCGGCGAATAAGGCGCATGCGGTACTAATTGGAAATGCAACTCGTGGATTTTGAACATCGCAACGGTGCTGGTATGCGAGGGAGCGTTGTCTTGATGAAACAGAATCTTTTTCTTTGCCATTCTTGGCCGTTTAGCACGAATCTCAACATTTAATTTTTGTAGAAGTTCTGCATAATATTGTACGTTTATTGTGGCACCTTTCTGAAGGTAATCAATGATCAAAATGCCCTTTGAATCCCAAAAAATTGATGCCATCGCCTAGTTTGCCGATAAAGTGGTTTTCGCTTTCATTGGAGGTGCAGAACCACGTTCTAACCATTGTTTCGACTGTTGTTTAGTTTCGAGTGTACTGTAGTTATCCAAGTTTCATCGCAAGTAACAAATTGCCTACAAAAATCAACCGGATTCCGCTTATAAAGGCCCAAACACTCATTGGAAATGCGCAAACGAGTGAACTTTTGAACAGTCGTAAGCAATCGCGGCACCCATCTTGCCGAAAGCTTGGAAAGGCCCAATTCTTTCGTTAAAATGTGGTGTACGCGTTCTGTTGAAATGTTTATCATGTCTGCTATCTCTTTCACTTTGAGTCGTCGATCTTGCGTAATAATATTATGGGTTTTTATAATCGTTTCCTTAGAAATCACAATTTTGGGTGCTCCAGAGAGCGCTTCATCAACACAGCTTATTCTACCAGGTTTAAATTCATTTACCCATTTACTTATTGTGGCGGATGATGGAGCAGATTCACCTAATGTTTCCTGTAACTCATCTTTTATTTCGATAGCTTTCATACCCTTAATTACGAAGTATTTAATCACCGCACGATACTCCGCTTTTTCCATTTTAACAAAACGACGTGTTGCTTCTTTTTCAATCAACTGTCAAAAATAAAGTAATCAACCGATTTATCTAAATATCGGAATGTAAACATATAAATAGGCAACTTAAATTACAGTGCATTTGTTTTACCAATTAGAGCGCCACCTATGTGTCATTCTCACTACTTGTCAAATATACATTATTTGAAGCTCAAGTTATTGTTATATAATATATAAATAGGAGAATGGACTTTAAAGTTCGCGAAATGAGGGATAGATGGAGCAGTTTCAGAATATTTTTGTCTTGCACCGGTGAGTCGTCTCTCTAGCAATGTCAATTGTCTAGTTTCAGATCGTTCGGTTTATTACTTCGCTTGTGAATGTCACGTATATCTTAAAAAAGAAGGCATACTATGGCGTCAAGAGACCATCGTTTGAATGCTTTTGAAATAGTAGAGGATGTAGACATAAACAACGCGTAACACACATTTTGAATGAAGAATTGGCTATTAAGAAGCTGTCTATGAGATGAAAGCCTCGGTTACTAACTTTTGATAAAAAATTGGTGCGAATACAAATTTTTCGTGAATAAGTATTTGGAACGTTTTCGAAGGGTAGATTTTATGCGCTCATTTATCACAGCGAATGAGACTTTTGTTCATTATTATACGCCTGGAAGAAAACAATATACATATGTATATATATATAAATTAAACAGTAGGACAAGGCGATGATCTCTATTTCTAGGAAATATTCCATCTTTTGGAATGCAAAAGATATCCTTCTTATTAATTATCTTCCAAAAGGCTAAACTATCACAAAAACATATTAGGCCAATATTTTTAAAAAAATTAAAGGGAAAAATTAATGAAAAGCGTCCTGGTTTAGCAAAGAAGAATTCATTATTCACTAACATAATTCACACTCTCAGATAAGTGTTCGTACAATGATTAATATTGACTTTCTTGGGAAAAAAGAGGTAAACCTTGAACGCTAAAACTGAAAAATACACTTAACAATTGTTTATTTGGTAATTTATTAGGACGAAGCTAAAATACAATATGATATATATATATATATATATATATATATATATATATATATATATATGTATTGTAAAAAATATGAAACAGACCAAGTTTACTTTGATATGTCTCGTATTTCAGAATTGATAGCTCTTCTAGAATAAAAAGCAATAATACACCAATTAAATAACTTCCGACTATATCGCAATAAAATTTTTGGTTTTTGATAGAACCCCTTTCCATTACGTGTCGGCGTGTTCTAAAAAAGTAAAGTCTGGAAGTCTTTCATAACTAAGGCCAGTTATCTGAAATAATTGAAATATCGTTCTGAGGACTATGCCTTTTGTGAGCGGATTCTGTTTACTGATGAGAGCAATTTTGATGTTTCAATCAGATAGTAGGCGTATGGTATAGTGTAAAGCGTAAACTGAGCTTGATTCTAATAGTAGTAAGTCCAACTGCGGAACATGGGGACAAATCAATGATGGTGTGGTATTGTACGTGTATGAATGGAAAAACAAATTTAGTTGTTATTGACGGTAAATAAATTGAAATTCATGGATATTTTAAAGACAAATTTACTAATAAGTGTTGCCAAATTAAATCTAGGCAAAAAATATTTGCTTCAGCAGGTCAGTGATCCAGTGCAAACTGCATATGAGGCAAGGCAATGGACCTTATATAATATTCCATTATAATTAATTACGTTTCCGCAAGGCTTAAATGTTATTGAAAATGAATGGTTAGATAATAAAACACAGTTGCGAAATTATGAGATAACAAATGAAAATATGAACAGAAGGAATTATGAACGTGTGGTAAAATATTACCAATAATAACACAAAAAGTTATGGTAAGAACGCCTAGGCGTTTACAGTACAATTGAGGATCTATTCCCAGCAAAAACAACCATTATATTATTACGAAAATCACTTTATTATCGGTTTTGGGTCAGGTATCTG
Source organism: Dermolepida albohirtum (assembly GCA_031893035.1). Classification (NCBI taxonomy): domain Eukaryota; kingdom Metazoa; phylum Arthropoda; class Insecta; order Coleoptera; family Scarabaeidae; genus Dermolepida; species Dermolepida albohirtum. The sequence continues at coordinate 607,421 of JAVIWB010004791.1, read as the reverse complement.
TTATTAAGGTCTAGACACAGATAATAAAATATGTGAAGGCATTAGGAATATCATATTTTATTTGAAATTTGAACGTTTTTAATAATATATTATGAATTTTATTGTTAGTTTAATTTTGTTGGTGAATTTTTAAGATTAGTAATTTATTCGGAATGGGAAAAGTGAAACACAGTAGTAACGCGGATAAAATTAAGATAGACTTTATTAAAAACAGGCATGTTTTCGAACCGACAAATTGCAATAATGCAAAATTTCTCAACATATACTCGACTGAATAGCCGCATTAATTCGAGGATATAAAGGGTTTTCCAATAAGGCCTTGACAACTTTTTTTCAAAATAAAATGCAGACCATTTAAGATATTTCAAAAACTTTATTATCGGGTTGAAGTACAATCAAAACATTTATGAATGGAACTCGACTTCGTTCATATGGCCACCGCGGGCACGTTTGCAGCGGTCGATTAGTTGAACCCAATTTTCGATGACTCGGCCAAATAATTCGGCCGAAACGGCTGCTATTTCGCGTTCAATGTTGGCTCTGAGCTCTTCCAACGTTGTCGGCTTGTTGGCATAAACCAATGACTTGACGTAGCCCCAAAGAAAAAAGTCTAGAGGCGTTAAATCCCACGAACGAGGCGGCCAATCGACTGGTCCATTTCTTGAGATAACACGCTCATCAAACTTACTCTTCAATAAATCGATTGTAACGTGTGCTGTGTGGCTTGTGGTACCGTCCTGCTGAAACCACATGTTGTCCAAGTCCATATCTTCCAATTCGCGCCAAAAATAATCGGTAATCATGGCGCGATAACGATTACCATTCACAGTAACGTGACGATCATTATCGTCGACGAAAAAATATGGCCCTATGACGCCGGCAGCATGCAAACCGCACCAAACAGTTATTTTTTGTGGATGAAGTGGTGTTTCATGCAGCACATGTGGATTTGCACCCGACCAGTAACGCATATTTTGCTTATTGACGAACCCATTGAGCCAAAAATGAGCTTCGTCACTGAAAATGATTTTGCGATGAAATTGATCATCTTGGCGCATCTTTTGCAGAGCCCAATCGGAGAACGTACTTCGCTTCAAATGGTCCATCGGCTTCAATTCTTGAATCAGCTTGATCTTGTATGGGTGTAAACCAAGATCCTTACGCAAAATTCGCCATGAAGTGGTCTGGGCGATGCCCAACTCTTGAGAACGCCGTGGAATTGACTGATTTGGATCATTTGCTACGGACGTTTCAACAGCAGCGATATTTTCGACACTTCGACCAACCCGTTGTCTCACTGGCACGGCAACATCACACAACGAATATGTAGACTCAAATTTTTGCACTAAAGTTGTTACTGCCTGTCTACTAGGCCGAGAATTACGACCGAAAATCGGAGTTAACGCTCTTAAAGTAGCGGTCACCGACTCCGAATTTCTGTAGTAAATTTTTATAATTTGCAGACGTTGTTCGTTCGTGTACTTTACCATGATGAAAATGTTAAGTTTACTGAATAAATTGACAGTGACAGTTTATGATTAGTGAAAGGGTGCGTTCACAAATTGAATTAAAAGTTGTCAAGTCCCTATTGGAAAACCCTTTATTTCGTCAACATCGGGCGGTCGCTGTCATTACTATGTGGTCCGTAAAACTACAGAGGGGGACGACCGGTTAACTCTAAAAACAGCACTCGAAAATACACAATCTTTTGCTAAAGCGCTATTATATAAATTAAAAGTGCATAATATAAACATATCTAAGCGCACGATGCAACCACGATTATACGCTGCCACAATAAAATGTCGCAGGCCAACGAAGAAGCATAGCAATGGCCAACAATGAACAAATTTCTGGGCATTACAGTTGAAGCTTAGAAAAAGATAAATGAATACAAATTTAATCATTTCTTGAAAGTATTTTATAATAAATTTCATTTATTGAAGTCGAAGGCCAAAGCTGTACAGAAAGTAATTATACATCCACTATCAGTTATGATCTGGTAATGCGTAACCGCGAATAGTGCAAGGTTGTTAAAACTGTATTTTTGCCTTTCTGAAATTTACTAAATGAAAAAGAGGGACCATACACCTCCATGTAGAACTGAGCATCTTGCCATAGAGCGAAATCAATAAAAAAATCTGCTTCCGACGATAACAGTTCCAAAAGATAATATTCGGACATTGGCGAGAGAACGCAAAACTGCAAGAAGACTTGTACTTCGAGAATGCCAGATAGAATTAGCGTAGTTATTCAAGCCAAAGGAAGATTACAAAATATTAATTGAATTTCTACAAAGCAAAAATAAACATTTTGTAATATGTCTGTTTTTGTTTCATTTCTAATAAATTTGAAAAAATTCCAAAATCCGAAGATCTAATTTAATTGCTAGATAGTACAAATACTTCTGCGAGTAACTGTATATTTATATTTTTTCACTTATTCGATTTACTAAGCAATATTTGTTACATTTCATCTTTAATTACACATTAAAATAATTGAATATTCTTCCGTTGATATTAAAAAGAATACAATATTAGGATTTTGACGCTAAAATAAACAATTTTTCTTGCTTGTATTTTTATTTTACAACTACTTCTCTCTCTTTGCAAGAAGCGCTTGTTCAAACACAGAACTTGTATGTATGATTCATTATATTCTCATAGACAATATTCCAATACCGTTTTTTTAACGGTGTTGTCCTTCTTCAAGTATGAATCAAGCGTTTATTCACTACATCCATCCTAAAGACAACTTCTAAGAAAGCGTTTCAGAAAAAATGAGAGCGCACAATACGCAGATCCACATGTATAGCGTCATAGTTGAAAATTACACAGTTATAAAAATACTTCAACCCCTAATACACACGAACAAATCAAAGAGCGCGAGTTTGCGCCGTTACAATTTTAAGTAGAACTTTGAATTGGGCCACTATTCAGCTGGTTGATTGTGAACGCTGCCTCACAATGTGACCGGGACGAACGTTTCATCTTTGTCTGGTATTAGTGACCGAATATTGCGGTCTCACTCGCCTGACGTCAGCCGTAGATGTGAAGGGACCGAGTACAAAAATAGCTGCTATCGCTCAAATGTTTTATAGAGGCCAGCATTCGGTTCACATGTTTTTCATGGACTGCTAGATTCGAAAAAAAAAACAATTTCAAGTTTTAGAGGAAATTGTTAATACGGACGCGATGCGTTCGAGTAGCACCGAACACTTACATATTTAAATGTGTACTCAGAACCAACATTCATGTTATGTATTTACAAGAAATGGGAAATTGTATAGAATTCTTTTTCACGATATCATCGACTAATTTCTTATAATTACATTTTTAATTTACTATTTCTTTTGCCTATATTTACATATGTATCTATGTACTTACATTATTATATAAAGTTATATGGACTCACAAAATAATACTTTTAGGTGTTGCGGCTTTCAACGTAAATTTAAACAAAATAGTGAAAATCATGCAAGTTGTATGAATATTTCTCTAAAAATTGAACATTATTCGATATTACAAACTTTTTAGATCAAATGAATCTCTGTTATTTTGTTAAAACGTTACATAATATAAATAGATATAATTGGAAAGATATGAAATGCACATAAGCATATTTATAAGCCTCTGATTGTCGTAAAATAAGTTGTACTTTGATTAAAATATAAAATGTGTGAAATTTAAGTATATTAGGATGGTAAGAAATCAAAATTGACAGATACCTTCGATTTATATTGTGTATCTTGGTATTATTATATTTATCACAATATGTTTCAAATTTTGGTGTTACAATGACGAACTTTTCATATTGCTTCCAGGAATTTATTTGAATGACAATAGTGCTTGTTCGCAGTACTAAAAGTGGGAAAGAAGATGGTACCTAACAAAAGAAAATAATGCTCTCTAAGAGAAAGATTCTTTTAAATCAACACAGTAGAGGAAAATCTTATGCTGTTATACTAGAAAGAAATGTAACGATTGAAAGTTAAATGATTTAATGTTTTAGAGAGGATACGACAAGACCTGAAGATCGAAGAAAATTAAATTGAAAAATATTTTTCATGTGTAAAGAACCTGATTGAGCTTACAATTTAAAATAGATATTAGAAACACATTTTATTAGGACTGTTCATAAGTTAAGTTCACAAGTCATCATTTGTAAAAACTATAATGACAATATTGTAGTAAAAGAATGCTTTATAATAATAATAATAAAAGGAACTTTATTGCCAAATAGGTTAGAACCTGATTATAGGACAACAACCAAAGATACAATAAATACTTAAAAAAATTGAAAAGCAATAATTTGCTAAAGTAGTTAATTCTGTTAACTGAAAAAATCAAACCAGCAAAATCATTAATTAGATATTACATCCTCAGTTTTGTTGGCGATATTACACATCATGTTGATGGGCGTTCTTCATAAGCAGTCGACCCTAGGTATAGACACTTCTGTATTGTAGAGGAGGAACATTAAAAGGTATTTTTTGCAGAAGGTAAGAGTAGCCTACAGTGTTATTCAAGGTGCTCGTCAGAAATCTCGCATAAAAAAGGTCTCGTCGAGAAGACAACGAAGCCATACCATGCAGACTCAATAAGTCATTGGACAAAGGACAGCCCCTTACAGAATAAGTACCATCCATTTTTAAGGAAAGAAATTTAAGAATTTTTTTCTGAATGCAGTCCAACTGCAAATTGTCACATACATGCAATGGGTACCAAATTTTGGGTGAATATTCAGGCTTGCTTAGAACTTTATGTTAACTATCGATAAAAAGAAGAGATTGAAAACATTTGTAAAAAAGTATCGCACCAAACCTATAACGTTTTGGAGAAATACACTTTCCTCTTATGAAAGCGAATATAATCTACCAGATATATGACAAATCTGCAAGTCTCCGCTAAATATTGAGGAGAAATGCACTTGTATGCTGTTGTATATTAACAACGACGATTGGGAACTTCAGCCAAATAAGGGACAAATATATTTATTTAATTATTTTGCGAAACAATCTCTGACAGAGTGTAGCAAAACTTAATCTATTGTAAGATTACTAAAGATTAATACTTTGGCTCAACAATAGTCTATAGCGTTGTACTTTTGTTGTGCATCAAGGAAACGTATTCAGAGTTCCTCCCACAAAACACCCATGGTCCAAAATTTTAAAAAAGTGCATGATGTCTGGTACAAATAGCAGATTCAGTACCACAAGAATAACAGAAAATTTTCTCTCTTCGGAATTTATAAGCTATCATAAATGCCAAAGAGGGTCAACGACTTTTACGTCCACATTTACAGTTTTATAATACACTCTTTACAAAAAGCTATGCTGAACTGTCTTTTAAAATATTGTTTGTATATTAATGCCATTCGTTAATCTATCTTTCTGAATAATTCCAAATGCTTGTAGATTTATGCAACTCTTCTCTGTACATTAAACAATTGCGTGACCATCATATATATATATATATATATATATATATATATATATATATATATATATATATAAGTATATATAGCTTTATTCCAATGATTGACTGCGCTTTATGAATTTTGCAAATAATACTATATATAAGCGTACCTTTCTTCTTTTATTAAGCACTCACTGTGGTAATGATTTTATTCTATTCTACATATACATATGTGTGTTCGTATAAAACTGAAATAAAAATACAGAACAATACTTAGCGAATTAATTATAAGTTTGAATTTTAAAATGTAATTCTCTTAAATAACACTAACACAAAGTAAAAGTGTTTACATAATACCATATATACGTAAATATAATATATACATATACATATTTATAAACTAATATTTCGTAGCGTACGAAGCACTGCCTACGCTATAAAAATGTGTTGCTGTATTTAACCGCATTGCCTTTCTTAATTATTAGCATTATTGTACATCGATATATTATGTTCAGCGTTCCCGATGTTTCGTAATTTTGTCACTTTGAGTATTCAAATATTATGTAAAAAATCTGTATTACGTTAATTAAAAAAATAATAATGTGGTTTTAAAATAAGAAAATTAGATACACACATACACAACTATATTTCTCCTACTCGTAAGTGTTCGGATTTTATCGCTGTTTCTTGTCTTGAACCATTAGGATCATCTCTTCCTAATTTCTTGATCTTCTTTTCAGTATTTATGTTCAAAGAGGTCTTCCTCTATCTCTCTCTTTGCCTTCACGCTACTTTCTCAAATCCTTTTGGTCTTTCTACTCACTGATATTCTAACTAAATGTCCAAACCATTTTTTCTATCATTTTCTATCCTTCCTGGTGGTGCCTTTAACTTTTACGGAACTTTTACTTGGGAACGTTAATATTAGTCTGAATATTGCTTTATATGCATTCTTGCTAAGCCCTCACATTAGCATTACACTTGGATAGTGGTTTCCTCTATTCCTTGGTAGATTGTACATAAGATCTCTTCTGTGAAGCTTGTATTATCCATACAGTTGTTAATCTTACGATGTCCTGTTATTATCTTTCAGAATTTCTATCCCTATTATTTGACATTACAACGAAAGAAATATCAGAATTTCAAGATGAGTAACATATGCTTTTCTTTTAACAATGATAAACTGTACATTCAATATTATTTTCTGATTGTTTTATAGAATTCCGGAAGAAAATAACTATTTACGTATGTATGATCGCAAACATGTATGGGCAAAGAAGACATAAGTAAGTTTGTAAAATAGCAAAGTATAATTATTCTTATATATATATACAATTATCCATGAATTTCAGATCACCATATATATATATATAGGCTGATCTGAAATTCATGGATAATTGTCAGGTAGGGCGATTCTATGATTAGCTATATTGCTAATATAGAAATGTTTTATTGTCATCAGTTAACCCATATGAATTACTTAAAAGAAGTGTTGATTTGGCAATATGATATAAAACCGTCAATAAATCAATAGGAATGATATAAAAACACAAATTTTATTTAAATCTAATGAAAATAACAATAATATTCATAATTATTGAAGACAAAGCCATAGAATTTGCGGAATTGAATTTAAGATGTGTCGTAACATTAATTGTATTGTGAAGTTAATTCAATTTATTGCTTCCTGTTCATTAATTGGAGGCGTCGCATTTTCTACAGAAAATTTAAAAAAATTTGAAATATTTTTGTATTGCACATTTTAACATCAATGGTCATCAACCTTAACTACTGACTATATATCATTTTGGTATTAGGATTTTCGACTCAGAATTAATCATAGAATCGTTCTACTTGACGATTATTAGTGAATTTGTAATCACCATATATATAATGGGTGATTCAATATGATGTATTTTTTTCAATAGCGATATTTTGACAGCTAAAGCGTGAGTCGTGTTAAACTTTAACGCTATTTAATTCAATATTCTATTATGGAAAGACTGAAAAGCTGTATTACGAAAATCGGCGTTCCACAAGAAAGTAGAGCGATGGTAGCTGAGAATGAATCCAACATATGTAGATCTCAACAGCTTGGCTTGTCTGCCACAATTTGGCGTATTTTACTCGTTCAAGAACTGAAAGCGACCGACCTTTTGAATCATCACCGTTTCAGTCTTTGTGCTTTTGAAAAGTACCTCCAAATGAATCACCTCTTTTATATATATGTAGATAAATTTTCTCAAGTTCTAAGCCGCGTGTGAGTTGTGTTTTGAGAAGGCTCGTTCTCTCGAGTTTCAACGAGTTCGCGCTCGTCGTCTTATTGACATTGCCTTACTAACGTTGCGTGCGCTCATCTGTTTATGATTGTTCCGATATCTATGCATTCTGCAGTTGGTCTGTATGATTATGTGGGGATTGTGCTGTGTTGCGGTTCGTTTCAGTCTCATTCTGTAAGTCAATCAGAAGTGGTTCCATGTGTGTGGCAAGCGTTGGCCACCGTCACATTTATTTAGGCTGTAAGGTGTCTTCTCTATCTCGATCACTTCTCTTATAATTCGCGTTGCCTGTTTCGTCTTCTATCGGCAAAAGACAGATTTCCACTGGAAGATCAAAGGATGTACGAGATTTCTTGCTTAGAGTGTGATCAATCCTACGTGGGGCAGACGAACAGGCAAATCAACGCTAAAGGGAAAATCTACGTATAAGAATTATAAGAGAAGCGATCGAAATAAAGAAAAGACCTAACAGCCTGAACAAACGTGACAACGGCCAACGCCTATCACGTATATGGAAACATATTCTAGCTGACCTACAGAGTAATACTGAAGCGAACCGCGACAGAGTGCAATTCCCACAAACGGATCGACTGCAGAATACACATATATCTGCACCAATAACACGCAGTCAAGCGAACATGACGTTTGTAAGGCAACGCCCTCCTACCAGGGCAGCAACGTATAAGTAGATGCACTACTAAAACACGTCAAACGATTTTCAGTTTTAGTAAGCGATAAACCAGCTCCAGAACGTGGCGAGTGTAATCTCGTTGAAATGTCATGAGAACGGTCCTTTTCAGAACACAACTCACGCGATTTAGAAGCCGAGAAAATACACCTTCATCGTACTTCCGCGAAAATATCAAGAATAACATATATATATATATATATATATATATATATATATATATATATATATTTAAAAAAATATACTCGGGAAATGGTCATTATAATGAATTATAACCAATCGACCATTAATAGTATTTGAATTCCATCAGATACGTTTAAAAACTGGGTGTTTTGTGTCGCATGTTTTGAGCGAATATAATATAGTATAAAATCAGTGTATCAACATTTGTGCCTTTTTGCTAGCTAGTCACATTTTATTCGTCAACATCGACCGTTTTTGTCACACATTGTTATGGGTAACGAAAAATGGTGCCTTCGATTAATATCAAAACCAAAAAAGAATGGCTCTCTAACAAAAAGGCAACTTCCCGAGTAAAAGCTGATATTCCTCTGCGTAAGTTGATGTTGTGTCTCTGATGAGATCACTGTTGAGATTTACTGTCAACAACTCCATCAGCTTGAGGTCGCAATTCAAGAAAATAAATCAGAAAGACATCATCAAGTTGTTTTGTAGCACAATAATGCTCGCCTTCATACTACTCAGATTACAAAAACGGCTATTCGAGAACTTAATTGCAAAGTCAATTCATACCTGCTTTATTCTCCTAATCTCGCTGTCAGATTTCCATCTCTTTCGCTTTCCATTGAACAAGTTTTGAGGAATTTTCTTTAATTCTTTAATAGCCATGTCGCGTTTTAAAATTGACTTCATGACTTCTTTATTTCTAAACCACCTGATTTTTGTCAGAAGGTGGACCTGAAAATTGCTAAATCATTGGGAGGCAATGGAGCAGACTTGATTAGTTGATGTACTTTGTTTATTAAAAAATTAATAAATTGTGAATTCAAACTTATACATCAACCTGATTATGTACATACATACACACGCACACGCACACTCACACACACACACACACATACATATATCAGGTTGTTACAAATGTAATGTCCGTTTTTTCCTTCAGTCTGAACTGAATCGCGCCTGTGTGAAGAAGTGTATGTTTTTGGTGAAAATTATTATTGTATTTGTAGAAAAGGGTATTTATTTTGAAGTGTGTAGCTGTTCCATTTATTGGAAAGATTAATACACTTGTCCTTGTCTCGCCTATGGAAATGCTGTCGGCAAGAGATATTCGGGCAATTTACCTCTTTCAATTTAAAAAGGGCTTAAATGCAGCTGCAGCAACGCGATAAATTAATCAGACGTTCGGTGAAACCACGTGTAATGAACGCACATTACGGCGATGGTTTAAAAAATTCAGCGAGGGAAATTTTGATTTGGAAAATGAGCCTCGCGGATATGGGCGTAGCACCGTTAATGACGACGAGCTGCGTGTAGAAGTTGAAAGTAATCCGTCGACAACAGTGCGTAGCCTTGCAGAAACATTTCAAGTGTCCATTGCCACCATTAGTCGTCACCTTTCTTCGATTGGCAAAGCGAAGAAACTCGATCGATGGGTGCCGCACCAATTAACGGAAGCCAATAAGTTCCATCGATTAGAGGTGGCTACCTCTTTGGCTAATCGACAGAAAGTTGAACCGTTTCTTCATCGAGTGGTAACGTGTGCGAAAAGTGGATACTTTATGATAATCGGAGACGGTCAGGACAATGGTTAGATCGAGGTGAAGCACCAAGACAGCATGCACGAGCATCACTTCACCCGCGAAAGATTATGGTGACTGTATGGTGGACCAGTAAGGGTATTATTCAGTATTCATTTTTGCAACCTGGTGAAACCATCACGGCAGCGTCCTATTGTGCCGAACTGGAAACTATGCATGGAAAATTGAGCCGCTTGCAGCCCTCACTAGTCAATAGACATGGACCCATACTTCTTCATGATAATGCAAGACCTCATGTTGCACGACAGACAATCCAAAAACTTTCGGAATTTGGTTACGAAATTCTCCCTCACCCACCTTATTCACCTGACCTTTCGCCAACTGATTTTCATTTTTTCGAAGTTTAGACAATCACTTAAAAAATAGAGACTTCCCTGACGGGGAGTCTGTAATAGCAGTGTTTGAGCAATATGTGAGCCGTCATAACCTAGATTTCTTTTCAAAGGGAATTTTTCAGCTTCCAGGCCGTTAGCAAGAAACTATTGATGTAAATGGAGACTATTTTGCAGAATAAATATTTATATTTTTTTAAATTTAAACTTTTTTTATTCCTTACAAAATCGGACATTTCATATGTAACAACCTGATATATATATATATAAACAATACATTTTATGAAAGATGATAATTTAAGACAGATATCCACAATCTGTCTTAAATTATTTTTCTTAAGATATTCTCAAATATTGGGCGTATTTCTTAAATTATTAAAACACAAACTATGTAATTTATGTCTAATAAGTATTAATAAAAAAAAACGCAAATGCAATTCAGCAATTACATACACTATCTCATAAAATTGTCAATCTTTTTTAATTTCTTCGTATATCCATACAATTATATTTCTTTTCACTGGAGTATGAATATTAATAAAGGGGGCGCATGTTTCATTAAGAAGCGAAAACAAAATTAAAACAAAACCTATATCAACTGGAGTATGTTATTTGCTAATTTCGTGAGTGAGGTAAAATCGTACTTAAGCTTTATTGCAAAGATTACCAACTTAAAGCATTCGCGAAATTTAAAAATATCTCGTGGGTTATTATGCCCTTTTTAACACTTATTTGTGCTTTCTCGAGTACTATTAGCGCTATTCTACCTACTCTAACATTTTACTAGTAAAATTAACTATATTTCTGATGACGTAATTTATTGAAATATATGAAATTTGAATATCTATTTTTTTTGTTACTAGTATTTCTTCATTTTTGGATGGTTCTCTACTATGTTTTGTAATTATAATTTTTATTGTTGTTTATGTTACTCGTTGTTGGGCTCAATTAATATTATTGCTTGAGCGTTAATTTCATTTATTCATACACCACCTCCATTATGAGAAAAAACAAAGTATAAATTGATTTTTTTACTTTATGTAGGCGTCTTTGAGGAAGATCAGCATGATAAATAATAATTATTCTAGTTAGTGGATAATATAATATTAATAACACGACTTAAGCTTTTCTATCGCTTAATAGACTAAATACTGTGCAAAATTATGATTAGGTATTGTCTAATATTGAACCTAGACGTGTATTACTTTGCTATTTTATTAATATTTTAACTGTAATGTGACCAAGAAAATTTCCAAATATATTCAAATTCGTTTATTTAAATAAAATTCGGCATTAAATTTCGTATATAAACTAGGAGTTCAGGTTAAATAACTAAATCAAATTTTATATTTAATTTCAGAATCTCTTACTATTCATACAGAATATCTCGGAAACTTATAATTGGTTTCTACATTCTTCTCTTCCGTAGAAGAGTAGCAACCTTATCAATATTATGGCAAAATTTGACTTTGATACGACTTTGATGTCATACAACCATTAGGAAAGTTTTCATAGAAATAAAACTTTTATAGTTTTTCTATTTATATTTTTTATTTATATATGTTACATTACACATATACATACGTATGTATATTCATTCAATATTTTGTATACTTTGAATCTTATAAGAAGTATAATTAAATATAATAAATACATTTACCGGTACAATCTATTAAGTTTATTTAATTTTCAGAACAAGTAATTTGTTTAATGTAACATGATGCTAAATTATGACATTGAATAAATAAAGATTAAAAATATTATACATAAGTATAAACAGACTAGAATGAGTATTCATATAATAATATACATATACATATATTTAATATTAAAATTAATGAGAAACCCAAAAAATTAGTCTAAAGTAGATACATTCATTTTCAAAAAATATTGAATCCCATTATAATTGTAAGCTATTTCAAAATTGTAATAGTCTTTTGTATTTTGAAAGTTGTTGTATACTTTATATTATTTGTATTGAATAAGCTTAATATTCGATTATTCATTATTGTGCACTTCTATTCCTTCCAGTGAAATCGTTTCACTGACGCAAATTTAAAATATACGTCGTTGACGTTTTGTTTCAGTGGCATTTTGCGTCACGATCGTCTTTTTCTAACAATCGAGACGCCAATCATTTTGTTTGGCATTTTGCGCCGCGAACATCGTTGCCTAATGCTCGTCTCTATAGAAACGAGGTCTGCCTTGGTTAGAACGGCAGCCGGTCGTTACCTCCGTCCCTCTCATTCTCACGGTTATCCCACTCCTCCATCTCGTTTTGTGTTTACTACTGCTCTCGTCTGCGAGGTGGTGTGGTGTAAAGAAAAGTCGCGGCAAAAACCTCCTCCTAAAAGACAAAACACGAACGCTATCTATGCGAGAGAGTCGACTTGGATCCATTCTGGCGCCAAATTATGGAAAATGAAACGTTTCCCTCTTTGGGAAAACGCACGCCCACACGTGAAAGAACAACATAACGGTCCACGATGCGTCGTTGCGCAAACACATATAAATTTGAAATACAAAAAACGAACGTTTTGGATACTATACGCATGAGCCAATATTTAAAATATTATTACCTTTCTTTTAATTTTTAATTTATAACATACTCTTATTACTCACTAAATATTAAAGTGTTAATCAATTTTAATATTTGCTTTAATATTTATGAAGCGAAGGGCAAATGTGATTATTTGAAAAGTTATGTATATGCTGTAATTAATGTAATAGCTCTAGATGCAGTAACTTCAAATCTTATTGTGTTGTTTGATCTTATTTGGGCCAAAATAAGCATGTAAATATAATTTTCATTGTGTTCAAAGAATTGTTTAAAATATTTAGAAGATTCTTATTGTAGCTTCTTATTTTTTTTATAATTAATAAATTATAATTAATTAAATAATTCAATTAAAAAAGAACATGTCAAAGCATGTAGGCAATGTAAGCAACCTTTAATGATTAAACCGGTCTTGATCAAGAAAATGTCGATATTCGGTTTTAAGAATTATATATACTTTCACATTTAACAAAATAGTTCACTTAAAAAAACTGATCGAAACGTGTAATAAAACTATATATTTATTTTAGTATCCGTCAATAAAGATAACTAACCTAAAACAATTCGTTATCTCGCTTGACAGATATCAAAATTGAATACTAATTGAATTATTAATAACCAACAGAAAAAAGTAAAAACTTGCTGTCTTGTCTGAACAAATGGAATTAAAGATTATTTATTATGCTGAACAAAATCAAAACATTGTTGTATTTAATAGCTAAAGGATCTCATGTACCCAAATTATGTGTTTAAATCATTTGAAAGTATAAATACAAATCCTAAAAATTTACTGATAATCCACTTGATCCAATTTTAATTTTCCTCCTATTTCATTGTTATTCTGACATACAAAACTTGACTGCACCCAAAATAACGAGAGAATCAATCTCTGGTCTGGATTAATTATAATAAAAATGTCTTTATGTGAATAAGTTTCTAGAATTCCTTGGGATACATATTGTTCCGCAAATTCAAAATTTTATTATTGTTAGTTTCAAAGGGACGAGGTTACGCCGTTCTCTATGGAATTCATTGCACATTATCTCAACCAAGTATTTTAAGGTCGCTGGATAGAACGATATGTATAGTTCAATAGCTTGACTATTGCCTTTACCAGACTTATCCCCAATTTCTTTTTTTGAGGTTATCTTAAATCTAAAATCTACAACAATAAAACTGCTTAGAATATGAAAAGGAAAGTTTCAAATATTTGTTGCAATTTTTTAAAAAAATAATCGATAGTTTTGACAGTTTATATGTCATTATATTTTAAGAAAAGATAAGTAATACTTAACCTAACTTCAAAACAAATTAGTGAATGGTAAAATATTTTCATCACTAATGAAATTGTGTAGAACGTCAACAATTACCTATCGCTTCATATCAAATAGCTTCATTACACATTTTGCAAACTTTGACCAGTTTTTTTAAGCGAATTATTTTATTAAACGTAAAATAGAATTTTTAAGATTTTCTTGATTAATAATTCATTTATCAAAGATTGCCCCTTACAGTTGCCTACAATGACTTAATATGTTTTATAAATATAGACACATTTACATTATGTACTGACAAAAAACTTACGGTATGCGGAGTTCGTGTTGTACTCTACGAGTATTAGAAACTCAAGGAAGTTTTATCATTCGCACTTACTAGCATATGTTCTGTTACATTATCTTATTAATATAGTCAGTATTTGAAAAATACATTTATAATTATTTTCTTATTTTATGCGATTTGAGTTAATATTTTAGAGTGTCTAACTACGTCTTAAAACACCACTATATTGTGTAATATTTACCGACTTTTTTTGTACAATTCAATTCATATGTACAGTATTGTGTAAATTAATGGAATCAAACACAATGTAACTAAGAAAACCGTTTATTTGTCATATAATCACGACGAGATGGTATAAAATTATAAATTACTAGTAATTTAATAAGAGATATGCCCTCCTTTAGCTGCGATGACAGCCTGAACTCTTTTCGGCATGAAATCTATTAATTTTTGACAGTTTTCCTTTACTTTCTCGTCCCGAAACCACACCTGAATTACTGCTTCTATCAATTTTGTCTTCGTTGTACAGTCCATTTTATGTAACCTAGCCTTACAAATGGCTCACAGATTATCAATTGAGTTTAAGTCTGGAGAATTGTCAGGCCAGTCGAGGAGAGTTATTCGTTTTTCCTTGAAATATTTGACCACAACCTTCGCTTTGTGGCATGGAGCTGAGTCCTGTTGGAAAATTGCACCTCCGTTTGGCTCACATTTCTTTAGATCTTTTCCCAAATACAGTAGCTCTTTATATTTCTGGCTGTTCATCATGCCTTCTATAGGCACCAGCAATTCCATTCTCTTCTTTACAGGATATTTGGCAGTCAGATCGATATGACCTGCAGTGAGTTTTTCATCTCCACTTTTTCTCACGACTTTTGATCGCTGCCCTGCACCAAAAAATGGGACTCGTCTGAGAACAACACTTTTCTCCAGTCTTCCGCATTCCATCCGGCATATTTCTTGGCCCAAATAAGCCTCTGCTTCATCGTTCGTTGAGTGAGGAGTTGCTTCTTCTGTGGTCGAATGACTTTTCTACCAGACTCTAAGAGTCTCCTACGAACTGTCGAGTCATGCACTTTCACTCCAGCGTCGGCTAAGTCTTTTTGTAGTTCAAAACTAGTTTTTTTTGGGTTCAGCTAGCTATTTCTGATCAAAAAAGTGACATCCCGGGGTGTCATCTTCCTCTTTCTCCCACATTTTCCCGCTCGTTTCACTTCAACTATTCCGGTATTCTTTTTTTGCTTTAGGATCTTGCTTACTGCTCCTTGACTAACACCACATTCTTGAGCAATATCTCTCTGTGTCATTGAAGTGTGCTCACTTAATGACACAATCTTCTCACGTTTTCTGCGCGTGATATCCATATAGCGAACAACCGGTAAAAGCATAATATACATAAATCAAATTTTGAACTTTGAAAGCGTACATGTGAATAAACTCTCTAAAACGCACTGAATAACTGTGTAATGTGTTCCCAGTGATATAGATTATGTTTTTTGACATGAAACTATTGTCAGAATTGACCTAACAATGTTGCCACATACAGAAAACTAAAAAAATAGTCATGATTCCATTAATTTGCACAATACTGTATATATATATATATATATATATATATATATATATATATATATATATATGTCATGTATTTTGAATAATGAAAGCTTTAGCTGTAATATTTTGGTATTCACTTTATTTATTATTTAAAGCTATAGAAAACAATAAATAATATTATTAATATACTCATATTATTTATTATTTTTATTCTTAAAATCTCGCATTTTGTTGACAGCTGAAAAGATATCCTCTGCGAACATTTCTTCCAAACCATTTTCCAGAGCAGCAAAATGCCCACCTTTTTCGAAATAAGTGGATTGTACTAAATTGGTAAATTTATCTTTCAGGATAAAGTCTGGTTGATATACAACTTCATTGGGAAATTTGGCCACGGCACATGGAACTTTCGGATCAACTGCTATATCCGAAAGTCTAAGAGTATTTTGTTCTTTACCAAAAAATTCGTAATAAATTCTAGATGCCGAAGTAATCGACCCAGTAATCCAATATAGCATTATATTATCTATTAACTTATCGTACGTATAACTCTCTAGTAGACCCGCATCATCTCTGTCTTTATACTTGGCATTTGCTAGCGTCGAGAATTTTTCTAGGAGGTATGCCGCCAAACCTACAGGTGAATTGGCTAGCGCTATCCCGATAGTATCTGGTTTAGTTGCTTGAATGTGATAATAACCTGTTTCTAATAAAAAATTAGAGAATTTTTCATATATGGGGTACATTTGGTCTTCGTATTCTTTGGAAACCACAAGTCTAGGAAATATGCTGCCTAGTAAGAATTTCATCCAACTTTTTCTACCATCACTAATTGGCAGTGTAACATGAAGTCCTAGAACATTTTCTGGGTATAACGTTGCTAAATCTTTCACTACAGCTGCACCCCAATCACCACCGTGTAGATAAAACTTTTCATGACCAATTCTCTTCATTAAATTCTTGAAATTCAGGGACATTTGAGGAGTACCTAAGCCTGGTTTTGTGGTAGCTTGTGAAAATGTGAATCCTGGTAAAGATGGAACTACAACTTCAAAAGCAAATCCATATTCTTCATGAATACTGATTAGTATAGGGATGATACCATAAAATTCTCTAACAGAACCGCCCCAACCGTGGCATACCATAATGGGATATACGGGTACATTTGAACTAATATTCGGCTTAATATGTATGTAATGAATGTTCAAACCTTGTATTTTAGTTTTATAATGGGGAAATTGATTTAAATATTGTTCCCGTTCTATCCAATTGTAATTATGTAACCAATAATCTATAATATGTTTGAGAGTATTTCCATTGAAGCCGTAATGTTGTTTCGCATTTTCTATAGGCTCAGGAATAATAGCATTTTTCAGTCTATAATGTAAATCATCTAGAATTTCTTTTGATACATTTATTCTAAAGGGTGTAATAGATATATCATTTTCTTTACAGCTTCCTCTCTTACCCCAACAAACCTCCTCCAAAATTGGAACTGGTGGTGGTTTGAATAAAAAGTTCACCGAAATAGTAAATAGTTGCACTAACACTAAAATTGCCACAGGTAAAATAAAAAATGCTTTCATTTCCTTAAATTAAACTTATTACACATATGTATATGTATGTATATAAATATATATGTATACATAAGTACTTTATCGTTTACAAATGCAGTCGACGGTGCTACAGTTTATAAACAATTTAAAAGATTGACTTAATTTTTATTTATAACAATTGATAAGATAAGTTCATGTAGATGACCTTCTTAAATATTTTTTATACATACAAGATCGTACTTAAATTATTAATTTATTAATAAATTGCTAATTTAGTGTGGTTTTGGTTAAGTTGTGTACTATGTGACAACAAAGAAACGTACACAACAAAAGTATATATTTTAAAACCAAATTTTATACAAATATATTCACTGCGTTAACAATAATAAATGTTTAAATTTTCATTGGAAAATGTGTACCTTTTATAAGGAAAATTTAATAACACGTTAATGAATACATTCTGCTATTCGTCCTGGCATGCCTCTAATACCAGTCTATAGTTGTAAATTAGTGTATTAAAATGCTAAGTTCTCAAAGACAACAAACTATTGCCAGCTAAGCAATTTTTGAAAGGGGTCGTATTGTTGGACCACATGAGGCCGTTATGAAATTGCTAGGTAGATACAAAAAGTATTAGTACAGTTATTCGTTGTTGGAAAAATTGGTTTCAAGAAGGTGGACAACATCGTAGAAGAGCCTCTGGACGACCTAATTGTACCAGTGAACGGAAAGAATTGCTTGCCCTTAGGCTAGTACCTTAAGGTCTGTGGGAATTTCTTTTTTGCAGAGGTAGATCATAAAATAACAATGCTTTCCATTCCATCGTTTGACTTCTTATCGTCCAAGACCAATACCTCTCACTAGTCGGCATTATGCTCTTATAGTAGAATGGTGTAATCTATGGGCAGATTGGGATGAAATGTGGAACAATATCATTTTTTCGGATGAATCTCGTTTTTGCTTCAGGGTCTATGATGGTCGTAAATGAGTCTGTCCTCTAAGAGGAGAAAGGCGATTTTTGATTTTTCTGTAGAGCGCAAGGCTGCACTTATTAAAGAATTGATGGTTTGAGGTGGAGTTAATATAGGAAATAGGACTCCTTTAATATTTTTTCGATATTATTTAAATGCTATATTTACGAAGTTTTAGAATCATTTGCTTTACCATATATCCAAGGAATAAATAATGTCACATTCAAGCAAGACAGTGCTTCTCCAGATGCTGCAGTTGTCACATTACGATTCTTACAAGAAGCCTGTATGAATATTCTTAATTAACTTGCCTAGTCCCCAAACCTATCGCCCATGTCTAGAACATGATAAGTCGAAGGATTGGTATACTTCCTAACCCTCCAGTGAACTTACAACAGCTACATGATGTCCTACAATCTGCCTGGAATGAACTTCCACAGAAGTCCATAGAGCATCTTATTGGAAGTATCTTATTGAATAGCAAAATGTATTCGTTTACGTAGCGCGCCAATTCATTATTAAATTTTCTCATAAAGGAAATTAAATGAAAGTCCTTGCACTTGCACGATTTTCAAAAATTTTTATTTTAAAAACAGAATTGTACAAAACTTGGTCTAAAAATTCGTTTCTATTTATGACATAATGTAAGTAAATAAATTTAAATACAACACATATAATTATTATATTAGGTGCGCAACTAAGTTCTCGCTGTTTTTCAAGAGATGGCTCCAGTAGTAAGTGCTGGTCGATTGTGACATAACCAAAACGTCATGAACCAAGCTTAGACATATGGTAAACAAAGCGCTTTGACATATTAGTGATTTTGTTTTTGCGTCATATACTTTTGGTTGTGTGAAAATGTCTGATTTTGTGCCAAATAATCGTCATTTGCGGGAAGTGTTGCTTTTCTTCTTTCCTTCGAAGAAAACGGCGGCTGAAGCGTATCGAGAACTCCGTCGCTTCAAAGACGGTGATTTCGATGTTGATGACTGTTCGCGTGAAGGAAGACCAAAAACCTTTGAAGACGCTGAATTGGAGGCATTGCTCGATGAGGATCCGTGCCAAACGCAAAAAGAGCTTGCTTCAGCATCAGGAGCTACCCGCCAATCCATTTTCTAGCGATTGCATGCGTTGGGAATGATTCAAAAACAAGGAACTTGGGTTCCTTATGATTTGAAGCCAAGACACGTTGAGCGTCGTTTTTTCGCCTGTGAACAACTGCTCCAGCGGCAAAAAAGGAAGGGTTTTCTTCATCGCTTCGTTGCGGGTGATGAAAAATGGATTCATTACAGCAACCCAAAGAGAACAAAATCATGGGAACTGCCCGGTCATGCTTCTACGTCGTCGGTTCGGCCGAATATTCACGCTGCGAAGGTTTTGCTGTGTATTAGGTGGGACCAGAGCGGTGTTATTTATTATGAGCTGTTGAAACCGAACGAAACCATCACTGGGGAACGGTATCGAACTCAATTGATGCGATTGAGCCGAGCACTGCGCGAAAAGCGATCACAATACGAGCAGAGGCACGAAAAAGTGATTCTATAGCATGACAACGCTCGGCCTCACCTTGCCACACCCGTTAAAACCTACTTAGAAACGCTCAAATGGGAGGTCCTACCCCACCCGCCATATTCTCCAGATATTGCGCCGTCTGATTATTACTGGTTCCGTTCGATGGCACATGGTCTGGCTAATCAGCAGTTCCGCTCATATGAAGACATCTCAAAATGGCTTGATTCGTGGATAGCCTCGAAAGACGAACACTTCTACCGTGACGGTATTCGAGCTCTGCCAGAAAGATGGGAAAAAGTTGTCGCTAGCGATGGGCAATATTTCGAATGATTCATTTGTAAACATTTTTTCACAATAAAGTTGCATTTTCATCAAAAAGCAGCGAGAACTTAGTTGCGCACCTAATACTTTTGTTTGTAATGCCAATTTACAAAAAAAGGACCACATGTTTGAACAACTGTGCTCTTCTTTGATGGAGGAGAACCACTGTATTGTCTCCGCTTAGATTTTTGTTTTGATGATGAACTCAAGTCTAATTTGTGAAGATAAATCGGTCACAAAATTTACCTTGTTTTCTCGAAAACAGTCACGAGAGGTTCGCGGTAGAATCAATTTTTCATCAACATTAAGCAGTTGCGACCCTCACCTCGTGAGCAGCTTCTTCATAGCTAACTCATCATTCAAAATTTACTATCTGTGCTATCTTAAACGTTTTTAAATGACGATCTATTAACACCAAAAGCACGCGCTTTTTCAATAATTCAGGGCACCTCCCACCACTTCTAGGTTGATTTTTTGTTTCTTCAATTTTGCTACTTACTTGTTTGTTCTACTACTTGTTTGAATTTTAGTCTACCCATATCTCTTTATCTAAAATTATACATTCAAGTTACTCTTTACTGCATAAAACTACGTTATTTTCGGGAGTCCTCTTCGTATATTTCTTCTTTTTCCTATCTCTAGGTTCTTGCTTAGGGAGAGTGCTACTTTATTCTTATTAGATATCTTAACCATATTACTCAGTAATTCTAATTCTTTGACTAACTATTAGTTTATTATATTTTTATTAAATCCCTCTGTTCTTTCTTATTTTTCATGTTTCTATGTACCACATACCCAAAAAGTTGTCGTCGATATATTTTTACAGTTAAAAGAAATCACGAGTTTGTACAAATTAAACTGAGGACTTCTCATTTATCAAAAAATAAATTTAAAAATAAATCGGAAGATTGATCTCCTTGCCCTCCCTAATCTCCGCTACTGGTAAAAATTACATAAATTGTTTAATTAATAGACTGTTAGTTAAAGATTTGTTGCCCCTTCTTTGCTAAACTTAGACTTGGAATGGAAAAGAATCAACTGAATTGCACCTACGATATTCGCTTTCAAATGCCGTTTTAAATATTGTTTATTAAAGTTTAATGTTTATCAAATGTGTATTTATCCTTAGTTCTTTAAAACATCAGCTGCGTTTGTATACCAATCAAGTTTTACTTGCGCGAATTGTAATTCTAGGAAGCATAAACCAATTTAGTGACGTATGTAGTGTGTAGGTTGTTATTTAGCAATAATATGTTTCGTCTACAAGTGCTATAACGTTATTAACAAAAACTATGATATAACATATTTAAAATCAATGAACGGACACATTTTTGGAACTCGTTTCAAAAATACATATTTGTAACAGCAGTTATATTGGAATAATATGATAAAATATGATAAAAGGAATCTATTCTATAAAGTTAGAACAAAAATTCAAGTTGATGTTACAATAATGTTACAGAAAAATCATGTGTAGTCAGTCCACTCTAAACATTCATTAGGATAATTGTGCTTGCGTCGACCATATTTATACTTTATGCAAAAATGAACTGATCGTTTTTGGAACGTCATGGTTTCATACTTGATATTTTACACCTTTCACTGCTCGCTTTTGATACATACAATTTTTTAATCGGTTGGTTAGAAACTGCTTATGAGTTAAGTGAGAGGTTATAGATATATGTTGTAAGTAATTGAATTTACAAATTTTATGTTTTGAATTCTCTTTTTTGAGTAATACCATATACACTACTATATATATTTTGGTGTATTAAAAAACTACTAAATTGTATATTTCAATGGCTGACATTTATATTATCTTTAGCAAGCTCACTTTATTTGATTTTTTAATTTATCATCTTCGAATTATTTTTAAGTGAAGTTATCAATAAAAAAGTAGAAACTAAATAAATAAACAAATATCGAATACATTGTGAAGTTAACGAAAGCTGTAGTTAAAAATACATTAAAACCCATGTAAGAGGACTAGCGACCGTTCCAAAAAAAAGTGATTATTTAGAGATGGGGTTGTTCTAGACTTCTAGTATATTACTTTAGTATACGTACTGTTTTGATATGAAAAGAACACAATTTTGTCAAAAATTTTATTTTTATACGAAAGCGCGTACCATAATATTCTTTTCAATACAATTACCACCAATATTAAGGCACATATCATATCGTACTACCAGTTTCTGAATCCCATTTTCATAGAAATTTCTGACGCTGAGCGCTTATATATTTTTTCAAGTGCAAGAACAAGGGATAGTTACTGAACGCTAGATCATGGTTATGCGAAGGGTGATCAAGTTGTTCCCAGCCATATGATATGATGAGATCTTCGGTTCGACGAGCAAAACAAATCACCTTCCTGTACATTAAGATGACACAATATGCCCGGAAACTTATTGTGTCACTTTGAAGAAAAAAATCCACAAGCGTACCAATCCCAAAATAGTGGATATGATTTTGCGTGCTAAAATTTTTCACTTTCTTGGATGATTTTGAATGCCTCCATGCGTAGATTGCTATTTTGATTCTGATATCACTTGAGCCATTCATATTTCGTCGCCAATGAATTCATTATTTTTATCATGGTACTGCTCAAGGAAAATTAAAGTACTTCCTGCACTCTTGGCTCTGTGCATCTCAATCGGCTTTTCCGGAAGCCGGTACGAGCACAGTTTTCAATAATTTAAGCATTCTGACACAACTTCATAGAGAACACTACTTGAAAATTGTGGAAGCTTTTCAGACAATGACGAAATCGTTAAGCGTCTGTTTTCTCACGCTTTAGAACCAACCTTCTGTATTAAATCTTTTTACTACGCTCATCATGAACATTACTACGCCTGTCTTTAAATGCTTTAACTCATTTTCGTATCATTCTCACGCTCATAACGTTTTCTCCATACACTTTACTAATCTGGATGGTGGATTTTGACCGCTTTTACGTCTTTGGTATGTAGAAAACGAATCAGCGCCTGAAGCATTTTAAATATCCACGTAAACATGAATAAATGCTTCGGTACTGGTATCTGTGACTAACAAACAGATGTAGGAGCCCAGCACGCATGCGTGACATAATGCCTCCCGACCCCCAGCAATGCAAAGCTAAATTTAAAAACCGTACTTACTTATAAAACGCGCCGCTTGTACATTAAATTAAGCGATATTTTAACTTTCGAGTAAATATATTTACTTGCATTTTTACTCATAACAAGAAACGTAACAATAATGGTAAGGCTAAATAGAAAAAAAAATTTCAACTAAAATAGTAAATAAAATTATATTTTTCCATTAGGAAACTGTTCATTAACGTTTTTTCTGTTCCGATTTCTTTCCTATAAAACTTCTTTTTCCAATTCTGATTTAATTTCCTGTAAGGAATTTAAAGATTTATTGTTTTTTAGTTTTTCTGCAAGGCTTTTCAGTCCGTTAACGGATTTTATACACTCGTATGGAGGAACATATTCACATATTTTCTGTAGCATCGAAAGTTCCAGGTTGTGTACTAACTTCTTCACTTAGCTTTTGCTCCCAATTCTCAGAATTTTCACAAGTTTTTCCATTTTCAATAAAATCTACATTAATTATTATATTAATTTTTCGAGCAATACAACATAAAATATTTCGAATTTGATCCATTTTATTTATTAATATTTTCGTTATTAACATAAGTGTCTATCCCACAAACATTGAAACATTAAATAATCGTGAACACATTGCCAATACCGAAATATTCAAAAAATCGCATCTGATATATCAATTGATTTTGTTAATTGTACATTTAAGACTTTCTCGATTCTTGTTGCCAATGTTAAAAAAAACATATCTGCGGTAATTTAGTTTAAAAGATTGAATAATCTCTTGATTTAAGGGTTGCCATTGTCTAGAAGCATTGGCTAGTAAAAAGATTAATTTGATATTTGCTAGATGAACGTCAGTAGGATGACACGGTGTATTCTCTAATAATAAAGCTACATTTCGTTTCTCTTTTTCCATTTTATTATTAAATTTATTTACCCAATCCATAAAAATTTTCTGTGTCATCCAAGCCTTTCTATTAGTGTACCAGTTAACACACGAAGTCTTAGCATCAACATTTTTGAAATATCTTGAAATCGCACGAGAAACAAAGTTTCATCGGTGTTATACAAGTCTTTGGAACAATAATGTTTTAAAACATCAGATACACGGCCAGTCCAATCAATAACGTCGTAGTCATTTACCACTGCCTTCATCACCTAATATATTTCAAACTAAAATATTATTTATAATACAAAAATTGTATAACAAACCATTACTTTCGGTAAAATTGGGTATGGCTAATTATTTTGCAAAGTTTTTAGCTTTATGTTATAGAATTGGTTATGCAGAAGTCAATTTATTAGTTTTTTCGTAACGCTGAAAAGAACTTCGCTTAGGTTCTTCTTCACATTGTTTGTCCATTTTGATTTAATATTATGCTTAATTAATAAAACATCTTGAATTTGTGTTTGACTGCATTTGTATTTTCGCGCTCCCATTGAGACAAACGTTTTTCACTATCTTGTATAATTTTAATGCGCAATTCAATATGCAAAGCGTTTTGTGTATATTTATAATTAACCATTATCACATCTTATTTGAAGTAATACATGTTAGATAATCGGTCCTACGAATGGAAAATACAGTAAAGTACTGAACTTATGTGAGTTTGCCTGTAATATTAAACGGGCAGTGGTCATTTTTAAGACGGTCGCATTACAAAGACAGTACGTTTCAGATGCGTATTAAAAGGGATAAAATGCGGTCGTTTCCTCAGGTGAGAGTCTGACAAATGTAGTCGTTTGGGTCAGTTTCGTTGTATTTGTGTCTGAAATAGTTTGGAACCTAAAAAATCAATTCCTGAGGTTCATTTGGAGAGTGACAATTACAGTATTATGATAAAACCCACTCTCTGAGAGTAAAAATATATAATTATATACATATACAATAATATAACATTTCTTATTCGTTAAAAATAAGAATTTAGTCACTGATCTGAACCCCACTTTTCCCATGTTTCTAAACAAGCGGAAAACAATTCACTTCCTGTTCAAACAAACGGTTTTATGATAGGAAATTTTGATAGTTATGTTTTGGAAGAATGCCAAGTTGAAAAGCAAATAAGATTCTTTATTAGTGCTGCCCTCTTTCAGTATTTATCCTCGTCATCAAGCAATTAACTACATATACCTTATATCCTTAGATGTAATTATTCTATCTGATCCCTGTTGTAACTACAAACTCAAAATTGTCTTATAAAACAAAGAAAGGAAGATTTTCCTCGGTTTCTGGGCTGGAATAGCGTCTCTAGTACTGCTTGCCTATCCTTACAATGAACGTCCTTAGAATTATGTTGATCTTAATTCTGAAGTTGAGTCGTTTGTATCGATTCATTTGAAAACTATGGATGAAATCAAAAAGCATTAAAGCAATTAATAACATATTATTAAATTTCTTGCAAATGGAGACAAGTAACTATCAAACATCTGTAAAAGACTTTAATGAGGAAATATGTTAAATAAAAGCATCCAGAAATAGTGTAAAGTGTTTAAGAACGATCGATAACGTGTGTAGAATCATCTGCAGTCTCGGCGTTCGAGAATATAAACTACAAAACGGATTGTTGCCAAAAGTATTGGTTTTGTTCAGGCCGATCGTAGAATTATATTGAATATTTACGTTGGCAGAGCAGATAATATTATTAAAAAAACTTATCTACCAAATTCATTCAATTCAAATGTATATATGGGTATATTGGATTTCTAGACTGTTAAGGAACCGACGCAAGCAAGCTTGCTTGAACAGATAGAACAAAATTTAACATTTAACTAAAGTAGCATCGATCTAGCGGTGACATTCTTCATCCTCAAAATCAAAGGAAGGTCTGTTCTTTTACTATGAAAATTATCATTACATTTTTTTTAATATGAGAGTAGTTTTACACTTAGATTTTTCTGACAGAACAGTTAACAGAATAGCTGATAATAAACACAGAGTACAGAATACATCATAGTGGAATATGATAGTAGTTTAACATAGGTTTTTCTAACGGAACAGCTTACAATAAACTCAGAGTACTATTCAGACTTATTAGAAAACCAAGCTATACTGAATAAACATAAAAAAGCCATAAATTAGATTACTTATTACATGATAATGTTCGTTCTCATATTACTGGTCATACAATGGTTACTATTCAAAAATAAAAAGCGGACTTGTCTCCTTCATCTAATGAAGAAATCGTTGAAGGCATTTAAGAATAGATACTTTTGCAGCAAACAATTTTTTTTCTGAATTAATACAATAACTTCTTGAACTGTGGTGATTGTATTCAAAACAAGGAAGCCTATATTAAAAACAATATCATGTAATTTTGTTCCGTTTGTTAATTTTTGTATATTTATTGATTATAATTTGTACTGTTATTGTTGCTAATAAGAATGCAAATCTTACAGTTCTCGAAATTTTAAAAATAAATTTGTTAGGATAATAGAGTCTTACAATACTTTAAAACTTTTTGCATTGTTTCAGAATTTAACAAGTACTGCATGTTAGGATTATTTTTCTTAAGTTTTATTTTATTGACTGGTTCTTTTGATGGATTATACTGACGTAAATGATGCGCTCGATACTTTTTGTAATATCTTATACTCTACTTACGATCTTCAAGTACGTTGTAAACGCCAACCCAATTCCAACTATTCAGTCCGGTTTTCATTGGAAATAATATCTAACAACATTAAAAGTAAATATTGCAGTCACAACAAATGTATCAAAGCTAAGAGTAATCATTCTTATAATGAATTTAAGCATCTTTAGGACCTTACTTAAAATACCAATTGGGGTGAACTATATTTCTTATGCAATCATGGTGGTACATTTTATTAAGACCCCTCAAATCTTTGGAATTTTTTTGTTTCAAAAGCATTGCGCTAGGATATCAAAACAATGTGGAAATGACTTCATGGAATCTAACCATATTATTAATACCTTTGCAGATATATTCCCATCTGCATTTGCTCTGTTTCAGACTTTTTTCCATAGTGAATCCTTTAATAATTCTTTGTCGCACTCTTTTTTACTCGCAGCAGAAGATAACTTAATTGAATTAATGGATTTTCTTCTAACAAATTCACAGCAGGAGGCGATTCATTTCCTAATTTCTTAATGCGGGACTGTGGGTATAGCTCATCTTTTCCTCTTAGGATAGTTATCAATCTTTCCATATCATCGTATATCTTTCCTGATCGATGGAGAACTACAAGACTTGATCCGGTACACAAAAAGGGAGATCATGCTTTGCTAAGAAATTTCTATTATCTCTAATTTTGCAGAAGATTATGAGAATAGACTGTGTTCTAAGTTAAGGTCCAAATAAGTAGCGACTTATTGTCATTTTAAAACGAATTAACACTTATATTTCTCCTTTAGAAGTTACACTTAGAAATTAAAAATTAAAAAATCACAATTATTAATAAAAAAATAAAATATCAAACAATAGAATAATTAAATGATAATAATTAATGATTTGTTTCAGAAGCTTCTTTATATCAATTATCCAGATCACTTATCGTTTTAACTGTAATTGTTAAATATTTAATAAATTATTTCGTGCTCAAAGTTTAAATACAATTGCATACGAGAGAATTTCAACAAATACTAAAGTTGAATATATTATAGACCTTTTGCATTTTGTTAATAATAGTTGCCTGTAACAAGCTTTAAAGGCCTAGAGGATATGGCCATGATATGGTCCGTCACGGTGATGTGCCATTTCGGTACACTGTTCCAATGTGACGAGCCTTACGAACTGCCCGCTTATAAATACTCCAGATTTTGCTTTCGGGTATTCACTTTAATAACTTAAGTTAAACTGATGTCGAAAAAGTGCCAACGGTATTATTGGTCGCACCAGAGATGGAATCTAGTAAATTAGGATTAGTAAAATAGTCCCCAATTCACTAGCCCACTTCGCAACACATCATAGAAATGTGTTATGAAACGATGAAAGGCAAATAATATTATTCAAGTAGGCTTACAAAATAACAATTATCCATAATCATCTTTTTGAGTTTGATAGAATTGGAATTGTGTTATCGCGATGCATAAAATGAAAAAGCACAGATATGCGATCAACTTTTCGTCTGGGAGAATCCACAACGTAAACTTTTTCCATGATTGAGACTGCTTTTAGAGCATCGTTTATAGCAAGATCTGCTTGTGTTCAATGGAATAAAGGGTTTAAAGATGGTTGGAAAACTTGTGAGTTGTAAAATGAATTAAGTGTTTTCAATTTTACAATTAGTGTGTATTAACTGAGAAAACTATCAGTGCTGCAACAGTTAATTATTCACACAGATCCACAATTAAGTATCTCGTAATTTTCGAATATTTTTTAAATATCTGTTGGGAAAGTTTTTATGCTTTTAGGCAAGCATTTAAACATGTCTAGAGTTTGCACTCACTGGATTTCGTGTCTGCTAATATCGAATCCAAATGTATATAGGTTAGTAAAGAAGAAAGTGAAGGTGAAGACAATCATTATTGCGATAAGATTTAGTGTATTACTATGGTCAGGGATGAAGGTGCAGAACGTGTAATAGTTGAAAAAAGAAGGACCAGCATCAAGCTACAGACACATCAATTTAGATTATAAGAGGATAGTATAAACATATGTTATTACATACTCTACATACTTCCTATTATAAAAAAGGCCTCGCGTTTGTTAATGAAGGATCACATTTCCATAAAACGACGTGAGCTAATTAGAGAATGGAAACTTCAAGACGATAGTGCTCACGTTATTATGATAGAATTTCTGACCAGTAAAAATGTCAAGTGTGCATTTTGACCTACCTGTAATCCCGATATGGCTCAACGCGACTTTTATTTATGTCATCAGGCAAAACCCAAACAAAACAGTGGCGGTTTCAAACAGAATTGGATGCTGTTAAGGCTTTGAGAGTGAATTTTAATAATAACAATTTTCCCCTAATAGTTTAACGCCAAATTACAGGGGCTTTGGCAAACTATGAGTTATTATTACACCCTCGCTCATGATGCGGCTTAATATCTTTATCTATCAGCATTCGCTTAAAGGGGAGGGGTAACCACGAAAAATCTTCTTGGATAGCAGGCCATTGGACGCGAACCCGAAATCCGCGGCCTATTAAGTCAGTGGCTTACTACTGCAGTATCGGTCGGTGCTTAAGCTCTCAAAAATGGTGTTCATTGAATAATAGTAGCATTGTTGGTATCAGGATTATTCATTACATGGGGACTATATTGGATAAATCGTACATGTCATTAATCTCCTGCTGATTCTCGTTACCCTCTCCCCCTCGACTCATTGACACTCCAAATCAGGAAAAATAGACATCATCGTTGTAGATAGACACCTAAGAGAACATCGGGCTACCAAATTCTAATTATATTTTTTAGTGTTATGTTATGAAAACGAATAAATTGCAATACATTACATTACGATGTTCACGTAAAGCATAATGAGTTATTAATAAAGAGTTAATAAAATTTAATGAGGAATGTATCAAGAAAAAGTTTATTTAACGTCTCGCAACTAAATGAACATCCAAAATTAATCTTTGCTCATGAAGAAAAATTTAAATGAAAGTAATACTAATAAGAAAAGAACGTACTTTTCTCGGAAATGTAGCAAATTTAATAAATCAAATTCTATTAGTAGAGGACACGAAAAATTTATTATAACTAAACTTTAAATATAAATAAAAACTCCACTAAGTTCTGGAAAGACGTACAGAAAAATTTGGTCTTAGAAAATATAAATTAAAAAAAATTTAATGAAGTCTAATAATATGGGAAGCATAAAACTTCTTACTTGTAAATATAAATTAAATTAAAATGGAAAATTCTTATGTAAGAGGATCAAAGATACCCCTTTTTTAACTCGACAATATACCAATCTCTCGTAGATACTAATTCAGACGTTGTGGAAGATTTCTGGTTTAATAGTGCTTGAAACCTGAACAATTTTATGCCGCAACTGGTTTAAATTAGTTGGTCTAATGTTCTTTGCGTCATAAATTGCTTTAAATAGTCCCAGTAAAAGAAATTCCAGGGGGATTAATTCTGGAGAACGTGGTGGCAATCTAATATTATCAAAATAAGTTAAATAGCTTCTAGAAGAAAGTAGATGCTTTGGAAATCGATGTTGGGAGGCCGTTGGAGAGTAAGAAGAATTTGTATCTGAAAAAACTATAAATACATTCAAATTACTGCCGATGAAAACGATCCAACAATATGGTTGTTTAACAAACCTGTCCAAATATTTACTTTTTGTCATTTATTAATTGTTTATTAATAATTTTATTATGTGTTATGTGATCATCGTAATATATTGCATTTTACTCATTTTCATAACATAGTAATTTAAAAAATTATATTTCTGTAATTAAAGTTCTATATTTTTTTATGCAACCATCTACAGCGACGGTGTCTAGCGTCACCGGACTTGGAATGTGAATGAGTTGAGGGAAATAGGGCGAATTAGCTGCGCATTATGACTTTGAACTATGACAAGATTTACCCTGTGCAGAACTTGACACGAACATCGTTATTAAGATTAAAAATGAAGTTTTGGTAATACTAGTTCCAGTCGTTAGTGAAAATTCCTTAGAATAAATTATCAAGAGAAAAATATCTAGCTTTATAAGAGCTTTATTAGAAAAACTTTCGACCCTATCTGATAAAGAAATAATGTACATGTTTTAAACTAGTATCAATGATTTTTTTCCAAACCAATGGCAATTTGGATAAAAACATCTACTGTCGACAATATGTACTAATTAAGACGTGTTTCGCATAATACCAATACTTCCCAGTTAATTCGACTCTCGTTGAAATAGTTGTACACACCTAATGTTTGTCATATCTAGGCGATGACATAAAACAGTGAGAGAACTATTTTTCTATCTTTTGGGCAGAAATGAAACTATTTCAGAGAAAGATTTAGAGTAGACTACCTATACCGCTTTTTTAATCGCACTACGAATAGCTAATCTATTGAACATGCGAACAGCGACTTGAGCAAATACACGGTTATTACCAAATAGTAGATAAAAGACAACTGTCTTCGACAAAGTGTACTGACTAAGACGGGTTTCGCTTAATATCAATGCTTCTCAATTAATTTAACCTTTCGCCAACATAGCTGCACACATCTAATATTTATTTAAAAAGCGATGTAAATGCTCTACTATATTTCTTTCTCTCAGATGAATAATTTCATTTCTGTTTAAATGAAACATAGTTCCCTCACTATTTTGTGTTATCGTTTAGATATGACAACCATTACGTGTATACAACTATGTATATTGATATTATGAGCAGCATTGTTATTATGAGTAACGCATCCTAATCAGAACAACTTGCTAACAGTAGTTACTCTTATCCACTATTTGGTAATAGGTCGTGTATGTGCACACATCGTTGTTCACAAGTTCAGTAATAGCCTGGCTGTTCATTGTACGATTTAAAGAGCAATAGAGGTGTTTTACTACACGCCTTACTTTCGGATAGTTTTATTTCTATCCGAAAGATGGAAGTATAGTTCTCTCACTATTTTATGTTATCATTTAGGGTGGAAAACTCTTAAAATTATTGCAATATCTTAGGCAGGAAAAGTAGCAAACGTAGTATCTTCACATAATTCCATAGGTTCAGTAGTAAATTAAATGAATAGAAAATTGAAAGAAGATGCGTCTGTGTGAGTCTTATATTATCATTATTATTATTCCAATTTCGATATAGACCTTTCTACAAGTTTGAGATAATAAAGATGTTTGCAATATCTTATGTTTGAAGTAATAAAATTCTGCTTAGATAATAGCAAATTTTTAGGTGCTTAATATACAGGAAAAGGCACTGCGATTTATTTACGGTAGAAAATATGTAACAGTTGTTAAGTACAGTAAATATTAATGTTGCCGTATTTTTGATTTGTAGTCTTGACCTTGTGTAAAACTCGTAAAATTCTCGTAAAGCTTCTTAAATGGAATTTAACAACGGGTAATACACTGAAAAATAAAAGTATGTAATTAAACCTGTTAACATGATTACAACAAATGAAAGGAATAACCGAGTAATATTTCATTTAATATGTTAAAAGTAGAAAAAAATATTGTGATTTGAAAATAGCTAACCGGAATATAAAGTTACAAAGCATTTTTTCACATTAAAAGCAACTGTATATATAATTTATTGTGAAATTATTATTATTATTAAATATATTTATCAATATATGAATTCATATGGATATGCCTTATTTAATTATAAGAAACAATAAATTACCTTAATCTTTTAAGATTTGCTTTGGTTTAAAAAAGTTATACATTGCATTACATAATATTAAATATGCGCCCTTTAGACGCTTAGACTATTTGAAACTAATCTCTAATCATACTAGCATATAATTTTAATCTGCAGTAAAATATTTATCGGTTTATTGAAAAAGTCATGACGTATTTCTGTCTTTCGTAGGTATTAATCGATAACATTTTATTACCATATTTCGCCGAGCTTCATAATTCCTCGTTTATAGAAAGACCTATCTTTTTCGGCGAAAAACCTTACAAGGGTCTCATTAACAGTTCCATCTAAGTTGAACGCAAGAAATTTTAAATAAAAAGGAGTAGATGTCGGAAAGCTTAAGGTCCAGCAGCTATGATTGGTGTAGCAGCACATCCCTTCTAAAATCAAATAATTTTTGACGAGCAATTGAACTTGCGTGTGGACTTACTTGTCGCCCCTATGAGTAACGATCTCTGGATGTCTGTGGATGATGGATTCGTCAAACTTTTCAACTGCTGACAATACAAGATTGCAATAATTGTTTTGTCTTTAACCTTTAAAATCCCACTACACTAAGAGTATAACTTTTCTCCAATTAATGCATGCGTTCGGTGCTGATGGAGGCGAATTTTCATTTTTGAAACCAAAGCAGTTTTCGTACTACGTTGTAGTAAACAATTCACTTGTCATCAGCAATTGTCAGTTAATTTTACTCACGTTTAGAGAGCATATAGCAGAGGTTTATAAACTCATAAAAATAAGGTCTTCCAATCTCGCTAGTGACAGATTTCTATTTCCCTAGACACTTATAACCACTTCCACATTTCTTGATAAATATTTTATTTTTATAACAGATGTATTATTTCAGAAGGTTTAGTGCAACCACACGCCTGTCTGCGATTAGGCCAAGTACGTTTAAGAAATTGTTTGTAAGACATCAGTTTCTTAAGCATGAGCAAGCTGGATTTTCTCCCAAAATGCCAGTACATTTTTATTTCTTGCAACAGATACCCTCCTTTTTGTTTTGACATGAGCTTTCCACTTTACACTAATACAGTAGCAAGATGTATTTTATTAGGATGTGGTACTGTGTGCACATTATGAAATCTATTTACACTGATTTTGTTTCGTCTAACTTACTACGAATTTCGTTGTTCTCTATAGGTTTCTTGTTGATTCTTCATTCGTTCTTTCTGTGGCTACTATTATTATATCTACTTAAGATTAGCGCAAGTGTATACGAGATACATAATCGACCCAATACGTTTCCTTGTGTCTGGCACACCAGCATTGATTTTCTAACTCCGGATAAGCTTCCTCTTGGTTTATCTTTTTTAACTTCCCAATTCTATTATAATCTATCCATAACTCTACTCGTCGAAGACATTAAGTAATAGGTCTGAAGTCGATTAGTATTAATCATTTAAATTGTTTACGAGTTGATTTTTGTGATGATTTGGAACTGAAGTAGAATTGTATTAATTCTTGAGTACTTTTGTTTTTTAAATAATTCACCATTACAATACTGACGAAAGTCAATGTAGAAAAATATTTTTTAAAATTTAATTGAAATAATAAATATTTTTGGAAAATTGAAATGAATCTTTTTTCAAAAATTTCTCAGCTTACTAAAATTATATTTTCCTCCTGATATAGTTATTGTGGTTTTAAGTGTGAGACCATAAGTAGGTACAGACCTATTTATGGTCTCACACTTAAAACCCCAATAAGGAATTCTTTCTTATTGGAGAAATATTTATTATTTATTTATTATTCTTAGTACTGCCTATTTTTGGCACTGGGCACTACACCAGGCACTTAGTGTTTATACAAAAAATCAATAGGCAGACGACATTATCTTCTGATTCTTTTGGATTTTGCCGGTGTCATTAGTTTTTTTTGAATGTATCTGTAGATTTTACTTCTATTTCTTAGTACATATGCGTGCTTCTTTTTAGTGTAGGATATTTATTACTCTCTGAGTATATCTTGATCCATAGTAAATTATGCAGCGTTTAAAATGATTCCTAAAAGTTATAGTTGTCGTTTTCCGCAATTAAATCTCATATGTCTTCCATATAGTTTAACATTAGAAGTTTATAATCGCTGAAAAGTTCGGATAGTTGTCCTAGTTTAATACCAAGTTGTTTCTTTTTTGTGTATATGTGTTTCTTAAGGCGAATTTTTTATTGAGATATGTTTCAAGATACTTCACCTCTTCTTTTCGTAGGACCTTCTTGTTCATTGTTACTGGTTACTGTTATATGTTGTATAGGTTTTCTTATTGGATTCCAGGTGCTGTAATTGTATTTTTGTTAGTGGTTATATTTATCGTATTAACAGAAAAGGTGTAACACCGAAAGTGTTAGGTAAGTTCGCCGTGTGAATCGTGTAAAGTATTGAGCTCACACTGATAATCCAGCTCATATCGGTTAAAGATGAGTGTAATAATCTTCATATTATACTCTACTACTCTACTACAAAGGGTACGAGGAAAGTTTTGCAATATGAGGCATCAATGAATCGTAGGAAGCTGCTTGTTGCTGTATGTTGAGACAAGTTCATACGTACATAGTAGCCGCCGCACCATCTCGATGGGCTCAGTTATTCATTAGCAGTAAGAGTGTAAAGTGCTTGCGATGGCATCGTGGTCACGAAATGAGATAAGGGCAGTTTTGCGTTATAATTTCGTGCGTGGTTTAAACATAGATCAGTGCTTCGAAGAAATGACTCTTGCTCTAGGTGATGTGTGTCCACATCGCACGATATTGAGGTGGTATAGAGAATTCCAAAAGGGAACTTTAACTGTGGAGGATGCTGAGAGGCCGGAAAGGCCACGAATGTCAGTTACGGAGGAAAACTTTACTACTGTGAGGAAAATGCTTGGCAAGGACAGGCGAGTGACCTACCAACAGACAGAGGCTACTTCAGGCATAAATGCACCAGCAATTCGTTCGATTCTGCATGATCATTTGTACGTGGAGAAACTTTGTTCTCTCTGGATGCCGCATCGACTAACTGAAGAGCAGATGACACGACGTGTGACTTGGTGCCGGGAGATGCTAAAAAATTTAATAAGGGACAATCTCGGTATGTGAAGAACATCGTGACAGGTGACGAGACTTGGCTGTACTATTACGATGTGCCGACCAAAGCTCAAAACAAAGTGTGGGTCTTTGATGATAAGGACACACCCGTGGCTGTCAGAAAATCCCGATCTGTAAAGAAAAAAATGTATTTTTCAAATCGAGTGGAATTGTGGAACGCGTCGTTTTGGACACACAGAAGACAGTCTCAGCTAAGTGGTATACTGAACAGTGCCTGCCTAAAGTCATTGGATCTATGAAGAACTTGCGGCCAAAGTCAAGAATGGACACTTGGTTCCTCCATCACAATAACGCTCCAGCTCACCGCGCCAAAGCCTGCACCGAATATTTGACTACGACAGGATTGAAACTTCTCGAGCATTATCTCTACAGTCCAGATCTTACTCCCAGCGACTTTGCACTGTTCCCACATGTGAAAATGAAGCTAAAAGGGAGGCGGTTTTCCAGTGATAAGGACCTTCTGCGGGCTTGGGACAACAAGTGTGCTTTACTCCCTAGTGAAACTTCGCAGAACAGGTTTAAAGATTGGTTTCGGAGGATGGACAGGTGTATTGAGTGTAGAGGAAATTACTTTGAAAAATTAAGTAAACAAAGCTGTATTGCAAAACTTTCCTAGTACCCTTGCATGTTGTATACACATGTTCTACAAATATAATTTCAGTATCAGATAAATAGTTGATTACAAATGTGTGTTTTAACTTGTATAGCAGCTGATGTGCCAAACTCTGTCGAAAGCTTGTGCGATATCCAGTACCTTTTATATTCCATATCCTCTTGAATTCTGTTGGCTAATCTGTGAATATGCTGTATTGTCGAATGTTTTGATTGAATCGAAACTAATGCGGTAGGTCATTTCGGATATGGGTTAATATGCTTAGAAGCAATTTTTTGGCAATTTTTGTTAATCTCCTATCCAGTGACTTAGGACAGCAGGATATTTTTGCCATTTTATTAAACAATTGCATTAAAAATAGTAGTCTAGTGTCTGGCAATTCTTGGAGAATTTTTCCTGTAATAGGATTATAACCAAGTGCTTTCTTAGGATTAGCAATTTTGATGTTATTTATGACCTCACTTTTGGGAAACTTTATATTTGGCAATATTGGTTGGTAACGTTCCAAAACTTATTTTCACTATCAGGAATATTTTTGGCTTTGTTTGGACACTTCACTAAATAGCTTTGTTTTCTCATTGACAGTATCCTTTTACCATCGTCTATTCTAAGTGGAGATATTGCTGCTTCTGGTTATATTTTTAATTTTTTAGTGACTTTTCATAATGAGCATTCAGCTTTCTCGGTTGTATCTAAGTTTTGTAGATATTCATGAATACTTTTAGTTTTTTCGATTATTATTAGTTGCTTTTTATCTTTTGTGACCCATTTCGGGACTTCTGGAATAAATATCATCCTACTCTAACCATTACCATGTCGAAGAACGTTGTAGGGAATTATAGCAATTGTTCATGAAGAAAGACAATAAATCTGAGTTGGCAAACAATTATTCGGATTCTGCATGGATGAAACTAAAGTTATTAAAAGGTATTTTATTATTGACGTGATAATGAGTATACTGAACCCTCTTAAATAGTCTTCTCCATTTTTACCATTTAGTAAAAGAATAGAACAATGTACTGGCGAAGCAATTACTAAATTGGTGCTAGAAAGATTAGAGAAATTTCAAGTTTCAACAAAGCAAGTGCTAATGTTTTTTAGTGATTGCGTCAGTACTAGTTACTGATCACTCATCGGTAATCAGTGAGCTGTCGACATTTTGTGATGCACCAGTAATGTACATTTTCGGCTGTTTATATTTATTATTTATCTTTTAGACTATTTCTTCGTCTGTGTTTATTTTTTACTATTTGCCATCCCTCTCTAGTGGATAGTATTACTATTGAATGCTTATTAAGGTTTAAAAATTACATCATTGATTGCACTAGTATGGCCTACAATTGTGAGTAGGTCGCTTGTTGATATATAAACCGTCCATCGGTGTCAAACATTTGCATTTGGTTTATTTGTCGTTTCGGATAATTAAATCAATTAGCCATTGAACATAAACACAAATATTTTTCTATTTCAACTTTCAAATTTTATCACTTTCTATCGCCTCTTTTGTTAATAACCGATAACAGGATTTATTTTTTATTTTTTTCTCACTGCTGGACTGATTATCTTATAAGTATTATCACTTCGACAATCAAATATGAACCTTGTTTTATCCTGAAAAAACTATATGATTGATTTTCGTAGCTTTCGTTTAGTGAATTACTCCAGTATGTCATGCTTTAACACACTTGTGCTACGTCAATGAAATCAACTAAATATTTTTACTTCTTCTCTTTCTTTTTCAATATTGTCAATCATTCTACTTGATCTATCGTAGAATTATTTTAAAAGTCAAACTGATGCGATTGAATTAGTTATTTTTAATGAATGATAGGTTTTAGTGTTTCAACAATTATTGTCAAGAAGCTTGGACACCATAGAATAGGCAATAACGAAACTGATCTAAGGCGGTAACTTTATAATTAGGAAAAGAAGAAGGTAGCACCTCGCAGTTAGAAAAATTGCGAATAGTCTAGAATATATTCTGGCCTATTAATAACTAAGCATATTAATAAGTATTTGATCCATCAAATGTACCGTATTATTTGCAGAAATATCTAAAAATTTAACAAATAAGCGTGGTTCAAGTACTAATACAATTTAAACATGGTGATATGAAAATGATAATATTGCTTTGAACGGCCTGATAGGATAGATAGATAGATAAGGATAGCTAGGAGAGTTTATGAGCATATTGACTGAAAGTGAATTTCATATTCTATACATAGCATGTGACAAGAAAATATTTTACACGACACATGAAGAACCAAGCTGATTTTCTTGAGAAGATTTACTACTATATTCTCGAATTTAATCTCAACGGTGGATACATTATGGTAACCCTCGACTTTTGTCGACTTTTCTGTCCGCGAATAAGTTAAGACTACAACTCAAAGAAGATAACTTTCATAAATTATTTTTCAAAGGCTCAAAGCGGTAAAATAACACACCAATATGTTATGTTACTCTACTTGGCAAATTCAAGGAAGCAATTTTTGAAAAATGATGTGGAACGGGCCATGAACAGGTGGTTTTCCATTACAGTAACGTACTTTCTCAGACCAACTAAGTTGTTCTGAAAGAATTGGATCAATTGACATTTTATGTTGTGCTTTACAGATTTTATTTACCAGATCTAGCCCCAAAAGTCTCCACTTATTGTCCAAACTTAAACTGTTGCTTGCTGGAACGAAGTTTCGGCAGATTGACGAACTTATTGCAGCAACGGAGCAATACTTTGCAGATTTTGAGTAAGATTATTACAAGAATGCTATAATGGCAGTTCAATAACGTGAAGCCAAGTTCTCTGAAGTTAAAACTAGTAGAAATAAAAAGCTTGACGGCTAAATTCATTTGTTTCTAGAGTTTACTGCTCGTCAAATCATCTTCATATATACACAATCCTATTACTCTAGGGTTTTAGTTAATTGAAACTTATGACAGAATTACTAATAATAAGTCATAGATTTCTAGTGGTTGATGCTTCACAACGCCGATCTAATATAGTTGTGAAGTGCAACGTTCCTATAAAGAAAGTGAAAGTTTTAATTTGCTGGCAGCAGCAAACAGCATTATTGAACGTGTGATATGTCAACATGATTGGCAAAATTTTAACCATGTAATTTGACGGATTTATTTAATTGTTAATATCAATATCCAAAAGATTAAGACGTATAATATTAACTAGTTTATTTAATTATTTAAGCAGGTTTTTCCTTAAAATACTATTGCTTTATATGTGCTAAAGTAGGTTACTAAATTTCTTGACATAGATTATATACGGAACATCAGATTTTCATAAGGTTAAATGTTATCACTGTTGCAAAATTCTAGCTTACTATTTTTTGGCTATGGAAGCGCATATATTGCATTTATGGTGCGTTACATACCACCTAGTGGCTTCTAAATTTATTCAATTTACAGTTAAATAAGATGAAGTATATGAAAGAGTATAGGTAGCGGTTTACTGAAGCTTTTATACTGCAGTTATAATAAATACTTATTTTCTTTGTGATGTAGGATAAACTGTATGATTTTGATAATAAAATAGTTTCATAAATTTATCTAAGTTTGTAGATTAGGGAATGGCCAAAATGATGTCCACTTAGAGTATAGTTTGTATATGTTTTAATACTGACTACATATATTTATAGTATTTGTAATCAAATATCTGAATTAGAATGCTAAAATATTTTTTAAAATTATTTTCTAAAATTTTTATATGGTTCATATTTATTTTATATTTATTTATTTATTTTCTTATTAATCATTATAAAAATCTTATCGAATGTTTGACTAATAGCAATTAAAAAGGAATATATAATTCACTAGGTACATTTTGCCATTGCATTTAAGAAAATGCAATTTTTAGAAAAAAATAGAAATTACGCAAATATAGAGCTTTTAATATTCTAATCGGATTATAATTTGGTTCAATTTTTTTGTCAGTCTTGAATTATATTGCTGGACGAACGTGGCGTTAGTTTAAGCGTATAACTGAAGAGGCGTCTCGTTTATAATTTAGTGTGCTGAAAATAGAAAACGGCGGGCGGCATTTCATACACAAACACATGAAGATGTGATGCGATAACTACTCCCTCTATACGAAAAGGGCAACACTGAACATTTCAACATGCGAAATTAGATTTCGAACTCTTTACGATCTTCGAAATCGTTTATTTCATACATTTTGTTTATAATTTTTGTCGAATGAAAGTAAACATGTGAATACATGAAAAAATAAAAGAATAAGGTAGCATGTGTGGTATAAAAATGTTTTCGTTAAACAATGTAATATTTATAAAAAAAAAATCAATATGTGTATAATTAACCCAGCAATATTTTAATTGAAGATATAATACAACTATAGTCACCAAAAATAGAACACTGAAACAATGGAGTTACATAATAATTAATAATTTTAAAAATATTGTATCTCTCCAGATATCTCAAATAAATCGTTTAACAAATTTGTTAAAATATATTATAAAAATAATAATTCAAGAATACGTAATCGCAATAATACCGACAACTATGTTTATTTTAACCGGGTATTGCATATTAACATAAACCATAAGTACCTTTTCATCCGCTCTTTCTTTTTATATAAAACTATTCATAGAAACCTTTCATTTTTGTTATTTTTCATTTCATTTTTATTAAGTGTAAAGTATATAGAAAAACGTGACTGCAAGTAATTAGCAATAGTAATTTATTTCAGTACTATGTACTTTGAAAAATTGCAAGTACAGTGACACATAAGCATTCATACCTCACGTATTATTAAATGAAGAATGGTGCTTATCTGTTTTACTTTCGAAGAAATGCGTTTTTAATTGTTTATTTGTTTCCCCACAATGACAGTGTTATTTACAATAAAAACATTAAGGAAAAAAATTAATTTACGAACATTTTAAAACACGGACCAAGCCGATGCCCCCAAAGCTATTCGCTCTCTCCTACTTTAACTACTAAATAATTAAATATGATTTAACTAATATATAGTTGGTCCTCCATTAGCCCTTAAAATGGCTTTGAGATGTGTCGGTTATAAATTGTTCTTGAGATTTTTTTAAATATCGAAATTTTGCAGCGGTATTTTGATTTCTGTCCACGAATACTTTATAGAGTTGGTATTAGGACTCTGAGATGGTGTTAAATAATGAAGGATGTCATTGCCCTTTTGGAAATAGAAATTTTCTCGTAGACCAATTTTGTAACGCTTTGAAGAAAAATATCTTAAAGTATTCAAACATTAAATTTTATCTGTCATACCGCCTACGAAAACTAATTACTGCAATGGCTTCCATGCAGCCCCAAACAATCACCAAATCGTCTCCATGTTTTATAGTCGCTTTGAGATTTCTAAAGTGGAGTGCTGTATTTACTCACTCTTACCATAGGCGTGAAAAATATTAAATTTAATTTCATTCGAAAATATTACACGTCTCTAAAAGGTGTCATCCTTTTTTTAGATACTCCTGAACAAAAGTAGCTGTTTCTGTCGGTTTTTCTTATTAATAAACGGTTTATTTCTGGTCACTTGACCATGAAACCGTGATTACTTAACATTCGTCTAGATGTTTCGATATTAATTGTCTATTTAGCTTATTGGTAGCGGTATGTGTCAACTTTAAACCACTTAGGTGTAGCTTTCCTCCCAAAAGCATTTTGGATATTGTATTTTTCAATGATCGATACACAGTTTTCGATCGATTAATTAATTTAGCTCCTTCCATGTAAGATTTTCGTTTACAATGCCATCTGATGTTCACAAACACTCATACCGTTGTTTCTTTCGTCCCATATCGCTAACATACGTTTAAGTTGCTTTCAATTAACTAATAACAGTACTAAGTCAGTCAAGTTATAACATTTTAAAGGTAAGGTCTTCCCCGAGTTAGCATAACCATAATAAATTTGTAATGTATGAAAACTTCCACACAGTACAACTTCGAATGCTGAAAATAAGATATTTTTCTATACAAAATTTATTTTTGAATTTCTTTTAATTATATGGTAAGAAACTAGTATAATGCAATTTTTAAAATATAAAAGAAGTAAATACTATATAATGCGCAATTATATGTAGGGTATGAAAGCTTATGTGTCACTATATAACTTGATAAAATATAAATATTCTGTAAAATGAAAATGAAAATAAGACTTCCTTTTAAAGAAAAAATAATAAATTAAGTCGAGTTAAATCACGAATCAGAGATTTATGAAATAGAATGCTTAGGTTGTAATAACAATACATCTGTCAGACTAAACGTTCGATAGGAACCCGGTATAAAGAACATATGGCGTACATCAAGTTTAATCAACCTGAGAAATCAAGTTTAGCGAAACACGTGCTAGAAAATAATCATAACGTAACCACGGATTGTCTAAATTTAATCAAAAATATAAATAATTACCGTGAATTGCAAAGTACATACACCTTGCGTTAAACCTAGATAAGATGACCGTCCATAAGTGGAAGAGGGGATGTACTTTAGTTATAAAATTAGGAAATATATTAAACTGTGTTAAATAAACTAGTGTTCATTTTGTTTTTGAGTGGCATGATTTTGAATGAATTTTACCGCGATATTGTGATCTGTTGATGATGATAATTTAGTTGTGGAAATACGTATACGGAATACGAACATTGATGTGGAAAAAGGTTTTATTTAGCTTTTTTGATTAATTCAATCTACCATAGTCTCCATTAAAATTTTCCATAAAAATAATATCTTTGAAAGCAAAAATAAAATTCTATTTTAATAAAACCGATATTAGAATCGATTAATTCAAAATTCTATATTACTTAAAAGATACTTCTGTCTAGAACATCGCTTTATTTGGAGAGCTGCGCAAAATATATATTGTACATTGAAATCGTATGCATATTGTA
Organism: Dermolepida albohirtum; assembly: GCA_031893035.1. Lineage (NCBI taxonomy): Eukaryota > Metazoa > Arthropoda > Insecta > Coleoptera > Scarabaeidae > Dermolepida > Dermolepida albohirtum. The sequence continues at coordinate 563,921 of JAVIWB010004791.1, read as the reverse complement.
AAATAAATGATGAAGTAAATAGGATAAAATTAACTAGCAGGTGGTTAAAAAGCAAAATTAAAATGTGCTATAATTGAATAGCAAAAGAAAATGCAAGTTTAAAAAGACAAAAATTAATAAACCGATAAAAAAAGAAGGAAAGCAATTATGATTGAAATAACTGAAATGTTACGAGCAAGTAATAATTTTTCATCGCTGATTTTACGATAGGCTTATCTTATAGTCTTACAGACCAAAAAATGCAGTTAGACTGAGAGATGACACTTTTAGTTCATTTTTGCCACATGTCTATTTAATCTATTACTCTTTTGGCGTGAGTCTAACTTTTTTTACTTCTAGCTTTCGACTGTAGTTCCTCGAATTGGATTGTTTGGCGTTTAAAGTTTTTTTTAACTCGACTTGAATCTTGGCAGTCAGTCTCTTGTTTCTCTATTCGGAGAAGCTTTTTTACCAGGTATGGGTCGGATCTTTTAATTCACTTTTTGTATTTGGGTACTGGGATTCTCTGTGTTGGAATTGTTTATGTCATTTCTTTCTAGTTGGCTTATTTGCTGGTAGCCTTTCCTATTCTTTTCTGTCATGCCCTCATGCGACATGTACGAGAGCTTTACTCTCTTAGCATTGTCATAACTATCGACTGATGTGATGGGCGTCTGATGTAGTAGATGTCAGATACACTTTTAGTTAGTATCTATTTAACCTCGATAAAAAGACATACATATGTATGTTTCATTGCAGTTTTACGTTTGGTGTTTCTTATTTTCTTATTTCTAATAGATATTTAGAGTTTTGAAATTCTAGTTATTTCATTTAGTATACACTCCGCGCAACATGAATAGGACCACCCGACTTGTTGCAAGCTTTCGGTGGTTTGAAAAACAATTCATTTACTAAAAATACAATGCAAGTTTGTAATGGTATGATATGGCAAATAATACGCATTATTGCGCAATAGTGCCTAACGTTATACATTGGGTGAAGTAAGTACCACATACATATAAAATGCACCGCGCCGGATGGATACGACCAGTATTTAATAGTAAGCTACCGGATGAGTGTCGAGTTACAACGTGTATCCGGATAAACAAACATCTGTAATTAAGGGTATTGTGCAACGATGGGATGACAGAAGTGCTTGAGTATGGAAGAAATTGGAAAAATTAAAGCGTTCCATCAAGAAGGGTATTCCTCAAGGGCTACTGCAAAGAAAATAAGTCGATCACACCAGGTTGTGAACAATTTTATTAGGGATCCCGAGAATTATGGAAAACGTTTTAAAGGGCGAACAACATCCGTTACAACTAAGAGAGAACGTCGAGCCATATTACGCGAAGCATCGAATTCGGCATTAGCGGCAAGACAAATCGCGAATAACGTTGGAACGAATGCATCGGTAAGAACTGTACAGAAGTTACTGAAGACCTGTCCGCATTTAAAACGTTTGAAAATTAAACGACGGCCTCCTTTAAGGGAATTTCAGCGCACTGCACGTCTTCAGTTTGCTCAAGCAAAAATGGGGTGGACAAGAGAATGGCAAACTGTTATTTTCAGTGACGAGAAGAAGTTTAATTTAGATGGCCCGGATGGGTTTTCTTATTATTTCCACGATTTACGTAAAGATGAAGTGATTCAGTCACGAAGGCGAGCCGATATTGGTTCAGTCATGGTATGGGGAGCTGTTTCCTATAACGGACCTGTTGATTTAGTAATAGTGAAGGGCAGACAGAATTCGGAAAAGTACGTCCAGCTGCTGCAACAGGTGAAAGACAAATTTTCCAACGTTATGGCAGGTGGGCCATTTATTTTCCAACAGGATAATGCCAGTATTCACACCGTGCGCATTGTTCGAGAGCTGGTTTCAAGAACAAGGCATGGAGGTTCTCGATTGGCCATCGCTCTCCCCCGACCTGAACATCATAGAAAATGTTTGGGGATGGTTGTCGCGTAAATTGTACTCCAATGCTACCCAATTCAGTGGCGCTGACGAACTAGAGCAGGCGCTGAAACGAAGTTGGGCGGAACTTCCCGTTGACTACTTGAGAACCCTGTATAATTCCATTCCATCCCGACTATTTGAGGTTATAAGAAATAATGGCAAAAGTACTCATTATTGAACAATAAAGTATTTTGTTATTGCAAACGAATCTTTTATTTAGTAGATTGGTCGTATTCAAGTGGCGTTTAATTACTCTACTTATTGTCATTAGTAACGTACATTTGCACTGACTTTTACAAAAATTATATTTGGTACCTACATACATCTTTTTATCCACCCTCTTATTTTCGAAAATAACAATTCCAGCGCGCTACCATGTTTATACCAACTACAAATGTCATATATGCAGTTGGTCCTATTCATGTTGCGCAGAGTGTACATATGTGACTTTATTTTGCTACAATTTTTTATTCTAATTATTTTGTTTTCCTAGATACAAATTTATTACGCAAATATCTGGCGAGTCGACGGAAGAGGGGGATTACTACGTAATACTTTTTAAATATATTATACTTTAACTTTGCTTTTTCAGCACCTATAAGTTAATTTTGTTGCATTTACTTCAGTGTTTAGCTTACTGTTATTTCCGTGTTCATCGTAGGTGAAGAATCGAACGTTACAGTATGCTTTTTCATGATTGGTGGATGTGACCACGTTGTAGTGATCATAAGTGGACTCGCTTCACTTCTAAATTTCTCTAGGCTTGCTATTGCTATCTTCAGGATATAATTCATGATGTTGCTTAATTCAAACTGTTCGAATAAATCTATAGAATATATACAGGGGGCTAAAACAATTTTGAACAAATATTGTTTAGTGTGAATTTAGGATACGCATTGCAATTGGATGGCAAGTATGCATTAATATTAAAAAGTATAGGTGAACAATATAATACAATATAATATTTTACACATTTAAATATGGTCAGATACATAATTTAAACTAATTAAATGATGTTCACATATAACATCTGCAGTTCTACATACACATGTAGTCGGAGTGTATCGCTACACCTTGTTGAGTAGGTATCGTGCACTAACCTTATTATGTAATAGATTCCACATTTACCTGGGACTACAAATATTATGTCGAGTTACAAACACTCGAATAAAGAGTTCTGATCACACGTTCTGATACCGAACCACAACCACACATTCTAATTGCGATAATACCTACGCGTGGTACAAAGTCTTCAGCATATGTATGTTGTATGGCACTTTCTGAGCCATATATATATTTATATATAATACATACTAGGAACATGTTCTGCAAAACTAAAGTCACTGAAAGCAACTTAATATCATATTATCATCATATTATCTTAATAAATATGAGAAAGTGTTTTTAAAAGTTTAAGAAAGTCAAGATTAAGTTCCAAATCTGCAAGAGTGAAGCAAAGTACGTGATTATACGATTTATAATGTTGAAAGTTTGAGAAAAGTTCATGTGAATCACATCCAACTTGCCATTATCATCAATAGCTTCAGAAACATATTATATGATAAATGCCAAGTTAGTAACTGTTGAGCAAGCAAATATAAATTCATGATGATTGGATGAAAAAGATTACATAAAAATTCTTCGTATTTTATCTGTTAAAAAATTACAAAATTGTTCAAAATGCTACATGATCTGTAATCGCTGAGAAATCCTTTAAGAACAGATGCTGTGCGAGCTCTGTTCCACCGAGTTGGGAAGCAATTGCTTTTAATTATAAGATTTCTAAGAACTTCGAATGGGCGAATAAAAGTATATCTAATATGACAAATCAAGAAAACTGGAATTTATCTTGCCCGGAATTATATGAATTAAACGTGCCAATTCATTAAGAATATGTAGTTTAAATAAGACTCCACCAATAATTATCTTTGTAACACAGCAGCAATAGAAAAACGATTCACTTTCAAAGACGATAATATTTGTTTGTCCGAATAATCATTTCTTTTATTGATAATAGGGCGAATTAGAAGGACTTACAGATATATGAAACACGAGGGAACTAGAAACTAAAAGACCTACAATTTTTAGATAATTTTATTTTTCAACCTAATCTCTCTTAATTCTAATACACTTGCATTACCTGTCCTGCAATGACTTTATTCCATCAAAAAAATATTTGTGTTGGTTTTTAAAATAGGCATCAAGTCTTCTGCTTAAATTGGTTATCATCTGTAAAATGATATTCTCTGGGGTTTCTTTTCAAATTTGTAAATAAAAAGGAGTCGGACGGAACCAAGGCTGGATCATATGCTAGGCAGTTCTGCTCAAAGCTCACACTCGCGATGAATGAGTTGAACTTTGGCTATCTTGTGAACTCGCGCATTGTAACGAAGAGGGAAGACTTCTTTATGATGCAAAGCTGGACATTTTTTGGTAAATAGAAGTACTTAATATTGTTAAAGTATTGACGCGGATAACTGCTGCTATAATAATACTTTTTAGCATGTATTCAACAAAAACGATTTCTCTTTGGTTTCAAAAGGCGGTGGTTATATGATAACAGATGAAGGGGCGCGGGTCTTTTTCGAACCCATTACATGGGCCCTAAGTTTGTTTCCGGGTCTCAGTAATGTACCCAAGTTTCATCACCTGGCATTATCTTAAAGAAAAAGTCAGCATCGGCATCAAAAAATGCTAAATTGTTTTGTGAAATTTGTTGTCTAAGCAGCTTTTGTTCAGGAATCTACAATCTTGAAACCCACCTTGCTGAAACTTTTCTAATATCTAGTTTATCGTGTAGACTAGTTTAAACGCTTTATTATATATCTGTAGTGCTTTAGCAATTGTAGACGATCTTTGAATACTACTGCATTAATGTTGATTTAAAGTAAAATTGATTTTGTCCGAAAGCCTTCCTTCTCTTGCGTCAAAGTCAATTAATTCTACCGAAACTGTTTTGACTAATGTTTTACGCTGTGATTATTCGTTCGTGAATAGTTAAGCGAATTCTATTCACTTGACAAAAATTTGATAACACTACGATATCCTAATGTCACAAAACTAATTTTTTGTTATAAAGCACAAAATAATGAACGAATTTGAGTCACATTTGATATAAATACAAGAAAAATACTGTCATTATTGAACGTTGTTAGGCAACGTACAATTAGTTTCCATCATGACTAGGTAGCTTTTTTCTAATTTCTCCTATATAACTCGTACAATTTTGTTGCTTGTATTTTTGAGAAAAATAGGCTAGGAATTCACAAGAGTCGTTTTATAATTTTCCTCAATCAATGCCCGCAATATTACACAAATTTTTGTGATATAACTTAAAAAAATGTTGATAACTTCTAAATTTAGTTGTATGCCCATGTTCTATAATTTAGTCAAAAGGAAATATACTTACTACAATTTATATTCGTCTAAAACACATTAAAGGCATGTTTTCTAAATTTAATTTTTAAACATTTTACTAAGTAATTAACAAAACAACTTCTTCCCCTGGATGCAATATTTATCTTATTCGAATGTTAAAAAAGTTCCACACTGAAAAATACATAATTACATAATGACAAAAATCGTAATTTGTATGTATGATATTTTACGGTAGATTTTCATGCATAAATGGTAGAACCATAATCAAAACTGTAGGTTTACTGCAAACTGGTAGATTTGGTAGAACTGATCGTAGAGTGTTATGTACTTGTAGTAGGTACTTGTAATAATGCAAACTAGTGGCGATTTACTTGGAAGAAAAGCCTCTCCCAGACATCTTTTCTCCTGTACCTTGAACTGTTAAATAAATATTGCGTTTACGTTATCCTCTCGGTTTATTTATTAACATTTCAATTTGAGAAAATTTATTCATAGTACGTTCATATACTTATGTATGTATAATATATTTATTTTAATAAGAGTATTTTAAAGGCAGGGCAATTGAGTATATCTTTGTAGTAGTATAAATAATATTTTTTTATTAATAAATATTCCCTTCAAAAAATTTTATTTTATTTTTTTATTGTTCAACAGAATTATGTATTTCAATAACAGGACAAATATATATATATATATATATATATATATATTATAATTAGACAAACCGTATAAGTTTAAATATAACTCCATAACACAACTAAAATTCATAATGAAAATAAAAATAAACATATTTTACAAGATTTACGAAAAAGGCAACATCTTAATGATTTCAATAAGGTGCATAAAAATTATATCGCATATGTCAGAAACCTCATTTAAATTACTACAGGTGACGAAAATCGGAAATGTGTATATTATGTTTATTTTAGCCATGGGAATTAAAAACTAGTTCGCGCTGACTGGAAAGACGAAGCTAAATCAATACAATTGATGTTGTTATACACTAGATTATACAAAAACTTAATACTGTTCAGTCTGTATCTCCATGGATGACATGCTAAACATATTTAGTAATATACCATCGTTTCCTTAGGATATGTGCCCTCAGTTTTAAAATACAAATACTTCAGAAATCCATGCTGAATTTTTTGCTTTGCATATTTTATTTTATAGACTTCATAATATGGATACCAAATTAAAATAGCATAATCTAATCTCAATCTGAAATGTAATGTTTATAATGTAGTAATGATGAAAGATTTTGAATTATAGATGATGATATCCAACATACTAGAAGCTGACGTCGTAACTGATTTAATATGCTCAACAAAACTTAATTTGCTATCAAAACGTACGCCCAGATCCCTAACTAAATAACAACGATTTAATATTACTTATATTACAATCTGACTAGATAAACCAATGAATAATTTTATTCCAACCTAATTAATTGTATTGAAACTCTTAAAATTAAGAGCTTTCCATGTTAATTCAGGCTCACTGGGCTTCAGGCTTCACAAATGCACACCATGCTCTACTTTTTTTCACTAACGCTTTCATCTATCTAACTAATTCAAAAGGCTTTCTTCTTTTGAGTCTTTTAACTATACTTGTGTTGCCAAGGGGTTGAATAGCTTGGATACCCAAATATTTGGCTGTATTTGCGTAAGGAATCTTGGCATTATTGCTACTAATTGGCATATATTCATATACTTTGTTCGCGAAGTTGATGTGCACTGATTTGTCCAATTATTAGTTTTGTTGACTAATTTGTTCTTTTCTAGCAGCATCTTCATAGTTGAGATATACAATATCTCGTTTCAGAACGGTAATATCATTTGTGCGCAGAAGGTATAGGATCGGATCCAGTATACTTCCTTGTTGTAGTCCTCCTTTAATTTCTTTTAGAGCAGAGTAATCTTGCTTTATACTGAAATATATATCAATCAATAAACCTAGTGATATAGAATATTGCTTTGATAAGTATATGTTTCATTTATATCTATGAATATATGTTATATGTATATCAAAAGCCTACGCTACATCAAAAAAATTTCTAGAAGAAACTTTTTTCTCTTCAACAATTTATCGATTGTCCTTATTAATCTATGAATCTATTAATTGTAAAATGCACTTTATACAAAACAAATTGGCGAGACGGAATCCATTCGGAAAAAACGACAGAAATTGGTCAAGAAATAATGAATAAAAAGCCAATATATTTACAGAGCATCTAAAAAGAACGTATGAAGCAAATGAGAGAGAAGCATCTTCTGAGTGGCGACCTCTGTAAAGAAACCTAGAAATCAGACCTACCTTCTCAAAGGAACTGAGTACTACGATTAAAAGAAGTATCAAGTCGAAAAAATTAAAAAGATATGTTTTTTTTTGAATACATAGGCACCTGTAATGCTTCCAAATTAATTACTGAACCTATAGCAAATATTAGGTTGTAGGTTAGAATAAATATTCTTATTCTTGTTTCTGTTGAAAACTCTAAAATGTTCCTGTAGTAAAAGTAGCAGTTCGCGGACTGGAGCGGATATTCATGTCAAGTTATAAGACGTGCAAATACTATAACGTTCTTACCGTTCAACCAGCTTCGCAAAGTATCAGCACAACATATACGAGACCGCCATGACTTGTCTTGATTTCTAATTTTGAAATCAAGTAGCAGTAATATGCTTTATCTATTAGTATAGTAAAATTTGTCTCATGCTGGGTATTTGTGTGGACATCGAGTAGTGCTTTGCGGTTTTTATATATTGCTTTACTAAGAACGCATGCTTCAACACTGTGTTACTTTTTTATACTGAAGATAACATCTGAGCTATTGAAATCGTATCTACAATACAAATATTAATGCGGTAAAGTGTTTTTTACCTTTTTGATTAATGAGAAATATTTGTAATTAGTGTTAATAGATCATTAACAGCTATATTTACATAGTTAATGTTTAAGTAAAGTATTAGAAACTCGTTTCTATTATTTCTACGGTTAATTTTGCTATCGCCAAAGAACTGTCGCAACAAATACGTAACAATGTAAATATAAATTCGACTATCCACAGGTATATGACTCTTATATATATCTAAATAGTACGTTATTTATATTTTAATTTATTTGGTTGTAAGGTAAACGGGCAACACTAAATCAGTATCACATAGCGAATATACCGAGGCATGTTCAAACTTGTGAAAACATGTTGAACAGTACAATATTTTTTAAAATATTTTGCATTAAAGTTGCCAAAACAAATAAATATGTACATCAAAATTTAATACAATTTTAGGAATAATTATTTAAATATATATCTCAAAATCCTAACGCGATGGACAAAATAGTAGTAGTTTCAGAATCAGGATGCAAAAAACAAATAAGATACACGTATTAATGTACAAGAAAAAAAAGCATGACCAGTGCAAGTAAAAACTCCTTTATCAGAAATTATTTAAACATGAGATAATTCTGATGCATTATTTGATAGATATCATTTTATGACATTACTCTGTTAATACACTGTTAGTGCACTTCCGGCAAATAATAAAAAAGTAAGTACACGTGTTCTATTATTCTGTCTCAGTCAATGTTACAGAAATGTAAATGTTTAATTTTGATTAATGTTTTGCGTAGTCAGGGAAGACAAACCTCATATATTTGCATCTTTTTTGGACATAATTAAAGGCAAGTCTTGTATTGAGTCGTCAATTTTGTTAAGGATTTATGACGCGCCGGTAAACTTGAGCAAATTCTACTGTGTATGTATGCCAACGCTCTAGGAAAAAATTACGTTCTTAAAACTATAACGACGAATATACAGTTCGTTTTGACGATCTTGAGATTCACGTCAATCAGTGTTTATTCGTGTGAACCAAATCGATATTTTTGATTCAAAATAAATACTGTGTACACAAATTAATAAAATATAACAAAAGCTGTGTAAATAAATAAAGTGATATAGGCAATATTTTTCAATATTCATATTTAATAATAAGTAGTTTTTCTATTCAATATTACATTTATTAGGTGCTACATATACTACGTACGTGATCTGTCGTATACTTTTTAATGAAGATAAATTTGTATTGTATTTAAATACTTTTTTCTCTTTTGCCATTTTAGGTGCAGCTTATACTGACTTACTGATTCGCGTGACTTAAACTTCACATAATCTGCTGTAATATTGTTGCATAGTTGCTATTCCAGAAAGAATTACTTTTATAAGAGCAAATTTATTTTTTCACTAAACGTTAATTGTAGAATCTTTAAACACATCATGTTTCTGATTTAGAACACTTTTTGATTTAATGTAATGAAATATGTAATGTAATATTTCCATGTAGTTTATTTTTGATTTATACCAAATGACTATTATCATCAACAAATTAGAAGAAACTACTAGGAGAGACGATATATTTTATATTAAATTGATACATCAAAATATTCAATGGTTACATCTCGTTTCGTTATCTGTGATTGAACAGTGATTAACTTTAATAATGCTACTCTCTAAAAAGGGTATATTTGAGTATAATAAATTGTTAAAACACCCAATTAAAACAGCTCAAAAACAGATTTAAATGGTTTTGTTTTGGTTTGGATTTAAAGGTCCCTAGTTTTTTATTTCTTCGTCAAAATAATTTATATATTATAACATTCTAAACAAGCAGTTGTGATTGTGAATTTAAAATTTTATCGAGCAATTTATAAAACAAAACATTTATTGAATAGCTATTCTATTACTTTTATTACCATGAAAATATCGTAGAAAACGTGGTACTTACACAAAATTTGCCTACAATTATTATTACTTTATACAGTATTTGTCAAGAGTTGTAATAGGATTCATAAATGAAAGTAAGAAGTAAAAATAATCACGCCACATAACCCAACAATTTAAAATGGCTGTGAACGACGTTTATATGTGTCGCTCTTCTATACATTAAAGGCATTTTTGCCGTATGTCTGTTATACAAAGGGTACTAGGAAAGTTTTGCAATATAACGTAACAATGAATCGTAGGAAGCTGCTCTTTGCTGCATGTTGAGACATGTTCATACGTGCATAGTAACCGCCGTGCCATGTTGATGAGCTCAGTTATTCATTAGCAGTGAGAGTGTAAAGTGCTTGCGATGGTTACGAAATGAGATAAGGGCAGTTTTGCGTTATAATTTCGTGCGTGGTTTAAACATAGACCAGTGCTTCGAAGAAATAATTCTTGCACTAGGTGATGTTTGTCCACATCGCACAACGATATTCAAGTGGTATAGAGAATTCCAAAGGGGAAATTTAACTGTGGAGGATGCTGAGAGGCCGGGAAGGCCACGAACGTCAGTTACGGAGGAAAACGTTACTACTGTGAGGAAAATGCTTGGCGAGAACAGGCGAGTGACCTACCAACAGATAGAGGCTACTTCAAGCCTAAATGCACCAGCAATTCGTTCGATTCTGCATGATTATTTGCACGTGAAGAAACTTCGTTCTCTCTGGGTGCCGTATCGACTGACTGAAGAGCAAATGACACGACGTATGACTTGGTGCGGGGAGATGCTAAAAAAGTTTAATGAGGAATAATCTATTACGATGTGCGGACCAAAGTTAAAAACAATGTTTGGGTCTTTGACGATGAGGACACACCCGTAGTTGTCAGAAAATCCTGATCTGTAAAGAAGAAAATGATAGCTGTATTTTTCAAATCGAGTGGAATTGTGGAACGCGTCGTTTTGGACACACAGAAGTCAGTCACAGCTAAGTGGTATACTGAACAGTGTCTACCTAAAGTCATTAGATCTATGAAGAACCTGCAGCCAAAGTCAAGAATGGACACCTGGTTCCTCCATCACGATAATGCTCCAGCTCACCGCGCCAGAGCCTGCACCGAATATTTGACCACGACAGGATTGAAGCTTCTCACTACAGTCCAGATCTTGCTCCCTGCGACTTTGCACTGTTCTCGCATGTGAAAATGAAGCCAAAAGTAAGGCGGTCTTCCAGTGATGAGGACCTTCTGCGGGCTTGGGACAACGAGTGTGCTTTACTCCCTAGTGAAACTTGGCAGAACTGGTTTAAAGGTTGGTTTCGGAGGATGGAGGGGTGTATTGCAAAACTTTCCTAGTACCTTTTGTAAAAAGACACAGTAAATTTTCTTCTCTGCTTAATAATCGAATGAAAAAAAGATGCACTATAGATATATTTTCATGACTTCATTTGGTGAATATTGACATGAATCTCAAAATCCTACTAACTGTATGCATCTAACATATTTTTTAAAATATGTTGAAAATGTTGCAATAGAAAATTTGAAATAATTGACAATTCTAAATATATGTACGTATATGTACTTGCCTTGATATATGTATTTTACACAAAAGAAAATTTTTTCAACTAGATTAGGTTTGTATACTGGATTCTTTGATCTGAGAGATATATATTCCTGACACTTGCAGGTATTTCCACGCCAAAAGTTATTATAGCAGTACTATCGGCGTTAAAAAATAACGAAGGCGTGTACTCAATAATTGATAATACAATTTTCTTCTCACATTATCAATAAGTACTATGTACACAGTATCATTGAATTAAAAGGACATTAAGGACGCAGATTAATGTACCAGAAGTATCGTCAATAATCAATAAATAAGTGAAGATTTGATTTGATAGGACGGAACTACCGTTAAATATTTAAACAGTGTTAAATGATGCGTTTTCTTATTGGTGTAAATGTTTAGTATTTACTTATTATAAGCATAGGATAGTAGATAACGCTATTATGTAAATACATATTTATAATTAAGAGGGAAACATTTTCGACAATTTAATAATAAAGCCTTAAAACTGAATTCGCAGATTAAAAAAGAAAAAATAATATTTTATTAGAAAAATATGAATTATATGTACATGTATTTACTAATGTAGTATAGATTATAATTATATACAAGGGGAACTAGAAAAAAAACTACCTAGCCATGATCATTAAATATGAGCTGTCTAGTAAAGAATGAGTAATATTTTTCTATGTATATATCACACTTGACTTCAATTAATTATTTTACGCTAGTGTTTCGCAACAAAATATGAGGTTTATAAAATTATAACAACACAGTGTCATCAAATTTTTAACAAAAGAACCGAAGTCTCTTAAAACTATTCACAAATGAATGATTGCAATGTATGGGGGACGAGAGACCCGCAGTTTTTTGGGACCAAACAGAAGTTATTCTTGTAAAATACATGTCAGAGGGACTACAGTAACAACAAAAACAAAATTATGTCAGTACGTAATTTTGATATTGGTGCTATTGTAGTTCTTTCGTAAACCTGGACATTCAGCAAGAATGTCCAGGTTTGCGTCCGAAAGAAATCCTCTTTCTTCATATTCATTATATGATGTAAAAAGTGGTTAGAATTAGATTTTTTCACTTTAGCATCCTAAAAGTACATAACTATATGCAATTAATAACCTACCGTGGATTTTCATTGAATAACTTTCCATAATACAATTTATGGCACATTAGAAGGACTCCAATTCACTGCTTCCGTGGTCTAATGGTGATGTCACATTCCTGGAAAGAATGAGATTGCGCTTAAAATTAGATTTTTTTTTAGTTTAACATTGTAAAAGCTGGTAACTATATACAATTAATAACCTACCATGGGTTTGCATTTAACAACTATTTCCATAATGCAATTTACGTCACATTAGAAGGATTTGAATTTACTGTTTCCGTGGTTTAATGGTGACATTCCCTGAGAGAATGAGATCGCGGGTTCGAGTGGCGCTCGGTGAATAAAAATTTTTGCGTTACATATACGATGTAAAAAGCTATTCAAACCAGATTTGTTCGTATTTTGATTCATATAAATCTGTGAAATGGTAATTGCATCTAATGCTAAACATGTTTGGGCAATTATGTTGTTAAGTGTTCTATTCTTTAATTTCATAAGTAAAAGTAGAATAAAATAAGTTATTTTCAGAAGTAAACCATTACCGTGTGTAATAGTCTTAGCTGCAGAGATTCCTTTTGTTGAACAACATTTTTGTGATTGAATTTTATTTTTAAAACGATCACCAAATTTGATTTGGTCTTATTCCAATTTAAGCCAAAGACTTCAATCTGTTCTTTCGCACAACAAACTCAACTTTATATTGATAAAGAATCTGTATTTACGCTCATACCAGATAATGTCTGTTCAAGAACTTAGGACTCCGTTATTAGGAATGGTTTATGAATACTTTAGATAACGATGACGTTTTATCAAGAACAATTTTCTCAGATGAGGCATGATTCCGTGTTTCGAGTTATGCGAAATATGCGTATATTGTCTCCAGAAAATCATCATCTATACATTGTGTCTCCATATCTTCAAAAAATAGAAGTTCGAAATGCTATTTAAATGCGATGCCCTATATTTTTTAATGATAAAAATAAATATTGTCATTCGATAAAAATCAGAATAAAATTTCTGAATGTTTTGTAGAATGGGTATATGATAAGCTACCAAGGTTGTGTGAACTCACACTAATTAAAACATCCGTTCATGATTTAAATAAATTAAGTCATCTAATTATTGAAAAGTTTAATAACGCTAATAACAATTCATAAACACTACAAAATATGTGTAATAATATTCGACATAGGATTAGAAAATATATGGGGCAACTAGGTGATTACTTTTTTTATGAATAAACTTATATATATGACTAAAAAAAGTTTTAATTTTGCTTTAACTTATTTTTCTGTTTAATATACAAATATTTGCTGTGTTTGAAGGTTTTGTTTTCCAAATCCTTTGGGTTTACAAAATACTCATTAGTTCATTGAATCTGTAAAACTTAAAAATCTAAAAGCAAATGCAATGCAAACATTAAAAAATCATATTTGAGTAAAAATAATGTTACTGTGAATGATTATATTTATCTTTTTGTATAATAATGTTTATTAAATGTCACTAATGATATTTAGATTTGATAAGAAAAATATATTAACTTAGGATATACTTAAAAATATTATAACCCACACTAAAGTTTTTTTTTTTTGGATTCATATTATATTATTATTGTCTCTCTAGCCATTCAGTAAATAAGGATTTGTAGTACACACATTCATAAAATAGCAAGTATAAGCAGTACTTAATCACTGAAGATTGATATATAACCCCTTTCCACATTAATTTTCGTATTCTGTATAAGAATTTCCACAACTAAGTTGTGTTATCATCAGCAGATAATTAAACAGTGTCACACCTGGAAAACTACGGCAAAATACCTGTACGAAAACAAATTCTGCACACGAACCGAATAATTTTTTATAATTTTCGAAGACAACTATCTCAACAAGAATGCCTCGCTGCCTTGGTTTCTATTATCGGCAACGAACCACCATATCAGTCAACAATTTCTCATGGGTATGGACAATTCAAACGTTGACGGATTAGTCTTAGCGACAACCCAAGAGCAGGTTGGCCAAAAATGGCAGTCACTCAGGAAAACGACGATGCTGCGCTCAAGATCATCAACGAAGATCGACATGTAACATGTCGCCAGATTGAAGAATTATTGGAGATTTCAAAGACCTCAATTCAAAAAATTTTGCATAAAGAATTGTGTGTAAAAAAATTAGTTTCCCGTGTTGATCGAAGAACAGAAAGCAGCTAGGGTGAATTAGTATCAAAAAACTCAAACCGTTTCAACGCCGAAAACTCTAAAAACGTGTACAACATTGTCAGTGGTAAAGAAAAGCCGACAAAAGTCGTCCGTTCTCGAAGTGTCGCCAAAAAGATGGTCGTGACATTTTTCTCGAAAACAGGTCATGTAGCAGCAATTCTTCTAGAAGATCAAAGAACTGTTACTGTCGATTGATACACAATCATTTGTTTGCTGCAAGTCATCGCTGAGCTTCGAAAATCCAATCTCGAACGACGAATCATCCTCCACCAAGGCAATGCAAATTGTACACAACACGTAAGATAATTGAATTTTTAAAGCAATAAAACGTCGAATTCTTGGACTATTTCTTTTCGAAAATCAAGAACTGCGGACTGCACGGTCAAAGGTTCCAGTCGCCAGAAGAAGCAGCCGATGCCTTCAAAAACGTAATTTTGTCTGTACTAATAAACGAGTGGAACAACTGCTTCCAGAGTTGGTTCGAGCGCATGCAAAAGTGTATTAATTTTTGTGGAGAATACTTCGAAAAACAAGGAAGTGTTTTATTCCAGTTTTATATGCAAAACTTAAAAGACAACCCAGGTATATGAGAATATATTCACCTAGGCACATTCCTATGCATTTGGTTGCTTCATTTTGGGTTAATATTCGATTGTTCACTTGAATGATAGAACAAGTTTCTTTTTTAAATGCGAAGGTAGTATGTATCGACTTGCTTTTATTTTCTTTTATTCACCATTTTCTTGACCATATTTGAATTGCATTTAATGTTCCGTGTGCGACTAATATTACTGTGTCATCAGTAGATATAGCTATGGTAATGTTGATACTAGTCAATACATCAGCTATATGAATCAAATGCAGAACTAGTTTAAGCACACTTCTCTGAAGGACTCTGGATTTGATAAGAAAGAACGCTATTCGTTTTATTCAAACTTTCACTAGGATATGTCTAGTGTTTGAATTTGATTTCAATATATTGTATAGATTGTCAAGAAATTTGGTCTTTAATTTATACAGAAATTTTGTGTGCTAATTAAAAGTCTGACTAATATCTAGAAATACAACTGAGTAGTAGCTTTTGCCTTTGAACGTTTGTCTAATTTTAAATGTAGTTAATCAGGTGCTTCTGTTAGAACCTAGTGACCAGGCATAAAATGTTCAAGAGTAGGTTTAAGGTTTTCCAAGAATAGTATTTCATATAATCTTAATATTACCATCATTATATTTCGTCTTTTATCGGTTTTCTTGATTTTAATATCATAATTATGTGTGACACCTTCCGCTGATTTGATAGAGTTATGTAATCAATTTAAAAACAATTTTGTCATCATAGTCTGATATCGTTTTTGGATATAACTGTTTTTTATTATAAATTTAACCTAACTATTTATATAGATTTTGATTGAAAGTTGTATCTTTAAATATCTAATATTCCATCTATTGAGGTTTCTGATTTATTGGGGAGAAATAAAGAGTGTTTCAAACTGCGCGTTTTTTTTAAGAATACATAAAATATAGATGGCGCACTGAATTTGTCTGGGTATGTGGGCATTTAAAAAGTGTGATGTATGACATTTATAAAAATGGCTTCGTACACGGTACAACAACGCGTTCAAATTGTTGAATTATTTTATGAAAATCAGCGTTCTATGAAAAGAGTTTTTAGAAAATTACGTGAATTTTATGGTTTACATAATCGTCCATCTGAAAGCACTATTGGTCGAATTATTAAAAAATTTCAAGAGACCGGTTCCGTGGAAGAAGTGAAAAATACTGTCGTAGTGGTCGTTCACAAGAAAATATTGGTTTGGTTCGTGAAAGTGTTGCTTAAGATCCTGAAATGTCCATTAGACGACGTTCACAACAACTTGGACTTAGTGGATCAACAACATGGCGTATTTTACACAAGGATTTAGCTCTGAAGGCATATAAGGTTCAAATAACACAGGAACTGAAGCCATTAAATCATTTAAAACGTCGTTCATTTGTTAATTTCATCAATGAACAACAAGCTGGTATTTCTCAAGAAATAATGTTTTCCGATGAGGCGCATTTTAAACTTGGTGACTATGTTAATAAACAAAATTGCCGTACCTGGGGTGAGGAAAATCCACGAATTATTCACGAGAAACCTATGCATCCTAAACGAGTTACTGTTTGGTGTGCATTATGGTCAGGTGGTGTAACTGGACCTTATTTCTTCGAGAATGCTGCTGGTGAAGCTGTAACTGTCAATGATGATCGATATCGTCGGATGATAACCGAATTTTTGTGACCTGAATTAATGAATATTGAGGATATGTGGTTACAACACGAATCAATTGATTTATTGGTAGAAAAATTTCCTAGACGTGTAATCTCAAGAAACTGTGATGTTAATCGGCCACCAGGATCATGTGATTTGTCACCGTTCGACTATTTTCTTTGGGGTTATGTGATAAGCCAGGTTTATGAAAACAATCCACAATCAATTCCTGCTATGAAAGATGAAATTATTTGTGTCATTGGTGAGATAGAACTTTAATTATATCAAAATGTCATTGAAAACTTTAACAAAAGACTGGACGTCTGTGGAGCTGCAAGAGGAAGCCATTTGGCAGATATTTTTCGCATATAAATGTTATACCTGATACTTCAATTACCAATAAAGGGGTGGCCTACTATTTATATTTTTTGTTAAAATACCCTTTTCATGTAGGCTTTGCTAATATATATTTCGTGAGGGCAATTTTTATTTATATCGAAGGTGGTAATTTTTCTTAAAGCTCAGAAGGCCACATATCTGAGGTAGAAGTACATTTTTATTATATCTGAATTTTCGTTTTTTTATAATTTTTTTAAACTTATAATAATTTAATGAACGTGACAGTAAGTATTTTAAAAATAAAATTTAATATCGTCTACTAATGCAAATAGATTGCTAAAATAATTAAGAATATACAAATTGTATATTCGCTTATGTTTTAGTAAAATATGAAAATAACCGCATTAAAAGCTAAATATCTAAAATAACGAAATTATTTAAGGAAATTTCACTTAAATTGAGTTCCTAAACATAATTATACAGCACGCTAATGTACGACAAAATTCTCTCGGTAAATTTAAATGGATATATCCAGATAATCTCGATAATGAAACGAGTAAATAATGCCTGGACAATATTTTACATTGAAACAATATTTTTACGTAGTATTATGTATGATAGTCTAACATCGTTATTGATTAGTTTAATTGTTTAAACAATTATATCAGTTGTAGTGAAGAACGTCACTTATATTGTAGTGTAGACCTGTACTATGGCGCTAAATTCAAACATAATCGTTCGGAGAGAGCGATCGATGTGTCCGCTTGTTTAACCGTATTATTAGAAGCCGGTTCTAAGCAGGATGAACAGAGACGGAAGGCGTTAGATATCCAGTAAACTCGTTTTCTTCTAGTTCTTTACATAATATTAAATTAATTTCATCTCCGGCAGCGTTTGCGTTTTACATTCTCAGGTTTTAGCTCTATGTGTTGGTATAAATGTATACCACGCATTTCCATCCAAAATTGTCATTGAATTATGATTTTGGTGAGCTGCAAATTTCTGTGCACGTCAATGTTCGGTCGTTTGAATGTTTTCCGCCGGCAATTGTTTTCAACTGGACAGCGTATAACCTCCAAACCGACCTCCTGACTTTTTAGAAAGTTATTCTGCTAATTTTTGGAAGGATTCTGTGTCGTTTACCTATGTATACTTGATTTCGTAAATGTTACAAAAATCAACTCTCTATGCAATTATTTATGCAACGTTGGTGCTAAAAAAATTGTTTTTGAAATTGCAAGATACTGTACGACATTTCGCTATTTTTTTTATTATATTTATTTGTTTAGAAGTAAATCTTAATGTTACTAATACAAAATTCTTCTTAGAAGGTCAAAGATTATGTTGTCATGATGGTAAATATAATGCTAAAACGCAAATCATTGTTATTATACGAAACCTTGCAGCTTTAACGTATTTTAAAATTGCATAGTAAGAAAACTGCCATATCATCTAAAATAAAATAATGTTCAAATTATTTAAAACAATTTTTTAATAAAATTATTTCTATAATATGTCGTTATCAAATGAAATTAATACAATTTAATTTTATTAAATTACGCTATTTTCTTTTTAAAAAATTGAACGCAAGAGATTCTTGAAATATTCAGACACATTAAAAAAATTATTTATTTATTTAAGACAGAAAACAAAGAAAGAATTACCATTCGACTTACAAATATGAAAAAATAATGTATAATAATAAACACAAATATAAACCACCGAGACCAAATACATGTATGCACATAAACAAAATACTATTAAATAAAATAAGTTCAGAGCACACAACTGAGACATAATCAACCGTAGCTCAATTAAATGCTGGCATATTTTAAATTGATTTGTGCAGAATATGCTTTAGATGTCATAACTTCTCCAGTTTATGGCTTTTATAATTCTGTGGTAGGTGATATTTATTAGTTCCTCGAGAATTAGATATTGAATAAGTCATATTGACTTATTCAATATCTAATTCTAATAAATCTTCATTACGATATTCCAATCTAGGTACATATATTCTAAACAACAAAAGAAGAGGAGGGCTCTTTATCCTATTATTAAGACATTTAAATCAAAACTTGAAGAAAGATAGTTTTTATTGTGCAAACAATGATCGAAAATTTCAGAAGTCGCAACCGTTTAAAGCATGTATGTATAAGGAGATTTATCAGTGCTTATCTCATACAACAGATAATTGACGAATTTTCGTTGAATTTCGGAATATGGATTTCAAACATTACAGAAATACTCATGAGTAGCTCTAATACAAAGGGAACTAGGAAAGTTTTGCAATATGACACAACAATGAATCGTAGGAAGCTGTTTGTTGCTGCATGTTGAGACATGTTCATACGCGCATAATAGCCGCCGTGCCATGTCGATGGACTCAGTTATTCATTAGCAGTGAGAGTGTAAAGTGCTTGCGATGGCATCGTGGTAACGCAATGATAAAAGGGCAGTTTTGCGTTATAATTTCGTGCGTGGTTTAAACATAGACCAGTGCTTCGAAGAAATGGCTTTTGCACTAGGTGATGTTTGTCCACATCGCACAACGATATTCAGGTTTATAGAGAATTCTAAATTGGCAATTTAACTGTGGAGGATGTTGAGAGGCCGGGAAGGCCACGAACGTCAGTTACGGAGGAAAACGTTACTACTGTGAGGAAAATGCTTGGCGAGGATAGGCGATAGATAGATAGAGGGTACTTCAGGCCTAAATGCACCAGCAATTCGTTCGATTCTGCAAAATCATTTACACGTGAAGAAACTTTGTTCTCTCTGGTTGCCACATCGACTGACTGAAGAGCAGATGACACGACGCGTGCCGAAAGATGATAAAAGTTTAATAAGGGACAATCTCGGTATGCGCTCAACATCGCGACAGGTGACGAGACTTGGCTGTACTATTACGATGTGCCGACCAAAGCTTAAACAAAGTCTGGGTCTTTGATGATGAGGACACACCCGTAGTTGTTAGAAAATCCCGATTTGTAAAGAAAAAATGTAGCTGTATTTTTTAAATCGAGTGGAATTGTGGAACGCGTCGTTTTGGACTCACAGAAGACAGTCACAGCTAAGTGGTATACTGAAGACTGCCTGCTTAAAGTCATTAGATCTATGGAGAACCTGCGACCAAAGTCAAGAATGGACTCCTGGTTCTTCCATCACGATAATGCTCTAGCTCACCGTGTCAAAGCCTGCCCCGAATATTTGACCACGACAGGATTGAAACTTCTCGAGCACCCTCCCTACAGTCCAGATCTTGCTTCCTGCGACTTTGCATTGTTCCCGCATGTGAAAATGAAGCTAAAAGGAAGGCGGTTTTCCAGTGATGAAGACCTTCTGCGGGCTTGGGACAGCGAATGTGCTTTACTGCCTAGTGAAACTTAGCAGAACTGATTTAAAGATTGGTTTCGGAGGATGGAGAGGTGTATTGAGTGTAGTGGAAATTACTTTTTAAAAAATTAAATATACAAAGCTATATTGCAAAGCTTTCCTAGTACCCTTTGTACAATGCGGTGAAGGCAATAACATGTGAAATCTCACGTCCGATGTTGCACAAAACCGCAAAACTAGTTGGCTTTGCAAATTAGGTTGTCGATATGGCAGAAGAGAGTCAAAGCTCAAAGAGAACACCCAAATCTCTGGATAAGATCTACTTTCCCCGGCAAAATAACCCTACGTAGAGTATGAATAGTTTATGCAACGTGTTCTTCTCACAGTGAAAGAGATAGTTTTACATTTTTCAATATTTAAGCAAAATTGTATTTTTACTAAATTAGAATCATATGCCTTTTAATTAAATAATACACTAATATATGCTATAAACATTTCTAGTTAATTTTATTCGAACAAATGTGTTCTTACAGTAGAGAGCTTTCTCTTTTTCGCGTGAAGTATTTTCTAAAGTATTGGATTGTCAGAATAGTATTTTTATATTGACTGTTTTCTTCGATAATTATCTTTTGGTAAGTTCCATAGTACTTCGTTTACAGAAGGAGCTATCTTTATTAATGAAAAATTCTACAAGGTGCTAAATTCATAGCCTCATCTTAATTGAACATTATATCAGGCAATCAGTTGTGAAGAGAACGAAACAAGTTGACGTCTAAAGGCGCGAGTTCTGGCGAATACAGAGGATGTGGCAGCACATCCCGTTCAAGATCTAATAATTTTTAGCAGGCGATCGATCGTGTAATGTTTTAAATTGTTTATTTGAAATTCCACTTCCATAAGGTTGGCGAGTTTAGTCATTGGATAAATTCATTCAAACTGTTCAATTACTGACTGTACACATTAGAATTAATGTTTCGTTCTTTGATGCAGATTTGAAGAACATGACATGCGCCACGTTTAAAATCTAAGATTCTTTTAATAATACTTTCAATAATGTTTGAGGTGCATTTGCAATTCGGGACCAAGACCGTTTTCGTGCCACGTTTTTGTAAGCTGTTTATGAAGGAAGCGGAAAATATTGCCAAATTCGAACAAATATGGACCATTACATTTAAATTAGTCATGGAAAAGATTGTACAGCAACTGATGAGTGGAGCGAAAAAGTAGGTAGCTGAATTCTATCATAAGAAAATCTAATATTAACATGACTGCTTATTTTTGTGTAACTAATATGTATACGTAATAAATGAAATTAGAAATTAGTCATATATCAATAGTTCATTTTTATGAAAAGCTTCATCTGCTTGGAGTACAATTTTTATTCAGGATAAATAGTATGATTGCTTCTGGTATATATTAACTTATCCGAAAAGTCATGATACATTTATAGATGGCGCTTGTTCATTTTTGCAAGTGTTAGAGTTATTTACATGAACCTTTATACTATGTCATATAATAGCTGACAGTTCTAAGTTCGTTTTGAAAAAATTTAATGATTCGATTGAATATTTGAAATTTGATAAAAAGTTGAAAAACTCCTTATATTTACTTTTACTTCCATCAAGGAGAAAAGGCGCATCATGCTTGTGAAACGATGTGTATAGTTTCTGGTAATTCTACAACAACATCAATGCTAATGATGGTTCACGAAACTCTGTGCCACTGATTCCAATATTAACGATGCTCCTAGATCAAGAAGATCCACTACCCACTGAGATTGGTAACGACAAAATAAAGGCTCGAACCTACGGCACATGGCACAAAAGATGGCAGAAGCTTAGAACATCGAAGAGTTCACCAGACACCAGTGTAAACATCTGAAGCATGCTTCTTAGACGTCGGGAAAATTCTCCTTTTCTTAAAACGACTGATAACTGGTGATGAGGAGTAGATTGTTTACAACAATGTGGTGCAAGGATGATGTTACTTATAGAAAGCAGCCATTCATCAGAGAAATGTTATTGAATTAGTGTGCTGGAATTCTAAAGGTGTGAACGAAACAATTAATTCAGACGTGTACTGTTGATGCAATTTGAACGAATCCATATTTAGAAGCGTCAAGAAATTGTTAAGAGATGATATTTACGACCGTACAAGCCCAAGCGAATTTGATCGCTTGTCGTAAACTATCTTCTTGGATGGCACTCACCATACTCGTCAAATTTTGTGTTTTGAGATATCCACATGTATTATAGTTGAATAATGTAGGTTAGAGCGTTGCCTGGGGGATGGGATATTTCGTTTAATTCTGGAACTTCTCGGAAATTAATGCACTTACGATTTTTTAGTGAAACTAAAATTCTTGGTGGCGTTATAGACTTCTAAATAGTTTGCTTTAGCTTTCTCTTATGGAAACGATTTTAAACTATTAAATTTCTTATATTAAAAATGACAATATTAAATAGAACAATGTATAGACAGAAAAATTTTAAAAGTATTAGTACTTTTGAAATTTTCAGAGCGGTGAATGATGGATTTTATTACAAAATTTTAATGTGTTTGATAGTGAACATTCGTCGCATGCTTCACATGTCTTATGATGTTTACAGCGAGTCACTTTCGTAACGATAATACACCATTTCACTGTTTAGCTATCCTGAGCTAGTTTTGGAGCAAAAAGCAAGTTTGTATACTACGAAGGTAGTATAGACTTGGGTCTTTGTAAATAGCAATCAAAATACCAATACAAACTTTATTTTTCAATGTAATGTCTCTGCTTTATTATAAAATTGCTTCCATGCTCGTGTAACTTATGAATACCACTAAAAAATGTCTTTTGGTTACGTACGCATCCCATTTCGCACTAGATGTATCATTTCCTTGTCTGAATTGAATTTTATGTCTCCCAAAACCTACTAAAGGAAACTGTTCCTTGTATTAAACAGGCAGCATAATCTTCGGGTCATTTAGGATATCTACAAGAGTTTGATCTTGAATTTGTTTTGTTTTTTCTGTCTGTGGAAAATTTAAGTAACGTAATTTCTGGTCTGCTTACTTTTTGAAATGTACATCAGATTCATCCACGATAATTATAAAGATTTAAAAAATTATCACGTTCATTTTTAAAATGAGGAAATTTGATTTCCTTTCTGCCTTTGTTCGTCAGACAAATCTTTCGATATCCGCCGCATACTATCTTTGTTAGAATTCAGCTTTTCATGAGTAATAGCCTGAATCCTGCGAACAATTATTAACAGGTCAGCCATTCAATATTTTTAAGTCTGTTTTCGTCGAATCGTCAAGTCATTGATTGTAGTATCGAATCTTTCAGAATGAGGTAAATTTGCGACAACGTGACAACGTGTTCTGTAGATCGTTCTTTTAAAGAAAACTGAAAAACTGGTACTTGTGACAAGTAAAGTTTACATCTTGTGGCACAACTATTCGAGCATATTTCCCAGAGGTGGATGCATTATGCAAATACTAAAGTAGATGCAAATACTGAAAAAATGTTTCTCAAATCTCCCAAACAAATTCGAGAATTTCATAAACAGTGCCTCCGTATTTTAGAATCATCAGAGTCAATTCTTACCCGTTGAGGAATATGGTTGAATGCGGCTTTTTATTATTCTCAGTATTTCCAACAAATTCAATCCGTGATTCTACAATTCAATTCTGACGAAGCTGCAGCTGTTAAGAAAAGCCTGATAAAAATTCAAGATACTTTCGTTGAAACAGATTTAGAAGCTACTTCCATAATTATTAAGATTTAATTGGCGCAATAGGAAGATTGTTATATATTGTGGTGTCGTTAGTGGAGTCAGTACAGATAGAGGACAAAGTAAATCTATTGATGCACAATGTAGTCGGAAAACATGTAGCGGGGCGTTTGTAGATCCGTTAACTATTTTCGAAGATCACTTTAACTAACTTAATTGACCGTAGAGTTTCTGAAATTAATGATTCTAATAATTGACTTGTTTTATTTTCTGGCAAAAGTTCAGTTTCTTTTTGGAGGGAGAGTGTAGATGTACTATGTAAATATACATACTATCACACGTATGGTTAATTGAAATTATCTTTTACTCATCAAGTAGTTGTAGCATTAGTATGCATCATAAATATCGCATTTTGGGGTACCTCGACATTTGTTTGCAAAACAAAAACTTAGCAGAATTTTCGAAATGCATTTTTCAATATGCTTTTACTATCACAATATCAAATAATCAAATATGTACGTTTTAAAACTTAGCGATGACAATAGAGTATAAATTAAAATAATTGAATACTATATTTTTGATGTAGATTAGCTACATTTCATCTAAAAAACAAATTTATTTCATATTTTGAACTTGTAAACATTGAAACGTCGTACTATTGATATTGTTTCCTTTCAGAATGTAAAAATTATGTTCATATTGCCCTGTATTAATTTTTTAATGTGCTTTAATATCAGACAGCAAGTATCCACGCCAAGAATCTCAATATTCAGATTCAGTATTTAGAAAGAAAACATATGTAAACCACGTATGTAAAGAACTTGTTTAAAGGAGTAATTGACCGTACTGAAAACTGTACCTACACTGAGAAGAAGAGTTTTTGTTGAAATAAATGATTCTAATAATTGTCTTGTTTTATTTTCTGTTAAAAGTTCAGTTTCCTTTTGGATGGAGGGTGTTGTACTGTTGTATAAACTGCTTTTAATAAATAAGTCCTACTGTTAAAAAAAACGAGGAAGTTATTTCCATGACAGAAAGAAGTTTCAATAAAAAAATAATTGTTACGTGAAAATTACTCACAGTTGAAAATCTATCTGAATTTTTTCAATAACATTTATAGGTACTAAAATATTAACGTAAATAGCGAGGGGTAGAATCGCCTAAGGGGTAACGAAAACAGACGATTGAATACCTAAGAAAGTTGCCACTGCTCTTTGATCGAACCATTTTACTAACCAACGGGGTTTCATTTAAATTCAGATATTCCGATTGTTGAATTAGTGTGGTTGTTTTGAAACAACATATTCTAATTTTAACGATATTACTCGTCGTTTTCAACGACAATTGTTGGTATGAAGTGGTAAACTAAATGGTGAAAGCATATACTAAATAATAATTATAATAATGAAGCGGAAAGCTACCTATGTTGTATTCGATACTAGTGAATATTAATATTAAAATGAGGGTACCGAATAGATCCATTGTCTTCACAAAGGTTTTTAGAAACCCGAGTAGGATATGAAAATGAAAGAAAATAAAAATAGCGAGAATTACTTGGTGGTTTATATATGTATATTCATGTAATCAAATGTACTTTATTATGGTCTAATAGTGTAGAATAGTCCTGCTAAATCATAGATATAGAAAGCAGCAATATTTTTCCATGGCTGGCTTGAACGCATAGTAATAAATTAATAGACTGTCAAAGTAGTATAAATTTCCCAGTAATGCTCGTAATTTGTTTAGATTTTATTCATTTTTTTACATTAGTTGTATATGTTATTGATATTTACTTAGTATTTTCATCTTGCACGCAACTATATATATATATATATATATATATATAATCATATTTGTTAGTGTAAAATATTATAATTTCCTTTAATCGTTTTATGACTGTCTTCGGCATTAATAATTTGCTTAAAAATATTTAATTTCAAGGGTTTTTTTTTTATATTACAAGATTGTAATGGTTCTAAGAAACAATTTATAGAAATTTGTGGTACCACACAGAATGCTGCAATCTAAAAAAATTTAGTATTTGTCTAAAATCTGTTCGAGTAAGTTGTAATACGAGTATTCATGAACAAACATACAAAGCGTCAAAAAGAAAGGGATCGAGAGCAGAAATTCGTAGTGCTATAATAATATTACGCAAAGAAAAATTGTCATTGCGGACAAATTGCAAAAATTAAAATTAACATATCATGCAGTGCAAAGTACAGTGAAAAGGTACATAACAACGGGTGCAATGCAATCAAAGAAACGTGTCGGAAGACTAAGGAAAGCCACTAGACAAGAAGATTCGGGGATCATTTTCTTTTAATGGTATTGGAGATTTGCATAGAATTGATGAAATTTTAAGAAAAACGTTCTTAACACCTTCAATATACTCTCCATTTAACTTTAAGCACTTGCTTAATTGATGATTCCATTGTTGGAAACATTCTTTAAAATGATGTCCTTTCATGTCCTTCTTCATTCGTGAAAACAAAAAAAATCGCGCAGAACAACATCAGGTGAGTAGGTGGTGTAGGGCAAAGGAATCATACTGTTTAGCCCTGAACTGGCTGTGTGAGCAGGTGCATTGTCATGGTGGAAAAACCATTCCCTCGTCTGCCACAAATCGGACCTCTTTCGTTGCACACTATTACCCAGTCTTCTCGAAACCTCAAAACTTAACAGCCGCACGCTATTCACTTAAGTTCGAAATTACAAAAAAAGACGAGCAAACTAAAATGCTTTTACAAAAAAATACACTGTAACAGGACAATCTTATTCGACGAAAGAACCGACTGCACCGAACGCAGAACAAATTGCGTCACGCGCACTAGGCAAGCCCCATCCACTGTACTGCTATTCCAGTTTTGGGTACCTCCTCGTAGACACGAACAGTCCTCCACAGGACTGTTCAAAAATTAGAATTTTTGGTAAAAATATCATACTCTAATCAGGCTAAATTATGTATATTATGAGGTCAATTACTTCTACATCCAATATAGCGATATATGTCCGAATTCGTTTACAATTATATTTATTACTTTCCTTACAACTTTATATTGGTTTGATTTAACATTTAAGTGTTTAAAGTATGTAAATATTAGTAATAATTGGTAAGTATGCTTTTTTCCTTTTAACTATTTTAAATTGTTTTTTCAAATATTCAACAAATACATGTTTACACTGCAACGGTCTTTATGCATCTCTTCTTTACTTATTATTAATAAGTTATTGTAAAATAACAAATGCAACAAAATACCTAATATCTCTTTTTGATATTGAATTACTTATAAATCATTATTTATTAAAAATATAATTCATGTTACTATTAAAAAATTTGCCAATTTTTTCTATCTGCTCTGTTAAAATTTCATCGTCTGATCATTATAACTTTCTTTTCTATCCATATTTTATCTATATAACTATAAATATATTTTAAAACGATTTTCTATCTCTTTGATCATATACACGCAAAGTTATTATATAATTACATTTCTAGCAATTAACTTATTTAACATGTTGCATATTTATAAATTATTTCCATGTATTTTACCTAATAAACGATATTTAAATTTGTTGTAATCATTTTTAACTTCTTTATGTATTTTTATATGTTTATAGCTATAAAATCTGCAAAAGCTAACAATTTAATACCATATTTTAGTATTTTGCTATATTTTCTATGGAATTTCCTAATTTTGAATAATAATGATATATTTTTTAGGTCAAAAATTACTTACACCGAAATAAATAACACATAACTTGAAGTTGAATATTGAAAAATACTATTTTCCAAGAGAATGATATCAACCTCAATTTATTCGAGTACATATAACAATCAAGATTTATTACTTAAATTATAACTAAGAAGAAGAAGAAGAACGAATTAAAGGACCTAATCTATTGAATAGTTTTTCAAATGTACATAAGCGCAGGATGTACTCGTATAAACTGTTTTTTGTAACTATAGATAAATTATATAATTTTATTTTGGTATTTCATAATCATAACCGGTTGTCAATTATCTTCTAACGAGAATTTTGGCAAGCCGCTATTTTGAAATATGTAGTTTGATTTTTTGAGATAAGCGGAATACAGGGATCGTCAGTGAAGCAGGAAAATTTAAAAACTGTGTTAATCATTTGACGTTTATGTGAGGGCGCTGAAGTAATGATAAATTGTCAGTCATTTAACGCCATTTAGTAAACATGAAGCAGTGATCAGGTGCTCATCGTGCTTTTTGTGTAAAAGCGTTTTATAAAAATGGGCAACTGCGAAGAGGTTATTTCGCATTCAATATTCCGCGTCATCGGCGGGTACCGTCTACTCACACCATGTGGGTATAAAAGTTCGAAGAACCTGGATCTACTTTAAATTTAAAACATGAAGAAGCAGCAAGAAGTGTTAGAACGCCAGAAAACATTGATAGGGTTTGAAATTCCATAACAAGTAGTCCAAACCGTTTTGCGAAGAAACGTGCAGTAGCACTGAATATTAGTGAACCGTCGATACGTCGAATTTTACATAAGGACTTAAGTTTTAACCCTTAGAAGATTCAAATTGTTCAAGAATTACGAGAAGCTAATTTGGTTTCTCGCATGAATTTTTGTGAAGAAATGTTGCAGCGCTTGGATGGTGGCGAAAATCAGCCATATGTTTATGTCAGATGAAGCCCATTTTCATCTAAATAGCTAAGTAAATAAACAAAATAGTCTGAAAACCCGCTCCATTTACATGAGAAACCATTGCATAGTCTTAAGGTGACAGTATGGTGTGCCCTTTCATCATCTGACATTGTCGGACCATTCTCTTCTGAGGACGATCGAGAAAATGCTACAACCGTTACTGCAGTTCGTTACACAAACATGGTCACAATATTTTTGAGACAAAACTGGTTAGATTTCCAGAGATTACGTTGTTCCAGCAAAATGGCGCTGCCAGTCATATTACTCGTGCGTCTATTGCTGCTTTATGAGAACTCTTTTCGAACCAAGCCATATCCAAAAATGGAGATGCTTGGCCGGCTAGATCGCTAGATTTGTCAGCATACGGCTTTTTTCTTTGATGTTGGCTCAAGAGCAAGGTGTATGTTGGGTGCAAAACTAAAAATTCAAGAAGAAGTTGCACCTATCACACCGGAAACTTTATGGCGAGTAATGGAAAATTTTCGAATAAGAATACAAGAGTGTGTAGATCGTAATGGTGTCCATCTCTCAAGCGTTATTTTAACTGAAAACTATAAAAAATGTTAATGTTAAAATATAAACTTATATAGATACAGAAGTTTTAAATTTTCCCTCTTCACTGACGAATGCCGT
Source organism: Dermolepida albohirtum (assembly GCA_031893035.1). Taxonomy (NCBI): domain Eukaryota; kingdom Metazoa; phylum Arthropoda; class Insecta; order Coleoptera; family Scarabaeidae; genus Dermolepida; species Dermolepida albohirtum. The sequence continues at coordinate 533,983 of JAVIWB010004791.1, read as the reverse complement.
ATCAAAAAATATCGGTATATAACTATCCATATAATATTACTACATTCAGCCACGTTGCCTAGTTTTATAGGCGGCTTCAGATAACTCAAATGAAGTGAAATGTATATTTGCCTCCATATTACTCATATTTATATTTCTGAAGAAAATATAAATAATGTCAATTTGTATTTAAATTTAAAATTATGAACTTTCAACGTGATCAACTGCTTTACATAAAAATGAAACTCTGAAGTTTTAAATGAGGTAATTCAAATTTATTCAGGTAAAAAAAAACGCGAAATAGAAAAAGTAATATAAAAAACTCGTTTCGTAAGGCCTTTGTCGCACGAGCTCAAAGAACGAGTGCATTATGAAACTCGTGTTTTAATATACTATTTTCAAACATTTTGTTACCATCTAAATAATCGCGGTAGCGATATTATTAACAAATTCTTTTTTTAGGCTTGTTAGTTTGTTACGTAAACAAATTAACTACTTTTAAACTGTTCCAGAAGTATTCGCACTACAAAACAGTAGCTTTTAAAATTATCAAATTTTTTTAACTGATTGTAAACGGTCAAATTCTATTACAGTATTATCAAATGTTTCATTAAAGTAAAATTTATGACTCGATCTTATACCGTATATCCAAACTAATACATTTGCACTTCCTTCCAGTAATTCCTAGCAAAATTGAAGGAAAAGTATTGTGATAAATAAATATATAACAGTAATTGTTGAATTATTGAATGGAAACTTATTTTCGGAAAATTTCTGAAATTCCTTTAAAGCAATAATGTAAGCAAGGGGTGTGCTAATTAATTAATTAATTAATTAGGATGGATTTCCGATACAATTCGCGTACTACTAAATACAAAGATCAATTTGTATTTTGTTAAATTCAAAATGTATGCATATACAAAGCAATTTTGCCTTATAATGCATGTGCCATTAGAAAATTCTCTGAAATAAATTATTTTTCTTAGAACCAGTTAAAAGTTAATGAACCGAATCTCTTATAAAGACTAGTTTAATAACCATAATATATGAAAATATAAGCAACTATGTGAATTTCTCTAAGAACCAAAATTCTAAGGTATTAAAATACAAATACAAAATAAATTGGACAAACTCGGATCACAAAAATCTATTCAATGAGAGAAGGTACTACAGTGTAGTGAAATAACTGACAGTCATTGTAAATTTTTTAAACATTGTCTTTCTCATGTCTTTTCATTATGCTTAATATTTAGTTTATAATTTCGATTACACAGGCTGTTTCAAAAAGAATATACGTATTTCGAATGCATATATTTATTAAACTTTAAGACATACGAATATGAAACTTTACACACATATTTACGAACCTCTCAAGTTCAGATTACAGATGTTCAATATGTCCTGCATCATCGACAAGAACAATATCATATTCAATATCAAATTCCTCCCATACTCGGACAAGCATGTACTTGGTCACTGATGTTATGGCAGTACGGATCCGGTTCTTCAATTCTTCCAGCTTCTATGGGAGTACATAAACGTTCTCCTTAACGAAACCCCACAGGAAGAAGTAACAGGGTGTCAAATCCGGTGACCGTGGAGGCCATCTGAGACATGCTAAGTCGCCAGGTCCTTGACGACCAATCCTAAGGTTCGGTAGACTTTCATTCAGATGTTCACACACTTGGCGATTCCAGTGAGGGGGTGCCCCGTCTTGTTGAAAAATGAAGTTGTCTTCGTACAACCTCGGAAGCAACCAGTTTTGTAAGATAGCGAGATACTGCTGACCCTTAACCGTGTTTCCATCAAAGAAGAATGGGCCGTAAACAGATAATCGGGATATCGCACAAAACACATTGATTTTAGGCGAATCTTGTACATGTTCGATGACTGCATGTGAGTTCTGTAGACCCCAAATTCGAACATTGAGTTTGTTTACTAGATTACTAACATGAAAAGTCGCTTCATCACTGAACACGATGCGTTGTGCGAAAGTGTCACCATTGTCAATAACATTGTGAATCTCGTTACAAAATGCCACACGTTTCCGTTTGTCATCAGGACGCAGAGCTTGTAATAACTGTAACTTGTACGGCTTCATAACCAACCGACGTCTCAAAACACGCCAAATTGTTGTTGTATGTAGTTGTAACTCCCGACTGTCACGACGAGTTGATTTTGAAGGGTTACGTTGGAAAGCAGTTTGAATTCGTGCAACATTTTCTTCAGAAACACGAGGCTGACCAGGCCTCTTTCCTTTACATACACATCCTGTATCTACAAACTGTCGATACCGTCTGCGAATGTTCCACCCATTCGGAGGATTAATTTGGTAGCTCAGCCTGAAACGTCTTTGCACTGTAATCACGGAATTGTACTTCGCAAACTCGAAAACACAAAATGAATTCTGCTGCGGAGTAGCCATTTTAAACATATGACGGTTACCAAGAATAACTGAAGACAACTGACATCTAGCGGCTATTAAATAAACTAGACTATGTATCGGTTTTTCCAATAGCCGAGCCGAGGCGCAGCGATCGATACTTGGACAAAATAATACTTTGTAATACGTATATTCTTTTCGAAACACTCTGTATATTTAGTAATTGCTGTAACGCTTTTAATTAAAGAAAGAAAGTCTATCCAAAACTTTACAATTGAGAAATGGGGAAAGAATGTATTCTGAAAATAAAATAAATAATTCGTGTTATTCATAAGTCATGAAAAGCACTCAATTATATATCGCCGTTTTCTTTGATAGCCTTTTGCCGTTTTCCTCTCATCTGATTCACATCCTCGTTTGAGTTGCAAGATGAATTATGAAGAGAGCGAAGCAAACGGAAGTCTAAAGGCAAGATCCTACAGGTAACGTATACTTGGTATAGCAATACGCCATCCAAGATACAATAATTTCTGACGGACGATCAAACTATTTATAGTTTTACATTGTTGTGATGAAATACCCCTCCTTTACGATTACATGCTCCGGACCTTCAGATGATGGATTCGTTCGAACTATCCAATTGCCGAATATGCGCTCTTAAATAAATTGCTTCGTTCCGTGGTAGAAGCTCGAGCAACATGACGTCTTTAAAATCCCACCATGCTGAACATAGCCGTCCTCTAATAAACGTCTGCTTTCGATGACATTTGGGGCAAATCTTCAGATTGGGACTAAGACCGTTTTGTCGTTTTCGTAACATATTATTGCGCCCACGCCTCATCACTAGTTATTATTCGCTTTAGAAAGGTTCATTTTGCTTACTTTGAAGAATCGTATCGCAGGTATCCATCAAGTGAACTCCAAGTTCACGAAGAACCAAAATATGACGTGAACGCAAATGATGGATATTTAACGTTTATGCAATCTTTCGTGTCGTCTGACATAGATTTGACTCTACCCGCACCTTTATCAATCTCAGTTCACTTCTCTGACTAAACTAGCGCTTTCTTCTTGCAAAAATGCGTCATAACCTTCCCAACAACCAACATATTCAGGACATCGAAATTTTTGTGGCGACATTGTTGTAAAATAGAATAAACAATTGGCTTTTTCGTACTATAACAAAACACGTATACGTTATTTTTGTTTTACATTGGACATCTTTTAAATTTTGCACAGTGAGACATCAAATGTTAGTACTAAAAATTAACCTCCATCTTTAGTTAAGTGCTATAGCTACAACGAACTGTCAAAATTGACAAGTTAGTTGAAAAAGGAATTAAACCGAGAACATTTTCGCGAAATAATTTTTTATAATTTTCTAAGACAATTAACACAAAAAGAATACCTCGCCGAGTTGCTTTCTGTTTTCGGCAATGAAGCACCACATCAGTCAACAATTTCTCGTTGGTATGGAGAATTCAAACGTGGACGGATTAATTTTAGCGACAATCCGAGACCAGGTTCACCAAAAGTGGCAGTCACTCAAGAAAACGTCGATGCTGTGCCCAAGATCATCATCGAAGATCGACATGTAACATATCGCCAAATTGATGTATTATTGGAGATTTCAAAGACCTCGATTCAAAAAATTTTGCATAAAGAATTGTGTGTAAAAACATTAGTTTCCCATTTGATACCGCATGTGTTGATCGAAGAGCAGAAAGCAGCTAGGGTGAATTAGTGTCAAAAAACTCAAATCGCATCAACGCCGGAAATTCTAAAGTCATGTACAACATCGTCAGTGGCGATGAATCTTGGAATCTTTGCTGTTTGGGTGTTCCAAGGTAAAAAAAACCGACAAAAGTCATCCGTTCTCAAAGTGTCGCCAAAAGGATGGTCGTGCTATTTGTCTCGAAAGCAGGTCATGTAGTAACAATTCTTCTAAAACATTAAAGAACTGTTCCTGCCGGTTTGTATACAATCATTTGTTTGCCACAAGTCATCTCTGACTTTCGAAAAACTAACCCGAACGACGAAACATCCTCCACCAAGATAATGCAAATTCGTACACAGCACCCAAGACAATTGAATTTTTAACCCAACAAAACGTCGAATTGTTAGACTATCCTTCATATAGTCCGAACCGAAGTCCCAACGATTTCTTTATCTTTCGGAAAATCAAGAACGAACTGCGTGGTCAAAGATTCCAGTCGTTAGAAAGAGCAGTCGATGCCTTCAAAAGTGCAATTTTGAGTGTTTCAACAAACGAGTGAAACAACTGCTTCCAGAGTTGGTTTTAGCGCATGCAAAAGTGCATTAATCTTTATGAAGAATACTTTGAAAAACAATGAGGTCCTTAAAAGCTATCTACTGTTTTATTCCAGTTTTATATGCGAAACTTAAAAGACAAACCGCGTAATAGGTTTGATATTATTTTATTCGTATGGCCTCTTAAAAAGGCATTCTTAAAAATAGATGCATCTACAAAATAATGTTTTAATAATTGAAAAATAAGGCATTAATTTTGACTAAAAATAGAATTAGTAAAGTAACTTGCTTATATAATCTAATAAATTGGATAGAGAATTTCTGGAAAGTTTTTCTTTATTATTCTCTATACAAATCTATTGAAATTTCGTGTTTTCAATTAGCGTTACTTCAAATATTGGCTTCCCATTGTCTTTTTTTGTTATTTGTAATTAATTTCGATGTTTTTTTTTCCAATATTATTAGTTGTTTTGCTTTTTTACTGTAATTCTCCGAATATTATCACTAACGAACATCTGTATTTCTTTTAAAAATATATTTTTGTATTCCCTAATTTGTATAAATTAACACATGTATAGTTACATGCGTTAGGTTTTGCTTATTTAATAAATTGTAGTATATTGTTTACGGCACATAGTCATTCGACTCTTACACATTAGTACAATATTTGTGATAGTATAAAGATAAGATTATTTTAAATTACACCTGTTATGTTTTCCATTATTATGTAGTTATTTATCAACAAGACTTTTGTGGCGTTGTTTTAAATATAGATATTTTTATAATTGATGAAATTAAATTATCATAACATGGCAGCATAGTTTTATAAATTTAAGCAAAGAAAATACAACTAGTTTTTCTACTAGAAATGCGATAAACTGCAATGTAGTTTATCTTTCTAGAAATTGATTCACAATAACTTTAGTGATACTTTCATGGCTCTAACAATATTAAAAGTGAAGATCGCATAATAAATTTTATATAAAATGTGCATTATAATTGTAACAATTGTAGATACGAGGGTAGTTTGACAAGTAGTGAGAATGGAAAAGAAAAAGGAATTTTTTAAATACAAAATAATTTTTATTTTTCAATATATTCTCCTAAAAGAGCAATACATTTATTCCAACGGTACTCCAATGCCCTTATGCCATCTCTAAAATGCGATTCCGGAAGGCTTGCAAAATACTCATTTACGAAGATGATAAGCTCGTCGTTAGACGAAAATTTCTTTCCACCTAGTGCCGTTTTCAATTTTGGAAAAAGGTGGAAGTCGGAAGGGGCTAGATCCGGCGAATAAAGCGCATGCGGTACTAATTGGAAATGCAACTCGTGGATTTTGGACATCGCAACTGTGCTGGTATGCGAGGGAGCGTTGTCTTGGTGAAACAGAATCTTTTTCTTTGCCATTCCTGGCCGTTTAGCACGAATCTCAACATTTAATTTTTGTACAAGTTCTGCATAATATTGTCCGTTTATTGTGGCACCTTTCTGAAGGTAATCAATGAGCAAAATGCCCGTTGAATCCCAAAAAACTGATGCCATCACATTGTTTGCCGATAAAGTGGTTTTCGCTTTCTTTGGAGGTGCGGAACCACGTTCTAACCATTGTTTCGACTGTTGTTTAGTTTCGGGTGTCCTGTAGTGTATCCAAGTCGTAGTAACAAATCGCTTACAAAAATCAACTGGAAATGCGCAAACGAGTGAACTTTTGATCAGTCGTAAACAATCGCGGCACCCATCTTGCCGAAAGCTTGGAAAGGCCCAATTCTTTCGTTAAAATGTGGTGTACGCGTTCTGTTGAAATGTTTACCATGTCTGCTATCTCTCTCACTTTAAGTCGTCGATCTTGCGTAGTAATATTATGGATTTTTATAATCATTTCCTTAGAAGTCACGATTTTGGGTGCTCCAGAGCGCACTTCATCAACACAGCTTGTTCTATCACGTTTAAATTCATTTACCCATCTACTTACTGTGGCGGATGATGGAGCAGATTCACCTAATGTTTCCCGTAACTCATCTTTTATTTGGGTAGCTTTCATACCCTTAGTTACGAAGTATTTAATCACCGCACGATACTCTGCTTTTTCCATTTTAACAAAACCACGTGTTGCTTCTTTTTCAATCAGCTGTCAAAAATAAACTAATCAACCGATTTATTTAAATATCGGAATGTAAACATATGAATAGGCAACCTAAATTACAGTGCATTTGTTTTACCAATTAGAGCGCCACCTATGTGTCATTCTCACTACTTGTCAATCTATCCTCGTATAATAGGCACAAAAAATATTGCACGCTTCCTCAAAGTTAGAAGGAATAATTGTTAATTTTGTCTCAACACACGAAGTTGAGCTAAGAGAATAAATAATATTTATGCAATTATATAATAAGATTCGGAAATATAGTTTCTGATCATAGACGTCCAACTGGAAAATACATAATTTTGAGTAAGAATTTATAAGTTATAAGTCTAAATAGCAATCACTGAAAAACATGTTATTGAAAAAATGGCAAGTACTTCTGCCAATTTTACGGAAAACTTAATTTAGTCTATTCCCAAAACATTAACAGCTATAAAAGCTAGTGGATTCTCTAAAAACTATTGAATATTTTTTATCTAACTTTAGAAATTATTTTCGTTTTCTGCGAAAGCTTTTGTGACATTAGATATTAGAATAATAGTTTTAAATAGTAACAACATTCTTTAAGGTTGCTAAATGAAAGTAAATATTTTCTAATATAATCGGATGTTTAGACATAATCATTTAGAACATTCAGCGGTTATAAATTATAAATAACGCATTGTAGCATTAAGGTGGCGCGTATGTATACACCCGTATATACCTACTCAACTTATCCTATTGATTAATTTTATCGATATTTAATATGTCCGTTTAGGTGGCAATACGCCAGTCTATTTATAAGCCGTTACTTATAAATTCTTACAAAGTTACTTATTTACCAGTACAGATGCCTAAAGTCGGAAAAGAGAGACCCAGCCGATTCTCGAACCCTCTAATTGACCTTCAATACATTACATGTTGAAACGATCAAGGTCAATGAGGTGGTTCTAGAATCTGTTGAGCTCGAGGAGATTCCATTGAACATGACCGTGACACTGAAATGAACGTTAAGATCGTTTCAGTGCCAATGTCACTTTCAATGTCAATGTTGCCCCAATGTCAAAGTCATTTCAACATGAAGGTTAATGTAATTTCACTGTCAATGCCAAGGTAATTTCAATAACAAGGTCGTTTCAATGTCAGTGTAGTGTTTATGTAAAGGTAATTTCATTGTCAATATCATCCCGATTCAAGCTCTTTTCATTCATTGTTAATATCATTCCGATGTCAAGCTCTTTTTAATGTCTAGGTCATTTCAAAGTCAAGCTCTTTTCAATAGGGCTACGTATTTGCGAAATATATTTCGAAGGTGGAGTGGGCAGAAGCACGTTTTCTATATGTATTTTTAGTACCTCTTTCACTTTAGAATGTTCGAGAAAGTCTGATATTACGTCTACATCCACTAGATGTTTCTATAACAATATATTTATATATATATATATATATATATATAGTATGCATATATAGCGATGTCTCCCAAATTTATCTATTGTCATCGTTATATATATATATATATATATATATATATATATATATATATATATATATATAAAAGTTATCCTAACAACTTAACGATTTTGAACTTCTTTAATTTCTCAATTATCGCTAATATCTCATTATCATAGTCAGTACGACCATCATTCCTTGACGCAACGAGAAACTGTAATCTATCACACAATTTATTTACATAATCCCAATATTTATACCTTACTTTGCTTTTGGGTATAACCGTTTCTCTTACAGAAATTTCTTTTCGTGGACCTAAACCAGCCTTCCAAGTTCTGGTCCACCAAACTTCGGGTTTTTTTACTTGTATAATAGATTGACTAATTGTTGTATATCTGATACATTTACAAGCTACATTCTTTTTATTAGGATTGTAATCAACTTCATATGTATCGTTGAGAATAAATTTACAATCCTTTGTTTCGGCATATAAAAATTTTCCAGCTTTCTATTTTTGAAAAGTACTTCTAGTAAACCCTAAGTAGCTTTGTCTGATTATAATACCGTTTCCAAAAAATCTAATATCAGCATTGCCAATTTTTAATTCCCCGTAAAAAATCCGTAAATTCATACAAATTCAAAAACGCCCTAACTTCGCGAGGACGGCGACCCTTTAAATAACGCCTCCTTTTGAAACTAATCCATCTAATGCTAACTAGTAATCTGGAATACCTCCTATACAACTCGTTCCCGAACTAACGGACATTCCATTTTAGTGCTACAGTGAGAAAATGAATAGTAGCATTGAGGACATTCCCTGCAGAAGCAGATGAAACATCAACATATTAAGCATCAGTGCCAAAGACGTTGTTTCAGCCTGGAAGCCAAGAAGAAACTATGAACTTGAACTACGAAAGTCTACAAGGATTAAATTAATTATATTTTATACACACATTTTCTTACGAATATATACCAAATATTTGAAACCCAGCTAAGTAAAGGGTTTTCCAATAAGGACTTGACAACTTTTTTTCAAAATAAAATGCAGACCATTTGAGATATTTCAAAAACTTTATTATCGGGTTGAAGTACAATCAAAACATTTATGAATGGAACTCGACTTCGTTCATATGGCCACCGAGGCCCGTTTGCAGCGGTCGATTCGTTGGACGAAATTTTCGATGACTCGGCCACACAATTCGGCCGGAACGGCTGCTATTTCGCGTTCAATGTTGGCTCTGAGCTCTTCTGACGTTGTCGGCTTGTTGGCATAGACCAATGACTTGACGTAGCCCCAAAGAAAAAAGTCTAGAGGCGTTAAATCGCACGAACGAGGCGGCCAATTGACTGTTCCATTTCTTGAGAAAACACGCTCATCAAACTTACTCTCCAATAAATCGATTGTAACGTGTGCTGTGTGGCTTGTGGCAACATCCTGCTGAAACCACATGTTGTCCAAGTCCATATCTTCCAATTCGGGCCAAAAATAGTCGGTAATCATGGCGCGATAACGATTACCATTCACAGTAACGTGACGATCATTATCGTCGACGAAAAAATATGGCCCTATGACGCCGCCGGCATGCAAACCGCACCAAACAGTTACTTTTTGTGGATGATGCCCAACTCTTGAGAACGCCGTGGAATTGACTAATTTGGATCATTTGCTACGGACGTTTCAACGACAGCGATATTTTCGACACTTTGACCAACTCGTTGTCTCACTGGCACGGCAACATCACACAACGAATATGTAGACTGAAATTTTTGCACTAAACTTGTTACTGCCTGTCTACTAGGGCGAGAATTACTACCGAAAATCGGAGTTAACGCTCTTAAAGTAGCGGTCACCGACTCCGAATTTCTGTAGTAAATTTTTATAATTTGCAGACGTTGTTCGTTCGTGTACTTTACCATGATGAAAATGTTTAGTTTACTGAATAAATTGACAGTGACAGTTCGATGATTAGTGAAAGGGTGCGTTCACAAATTGAATTAAAAGTTGTCAAGTCCCTATTGGAAAACCCTTTATTAAACTAACCTATAATATGCAGTTAATCTCTATACATACATCAAATAAATATATACAGTAAGTAATAGTTGCCCACTTTCACATTTAGAAAATTTAAAATAATATATTGTCCATCTTTAGATATACGAGGATAGTTTGACAAGTAGTGAAAATGACGTGGCGCTCTAATTGGTAAAATAAATGCACTGTAATTTAGGTTGACTATTTATATGTTTACATTCCGATGTTTAGATAAATCGATTGATTAGTTTATTTTTGACAGCTGATTGAAAAAGAAGCAACACGTCGTTTTGTTAAAATGGAAAAAGCAGAGTATCGTGCGGTGATTAAATACTTCGTAATTAAGGGTATGAAAGCTACCGAAATAAAAGATGAGTTACGGGAAACATTAGGTGAATCTGCTCCATCATCCGCCATAATAAGTAGATGGGTAAATGAATTTAAACGTGGTAGAACAAGCTCCCACAATCGTGAATTCTAAGGAAATGATTATAAAAATCCATAATATTATTAGGCAAGATCGACGACTCAAAGTGAGAGAGATAGCAGACATGGTAAACATTTCAACAGAAAGCGTACACCACATTTTAACGAAAGAATTGGGCCTTTCCAAGCTTTCGGCAAGATGGGTGCCGCGATTGCTTAAGACTGATCAAAAGTTCACTCGTTTGCGCATTTCCAATAAGTGTTTGGACCTTTATAAGCGGAATCCAGTTGATTTTTGTAGGCGATTTGTTACTTGCGATAAAACTTGGATACACTACAGTACACCAGAAACTAAACAACAGTCGAAACAAGGGTTAGAATGTGGTTCTGCACCTCTAAAGAAAGCGAAAACTACTTTATCGGCAAACGAGGTGATGGCATCAATTTTTTGGGATTCAAAGAGTATTTTGCTCATTAATTACCTTCAGAAAGGTGCCACAATAAACGGACAATATTATGCAGAACTTCTACAAAAATTAAATGTTGAGGTTCGTGCTAAACGGCCAGGAATGGCAAAGAAAAAGATTCTGTTTCACCAAGACAACCCTCCCTCACATACCAGCACAGTTGCGATGTCCAAAATCCACGAGTTGCATTTCCAATTAGTACCGCATGCGCCTTATTCGCCGGATATAGCCTCTTCCGACTTCCACCTTTTCCAAAATTGAAAACGGCACTAGGTGGAAAGAAATTTTCGTCTAACGACGAGCTTATTACCTTTGTAAATGAGTATTTTGCAAGCCTTCCGGAATCGCATTTTAGAGATGGCATTAGGAGAATATATTGAAAAATAAAAATTAATTTGTATTTAAAAAATTCGTTTTTCTTTTTCATTCTCACTACTTGTCAAACTACCCTCGCATATACATGTGTAAAGACATTCTTAAAATAAGTTTGAAAATTTTACATTTTAAATTGGTGAAACAATCTCTGAAAAATATTGGATTGCGTGTTTTTCTTATGTAAAACATTACCACTGTATATTATTTAAAACATTCAGTAATTTATATATATATATATATATATATATATATATATATATATATATATGAATATGCATATATACACGTCTGTAGCTAATATGAAAGCAAATAGTTATACTGTTCTGAAATAACTTTATATATAATTTATGTAAAATTTATGTATAATGTTCATAATTAGACTTCTTGCTAATGACACGACGAATACAGATCTTTGCTATGTCGTAAACTCGTGTAAGAGAAAGACAACATCCTTATGCCTTGCACCACGGTAAAAGTAACGGTGAACAGCCTTTCTCTAGTTTTTGTTGTAAAGGATCCCATTTTTCTCCACAACAAGAAAATTTTATCTCAATTAACTTCCATATTTCTATATCTGAAGCTTGTTTGCTTGTACAAAGAGGTGATGTATACTGATTGTATTTTATTAGATCAGAAAATATTAAATACTGTTAGTCCTTCTTCTCACAAATTGTAATTCACACAGCAGATTCAAGTGCGCAAGTGCAAGCAGCGATTCTCTTGAAGATATTCAATTATGTGTATGCTATATATGTATGTTAAAATATGATGTTTACACAACGATATATGTATGTATTTGCATCGCCGATGCAGTAGATACGAACTTATTTTTACATATAAATAAATAAATGTTATATTTTTGGTGTATTTTGCCCAATTTTGTATTTATTATTATTCGTTATTTATGTTGACGGTTTCTTCTAATTAAAAATAATTTCTTTTCTGGTAATATTCTTGTTTTATATAGATAACGACATGCAGAAGTAAAAACTCACGATGTCACTCATTCCTATTAGTTCTTGGGTGAGGTTTTCGAATTTTAATTAATCTCGAAAACGAGTATATTTAAGGGATATATAATTCTCCAAAAATTGTGGTTTTCGTTTATAATTTATAGAAATACACTGTAGCCGAAAAGTGTAAATTCTGAATATGTACTATATTTGGAGATATATTTAATGATTCTAGTGTATCCTTCATGAGACGAATGGGTTTTTATAGAAAAATGTAAAAATTTAATATACACAAAAAATTAATTAAAAAAAATGTGGTTTCGTTCTTTACAATTATGAAATTATAATCTTTCTTTATATATGCATTTGTATACGTGTTTTCTATACAAATGCATGTATAAAGAAAGATTACGAACAAGATTACAATTTACTAATTGTAAGGAACGAAATTTTTCAACTTTTTTTTTGTACAACTGCCTTAGATTTTGTATTGCTTAATGATTTGATTAACATAAAGTTTTTGTTTCTGTATTCGATTATTTATCTCAGTTTATATAATCTTTACTTACGTTCTATTGAGATATTTACACAACTAATAATATTCTACGTTCTGTAACAATGCCAATAGTTTACAGTTTCTTTTAACACGTCTTTACCTACATTTTCAATGACTTTTCTGTTTATTTGTTTATGTTGATGTTGAATTATTACATATCTTAGACTTAAATTTATATTACAAATATCCAAACTTGTACATACACAGTTTTTCCTGTAATAGGATATTCTACCTGATAGAAGTAAATAAATAAATAATAAATATTAGTTCTATATTCGAAGAATATTATTTTGTATAAATAGTTTACTATTCGAGGGGTGATGAAAATATCAACATTAATGTGATGCAGCAACGCTTCACTATATTATAGATGAATAAATGCAAATTTATAGAGAGTAGGTACTCTATGGATTTGGATTAATTCGTCTATAATATACTATTAATTTTATTAATATATTTCTTAACTTTTTAAAGGTGTTTGGAGCAAGTAGAAATGAGTTTACTGCAATAAATATGTCTCTAAATTAAATAATAAGTAAATTTGCCGCCAAAAGCGCGTATACTAATACATACCTTTTACTTCTGTAAATGTTACTGTCTCTTTTGTTCATTAAAATTCGAAGAATAACAAAGAAACGTTTAAACGATTATGAATATAAATTATTATAAACAATTAAATTTGATTAAATTATTAACTTGTTAATAATTGTTATACAAATAAGAATTTAATTGCCTTAACTAAATTTAAAATGGGGAAAATAATCCGTTCACCCCAACCCTAACCAACTATAACTCTGTGTACAAAGACTTACACACTTTGAAAAATGATCATTTCGAACTACTTGATATACGTATGTTTATTTTCGAACCCCAAGTTTATTTTTAATCACAAAATCGTTAATTACTTAGTAAGAACATAAATACTGTTACATGCATTTTATATGATAAAATGAAATTAAAAAAATATTTTAAACAAAAACTTAGGTTAATTTATTTTCTTATATATACTATCACCATAAAGGCAAATACACTTATTTGGCTTTCGGAGGTGTAAGTATTGTACGGACTTTGTTTCTGTGCGGGTTTTGCAGTGGCTCCAGATGCGACACTGATTAATTATCTGTTGATGATGACAAAATACGTATACAGAATACGGAAATTATTGTTCAAAGGGGTTGTATTAACCTTAATTGATTAATTTAACACACACTGTTGTGAATTTGGCTTTGGACAGTGTAAATCTGGTACGGCCTTTGTTTCTGTGCGGGTTTTGCCGTGTTCCAGGTGTGACATTGTGATTAATTATCTATTGATGATGATAACTTAATTGTCGAAATACGTATACAGAATACGAACATTATTGGGGAAAGGGGTTATATTAACCTTAATTGATTAATTTAACCAACCACAGTCTTCATTAAAATTTACCTAATATAAAATGTAGAAATACTTAAGAGCTAATATAAATTAAACTACATTTTGCCTTAATGATAGCATTACAAATGCGTGGCATACGATGGTATTAATTGTTGAATGTATATGTTATTTCAAATGTTTTGTAAGGCAATACAAAGAGTCTCTTTGCTGCTGGCTAAAGTTCTATGTATTTCGCTGCCCAAATATTCCCATAGAAATTCAAGAGAGTTACAAGCTAGATTTTGTGGTGACTATATCATTAAACTCAGAATGCTCTCTTCCGAGTAATTCTCATAATGCTTTTTTACTATTTTGACGATGTATTTGAGGTTGTAATCTTGTTAATAAATCCACCCACCGTTTATTATATCAAGTTCTGTTGGAATTCCGTGTTCCTGTAGTATATCTAATTACACATTTTCGTCAATCTTTGTGTTATTTGGACTAATTTTTGGTCACGACTGCAACATTATATCCACTATGATAAACTACTTTCACTATACACTGACCTAACAGTCTTTTTCTTACGCAAAAGCGGACGAATGTCCGGACTTTAAAAGTTGCTTACACTGTTCGCTTGTCAAATTTTTATGAATATATGCCGAAATCTCCGCTTTCGTTGAGCGAAATGAGTTTTCTGCAAATACTCGGCTTTCCAATCCACCTTCTGCTAAATACCGTTTAACTTTTGTTACGTCAATTATTTTGCGATAGTGAACATTACATTTTGCGGGAATATACGAAGCATTCTAATGTATCCGTCTTCATTGTCTATTGCTATTCTCGGCCGTCCGCTACACCTACGATCGCAAAGTGGACCAGTTTCTTCCATTCTTGTAACAATTTGTCGTACGCAATATTCCGAAATTTTTAGTCATCGCGTAATTTCTCTTCTGGAAAGTTTAATATCATGCATAGCTATAATCTGAATCTTTCTTCAAAGGTAAACTGCTTTCTTTTTACCATTTCACAACAAATAACACAGAATTTAATAACAAAACTTCTTCACAATACCTCGTTCACCAATCTAATGAACTAAAATAAATGAGATAAACCAAATTTTCAAGACAAGTGCTAAATATATTCTAATATACAGGTAATAAATTAATAATACTCCTATAAATCGAACAATGTATATAATCAGAATAATATGGGTTTTATGAACTTCTGCTGCTTATGATCCGAATCGACTTATTTCCAGGAAACTGTAGTTCCTTTTAAAATAATTTTCAAATACGAATCATATTTATCCAAAATTATGTATTTACGTGTAAAATAATAGTTTTTTAAGTAAAATGGATAATAATAAAACTGGATAATCCTTTTACCTATTTTTTTTTATATTTACGGTTTTTAGTAATGCTATTTAACTTAAAGATGGTAGTGTAAATAACTAATTATATATGTATATACATATGTATGCACAGTGAGATTGTAAAGTATGGAATAACATTCATAAAACAGATGAAAACTCTTTTTCAAATGGGCATATTTTGGTAGTAGATGTTACTTTGATAAACATTATTTGTAGAATTTATAACGTCATCGGTATTTTTTTAAATGGCAACCTATACATTTTTTTGTTCTTTTTGATAGTGTTCGCTTTTCTATGATTACAAAACAAGTTTTACGTTACACTAGAAAGTTTTTCAGAAAAACTATTTGATAGTTAATTGATCATTATACATATATATCAGAACATCGAGTAGGTGTTGGAAATTAGCCAAAACTAATGTCAAAATTTTATTTTGCAGTTACTCTTTTTTGTAAACAAGGGAAGAAAATATTTAAAGTAATTAAGAGTATCAAATAGAAAATAAATAAATAACATCGATGAAATAAACGATTAAAGCTGGCGTTCAAAATGTTGTCTATTTATAGATTAATATTGTCAAAGGCGATTCACTGTAAATTGCGAATAACATTGGATGTAATAAACCGACTTCCCAACGAATTCGCTCTTTTAGTTAATCTGTGGTGATAGGCTTACTTAATTTTACTTTTCAAATAACCCCATAAGAAAAAGTCGTACAATTTATATCGGACTATTTAGTTGGCCACTCTTTAAATCCTCGCTTACCCATCTATTATTTCGAAAATTTCGTTTAAATATTCAGGTAGTGCATACTAAGATGGGGCTCCATCATGTTGATACCAAATATTGTTATTAGATATATTACGATCGTCGTCATTTGGAAATAACGCTACTAATGACGGAACTTAAACAATAGAAAATAGCTGACCAATAATTACAATTTTTGATTATTAAAACCATATAAAATGTGGTCTCACCTGTATAAAAGATATCCGTTGCACAAACGTGGGACCAATAAAATACATGTTAATTATTTGTTCGCAAAATTAAATTCTGTCGTCAGAATCTTTCCCATGCTCCTATAGAACTTTCATTTCGTAAGGAAGACATTTGGTATATGAAATGTTTTTGTCACTCTTCTCATTCCTGATACAATCTAATCCGATTTAAATTTGTTTGGATTTTCTTCGGTAATGTTTTTTGTCTACAATTGAAAACAGACACTTTAGACACGATCACAGATATATATTTTCATAAAGTTTTAGACACAATTGATTGACTAATCGAACTGGTTATCTGTCATTGAACACATGATATACTTCTTGAAGACGAATTTTATCAGCGATTCCAACCAACATTAATATTTCAATCGTTTAGATGCATTTTAATTGTAAAATTAATTTATAGTAATGACACAAAATTTTAAATATCAGATGTTTACATAAACTAAACATTGTACGTTTGAAACTTAACAAATTGTTGCTAACATCTTATTTTAATACACCCCATGGCGAATTAACAATCAGATATTTTTTTTCGTTTTTCACAAAACCTTTCTAACATAAAACTATCAAAAAGCGAATGGAAAACTACCAAATTTTGCTCTTTAAAAAAAAATGTTGATGACGTCACAAGTTCTGCAAATACTACCGATCAAAGTAGCGACTACTACTAAAATACACCCATTGTATAAAATTATTATACATGTTCGGCTATTCTTATGAAAAATAAATTCCTCTCTCAAGAGCATCAAATTTTCTGATCTCTAGTTAGTATTCAAAAGATTTAATGGAGAATATAGTGTAGTGTGTGTTAAAAATTTACATGCCACACTTATTAATATATTTATTATGTACTGCCATATAATATTTATTTCTATTATACAGAACACAAAAACTTTATGTAATATATTAAAGTTAACGCTACTATACTAATACAGTACGATTACAAAAAGATGGGCACAATTTTACTGCACTTCATGCACTATACACTATATTTGAATTCTGTCAATTACATTTGAAAGAAGATGCTGTAAAGTTTTAAATACTATCACTAGAGCACTCTAGCGCTGCACAGCAATGTCAGTTGTAAGCTAGATTAAACACGAGATTTTTGCATTCATGAGTTCAGTAAAACCGAATCTGCAACTGCAGTGTAACGTGCATTTTGTAGTAAGAGTAACATTGAACTTCCAAGAAGGAAGAGCATTTGTCGTTGAAATAAGCAATTTGATAAAACGGGTTCTCTGTGTATGGCTAAACCGTATCACAGCTGCGATTAACTCAGTGACACGACACATTTTTCATCGAATGTGGAATGAATTCAACTATCATTTCGATATTATCTCTGCAGCCGAAAACAGACACATTAAACATTTATAAACTTTCATGTGTGTATAATTAAAAATAATTTATAAAATTCAAATACAACACATAATTCAGAAAATATAGCTCAGTAAAATCCTGCCCACTTATTTGAATCACCTATATTTTATAAAGAGTTGTTTTTTTTGAAATTATTTTATAAAGCAGCTCCAAAGGCAACTAATCTCAGACGTATTCATTTACTTTTTTCTACAATATAAAGCTATAATGTCAAAAAATCTATCTTCGCACCTTACAGTCCTATCAATTACTCGTGTATCTAGTTGGCGATAAATTACTTTCCTATATTTAATTGCTTAATTGCTACTGACAAATTTCAGTATTAAACTATTGAAGGATTATTATAATATTGCAACATAAAAAATCATTTTATTTTAATGTCATTACTGATAATATCTCAGCGACTGCAAAATTTATATCAAAATGAATGATAATAATACGCCCACATCGATTTTCAAAAGTCATTTGACATTATGTTAAATAGCTGCCTCTTATATGCTTTTAAGATTTACAAGTTATGAGTTCGAGGGATAAACACGCAATCAAATACATTATAAACAATAGAAAAAACAATAAAGCAAGGTAATATACCAAGGAGGTGCATTAAATGCTCTTTGGTTTTGCATTACAGTCAATTCATTAACAAACATACTTAATACAATACACGCAGACGCAAACCAACAACTTCACTCATTGTCAGCCGCTACAAATAAAACTAAAGTAATTAACACATATGCAATCCCATTTCTGACATACTTACTCAGACTCACAAAATGTACCATAAAATAACCATAAAATATCACACCCGTCATCAACATTCTGGATAGAATGGTTTACATTACATAATGAAGGAAGAGGAAGAATTTTCATTGACATAAAAATGCACAAACAAATAAAGAATATTAGAAGGCATTTTCTGACTACGAAAACCAAAACAATAATAGAAACAAAAAACAAAATGAAAACATTAAACCTCGATAATATCAATTTCAATACATAAGAATGTATAATAACCAACACGAATAAAACTGAGTCTTGGAAAAACAAAATAATACATAGAACATATCCTCACTAAAAAACACAAACACACATTGATAAACAGGCAGCTGACTGATTAAAATCAGAAACATTTATGCCGAAAGTGAAGATGTCATGATTACAACACAAAATTGAATTGTGAAAACTGGAAACTATAGTAAATATATCATAAATCAGAGTGATATTGAAGATATATGTAGACGGTATCACAAAAATCAGAAACAATTCAACATGTCACAAGCGCTTGTACAATCTTAACACGAACAGAATACATAACGCGACATGACAATAATAAAAAAATACAAATTAGTAGACACGATTGGTCCATGGTACAAATACGAAACAGTTTGAGAAGATTCTGAAATTAAATTATACTGGAATAGAAATATTCTTACAGATCACACAATAACGCACAGTAGACCAGACATTACACCAACTCATCAACATACTAAAAAAACATAAATAATTTTTATATACTTAAACCTTCAGTAAAAAGGTACAGAGAAATGCAATAAATATATCCCTCTAGCAGACGAGATACAGCAATTATGACATCAGAAACGGGCTAAAATTATACCAATTATAATTTTTACCACTGCAGCAAACCTAAACAACTCTATGAACGTCTTAAAGAATGTGATCTCAATTTAGATAAAAAATTGTTATTAGAAACACCTGCTCAATCCTTAAAAGATATTCGTATACACAATAAAAATAGCCTTATTTCATCTGCATTGTAATACACGGATATTAATAATAATAATAATGATAATATTTCTTCGTATTAAGATAAAAAGAATCATACAGTTTGTAATGGTTTATAATTTTGTGATGCATAATAGCATCTGCGTATCAGCCGGGTATAGCCCGAGCTCAAACTCATAGACGTGTGATTTGAGTGGAAAGTTTCTCGGCGTCATAATAATAATAAATATAAACACATAACGTTACAGCAAAATAATACATTAGGAACTTGTACACAGCACATTACAAATACTCTCCAGAAAGCATACTACCATATTCAGACAAATTGCAAATAACAGGTCAGACGATATAAAAATAAAAGAAAGCTTACATAATAAATATAGGGATACCAAATGATACAAACATTAGATAAAAAGTATATGAAAAAATTACAAAATATATATCATTTGCAATAGAATTAACAGAACTTAAGAAACAGTAACAGTAGAACTAATTCTGACTATAGATACAACAATGGAATTGATTCTGTTGTTACGGAACCAATTCTGATGTCTATAAGTACAATCGTAGAATTTACTAATTTTTGGTTGCCAGAATTAACAAATTTTATTGAATTTTGTGGTTTAACTAAGTTGTTTTAACTAAAAAGAATTTATCTATCAAATTGACTAAATATTGAAGATTAGAAAACAAGTAGAAGTGGTGTGAAACTTTTTCGTCTTATTTTTACGATGTTTATGTCTCGACTTGATTACACACGAAGGGCAAAAACTGAAGCTGTAATTCGTCAAATTTTTGCACCACAAAATATTAAAAATTGTTTGACATATGCATGCATGTTGCCAAATGTGTAGCAGGTCACTATCTTTCAGAATACGTAACGGTAAAGAAAATGCTTTTTGGGCATCGACGAAATTCTAGCATTCGCCAATATATACCTTTTAAACCCAACAAGTGTTGTTTGAACACATCGTGTGTTTTCTACACCAGTAGAGTGTAAGTGTATACAGATGTACATACTAAAATATAGATGGATATATCGTTAGATTTTTTTGAAATGGAGAGATGACTTTTCTACTACAACCTTTCCAGCACTCTAGCTGTAGGCTTCTGAGGAAATCTAAAGGATAATAGAAAGTTTCAAAAACCTCTGAAGGAATTATTCTGCAACTTTAACAAAATATTTTCCATTGCAATTGTATTATAATCATGGACAATAGTATTACGAATATTTCTCTTCTTAATACGTTAAACAATAATCGATTAAACAGAGATGCCTTTAGAATTCTCGAAAGCCACGACTAGTGTATTCGATTACGTTTACTTTTGGTAAAAGTGCACGCTATTAGTTTGCATATTAAAGAGAAATAAAAAACGTTTTAATAGTTTCATAACTGCACCGAGTAACTGTAACTCTATGGAAATTACTGCATTGTCAATGGTATTTTTTGATATAAATTTAAGCGTTTCCGATATAAATTCATAAGTTGCATGCATAACTAGCAGACCAAATATTAACATTATACAATGAAGCTTTAGCCTTCCGCGGAGTATAAAATATAGATTGCATACATTAGTAAACTCCTTTTTGTAAATAGTTTCAAAAAGGATAAAAAAAACAAACTTTTCATGTAGTTAAAGTATACATATATTATACGTAAATACTAATAGTCGCATTAAAAATGCTGGTAATTAATGTGATTTTGAGATTATTTACTATACACACCTTCTGTCCAAAAAATTGTAAGAACTTTTAAATTAAAATTAACGGGTATGTGGAAATTCGAATTTTAATTTTGTGCCACATAGGTACGCATGTTAGTCATCGTTTACGTTAAATTCCAGCCATATTAGACTTGGAGTTGATACATAACAACCAAAAGAGTAAGATGTGTCTCGACGCTCTACATACAGCGATTGTTGCAATTGTTAAACTAGAGCAAAAAGTCTGCATTAAAGTTTGCAATGCAAACAGAATAAATAGTGTGTGTTGAACATATTAAAGGTCTATCCTGATAATTATTTGTCACAGGCAAGTGTCCATGATGTTCATCGACATCAGATAAAAACAACGAAGGCATTAGTTCTTGAAAACCATCATAGAACTATCATATCAATTTTACTTAAAAATTGAGAATGAAACTTCTCCTCCCGTGCTTGGTACTAATCAAACTGAATTTACTTCAACAAGCACGCCGTATTGCAGTTGCTTTGGAGTTGCTTGTCAACGCATCAAGTAATTCTAACTTTATGAAATGTATCATAACAAGTGATGAGAGCTGTATATACGAGTATGAAACGGGAATATCGAAATGAAGAGAGAAAAATAAGCAATTCAGATAGCTTGCTCATGGTTTTCTTTGAATATTGTGATGTGGTGCATTCTGAATTTCTTCCGAACCAAACGGTTAATAAAGGATATTATTTATCCGTTACGCGGTATTGGCGCTAAATAATGTGTCGAAAATGATAGGAATTGTGGAGCAACATCTGGTTATTGTATCACAACAGCGCACCGATTCAAACAAGAACTCCACTGATATCATTCCACAGGAGCAGTATTCACTAGGCGTGACTCCTACGACTTTTTTTCCCCCAAAGTTGAAATTGCCACTTCGTGGACGTTGCTTTGACTCGGTTGCAGCCATAAGGGAAAATTTGCTGCGTAAGCTAAAGGCCAGACCAGAAAATGCATTTGGGGGATCGTTAGAGAATTGAGGGCGAATTGAAAGCGTCGGGATTGGCGGAGGCTACCTTGAAAGCTATAAAATAAACATTGGCGAATAACCCTTTATGTGAATTTGGTACGTAGACTTCCGCGGTCGTGGTCCATGCTATCTGCTTCTGGGTTTCCGGGCTGGAACCGCGTCACTTGTATATCTGTCGACGTTTCGTACCCATTTGAATGGGACATCTTCAGGGCTGAACTACTGCACTGAAACTAACAGTTTCAGTGCAGATATATTAGTGACGCGGTTCCAGCCCGGAAACCCAGAAGCAGATAACCCTTTATGTGGTTTAGTAAATATTGGGTCTGGGAAAAAGTTCGTGGCGTTTTTCTCGATAGATGGCATTGGTTGCCGATAACTAAAGAACAACAAGTCACAGCGACACCACCGAGGGCTCGTTTTTTAGATGACCTTCCGAACGTTAGTTTGAGCGTAGAAACATTGTAATCGGTGGAGTGGTCGGAAAGTTATTCGCACTTGAAAATGGAGAAGAATAATGAGAAATTTCGCTATATTCTGCAATATTATTATGATAAGGGGAAGAACGCTGCGCAGGCTTGTGATAAAATTTGTGCTGTGTACGGTGAAGGTACTTTATCGAAATCTGTTGCGCGGAAATGGTTCTCTCGCTTTCGTTCTGGAAATTTCAATGTGAAAGATGAGTCACGCTCCGGTCGTCCAATCACTGAAAAATCTGATGAAATTCTTGAAAAAGTCCAACAAGATAAGCATATCAGCAGTGTCGATATTAGCATGGAGCTAGGCATTGACCACAAAACTGTTTTGAACCATTTACACAAAGCTGGTTACAAAAAAAAGCTTGACGTATGGGTTCCTCATGAGTTGAGCGTGAAAAACATGATTGACCGAATTAACATCTGCGATGCGCTGCTGAAACGGAATGAAATCGAGCCGTTTCTGAAACGTTTAATAACCGGAGATGAAAAATGGATTACGTACGATAATCGGAAGCGTAAAAGATCGTGGATAAAGGATGGTGAGCCGTCACAAGCGTTCGCTAAGCCAACATTGACGCCAAAAAAAGTGATGCTGTGTGTATGGTGGGACTGGAGGGGAATCGTCCACTACGAGCTACTTCCAACTGGTCAGACGATTGATTCCTAACTCTACTGTGCACAACTAGAGAGATTACGCCAGGCGATTGAAAGAAAACGGCCCGAATTGATTAATAGGAAAGGTGTTGTCTTCCATCATGACAACGCCCGACCATACACTTCTTTGATGACCCGTCAAAAATTGAGAGAGTTTGGTTGGGAAGTTTTGATGCACCCACCTTACAGTCCGGATATAGCACCCTCTGACTATCATCTGTTTCGATCTCTGCAGAACTCTCTCAATGGAATTAAGTTGGTTTCAAAAGAAGCCTGTGAAAACTACTTGATTCAGTTTTTCGACCAGAAACCACAGAAGTTTTTCACCGATGGGATCATGGATCTACCAAAAAAATGGCGAAACATTGTCTATAATAATGGAGCATATTCGGTTTAAATGAATTCGTCCACGCGCCATGCGGGGACCAGTTGAATTTTACTGAAAAAACGCCACGAACTTTTTCCCAGACCCAATATTATACCCAGGTTAATATATTGTTTTTTTATATAGCTAGACATTACTGTTTTATAGTATGTATAAATACTACCGGGTTAAGCAAAAATAAATAAAAATATGCAGTAATTATAATAGTGAACCTGTAAATATTTTTTAGAATCATGTGTTTCTAACAAATTTACAAAGTATAATAGTATTGAATTCACATTAGATGAATTCATCTAGTATGAATTCATAATTTAAGAAACACGCACATCTCTCATTTTACATCTTTAATCTTAACGAAAACAAATGCCTGGCCTTTGATAGCATTATTATCAGTTAAGAGTTTTTTATTTGTTAAACCTCGCTAATTTTATATATGTATCATATGTGTCTTGCAAATCATTGTGTGTATATGTATGTATGCATATATACTAATGTCTGAAAGTTTGGAAACAACATATAATTTGACAATAATGGCTAAAATATAAGATTTTTTGAAGGATTAATTTATAATAAGTACATTTATAATAAAACGGATAAAAGTAATACACATTTATTGGGATAATGTACAGAATCCCTTACAGTTCCTTTTCAATGACCATCCTTAGCACGAATAATAGTTTTACATAATTTTAAGATGTACAGGAATACTTTATTTAAATAATCTTGGGCGACTTGTTTTGCATTTCGATCGTATACATGTCATATATTCTCTATCGATGATAAATCTGGCGACTGAGGGAGTCATTTCATTAACTCATCAATAACTTCTCTTTCCTCTGGAGAATATTTACATATCTTAGCAGTGTGTTTTGGTCATTGCCTTGCGCAAAAACAAAAGTTCGGCTGGTAATACTATATATTCAAGTTATAGCGTGTTCCTGCAATATTTTCAAACGACCTTTTTTCATTTTACTTATTAACACACCAAACGCAAATTTTCTAAAGCAATTCCCTTTTATTACTTTTGAACCCTCATCTTTAATACTAGGCACGATACATTCTTCTTTCATTCGTTGTTCTGGTCGATGATGAATAAATGTTTTGAGATAATGTTAGAAATACAAAATATTTTTTCGTTCATGAATGGACTAGAGAAAGTACAACCTATCTCCTCCTCTAAGAGATTAGTTCACTTGTTTCTATTTCAACTCCATACTAGGTGTAAGAAACAAGAGTCACAGTTCCGTTCCAATCTTATTTTACGCTATAATCAAGTAAGTAAGCCGTAAGGCAGTCGATTATGAACCATTATTTATTTTATCCTGCACAACTTACTTCGTGCTATGTTAAATTCGATACAATACAATTAGGCATCCTGCTATAATCTTATCTAAGTCAACATTCGCTTTTATGAGTTGCGAACTAGATACATCTGTTCAACCAATTTAACTATGAGCAAGCATCCCTAAAATGTACCAATTTTTAAGTTCTCACTATCAACTTAAACGTTTTTGTTTGTGTATTGGATGAAGGAATTATTTTTTGACGGAAATACAACCCTTCGAGACAAAAGCTTTTAACTGTGGGCAATATCTACCACTCAAAGCCGATGATTTCCTTCAATCTCTGTTACAGTGTAACCATTCTTTGTCAGAACTAGATACACCTCTTCAACCAAATTAACTAGATTGACCGAAATTCTTGTTTCTCTGTTAGCATTTACTTGGACACTCGAAATCTACGATTTCCTTCAATTGCTGGTACATTATAGCAATCTTTAGTCGTGGTTATTGCGTTCGACTGTCAATCATTCCTATCTGTCAAAACGCCGGTTTCATTTCGTTTTTTTAACGTGTGACACGTTTTTAAGAAACTTCTATTTTTCTAGCAATTATCCGCATTGAATATCTTGTGACACTTAAGTACATATTACAGCATACTTTTACACTATTAACTGCTTCATTTACAGGATGTTCAAAATAGTAAAAATTAAATAGCAATTACAATAGAATTGATAACATAAATACTAGTTTCATAAACAGACGTTCGTATAAGTACTCTCATTCGTATTGGCAGGTAGTAAAAGGGTCTCGTTGGAATTTACAGACCTCAATTCCAGGAATTTACACTTAGTATTAGCGAATCCCATGAAAATGTATTTAAATACATAGTACATGTAATGATATATAAGTACATTTATTATTCTATGTTTACTGTTTCCAAATTTTCCGAAAATAGTTTGTGTATATTAATTTGAAAATACTCTAATTGCTATTAATAGATTTATCATTTTTTGATATATTTAGCTTATATTTTAGTTAAATAATACAAGTTATTTCTATATAAATAAAGAGTGTAGTATACAGTAATATGTATAAGTGACCACTTGCAAGAAATTCAATTATTTAACAATATTATTCCCATATTTAATATTATTTTACTTTTGCTCTCATAATAAAGTTTTCGGAATTGTAAATGTATTGCTAAATGAAAAAGAAAGCACTCCCTTATCGATGATAATTTCGTTACCTGCTTAAGGACAGTTTGTGCACAATGTGGGTCAGTATATCATTGGATTTCGAAACATTTAGTTGAATTATTGTATTCAATCATAAAGGATATGTTTACTTTAGTACAAGCGTCTGTGAATATTTTTCTGATACTGTAAGTAAAAATTTATTTTATTCTATCATCCGTATTCTGACTATGTTACTTTCTGGAAGAAGTAGTGAAATACCAAGAATATCCAACGTGACCGGATAGTGTTTTTCATCAACAAGACTTAAGTCGACGACAAATTGCAGAAATAACGCAATGTTCCAAGCCTACGATTCTAAAAATTATCAAAAAGCATGAAGCAACCGTTTTGGTAGCTAATAAAAAAGGGACGGGAAGACTAAGAAAAGTAAAAGAAGATCATGATCAATATTTACAATTGACATCTTTGCGGAATAGGACGAAATCATCTAACAAATTAACACAAGATCTTTGTAGATCACCAGGAGTTTCTGAGGATACTTGTACCATTCGGCGGCATCCAATTAAAAGGAGGATTGGAGATCGTGTTATAACGATAATAAATAGAAACATTTGGAATATGCACGAAGTCATTCTCATTGGGACGTTGAACAAGTGACGACGCGTACTTGAACAGATGAGTCCGAATTTGAAATATTCGGATCTAAAAGGAAATAGCATGCTTGCAAAAGAGTTAGAGAAGTGTATAACCTACCATGTGTACAATTAACACTAATATATGGTGGTGGTTCTGTGCAAATATGGAGTTGCATATCTATACAAGAATCTTGCCCACTAAATAAAATTGCTGGGAAATTAACGTCTAAAAGTATTTAGAGATTCTGCAGCAGCATGTTATACTAGTAGAAATACAAGCAACTTAATGATCCGAAGTTATACTGAATATTAGTATTATTAGTATAGTAGAAGAAAACTTATTTTAGTCATTTTTTTTGGAAAATGATGCAGAATGATAAATTTTCTATGATGGTAACTTACGGTATATAATCGTAGAATGTTAGTATTTCAATTTACTATGAAACATTAATATTTCGTGGTTTAATTACTACATATACACTTTTCGAGTGAAATATTGAACAATTTTATTCCATCCTAGAAATATTCTTGGCTTTCTATTGCTTGTAGAACTGATGCATTTACATATATATTTTTTTGCTTTTATAGTTTGTCTAGATTGTCGAGCAATTATTTCTTCGAATGAACGCAATATCTTACGGTACTGTAACCAGATGCATTTTCGTGTTAAAAATAATCGCCACCAAATGATTTTAATATTAACGGTTCCAAAACCTCTTTCAAAAACCAGGCGCGATTTATATCGTGTCTAATATAATTTTTTTATATATTTATATATTATAAATTTTACAGGGGATCTCTTTATTGCAGGAACAAAGTTATTAACATATATTTTTTTCTGTTTTTCATAGGTCATAATAAAAATTCAATTAAATATATATTACCCGTTTTCTTCCATAACCTTTAACCACCTTTCGGTGAACGTCATACTTCCTCATATGAGTCGAACTTTGCACCGCACAACGAGTTTAGAAGAAAACAAAACAAATGTAAGTCTTAAGGTGCAAAGATCGGCGAGTATGATGTTTGTGATAGCATATACCAAGTTAGAAGAACTTTTGACGGACGATATAACTTGTATGTGATCCCGTGTTGTCGTAACGAAATACTACACCTTTAGGATAACGAGCTCCGAACGTTTCTGGATGAGGATTCGTTTAAACTGTCAAATTGCAAATGCATATTGTTGATTCAATACACTCTTGAACTAATTGCTTTGTGTTTACTTTTAAAAGCCCATAACACTGAACAATCTTTCTCCGATGAGTATCTGTCCTTGATTACGTTTGAGGAGAATCTTCAACCCGGTACCAAGACCGTTTTCTCATTACAATGTTGCAAACAATATACTCTCATCATCAGCTATTGCTCGCTTCAGAAAAGAATAATTTTCCTCAAGTTTAGGAGATATCATTTCACATATTCGATTATATTTAATATCACTTGTCTTAGTTAAGATAGAAAAACTCTTGCACGATACTTCCACTTAAGATGAATTCTTTAAATATGTTTTATAATTGCTGTTCAAACTATTATTTTATATTTAACACATCATATTGCAATTTTAGTTGTTATAATTAACATTTCTGTGAGAGAACATTTGTTTTACATTTTATTTGGTACGCAGCTATATTATATAACAGGATACCAACAAGTTCATTTATTGATTTAAAATAAAATAATAATTAAATACATTAAAATTTCACATTACAATGCTAATAATTATTGTGATAATTAGTATTTTACAATAATAATTCACCCCTTCGCAGCCTCACCAGCTTAGCACCAATTACAAGGGCTATTGACAGACTATAAGTTACTATAATTATTTACATTATGTGCTAAATTATATTATGAAACTAGCTACTGGAGATTATAAAGGTAATTCAAAAATATGTATGTACAATAGAGAATATTAAATAATACGAGGAGGGCTAGACAAGTTTTCTAAATATTTCTAATATTTCTTAAAAATAAAGTAAAAGAATTACGAATTTTTTTGATAATTTCATTTTCCAACATAATATTCCTCAACTTCAATGCGTTTGCGCCACCTGTCCTGCAACGACTTATTCCATCAGAAAAAAATTATTTCCGTTGGTCTTCAAAATAGGTATCGATCTGTTTTACCAATTAGTTATTATCTGCTAAATGTCTAAATTAAAAGAAATCGGTGGAAGCTAAATCCGGACTATATACTGGGTAGTCTAGCTCAAAGAATTTGCACTCGCAGTGCATGGATTGGACTTTTGAATACTATCATAAAGAAAGAAGACATTTTAGGTAACTGTTATTATTGTAGTCTCTTTTAGAATGTATTCAACAAGAATAACTCCTACTAGGTACCAAAATGCGTTGTATCATATTCAATGGATTTGTGATCATAGTGAAACTGTTTTGACCAATATTTCACTTTAAAATACGATGGAGCCTCATTCTATGGTTTTGGAAGAGTTCTGTTTCTTTATTAAAACTATGATGATACTACGATGTTTTAATTGCACAAAATTCATTTTTTGTTGCGAAACATTTTACGAAACATAAAATAATGAACGAATTGAAATCGAATTTGTAACATACGAGGGTGGTCCCAGAAATACCCAACCTAACAGAGAAAACACAAAAATTTTGAAAAGAAATATATTTATTTTTCAACATAATCTCGTTTCAGCTCTATATACTTTTCCCAGCGATGTCAATAACTTCGATCCACTTTTTGTAATAAGAACTGTCTTCCTCCTCAAAATAGCCATTAATTTCCGACATCACTTCTTCATCATTGGAAAATAATTGATCACTGAGCCATTTTTCAAGATTTGGAACAGAAAATAATACGAGAGGGTGTTACAGTGCTTCGGCACTGCAGCTTCTTAATTGGTTGATAAAAAAAGAATCACCAGACTGGAGGTAATGATGTAGTATTTATTATAAATATTACAAGTTAGCATGACATAAACAGGTGTGAATAAATTTACACTTAACATAAGTTTCTTGAAAGAGACAAAACAACAAAACAGACAAAAAAAATACAAAGAATATGTTATCGTTAATTTATCGTATTCAATAACTTAATGGATCTGAAGCTTTATTTCCGTGTACTTACATCTATTATACACAAGTTATTTCTATTAATGACACAAATTTGTTCGCGGCTTGCGGATGCGTCGTTGCTGGGCCCCAAAACTGAAGGAAAGGAGGGCGAACTCCCAGGAGCGAACCAAGTCCAAACGGCAAATCCCACACAGCAAATAAAAATAAAACCCTATAGATCACAATACAATAATACGAGTACGTTAAGGAAGCCAGAGACATACCTGTAGATGTTGTTCAGGGTTTTATTCCTTGAACCCGCTTGGGATGATAGACATCGCTTAATTAAGTTAATTTAGGAGTTTATTACTCTAAACCCGATGTTCTTACGTGCATAATTTCATAAATCCCTTCAACGAAGGAGCACTATCTTAACAATGTTTTTAGTGACCGTCTTCCCCAACGTCTGGTTCGTCTCTGACTCTCTCATCGGGGTGCGGAGAGATGCTATTAAGGCAGCTGAGTCAACAAAAGAATGACCTCATGCTCAAGCCCATAACGACAACAAAACTATTGAACTGCGCTTCGCAATATGCAACAATGACCCTTAACATAAATGAACAAACACCGAATATACGAAAGTTACACTATAGTGAATTGAAATACTAATACGCATTTGAACATACATGATTTTTAACGATAATACAGACGTTATACAGAGTTTTCGTAAATGAAACAAATAATTTAGAAGAAGTGAATTAAACGGTAACAAGGGCTATACATATCTGGCAAGTTGAATTGCTACCTCATGCGCCTTCATGAGGTAGCAATTCAAACCTTAATTCATTAATTTCGGCCATTGCAATAACGGATTCGTGAGCTGCTTCATTGTCTTGATGAAACAACACTTTCTTCTTAGCCAAATGCGGCAGTTTTTGCTTGATTTCTTCGCACAAATGTTGCAATAAGTTCGCATAATACTCGCCGGTGATAGTTTTTCCTTTTTCAAGATAGTCAATGAACATTATTCTACGCGCATCCCAAAAAACCGATGCCATGACCTTGCCTGCAGATAAAACAGTCTTCGCCTTCTTTGGAGCCGGTTCTCTCTTTTGAGCCCATTATTTTGATTGTTCTTTTATCTCGGGTGTGAAGTGATGGACCCATGTTTCATCCATGGTTATGAAACGGCGCAAAAATTCTGCTTCCTTGCTGTGAAACGCTCAATTTAAACACCTTCACGACACTGTTTTGCTAAAGTGTAAGCAAACGCGGCACCCATCTTGCACGCAGCTTTCTCATGTCCAAATTTTCAGATATATGCGATGTACCGCACTTTTTGAAATGTCTACTCTGTCTGCTAGCTCGTGCACTTTCAGTCGACGATCATCCAGCACCGCTTTGTGGATTTTCTTCACCATTTCTGGAGTCGTCACTTCATTTGGTCGACCACTGCGATGCTAGTCTTGGCAGCTTGTATAGCCTTGTTTAAACTCTGCTGCCCACTATTTCACTGTTGTAAACGAAGGAATAGACTCACCCAGAGTAGAATCCAGTTCAGTTTTTATATCAACTGGGCTGAAGCCTTTCAAATAAAAGTATTGTATCACGTAACAATGACCAATTTTCTCCATTTTTACAAATTCACTGAAAACGTTCAGTATTAATGGCTCCCAAACAAATACTAAAAAACGTAGCGTCTTTAAACTTGAAGCATATGCATTATAGATTGTGAACCTTCTAATAGAGTGATATTTTTCAAACAACTACCGCCATCTCTAGGTCAAGCTGGGTACTTATAGGATCAGCCTCCCCGTAAGTAGAAAAATGTTGTTACTATTGAACGTTATCTAGTAACGTTCAATAGCACAATTTATTTTAAATTTTTGTAGTGGTTAGGTAGATTTTTTTCTAATTGCCTTGGCAGTAAGGGTCCTTAATCTTATATTTTCATTTTCTGTTATAACAGAATCTATGGTATTAATATTATAGATTATTTTGGAGTTGGTATTAGTAAAATATTTTACTATCTTCTTAAAGTATAAATTATTTTCATTTTATAAAACATTTTAAATCAAGTGACGCTATCAATATTTAATAAATTAAGATCATAGTATTTAAAACCGCCAATTTTATGCATCCAAAATGGGCATTACCTTAAGAGTCTCATAAGAGGAACATGTTTACAGTTTTTCAAAAAAAATTAATGTAATAGAATGGTGTGTCAATTTATCAGAATGCATAGACGATATGGTAACAGAATTATAAAAGAGAATTACTTACAAATAAAAATTTCAATAATAGAGTTGAAGATTTTGTTTTGTTTTGGCTACTAGATCAATAAATAATATTAATAACAAATAACAACTAAATGTAAAAGATGAAGGACGTACTGCCTTTAGTTATTTGATACATATACCTTTCTTAGTACAATGAAAGATTTATTAATTTTTGAAAAAGAAGAATAAAACAGATGCGGGAGTGTGCAAAATTATAAAAAAAATTAATTAATATATATACACTCATATAAAACATAAAACGCGAAACAAAAGAAGAAAAGAAAAAAGAAAATAGAGAAAGTAAATATAAATGCAATAATATTACTTGCCTACTACACCAACTAAAGTAGGTTACCAAAATTCTTCAACGTGCTGTAACTGGCGAAGTGTCTATCTCGTCCATCTTTATGAGAACCTGAAAATCATTATTAATATCTGCCTTCGCCAGTACTGAAATAATCAAGTACTAAATTTAATAAGAATATGGCAGCATACACTGCAAGACTTCGAAAACAAGTAATTCTTAGCAAAATATTTTAATTTTCCGACGGGCAGATTCCGTAAACATAAATTGGCAACATCTTGTTTCTAAAATAAAACACAGATATATTATATTAAAAAATTTAAAATCATTTTTACTTAAGTGTAAGTATAAATAATAGAATTATTGATTGAACGCAGAATTATTTAAATGTCCTCTACAGAAGCGTTGACAGAAATAAATCCGTTGAACTCGATTCTCCATGACTTTTTCACATAAATTAGGTTGATGTCAGAAATGACACGTTCAATGTTGGTTTACAACTCGCGTAATGTTGCTAGTGTATTGATGAAAATTAACGACTTAACGAACACTAACACTAACGAAGTCTACTGGTGTTAAATCGCATGAGCGTTACTAAGCCATTTCTGAAAATAATCGATTCGTCAAAGCTCTTATTCAGGAAATGGATCGTTTGATTGGAAGTGTGGCAAGTGGCACCGTCTTGTTGAAACTACATGTTGTCTACGTTGAAATCATTTACTTCGGACCAACAAAATTAAGTCGACAATAAACGACAGCGTGATCCATTTACAGTTACAGGGTTACCAACATCGTTGAAAAAAAATTCCAACGTTTCTTCCAGTATGAAATGCACGCCAGACGATTAGTTTATGTGAATGCTATGCTTCATCATATATTACCGGCTTATTATCAAATCAGATAAGGATTTTACTTATTTACAAAACCATAAAGCCAAAATTTTCGTCAGCGTAGATGATTTTCTTATGAAATTCGGGATCAGTTTCAGGCTCAATTACTGAATTTGAGACACAACAAATAACTGTTTAGTTTGAGTTTTTGAGTTAAAGCAATTTTCTAAGCATGTAACTAAAGATATTTTCACACAATGCCCATTATCTAAGATTGACAAGAAATTGACACGATAGATCTTTACGAACAAATGCAAAATTCTCTTCGCTCCTTAAGTTTCTTTGTATTACTGACATGGCAACATTATGAAATGAATATATTAATTAGAATTTTTCACGATATTATTAAGTAATGAAAATGCCAAGAATGTAGCAATCTACAGATTTCAAGGATAATAAACTTTCAAAGAAGTGTTTTCGTCAGTTTTTTAAATATAAATAGATATAATAAACGCTCCTTACCAGAATATTCATACTGCAATCAATGTCTTGTATAAATGCATAATACAAAACTATTGGGTTGGCAACTAAGTACTTTCGGTTTTGTAGTATAAAATAAAACACTTTTTTTTTTAAACAAAGAATAGTTTCTAATCAATTATATATTTTCCATTTTGCTCAATGACCTTTTGCCATCTTTCGTTCAGCTGCATGATTCCGCGCTCATAAAATTTCTGGTCCTTATCAGCAAAAAAGTGAACCAGGTGCGAGTGAAGGTCATCGTCATTTGTGAAAGTTTTACCATTCAAAGAATTCTGCAAACTTCGAAATAAATGGTAATCAGATGGTGCTAGATCAGGGCTGTATGGGGGATGTGGCACCACTTCCCAGCCAAGCTCCAATAGTTTCCCACGAGTTGCCAAAGATGTGTGAGACCTTGCATTATCTTGGTGGAAAACTACACCTTTCCGATTTGACAATTCTGGCCGTTTTTCTTTGATTGCTTCATCCAGTTTTATTAATTGTTGACAGTAAACATCAGAATTGATCGTTTGGTTCCTTGGAAGCAGCTCAAAAAACACAACGCCTTTGTAATCCCACCAAACTGACAGCATGATATTTTTTGGATGCAATTCAGCTTTCGATGTGGTTTGAGCTGGTTTATCGTGTTTGCTCCATGATCGTTTTCGAACTATGTTACTGTACAGGACCCATTTTTCATCACCAGTGATGATTCTTTTTAAGAAAGGGTCAGTTTCATTTCGTCTAAGGTGCATATCGCGGTGTGTGCGATACATGTAGCCTCTCCGCAACCTCTCGAACAGTTATATGACGATCCTCTTCAATTATGACTTTGATTTGGTCAACATCAACTTCAGTAGGCCGACCAGAACGTTGCTCATTTTTGAGGGCAAAATCTCCAGAACAGAATTTTTTATACCAATTCTGACACGTGCTCTCTGTTAAGTAATTAGCATCATAAACTTCACATATCTTGTTGTGAGCCGCAGTAGCTTTCTTTCCTTTACGGAAATAAAATAGTAAAATATGTCGAAAATGTTCGTTTCTGCATTCCATTTAAAATTAACCCACAACTAATAGCTTTAATAAAAATCACGCACTACTTGCTTCTGAAGTTACGTCAATGTGACTAGTATCACGCGACAAACGGTAAAGTACAGCACTAACATACGTTATACAAAAAATAAAGCACCGCTCTTTATCAGTAAAAACCGAAAGTACTTAGTTGCCAACCCAATATATAAAAAAATTTCTTTCAAGAATTTAATATAATGTTTACATAGTTTCAGTTTCTTGCTGTAAGTTTATATAAATTTCGGCATAACTAATAAGAAGCATATTAAGATATCTTAAGTAAAGAAAATGTAAAATAAAGAAATCATCTCTTTAATGTTATTTAAGGAAATCTTATAATACTTACAATATCTGTGAATAATATCCAAATTATTTTCTTCTTTTCCTGTCACGTCTACCCAAAGAGAAGATACTTTACCATGTTTCATAAAACAAAAGTAAAATTACTAATAAGATTACTAACCCTGCACAGTGTCGACGTTATTTTGTACAAGTCTTTCCACTAAATCTTTCATCTACAATATTATTTTTTGTTTCAATTCTTTTTTTATTTCCCTTTTCTTGTATAGATAGATGTTTATAATTTAATTTTTCCGGTGACATTAAAATCTAAAACCTTGTTAGATTGCTTTATAAAGTCCTCAACCTATACCCCATTCATCTGAGTTTTCTTATTACCTTCTCAACCAATTCTATTATCGTGTTGTTACATAAATCTTCATTATTGATTCTTTTAGGCTAAGATATGTTACATAATGTTCTCAAACATTTTTAATTAATGTTTTAATTTTATTTTTATCTTTCTAGTTTTGGTTCTATATAACGCTTTTTATGTTTGATCTTGGTAACCATTTTTTAAGTGAATGTATCAGTATACACTAAAAATTCACAAATTAAATTAACATAACTTACTTATATGTAATGAAAGACTGAAAGTTTTTTAATTAGACATCCACAAAATTTTTAATGAATATCTATTACATAATATATATATATATATTATTTAATTTATTATTATTAAACATATTAATTATTAATTTACCTATTTATATATTATTTAATAGAAAGTAACAGTAATGATTTTTAAAATCAAGTCGAATGCTTTGGTAAAGTTTTTATAAACAACATCGACCTGTCGCTGTTTATTTACATCGGGCAAAGTTACTAATAACAGATAATGCAGTTAAACTTGCTCAAACGACCACCTTTGTCAAACGACCACCTAAGTAAATGATGTAAAGTCTCATTTAAGATACATATGAAACATACCGTTTAATACATTTGTAATGCGATCATCTTCCAACGCGACCAGACCGCCTAGAAGTGACCACTGCCCGTTAAATGTTACCTACAAATTCTGTAAAACCCACATAAGTTCAGTACTTTACTGTATTTCCAACGCGTAAGATCGCTTGTGTCAGTGCATATCGTTTCAAATAAGGTGTGAAAAATGGCTAGTTATAAATACAAACAAAACGCTTTAAATCTTGAATTACGCATTAAAGTTATCGAAGATAGTGAAAAAGGTTTGTCGCAACGGGAGTTAGCGAGAAAATACAAATGCAGTAAAACACAAATTCAAAAAATTTTATTAAATAAGTGTTATATTAAATCAAAATGGACAAATGATGTGAACAAGAACATGAAGCGAAGCGCTTTTCAGCCTTATGAAGAAGTTAATAAATTGACTTTAGCATGGTTTCGAGACGCACGTTCTAAAGAATTGCGTATAAGTGGTCCTATTTTACAACAAAAAGCTAAAAACTTTGCAAAGCAGTTAGGCAAAATCAACTTTACCGGAAGTAATGGTTGGTTACAAAGTTTTTGTGTTAGAAATAATATCGTACTTCGGACTATATCAAGTGAGAAAGCTGGCGGCATAAATGATATTCACGTTACTGATTGGATTGGCCATGTGTCTGGTATTTTAAAAGATTATTGTTCTAAGGACATTTATAATGCTAACGAGACGGCTTTGTTTTTTCGCACTATTCCAGAGAAGACGGTTGGAGGACATGAATGTGTTGGCGGTAAGAAATCGAAAGATAGAATAACAATTCTGCTATGTTCTAACGCCTTAGGTGAAAAAGAAGTTCCTCTTGTTATTAATAGATCCTTAAAACCCAGATGCTTTAAATATGTTGATATCAAAAGTTTGTGTGTTGACTGGTACGCTAATGAAAAAGCTTGGATGACGCAGAAAATTTTTGTGGATTGGTTAAATAAATTTAATGACAAAATAAAAAAAGAACAACGAAATGTAGCCTTATTATTAGAGAGAGCCCCTTGTCATCCTACCGATGTTCATCTGTCAAATATCAAATTAATCTTTTTACCGGCCAATACTTATAGTCAGTTGCATCTCATAGATAAGGGCATTATTCAATCTTTTAAACTGCACTACTACAAATACGTTCTCTCAGCATTGACAAGAAAAACTGAGAGAATCTCAAATATTCAAGAAATAACATCAATTAATCTCTCAGATGCCGTTTATTGGATATTTTGTGCTTGGCAATGTGTTCAGCCTGAAACAATTATTAAATATTTCAGTAATTTTAGAATAGAAAGCAGTGTTAAAATCGAAAATATTAATAATGAAGTGGATCAAATTCGAAATGATTTATACGATCTTGGTCGTGAAATTAATATCGAAATTGATATAGATTTTATTGAAAATGAAATAACTTGTGAAAATTCGGAAAACTGGAAACAGGGAAGTGAAGTTAGTATACAATCTGAATCTTCGCATGCTATAAAAAATGAAATAAATGACGGAGACGATAATCACGTATATGAATATGTTCCTCTTTCCGAGTGTATAAAATCAATTAACGGATTGAAGAACCTTGCGGAAGAATTAGGAAACAATAAATTATTAAATTTATTATGTGATATTAGATCAGAATTTGAAAAAGAAATTGTATCGAAAAAAATTAAATAAGAATCAAATCAAACATTAATGGACAGTTTCGTAATAGAAAAATGAGAACCAATATATATTTGCTGTTTTACTTAATATTTTTATCTTATTTTTGTTGTTATTATTACGTTTCTTGCTAAATAAATGTTTAGTTCAAACTAAAAAAAACACTTAATTTAGTTGACATATAGTACATATACTAAGAACAAAAGGGTTGGGTTAATATTATACGAAGGTTGTTTTTATCTTAAAATTAAACTGATCACTATATACATACCAATAATTTTAAAATAGCAGGGGAATTTTTTATGACTTTTGTGAACGAGAGTGAGAATGACTGCTCCCACATGCTTTGAGCGCATTTAAATGCCATTCGTAACCGTATCGTTTGTTTATGTGCTGAACTATAGAAGTTTAAGAAGTCGACTGTGAGATACAATCTGTAATTCAATTCTTGAGAGCAAGAAACTTGGCAGCAACGGAAATTCACTGCCACATTTGTGAAGTGTGCGGGGATAATGCTATTATAGTAAATACTGTTCAAGGGCGGACGGATTAATGTGCATAGTGAGCCACGCCCAGGCCTAGCTACTCTGATTTTGGAAGATTTGGTTCGTGATGTGGATGACGAAATTCTAGAGGACCGACGATTTACAATTTCAAAGTTATCAATGGATTTTTTGGTTTCAAGATTAGTTTTGTATACCATTGCTTTGGAAAAACTGGAGTATCGAAAATTGTGCTGTCGGTGGGTTTCAAGACTACTTTCTGACGATCATAAAACAAAAAGTTTGGGTTGTGCTTTAGCGTTTTTGACTCGATACGATCAATAAGGAAATTAAATTTTGGCCATATCGTTGCAGAAGATGAGATTTGAGTGTCTTAGATAACCTCTGAATCTAAACGACAGTCAATGTCAACCGAAGTGACAGTCAAACAAACAATTTCAGCACAAAAGACCATGGCGACTGCCTTTCGGAACAGAAAGGAGATTTTGTTAGTGGATTTTATAGTGAAAAGCACAACAATAAGTTCTGATGCGTATTGTATGACCTTGACAAAACTCGTGCCATACAAAACAAGTGGTATAGCCTACTGTCTTCCGATGTAGTATTTCTAAAGCCACTTGTTTCTACATAAACACAAGGTCTAATCAAATCATTTGGATGGGAACAATAGGATTATCTTCTTGCAGTCCAGACCTTACACCTAGTGATTTTTATTTGTGTCAGTACTTAAAGGAGTGCCTTAGTGGTCAACAGTTCCACGACGACGAAGAAGTGGAAACGGCAGTCATGGATTGGGCTTTTTCACAAGCGACGGATGCCTTTCACGTCGCAATCCAAAAACTTATTGAAGTACATGACAAATGTTTAACCAAAAATGGTAATTATTTAGTAATGTAAGAGAAAAAAGTATGTAGAATATGGAAATAAATATATTTTAATGGTATTTTCAGTATTTTTTATTTATGAATTCTAGTGCATCAAATATAATTTAACAAAATTTGCAAATATGTTAATTGATCTATAGTTACGACACAGAAATGCTTATCTTTTTTGAAAATTAATATAACCTTCCTAGATTTCTAAGCAATGATTGTGTGATTATATAATTCTTGTTCGAAGATTTTTTCCTAAGTAATGCGATTGAAATCAAAAGAAGGAGAATATAGGAATATGCGAAGACAAGTAAATTGAGTTAAGTAAGCAATCCGTTTTAAAATATTCCATACATTTTCGATTGGATTTAGAATTGAAGATGAGGCTAGCCACGGCAAGACCTGGAAGTTGCAAGTCTCCAGAACTTAAAGAATCAAAGTATAGAATTAGTATTAATTCCATTACGGATTTACACTGTATTTGGTTCATTGTACCCGCGACATTATACAGACGCCATAGCTCTTTTCTTGATATACGGGACCAAATCGTAACAACTGGAGTTCTGATTACCGCAGCTTCATGTTTCATTCGAAGTCGATGGTAGGTTTTTCTGTAAGTAACTTTACCACCCTCTCTACTGCTTGACGAGAACCACGTTCTCGTCTTGCTATTTCTCTATCGACACTTTTTTGCACTACTAATGCCTTTCCGTTTACCCATTATTCAAAAATCTCTCCTCTCCAAACCAAAAAAAAAACAAAAAAAACTAAACTGGCACAAAATTTTAAAACTAATTATACTTCGCAAATTCGATATCTGCAAATATATATCTCAAAATATATATCTCAAAACCAAGATGTGCACATCTTGGTTTTGAACGGTGTGGATCGCGTACGGAGTTTGTTTTTCGTACAATTTTTTCGCCGTGTTTTACCAGGTGCGACACTTTGAAATTATCTGCTGATGATGACAACTTGGTTGTCGAAATGCGTATACAGAATTTACAAAAGTTAATGTGGAAAGGGGTTATATATCAACCTTATTGATCAAGTCAATCAACCACAGGCTCCATCAAATTCAACTAAGGGAACTTTGAATTCGTAAGGAACCCAAAAACCGTACTGACACATTCCAGTTTTTTCATCTGGTCGTGAACGCTGAATGATGGATGTTTAACGTGTGTCTGCAATCTCTCGTGTCATGTGCTGTGTATTTGACTCAATCTTTATTTCCTTTCAACCTCGATGGGCCTCCTTAACCTAGGAGCGTCGTTAAGATTAAAATTACCATCACTGAATTGAACTATGTTGACATTGACATTCTTGTAGATAACTGTCATTATAAACTTTACGTAATTACATGCTACAATTCTTGTTAATTTCGTCTTAAATACTGCACACCAGCCGAAATTCTTCATATCATAAAATTCACTGAGCAATAAGTTTATAATACACAATGCTATAAATAATGGAATTAACGTTAATCGTACTAATGCTTAACATTTAAGAAACTTTTCTAATTTTAATGTGCCTATTTGCACATAAAGCAACTTCTCTTTTACATTTTCATCTGGTACTGTAACATACGCTTATTCTGGATGAGACGTCACAATTTATGTATTACAGTAAAACCTGTGTTAACGGCCACCTGACTAAAGCGGCCACCTGAGTTTCAAAGTTCCCCGAATCGACTATAAGGAAATTCCCATACACAAATACCCGTTAATTACGACCACCTTTGTAAAACGGCCGCGGCCAAATAACCCAAACATTTACGGCCTATTTTCATAGAAATTTACCTGCCAATGTCGGCCGGACTATTTATGACATGTATATCTTTATTGACGGAAATACCTAATACAAATTGTCGGGGTTTCCCAGGGTTTCCTATTACCTGATAGTAATTCATCCTTTTCGATTTAAACTTTATTATTCTAAAAGAAACAATTCAGTTTAAAGTTGTTTCCGTATTCGAAAGGTTCTTAATTAAGTATGTCGCAAAAAAGAAAACGTTTGTCGCTAAAAGACAAAATAAATATAATCGCGGAAAGTGAAAAGTATGCGTTAAGTTCGCGAAAGTTAGCCGAAAAATATGGGGTTGGAAAAACACAAATTAACGATATTATGAAAAATAAAGGTGAATTAAAAAAGATGGTCGAGGAAGGTGTTAACATGGAGCTAAAACGAAAATTTCCGAAGTCGGAAGGATTGGCAGTGGATCAAGTCGTCTACAATTGGTTTTGCAAAGCCAGAAATAAAGCAATTCCGATATCTGGGCCGCTACTTAAACAAAAAGCACTGGAGACAGCAAGCAGTTTAAAGATGGAAAATTTCGCAGCATCTAATGGATGGTTGGAAAGTTTCTGTCGGCGACACAGTATAACTTTTAAATCAATTTGTGGTGATTCCGCAGAGGTTAATTGGGACGATATAAAAGACTGGAAAACCAAGTTACCGTTGATTTTAATAAATTATTCTCCTCGAGATGTGTTTAATGCCAACGAAACAGGTCTTTATTACCGCGCTATGCCAAATAAGACATTTGCATTAAAAAGTGAGAATTGTGCAGGGAGGAAGGCAGCAAAACAACATTTGACTGTTTTACTATGTGCAAATATGGAAGGTGAGAAGGAAGATCCATTAATAATTGGAAAAAGTAAAAATCCTCGCTGTTTTAAGGGTAGTTATGTGGACAAATTACCCTTAGAATGGGTTTCTAACAAAAAGGCATGGATGACAACGGAAATTATGACAAGATGGCTGCATAAATTTGACAATAAAATGAAAAAACAAAATAGAAAAGTGCTTCTTTTCTTGGATAATGCCACTTTACATTCTAAAGTTCCATTAGAAAATGTTAAACTAGTCTTCCTGCCGCCAAACACCACTTCGTATTGTCAGCCCTTGGATCAAGGAATAATTCAGAATTTCAAATTGATTTACCGAAATTTTTTGATTAAAAAGCTTCTAACGTTTATTGACAATGAATGTGATTTTGAAATTTTTGAAAAAAACATAAATTTAGCCAATGCACTTGTATGGATTACCGCTGCTTGGAAAAAGGTATCTCCTGCTACAGTTAAAAAATGTTTTTCCAAGGCCGGATTCTCTGATGTTATCCAGGAGGACACAATGTTTGATGAAGAAGACGAAATACCCCTTGCCCAGCTATATCCTGCAGTTCGTAACGAATTTTTGATGGATTTAGATGAATATGCTTCTATTGATCGTCATGTGCTTACAGAGACCCCTAACTTCAGTATTCCAGAAATTGTTGAAGATTTGTGCAATAATGATGAAGAACATAACTGTGATAATAGTGACCTGG
The DNA here is from genome assembly GCA_031893035.1 of Dermolepida albohirtum. Taxonomy (NCBI): domain Eukaryota; kingdom Metazoa; phylum Arthropoda; class Insecta; order Coleoptera; family Scarabaeidae; genus Dermolepida; species Dermolepida albohirtum. Next base: position 491,098 of record JAVIWB010004791.1, on the reverse strand, counting down.
ACGAATGTGAAACTCCAAAATCTAGTTTATCTAGTATGAGTGAAGTGTGTGCAAAATTAAGAGACATACAAAATTATTTATTGTGCAATAACAATGGTGACATTTATATGGATGTTTCTAAAATTTTACTTACATGTGAAGCTGCAGTTTTTAAATCGAAGCTAAAAAATGTGAAGCAAACAAATATTGAAACATACTTTAAAAAATCCTAATAAATTGTGTTTTTTCGTATGAATATATTGTAATAATATGTACATATAAATCATTTATTAGATGTCATATTATCTATAATATGTAAATACATTAAAATTTTAGTTTTTCTTACACATATTTGTATTTATATACTATTTACTTTAATTAATAAAATAAAGAAAGCAAATCCTAAAATTAATTATGTATTTTATTTGTGAGACGAAAAACCTGTCAATTACGGACACCTTTATATAACGGCCAATATATTTTGCTTTTTGGGTGGCCGTTATTGACAGGTTTTACTGTACATCGTTGGACCACTGTCGTACCAAAATGACGAATATGATATAGTTATATCATATATGATTTTCATTCTCCTATAAATGTCTTCTAGGTGAAGAATTTTAGAGCTAGAAAGTTGAATAACTGAATGCAGATTATATATAGTTAATATATTAATAAAAAAGCCAAATATAATTTCTCCAGATCATAATAATCACTATTCTGAGACACCTCAAATTAAGCTTATGTAATGTATCGTAATTTAGATTATTTTTGGGTTCGTTTGCTATCGCCTAACATGAATATGATGCTCTCCAATTTAAGGTGCTACTATGACAGGTAATATTTTTCCATCTTCAAGTATGTTATTCCTTACATGATTCAAAATTACTTCTTTAAACTTCATTCAATTACTTATATTGCTGATATGTCGTTTAAGTTAAAAACAAATATTTCAAAGATGACTTTCCACTATTTGGTACGATTTCGATATTAGTTTTGATCATATTTCTACAAATATATTTATCAAACACAATTGTTTGAAGTCGTTTTGTTGGTATTTTTTTCAAATTAGTATTTTATTGACTGTATAAGGGCAAGTAAGTCTTTCATTACACAGAAAGGCTTAAAATCAATTTGGTGGTTTTCTACTCATATTTTTTGGATATTTATTTAATTTAAATTTACACTGAAAAAATAATTTTAAACTATCGAATACCATTTTTGTTTGTTGTTGAATTAACTAATAACTAAACAATTCAAAATGTCAACTTATTTCAAATAATCATAAATGTTTACTGGACTAAGTTATGAGAATTTGAAGATAAGGAACATGTGCTTCCCTTTTAACAAAAATAAGAATTCATTCAATGTTATTTTCTGGTTGGTTTATAGAATTCCTATAGAAAACAACTATACCATTTATATTACCACACTTGCATGTGCAAAAAAGGACGTAAATATGTACTCGTAAAAATAACAAGCTATTGTAATATACCTCTTTTTAACGCAAAAGTATCAGTTCTTAAAAGAATCTTCTACTTTAACATTTTTAAACGTTCGGTAATCATGCTTTTTCCATTATTAATAGATGAATAAAACAGGCAGTTCAATGAATAAATGAATGCATTTTGAATTAATTGAACGCATTATTTCTACTATAACATATTCCAAATTTAATATTACACGAGGTAATGATACGATATTTATTTCTGTTGAACCTTAGTAAAGGCATAATATTTTGACCAAACATTTTGGCTAATTTTTCAAAGTATTCCTCTCTAGAGTCTACAAATCTTCAATATATTTGCTTTTTCAACGGCGTAACTTATTCTTTACGTGTGGAAACAAAAGGAAATCATTAGGTGAATAACCCATTTTGTCAATATTACGACGTCGGAATAACGCGTTGGTAGGAGCGCTATTTTCGATTTAGTTGTCTAGAAAGGTCGATTTCAAATCGTTTTCCGTCTAGGAGATTGTTGATATCTATCCAGATACCCTTCAATGTTAAGAAAGAATAATGGACCCTGCTTCCCAACTTACGGCGAGAAAGCTAATACAAAGTCATGGAACAAACACTTTGCACACTCTTGCCTTTATGGTCGTGACAAGTCGAACGGACTCATGTCTCAGTTGAATACTTATCACAAAAAAAATCTCACGCGGTCTTCTCTTTGAATTAGTGTCAAATTGTAGAGAATTCAACGGAAACAAAATTTAGGTACCTTTAAATCTTTGTACAAAACGATGCTGTCTTTGCACCAATCTTTGGATTGCTTGAATACTTCTCACAGCTACATGCTCGTCCTCTTTAATCATCTGCTAGAGAAGACCAATATTATTTACAGTAACAGTCGATTTTGGCCTAGCAGCTTGAACTTTTAAGAAAGCCTTCTTCGTTGAAATTCATTGTGGCATCGCTTTACAGAACATAAGGAACATGATTTATCACCGAATATCCGATTGATATGCTTAAAGCATTCCTTGTGGCTTATGGCACGTGTGCAATTATAAAAAATACAGTTTGTTATTTCTTTTTGACCAATTCCGTAATTTCTTGCCAAAATAATTTCTTGAAACTTTTGTATTTTAGAAATATTCAAGTATTGGGTCCAACTATCATTATAATTAATAGAGATGCTTGGTTTTACCACCCAGCAGTGCTCCCGGTGCGAGTTTAGTGTTGTATGTATGTCTGAATCAATTCTCTTGACTTACTTGACCAGTGCGTATTCTTATTGTTGATCGTGTTGTAAAATGTGTAGATAAAAAGTTACTTCTTTACAAGGGGAATATAATTTTGATAAATACACACACACACACATACAACACACACACATGTGTGTATATATATATATATATATATATATATACGCATTTTACAGAATTGCCAGCGATACACACTTTAGAAGTGACTCGAGTAAACTAATATACAATTGCGTAATCTAGCTATAAATAAAATCATTCTGTCTGACGCCACCTGAACTCATACCGGGTGTGCTACTGCGTGCCAACAAAACTAATTATCTCTAGTCATAAGTTTGTAAATAACTAGTTTAAATGCTAATAATGTACTTTGTTTCATTATGCACAAGCGTGAAATATATCATTCGTAATAGAATAATAACAATAACACAATAATAATATAAAATAAATCAAAAAAACGCATTAGTTGCCAGTATATAAAAACTAACACATAATAATAGTAATAACAATAGACATAAACACAACAAAAAGTATTCTTTATACACTGATATGTAGATGTATATAGATATATTCTTGGTGGCAGTATATGTTAACGTTCGCTGCCTCTAGTATGACGATTAGACTGGTCACATTTGTCTGCACACCAGATCCGTAATAAGTACATACCGAATATTTACGGTGTCTCATTGAACCGCTCTACTTAGTTGTACATACGTACTTGGACGCTTACTACATCGAATCTTATCCTTCAGCACCGATAAAAATTGACCACTTTAGTTAAGATCATGAATTTTTTGACAAATATAAATTGACAATAATTTTCAAAAAAATTCTTTTAATTACTTTTGACAAAAATACCATCTTCTAATATGAAAATAGATGGTAAAGTGAGCATTTTATAGTTCTTAAAAAAACATTTATAACTATCCCTAATTCTTAAGCCTCTATTCAAGCTTTTTTTCTAGCTCTTTATATTTTGAAAATCCGTTCGATACACATACAATTACCCCAAGAGGTGATATCAAAATTTAGTTGGAAATGGGCGTATGCGTAAAAAACATTCAGACATACCTCGATACTGAGACTACGAGATGTTACTCAGAAACTTTGACAAAATGCGTTTCGAAGCCGAGTTATCGGTATAGGTTTCCCAGATAAATGTTGATTGAGATTCAGCGGCACAAAGGAGAAACTTTCAGAATAGAAAAGTGGTTTACCCTTACGTTGTAGTTTGAACTCACTCGTGTTTTGCCCAAAGTGTAATAATTGGGTATTGCTAAGATTTACTTGCAAATTATGCGTACTGAACGAATTCTTGAAACAACTAATATTAATTTGCAACCTATAGATAGTTTCCTCAGCAGAATGTGCTCGAGTTACGCATGAAAATTCATGAACAAACAAAACAATCAGGTAATTTACCACTTCCACTAAGTCATTGAAGTATAGCAAAAAACAGAAGGTCCTAAGATGGATCTATGTGGGATACAATGAGCGATTTCTGGCCATTCAGATGCAATTCGCCTTCCATTATGATTATAGCTTATCATTCATTACTTTCTTCCAGTGAGATATGATTTAATTCAATCCAGTAAAACACCTCTAAAACCCATAACTTCTATCTCATCAAACATAATTCCATGATCCACACTGTTAAATGTTTTATATGGGTCAAAAATGCTAACGACAGATCTTTTTTATTAATAGAAAGAATAACTTCGTCTAGTTTTGCACACAATGTCGGTAAGTTGTTTATATGGTGTGCTAAAGAGGCTCAACGGGAAGAGAACAGCCCTCGTATATGATACATATTTGTAATAGCAAATTATTAAAAAATAATTTATAAAACTGTAAAATTTCCTACGTGTATTAAATTCATATTACTTCAATTATAAAATAATTTTTATTAAACTTCAAATAAAACCTTTTGTAGATGTTTCAAAATTAAGTTCGAAAACAAAACTGTGTAAAATAAACACAGCTTGTGAAAATAGAAAAAAAATAAATACATTAAAATACCATTAATGTATTGCAGAAAGCACTACAGTAATTAGACAAACTACTTATACAAATTCGTTGGCTGTAGAAAACCACTTTCAATTATCAATAAAAAATTACGTGCAGTAGCAGCAATCTCGGAATTTATTCCTTTCAACAAAATATCACAATAAATATTTGCAAATTAGCTGTAGTGCAACTCATTTTTGTCATAAAAGTATTAAAACCACATTACTTCCATAATAAAAACATGGGTACTGCCATGAAGCAATTATAATGCTATTACCAAAGAAAAGTATATAAACTTGATGGAGCAACAAATGAATTGGAATGGTATGTAATATTTTATAATTTCATTACATTTAATATTTACACCTTTTCGAAAGCTCATTATCTCGACTACAAATTTACAACAATACAAATGTATAAATATACACATGTATTTACATATTTACAACAACATGTATTTACATATTTACTTTTTTTATATTTAAAAACTATTATTACTAATAATCAGTGTTATTAGGTTAAGAGACTAAAGATCTTTCTTTCTTCTCATCTCGTCTTACAGAATATGAATTCATTTGTTTATCCCTATTGCAACTATTGTTCGTAACAGCGCTATAGTCCACATACACATGCATTTCAAGCAGTCTTTCAGCTTAACATGTACGTACAGCGTGTTTCGAAAAGAATATACGTATTACAAAGTATTATTTTGTCCAAACTATCGATCTCTGCGCCTCGGCTCGGCTATTGGAGAAACGAATACATAGCCTAGATTATTTAATAGCCGCTAGATATCAGTTGTCTTCTGTTTTTCTTGACAACCGTCATATGTTTAAAATAGCTACTCCGCAGCAGAAATCATTTTGTGTTCTCGAGTTTGTGAAATGCAATTCCGTGATTACAGTGCAAAGACTATTCAGGTTGAGCTACCAAATTGATCCTCCGAATGGGTGGAACATTCGCAGATGGTATCGACAGTTTGTAGATACGGGATGTGTATATAAAGGAAAGAGTCCTGACCGCCCTTGTGTTTCTGAAGAAAATGTTGCACGAATTCAAACTGCTTTCCAACGTAACCCTTCAAAGTCAACTAGTGGTGCCAATCGGGAGTTACAACTGCCTACAACAACAATTTGGCGTATTTTGAGACATCGGTTGGTTATGAAGCCGTACAATTTATAGTTGTTACAAGCTCTGCGTCCTGATGACAAACGGAAACGTGTGGCATTTTGTAACGAGATTCATGATGCTATTGACAATGATAACATTTTCGCACAACGCATCGTGTTCAGTGATGAAGCGACTTTCCATGTTAGTAGTCTCGTAAACAAACACAATGTTCGAATTTGCTGTCTACAGAACCCACATGCAGCCATTGAACATGTACGAGATTCGCCTAAAATCAATGTGTTTTGTATGATATCTCGATCATCTGTTTACGGCCCATTCTTCTTTGATGGAAACACGGTCAACGGTCAGCAGTATCTCGCTGTTACAAAACTGGTTGTTTCCGAGGCTGCACGAAGACAACTTCATTTTTCAACAAAACGGGGCATCCCCTCACTGGAGTCTCCAAGTGCGTGAATATCTTAATGAAACTCTATCGAACCGTTGGATTGGTCATCAAGGAGCTGGCGACTTAGCATGTCTCAGCTGAACTCCACGGTCATCGGATTTGACACCCTGTAACTTCTTCCTGTGGGGTTTCATTAAAGACAACGTTTATGTACCACCACTCCCACAGAACCTGGAAGAGATGAAGAACCGGAGCCGTACTGCCATAACATCGGTGACGAAGGACATGCTTGCCCGAGTATGGGAGGAATTTGAGTATCGATGTGATATTGCTCGTGTCGCTGATGGAGGACATATTGAGCATCTGTAATCTGAACTTGAGAGATTCGTAAATATGTGCGTAAAGTTTCATATTCGTATGTCTTAAAGTTTAATAAATATATACATTAGAAATACGTATATTCTTTTTGAAACAACTTGTATTTCTGAAATATTCTTCACTACATTGAAGATATAATTTTTTACATTGAAAACTTGGAAATTTCAGATATTATTGCTTATAAAAAGCTTTTAATGTATAGTATAGAAATTTTTTATGAAATAAATTTAGTAATTTCAAAACTGTAGATATTTCACAAAAACTACAGAAATAGACAAACTTACTCCTCGTGAAAACTTTAATTATTCTAACGCCGTAGAATTTTGAATATTTTGCATATCTGTGGTGTCACCAGTTTTTGAGCTATGTCCGTCATATGCCTTGTTTAAATAAAATGGTATACTTTTTATGTCAGTTTTGGATAGGACTTTTAAAAGACTTTTCAAAAAACCCCACATTTAAAATCTTATTTTTAACAGTTCGTAGGGAGATATGTCTGTATATAACAATAACACAAACTGTAAAAAGTATTGAAAAATGAACTTTATTTATTAATTATCGCGTCTGCTCAAAATATTTACCGTTAACACACTTTCAACTTACGACGGAATTCATTTTTAATATTGCTTAAAATATCATATGTTATTCTTCTTATTTCTATTGTAATTTTTATTTTTTTATAATTATCTAAATTAGTAAGCGTCGTCTTAAAAACCTTATTTTTTAAATAATCCCATAGAAAGAAATCCATTGGGGCTAGACCTGGAGATTTAGCGAGCCATTCCCGAAAAACCTCGCCTTCCGACCCATCTATTAGGAAAAACTGCGTCTAACCAATTTCGAGCACAATAAGCATGATGCTGCATCCTGTTGAGACTAGATGATATTAAGAATATATGGAATTTTGGATTCGGATATAAAATTGCTATGGAATAACTTCATCTCAGAAATTCTAAGTATCTCTGTATAAAATTATTTAAAAAAAGAGGTTCCACTACACCACATAATCGTTGATAATATCTACCCAAATAACATTACCTTTCGTGGATGTTGGCTGTGATAGTCGCGCTACTAATGGGAGTTTGACACAGCCCAGTATCTATAGATTTGATGACTAACGTCCCCGTATATTAAGAGGGTAGCCGTTTATATTTCGGGAACTGGCAACACTGTTAGTGTGTTGCTTCCTATCTGATAATTGCATCCTGAAGTTTGTCATTTTTGACAATATATTTACCTTGTCGGTTTCGTTATTCGGTCGCTATTTCTATTGTTGACAGTAACTTGAAAATTTTATATCAGCGAAAAAATGGAATTAACTCATGAATATTTTCTTGCAATTATTTTTCATAACTTTCGGTGTGGATTATCTCAACAAGAATGCATCGACGAACTGAATTCTTTATATGGTGATGAAACACCATCGAAAACTACAGTATATCGTTGATATAGTGAATTAAAACTTGGACGGTATTCTTTTTACGATGAATTTCGTGAAGGTCGTCCCACAAATGTTATTGTGTCGGAAAACATTAATGCAGTGTCTGAATTGATAATGTAAGATCGTCAGATGACATACCGTGAGATCGACGCATCTCTAGGTATTAGTAACACCAGCGTGCATAAGATCCTGCATGAACATTTAGCCGTTAAGAAGCTATGTTCACGTTGGGTGCCACATAATTTGACAACCGCTCAAAAAAGACTCGCGTCGATTGGTGCCAAGAAATGCACAACGAATACAATGGCGGTGCTTCAAAAGCCTTTATAAAGTCGTCACAGGTCTTGGACCTATACCTATGAGCCCTATAGTAAACAACAGTCGACTGTGTGGGTATTCCAAATGAGCCAAAACCAACAAAAGTTGTTCAGGCTCTAAGCACATCATAACAAATGGTCGCCTGTTTTTTTCGGAAAAACCGGTCACGTTGCAACCTTGCCTTTATAGTGTTGTAGAACGGTCAGTTCCGAATGGTACACAACTATTTGTTTGCCAAAAGTTTTTTAAGAAATAAGGAAAACTAACCGCGAACGACAGATCATTCTCCACCATGGCAATGCGAGCTCTCACAGGTCGGTTCGAACAATTGAATATTTGATCAAGAAAAACGATGAATTGATGAACCATATATAGCCATATAGCTCTGGTCTAGCATCCTGTGATTTCTTTTGTTCCCACATGTGAAGAACAAACTTCGTGGTCAACGGTTTTCTACGCTGGAAGACGCAATTGAGGCATTCAAAACTCATATTTTGGAGATATCGCCTTCACAGTGGCAGCAATGCTTTTCGGATTATTTTAAACGAATGCAAAAGTTCATTGATTTTCAAGGAGAATATTTTTAAAAGCAATAAAGCTGTTTTCGATAATGAACTTTCTTTTTGCTATTCCCGAAATATAAACGGCTACCCTCGTAGAATAAAGTTCTCTAAAATATAGCATGTGTAAGAGTATAATTTGCTCACAAATTTGGTTTCGATGTTCTGGATCTTTTATTAACTGTTGAACATATTGAAGTTTATGCGAATGAAAGCTTTCATTTTTGAAACACTTAATGCGATTATGTGGCGCATGCCATTATGTCCAGCTACTTGACATGAAGAATCTGTAGACTAATAATAAATATCCAAGTGACGTCAATTTTTATATTGCCTTCAAAAAATTTCAGATGTCTTGGCAAACGTTTTACGCGACCATATGTACATACATTTTCTTGTGGAAGAGGTGGTAAGTCAGGGTGCGCGTCAGAAAAGTTGCACTACTGCACTACATATGAGTCTGTCCTCATGTCCCCTCATCATTCATATTTCAATTCGCAACGTTTCCGTCAAATATCACATTTTGAAAATAAATAACAACAAATTGTCACAATGTCACGCCTATCAGTAAAATGAAAAACTTAGGAAACAATGTAAAAAAGAATATTTATTCTAGTATTTTCCATTGCAAGAAGTAGATAGAAGAAGATATACACTGAAAACATTTATAAATAAATTATATGCGTTTCTTGAAATCTAAAAATATCGTAGCTATTATCTTATCCGTCGATGAAAATGTCTTGGCTTTGTTTAGGAGAGGGTTAGCTTGATGTCTTCACAGGCGAGATTGCCGTTTCGATTCTGGAACATAGTGGTGAAGTCAGGTTTCATCAACTGTATAACAAGTTTTCCCAAAAATCAGATTGGTTCTTGTTAAACGGTTACAAGTTTTCAGTTTTTGCCCTTTTCATCACATTTTAAGATTCGCGGCCTCCACTTTGCTAAATGCTTAGCCATACCCAATTCTGTATAAAATGTGACGTGTGTGTTCAGTTGATAGGTTCGCTCTCCTTGATGTTAATTCTTAGGTCGTTCGATTTCATTTATAATTTCCGAAGTTGTCGCAGTTAATGCATTTCGTCCAAAATTTCAAATATGACTATGATAAATATTGCATCATGAAATGCGACTTTTTGCATTTTCAGATTTTCTATTTGGATACCTGTTAAACTGGTGTAACTTTTAAATTGAATGTCAAGTATTAGCCAAATTTCATCACAATCATGAAAGAATGGCAGATCCAGAATTCTTCATTGGTAATCGAATCACATTTACCGCCAAATCGACCTAGTAAAACTATATACTGGACTCTAGTAGTTTCATGTGTAGTAAAAAAAGTACCAAAATACTACACAGAAATGTAAAATTATATGTTTTACTAGGGAGAGAAAATCATAAAAAGACTAATATTTTACAAATGGTTTTATAGCTTTATCTTTTTTTTATATACAATCACATGGCATAAATTTTCACAGATATTTTTCGTAATTTGAAAAGAAACGAAAAAAATGAAAACTTATTTCAGAATTCCATTTTTTTTTGCTACGCTTTAGAAATTTTATTGACAATTCGAACTAATAAACTTATAGTATCAAATTGATAATGAACTTTATCTTTGATTATTAAACTTTTCAAAAAAGTGGAAATTAAAAAGTTCTCCTCTTTTTTAGTAATAATCGTAATTCCATTATACAAGGGTAGATTAAATATAAACCCAACTTATGGGAACGCTAGCTATATGAATCGGCTAATGAGGCACCTTAATATGAGTTTACTTGCCCGGCTCGCTAAAGTTGATTGACCGCTAGTAGTATCATGTCTAAGTAAGAGGTACGCTTGTCCTATGAGCAACGCATTTTGATTAAATTTTTGTCGCGTAGGAGCATAAAATATGCTAAAATTTTGTATTAACTGATTACACAGTTCGCTGAAAAGATCCTTTCAAAATTCACTTACAAGTCTACGATGCGTACAAAAAAAATTTCAGCTGGCCGATAATCGATTAATAACGAAAGTATGCCGAAAATCTTCCTATTTTTGAAACTGCATGGGTGTTCTGTGTGTTGACTTCCTTCATGAGCGTCGTACGATAACCAGCTCTTTATTGAAAACAAACTGGTCTTTGATGAAAAAGGCAAAACACACCCATCCGAAGCGTAATTTTTCTTCATGACAGTTCTCGTCCGAATAAAGTTTCTTTGACCTGAGAAGACTTTTAAAAAATACACTGGGATGTACTAAACTTACGCTCTGTGTTTGTCCTGGAGTGACTAACGCATATGTGGGCTACTTAAAGAAGAATTGGACGGACACCGTTTTGATGACGTTAAAGATCTACGATAGCTGTAATAAAAAAACGTTTGGTTCGATAGAAGAAATCTATAAAAGTGAAGAATATATAGAAAAATAAAATGTATTAAATTTTTTTTTACTGTAACAATAAATTTTAAAAAATCCGGGTAATATTTGATGTACTCTTGCAATCTAATATTAATCATGTGGTTGCATTGTATAAAAACAATTTGCATGGTTAGATAACATCTTTTGATTTAAAAAATAATGTTATTTACTGAGCAATATATTTTTATACAAATACTTTCTAAACTTTTTAATTAATTTATAAGAATCAATAGACGATTGCTGCTAGTAACGTTCTTTTCGTAAACATTTTTTTTTATTTGTTACTCATATAATAAAGGGTTAATAATATTGGTGGAGGCGCTGGGGTAATAAAAAAAAACTATACAATTATGTGTACGAATACAAATCCTATAATAAAAAAAAATGACTTGTTTCATTCCCAAGAAAGTACGCATATGCGATACAATGTTGGGAATATTCTTTAATACAAGAAATATTTTTATGTAAAATCCGTACATAAGTATAAGTAATTCTTCGAAGCAAATGTATATCACGCAAACGCCCTGTATACGCGCATAACGTACGCCACTAGTACTTGACATATCGATTAAAGCAGTACGGAAAATGAATTATTGCACGACGACGAAAATTAAAATTTCCTCTATAATTTGGATATATTATTTATTCATGTTTAAATAAATAAAAGTAGATTGCACACCTAACATGCATATTGTAGTAAGACTTCTGTAAACATATTAAATTAATTAAACCAGAAGAGCTTTCGTCTTCGAAGAATTACCTGTTTCGGCGCCAGAACTCTGCGGAAAGAGCTTCACTAGCGTCACTAACGTAACAAAGAGAAAACACGATTTAATAATTTTTATATGTTTCAGTGGTAGAGAATAATCTGTAATATTTACAGTGTCGTTAAAATTTTTTGAATATTCAGCATTTTTTAACGATATTTAATTTAATACAAAATTCAAATTCAAACAAACGGTTTTACACATTACATTAAATTTGCATACAAAAATTTACTATGTTTGATCGACATAAACGAGTACATGTTTCTTACGTTCTGATAAGTGATCGTCTCCAAGTATTTTCATTTTTTATGTCTTACACAAATCTAATAATATTCGCCAAAATCCAATTTTAATTAGTTCATTATTTATATTCACTAAAAACTTCTTTCTCTTATCTTAATATTGGAAGACGTCCAGCTGTAGTTAAGCTAACATATATGGCAGTTGTCATAAACGATAGATCTGGCGTTCTTATCACCTTTTTTTACAGGCTTTACTTCTTCATGCGCTAACGGAAACAATAATTTTTCAAATAAATGCTTTACTTTAAATACGAGTATTAATGTCTATTTACGGAAACTAATTCGTAAGTTAATAATTATATTAACAAACGAAGACAAATCAAGCAATACATACTATGCTACTTTAAAGAAACGGAGAGTATGTCTAGCTGACTACGTTTAGGTCATCTACATTTCTTGAACATGAACACAAGAGGACGATTTTGGGATCAATTCGAAATTATTCAAAAACTCAACTGGCATATTTAAAAGGGACTATAATATAAAGATTGTACCTCAGACTATTCGAAGTATTATTAAAAAGGCAGGGTATAATGATCGTAAGCAAGGTAAATCAATGAAAATGAAAAGAATTTACCAAAGCTCATTCCGATAAGAGTCCAAATTTGTTATTGTTTTAAAACCCGAAACTGATAAATTCCAAAAATTCACCAAATTGCAAGCATGCTGGTAGCAGTGTATTAGTTTACTTGTTTAAAACAAAATCTTAAAAGCAGTGCTGAAAAATGTCAGTTTAGGGACTCATAACCTTCCAACAAGATAACGACCTATCACAAACAAAGTAAAAGTGATTATTATACAATGTTCCAAAGTAATTACACACACCGCTATAATCTTCGAACATGAACTCCACAGACTATCCATGAGATGTTAGGTAGACGAATTAAAACACATCAAGTAAGAAACAAAGCATAGTATTCAAAATACGTTATAGAGAAATTGCTCGAATCTGCAAAAAGGCATGCAAAAATGTTGAAATGTAAACGAGGACCAATAAACGTTAAAAACTTTAAGAGCATTTATTTTCTTCTTTGACCGACTGTATACAGTACTGGGCAAAAGAAAAAAGCACCTTCTTGAATTTTACAAGAAACTATTATAAAAGGATAAATAATAACCTTACACAAGTTGAAATTTTTTTAATGAATAAAAACTAACACATATTGATATTTAAACATAAACAACTTAAATTTTGAATATTTTACATGACCACCTTTATTTTTCATAGTATTCTGCATCCTTCTTGGTAGGCTTTCCATTAATGAATTAATGAAATTTTCAGAAATATTGTACCACTCTTCCAGTATGTTCCATAGTTCATTTTTGTTCTTTGGCTCCCTTTCAAACTTTTTTCTGTCAAGATAATCCCACACTTGCTCAATAATATTTAAGTCAGGACTTTGAGGTGGCCATATGATAGTCTGCAAGACCCCATTTGCTTCCTGCTGTGTTAAATAAGTTTTCACAAGTTTTGAGGTATGTTTGGGATCATTATCTTGCGTAGAAAGAAATTATTTTCAATAAGTCGCTGCCCTGATAGTATAGCATGTTCTTCTAATAGTGTTCTGTATTTGTCACCAGTTAATTTACCCTCTATTTTTACAATTTCACCCACACCTGCTGCCGAAATACAACCCCGAACTTGGATATTGCCTCCTCCATGCTTTATGGGAGTGTGTAAACATGGTTCCAATAACGATTTACCAGGCCGTCGTCTAACATACTGACGTCTGTTCGTTCCAAATAATTGATATTTAGATCATCAGTCCATAGTATTTGCCGCCACTCATTATATTCCCAAGTTTCGTGGTGTCTGGGATACTTTAATCCCTCTATTACTTCGTCGCAGTAAGGGACTTCTCGCCGCCACGCATCTCCTCAAGCCTGATCTGAACAAGCCTCGCCTTACTGTCGAAGCATGTACCGAAGTACCAGATGTTCGTGCAAGATCTTAAGATAGTTCTGTGCTAACTTTCTTACGATTTCTTAAGGAATTAACTTTTAAAAACTGTGCATCAGCTTTACTGAGCTTTTTTAGACGTCCGCTTTTTGGTCTATCACTTACACTGCCGGTTTCGGTCATCCTTTTTATTGTTTGTTGCACGACATACCGAGAATATTTCACTATCTTTGATATTTTCACTTGTCTATAACCTTCTTAGTGTGAAACAATAATTTTATTTCTGTCTAGTAATGCTATTCTAGGCATTTTCTACCTATTATAACAATTTACAGCTTACGATATTTTCCTAAAATGAAAATTACTCTCGTAGGCGCGTTTTTTAAGAATCTAAATAAATTCTATTGTAGAACTGCTCTGTATCGTTTCTACCATCGAATTAAAAACAAAAACTTTAGATAAATAACTCTCCCTTGAAATTTTATTACAGAGCATTGTGGTGCAATAAAATTTATTTCTTCAATTTTATCAGGCCGTCGATCTTACCCTTAACTGGAAGTATGATGTTATAAACTTGGAAATTTCCAGTGATTATATTTCTGCCAATAAGTGAATCGTTCATAAAAAGATGTATTAAGTATTATAAATTAAATTAACCCAATAATTTTTAGTAAAAACGTTTTGGTAAATAAGTTTTGGAAAATATTGTTAGGTGCTTCTTTCTTTTGCACAGTACTGTATATGTTTATAGGATTTACATACTTATTTGAGTATACATAATTCTCATTGCGTTTAAAAGGATTTAGAAAATAACTTCTGCAAACTATGTAAAATACAATTAAATTTCTATTCTAGCGATTCTTTTTTCTAAAAATATTCGCAGCATTATTTTTTTTGATTATGCTATTATGATATTCCCCTTATATATTATTTTGGTAATGATGTGTAAACAACAATAAACTTAAAACCTTGTTAATAACTATGAATGAATAAAAAAAAACTAAACGGACGAATATTAACGAACTAACGTTAACGACAATAAAAATGACATAAGACTAGAAGAGAAAAGTCTGCAGAGCTGTAACTTTCTCTGTAATTATTCCCTTTATTTCTTTGATCTTATCCTATCATATTTGCATGATTATCTGATTTTAAGACTATATCATTCACATACATTAAATTATCTACTTTTATTGAGAACAAGTTATTGTATCCACTCGAGTTTGGAAGATTTCCATTATTTTTTTACGTTTTTTTTATAATTTTATCTCTACTATAAAAAATGTAGACTATCCCCTTACTTCACTTGCGTCTCCAGTTAAAATTTGCTAGATCTTCTTCAACACGTGTGTATCAATCCTCTGATTTCTTTATAACGCCTTGAACAATTCCATTATGTTTTTCTTCTACATTTAATTCCGTTAAACTACTCAAATACTACTATTACAAATATACCCTTTTAATTGTGTCAAAAGTCGCTTTTAGGTCTACAAAAGTTCTAGGAAATTTAATTCTTTTTTCAACTGCTCGTCTTCTAACTTGTTTTGTAATTTTGCTCTTAAATTACTCTATATAACTGTTCTCTTATAAGTTGTTAATATTGAATATGATGAACATGTACCCTGCAGTTATTATATCTTTATGTTTTCTTGCTTCGTAAATTGGTATTATGGTATTATCCTCACAGCTATTTCATCTGATACATGAGTTCGTTTTGTTAAGTTTGCTTTTTTACAAAAATTGCATTGAATTGTTAATTCAATATGCATCATTATTTTGTTTACTGAAGTCTTTTTAGTTGCTTTTTTTACGTTTTGTTCTTCTTGTTAGCTTTATTACTCATTGCTACATACTCCTTTTATTTTCGTTATTCCTATTTATAAATATTGTTTTTCGACAAAATTTTTTTAATTTGATTTCATTTGTCGTGTTTTTGTTTCGATGTTAAACTCTTACCGCTTCATATTTTTTCTTTTAAATTTATATACCTACTGTCTTTTCTAGATTTATAGAACCATTATTTGTTTCTTCTTAATGTCTTCTTGTTGTTTATTTATGCTTCATTTTATGTATTTTAATTTTCTTATAACCTTGTCTGGGTTGTACTTCATCTTTTCAGTTAATATCTGTTGTCATTAATATACGCTATTTTGTCATTATCTACTTACTATTTCAGAGCTACCTCTGCGCTTTCGTAGGTATCAAATTTGGACCTACTACTTTTCGTTCTTTTGATCAACGGGCTCTTGTTAAGGTACGACTGCCTTATGTTAGTCAATAGAGATTACATTAAAATACGCTCTAAAATAATTTTCATAGAGAATGCTCGCAAATGACTAGAATCTAGAGTACACTGAAACGAAACACCTATCAACTTCAGATAAATGTAAATAAATGTTGCGTAGTTATATAGATAGTACCTCGTTTCAGTTGGACTATAAAATAAGTGGTAGAATTTTTTAAGGACGTTTTTAATTAAAGACCCAGAAATTACATTGGACTATCAATTTACTTTTAAACCTCATATTCAAACATCTTATACATTTCCATGTAAATCCTTGGAATTTTGAATATGTTATGTTCTCATTATCAAATTGAAATTGTTTTCATCTATTGGAGCCAACCAAGCTGTTACTCTCAAGACATGGAATTTGATCATTTATGGATAATAGAAGTCTACATTGTGTAAAGTTCTTGCTGAATTTGTTTCAGGACAGAATTGATGAGTTTCATCTGTGACCAATTCACGTTCGGTCCTCTATCAGGTATGAAAACATATTTCATCTCTCAATGCCAAGAATCAGCGTCTCATAACGGGTGCCTATATTATTAATGTATCGCAACGTCAAGCCTATATCATGTATTTACTTTCAATTTAAATAATATTATTCATATACTTTTGTAACTTACTTAGTATCTGAATTTTATTTTACATTTTCCTGTCCTAAATACTATAGTTCTTTATTATTATTTTCTTTTACATTGTTGCCATATAATTGGAAATATCGTGTTTGTTAATAAAGATTTTTTATTATTAATATTTCTCGTTTTGTGTCTTATTGTATAACTACGTGTAATAAAACACACATAAACTTGTTTAAGTTATCAATTTAATTTTTGAACAATAAAATATCAGTTTTCAATGTAGTTTCAACCCCCATTTATTATCAATTATTTTTTTAAATATATTAGTCAAGGAATAACTGTACATAAAAATACCTGCGCTCAAAATTCATATTCTATCATTTAGGTCTTAATTTTGGATGATAAAGAAAGCAACACTACGAAAGAATTTTTTTTGTTTTTCAATTTGGCAATCATTCACAACATAACTGTCAAAATTTACGTTTATTTCGTTCATAAGAACGTTTGTTATTTGAATAGAAAAGACAACAGCTTTTAACTTGTCTTGAAACATGAAAAAACTGGTAGACCAATGAGTGATTAAGTTCTTATTTTTAAGGAACAAAACAAACTTTAAAATGAAAACTGAGCTGGAGTTTGGTTGCAGGAAGTAATCTCCGTCAATTACAATCATAAATCTCTGAATATCTGAGTTATTGACTGTGGACCATAAACACAAACGACAACAGAATTTCAGTGTCATATATGTATATACTCATCCGAAATGGAGCAATAATCTTGACAATGGACATGGACTGGGATCTAGTGTCTTTGGGACAGCAGTGGGATCCTTTTTATTGACTATCTTCAAAAACGTAAAACAATAATGGGTGAATATTATGCAGTACCTTTATATTAACTGCGCCATACAATATAACCCAAAGAATCTCCTCTTCAAGTAAAACAAGTGTTCGCACTATTTCAATGGCTATATTTCGGATTGCATTCATATCTAATTTATTCGCTAGATTTGGCCCCCTCAGGCTTTTTCTTTTTTTCCAACCTGAAAACTTGACTCTTTGGGAAAAGATTTGGACTGAAAGTAAGGCATATTTCAAACAGTTTGATGAAGCTTACTTTCCTGAAGGAATGACTTGAAAGAGTATTCGATTACATGTACTGAGTTTTAAGTTAGTAATGTGTAAAGCATTTACTTATAACATTTGCTCTCTAGTAAAGAAATTAACTAGTAAATTTAAAAATTAGGTATTAGGAAAGAAACGCATGTATAGTTGCTTGAAGTTTTTAATCTTCAGAACAAAAGAAATGAGCTTCCTATAGAAAATTTAGCGTAAGTAAAATATTTTATAAAAGAGGCGTATTTGTAATATTCAAATTACTGCTTCCGATTGCAGACGTCTGACTGAGAAATACTAAATTTTGTTTGAGTAAGAATTTATAAATTATAAACTTGAAAAGGAATCATTGGAAAAAGTATTGTTGAAAGTATGGCAAAATACATGTGCCAATTTTACAGGAAATTTTTTTGAATCCATTCCCAAAACACTACCAGCTCTAAGAAAAGCAGTGGAGACTACTGCTTCTTGCTAGACTTTTTTTATTTAGTTTTATAAATTATTTTTGTTATGTGTAAGAAAATTTTTGTAATTAGATATAGAATACTTACAAAAACCTCTTATAGTTTTAAATAACAACGCACTTTCATATTATTATTCGAGTTTTTTAAGGATGCTAAATGAAGTAAGTATGCTCTATCATAATCGAATGTTTACATTCAATTATTTCTGGCATTCATAGTTTATAAATAACACATTGTAGCATTAATCTGCCGCATATGAATAATATTTTGTCTATAGGGCTATTGGGTCTATCGATCTGTGATAAATATTACAAACCGATAAACCCAATAATCTTATAGACAAAGTATTATTCGTTTCTTAACTGAGTACACACAATCGATTTCTCCAATCTATGTGTATATATATACATGAATGCATTTAATAGTCGATATTGACCAATTTGCAAAACGTAACAATTGAATAGTGTTGAAGATAACCCATCTTCTTAGTAGTGATTAGATGGTTATGTATATAAGTATGTAAGAGCACGAATAAGTATGTTCAAAAAGATGTGACCCGTCTATGTTCCAACAACAAATAATAAATTTTATCATTTTCGGTATACACTTAGGGAGGTTTCAAACAAACATGCCACTCACTTGTTAAAATATATGCAGAACAAACTATTCTTATCCTTAATGAATTTACTGAGCACAAAGATTTATTATATTGGTATCTACTATGTCGAACGATTTCTTAAAAAACAAATAAATAAACAGAATTTCAACTTTCCTTAGACAACTTAAACAAAGGCTGGTCACATCGTTTTTTACACATACTTATTCGCGGAGTTTCACAAAAGAACAACTTTAAACGAAGTCTTTTTTTAATAACAGACATATGTGTGTGTGTATTCAACACGTTTACATAATATATAAATTCTTATTCAAAGAAAGTTATGATTTCCTAGTCTATGATCAGAAACCGTGAGTGTAAATCTTAATTATCTATAATATACAAAATCGATTTTTGAAAAAATAGTTTTCTATTTGTTTACAAAATTAAATGGAAAAATGTTGACGACGTTTAATTGAGAATGCTGTATTTGTAAAATAATAACTAGAAATTCAAATTTCTAGGTGCGCTCCACTGGATGAAATCAACGCGTAGCCTTCTCCTTCCTGATCTGCAGTTTCCACAATTTCGTCTGCGATATTACATATACAGTACGTATATTGAGAGCGATAAATACATTGGAAAACTTTCAACAAAGCAACTGTGGTGGCCAATTTCCAATGGTTATGAGCGCTGGTGCCACAGATATGCTTTCTGTAGGCCGGTCTCTTAAAAAACAAGTTGTTACATGTTACGAATAAAATTCTTGTTTTCAGTGTTCTGGCAAAAACTATTCAACTGTGTTATCCTGAAATAGATGCTTTAATATTGCTTATAAAAGCAGCATTTATCAAATCCCCAAACGAATTCGCGAATTTCACAGACTGAGTTCCTGAACCCCTGAGCCGATTCTTATATGTTGGGGATCATGGTTACAGGCAGCGTTTTACTATTATAAATATTTTGAGTTTATAAGAACGTTGTTTCAAGATTCGATTCACTTCTAGACAATAGAAAGATTAGAAAAATCCTTCGTTACTGTTAATGGAATCTATCAAAGTAGTGGAAGACTTATCATTCCTTTTATATATATATATATATATATATATATATATATATATATATATATACTGTAAAAAGCACGCCTGTGATACATACTTCAATTTGTCTTCTCTAATAATAGTTGATCAGTCACAGACTCAACAATGATTAGAAGCAAGCAATTTTTTTGTGACAATCGATTTTTATTAATTATTTCTGAAAACTTTTACGAATTTTAAAAAGAATCAATTAACAAAAGTGAAGAATACTTTGTTGCTCCAGCTTAATAGTTGTGCTCGTATATTTTTGATTTTTGCATAATTTTCAATATTTTTTTCGAATCTTATATGTAATATATAATTCAAAATGTTCCTCGTCTCTTATTAACCGTGACCACTCTTTTAAGGGTAAAACAACACATCAACCGCAAATATTCTGAGATTTTTTATACATCTACAGTTTTAATAACATTAAAATCAGTTCTGAATACATACAGTCAATCACAAAAGCATTCGTACACTCCGTGAATGTTGAATATCATCAAATGTAAAAACCCGGCTATGATAAAGCATAAAGCGAACACATGTTTGGTAATATGTGCGAGTTAAAAACACTACACGAAGAAAAAAGAATACTTAGGCCAAATAACCAAATTGATCGAAAACGCGTGTTCTTCAGTACAGATTGAAAAAGAAGTATTCAAAATATGAACTGTTGAATTTGCACCGAGAAATAGACATCCAAAGATTCTAAAAGAGCGCGATCAGAGAACTGTTATTAGTACAATGGGTTAAAATTCATGGATAAATGCACTGAGGATAGCTCTACAGATGGAATGTAATATAGAAAAGAGATAGAATTTGATACTGGAACGAAAGTAATAATAATAAAATATAAAAAGCACATTTACCACGCTCATTGAAAGGTCTTTTACGTGATATTCTTCTACTATAACCAGTTTTTCTTGCATTTTTTTAATCTTTTATCTACTTTCTTTCATGAATTTTTAACTAATTAAACTTCAAGTTCTCTGATGGCGCACATTTATAATCTTTGGACGCCTATTTCTCGGTACAATTTCAACATTTCAGGATATTTTGAATATTTTTATCTCAAATTTGCAGTGCAGAACACGTTTTTTGGATCCATTTGGCTATTTGGCTTAAGTATTTTTTTATGTAGTGTTGTTTACGTGTTTACTTTTACAATTCTTCTTTGTAAATACTTCGAATGATTATTTTTCACAAATACGTGATACTATGAAGAAGATTTACCAAATTCCTTCTAATTTTATGTCTTGCAATAGAGAAATATCTTACAAAAATGAATGTACGAAAACTTTTGTGACATTCGTTGCTAAAATAAATAACAAATTCCTTTGTAGTTGTAAATATTAACAGCTGTCATGATTTGTAGAATTTTTTTAACGTTGTTAAATAGAAGTAAATATGCTTTATCATTGCCACATATTCACATTCGATGATATTCAACATTCACGGGACATACAAACACTTTTGTGGCGACTGTATATTTTATTAAAACACTTTAAAGACTTTATTCATGCGTTCTTATAAGTAACACTTACTGTAACAATACATTGTTTTTGTTACATTAACTTATGAAAGAAAATAACATTATTAATGGATAA
Organism: Dermolepida albohirtum; assembly: GCA_031893035.1. Classification (NCBI taxonomy): domain Eukaryota; kingdom Metazoa; phylum Arthropoda; class Insecta; order Coleoptera; family Scarabaeidae; genus Dermolepida; species Dermolepida albohirtum. The sequence goes on along the minus strand of JAVIWB010004791.1, from coordinate 469,099 downwards.
CTTTGAGATATATTCTAAGATACAATGTTTTCTCTATATTTATTTGGCGATGAAGTAAATAGAAGTTATTCCCAAATATCTAGAAAGAATCATATTTAATAAAAATATAGTATTGAAATAAGCTATGGAAGCTACGACTTAGAGTATAGAGATTCTAATCAAACAAGTTTACAAGAGTAAATACAGTTCTTGACTGTATTTTCTTAGAAACTCTGGTTCAACACCTGGTGAACAAAGTATTTAACCCAGATGAAATACGATAGTAAATAGTCTCATTTTTTAATATACGATATAAAATAATTTATTAACAACTATCAACACGATTTTTCGCAAAAATTTAGCATTATATTTTAAATCTGACATATTTTTCAACTTTCAATTGAAATTTAGTTAATTTCTAATTCGACTTGAAAATTACAGCAATGACAAGTCTTAAAATGCATTAACTCATTGCAACTATTAACCGTATAAGAAGCTTTGACTAAAATGCAATAATCTTTGGATGACAGTACACCTTCAAAAGTCACAATTTGTCGTTAGATTGCACAACTTGAACATGGCGATATTAATATCAACAAAGTGGACACCGCATTTTCAATTGTGAACAAAAACGCGAAAGGTCAAACGATAATCTGAAGCTCTTTAACAAGAACCAAGCTGACTTTTGGCGAAGATTTTTATCGATCGAAGAAACCTAATTTCGAAAGTTCTTAAAAAGATCATATGGTAGGCCTCAACATTTTCTTTGGCGTATAAGTAGTATAATCGCTACGATTACCTGCGATGTGGATTCTGTAAAAAATCCTTAGTTGACAGTGCATCTTCAAAAGTCACAATTTGTCGTTAGGTCGCACAACTTGAACATGGCGATATGAATATCAACAAAGTGGACACCGCAAATTTTCAATTGTAATCAAAAAAGCGAAACGTCAAACAACAATCTGAAGCTCTTTAACAAGAACCAAGCTGACTTTTGGCGAAGATTTTTATCGATCGAAGAAACCTAATTTCGAAAGTTCTTAAAAAGATCATATGGTAGGCCTCAACATTTTCTTCGGCGTATAAGCAGTATAATCGCTACGATTACCTGCGATGTGTATTTTGTAAAGAATCTTTAGTTGACAGTGCACCTTCAAAAGTCACAATTTGTCGTTAGGTTGCACAACTTGAACATAGCGATATGAATATCAACAAAGTGGACACCGCAAATTTTCAATTGTAATCAAAAAAACGAAACGTCAAAAGACAATCTGAAGCTCTTTAACAAGAACCAAGCTGGCTTTTGGCGAAGATTTTTATCGATCGAAGAAACCTAATTTCGAAAGTTCTTAAAAAGATCATATGGTAGGCCTCAACATTTTCTTCGGCGTATAAGTAGTATAATCGCTACGATTACCTGCGATGTGTATTTTGAACCCAGTGGTACAAATGCAAGCCACAAACAGTTTTAGAAAATTCAGAAACTAAGCTATATTGGAATGTAAACACTTTAACGGATCACACAGTAACACAAAATAGACCAGATATCACACTAACCCATAAAAGTATTCAAGAGACATATATAACCTTCAACAAAGACATACAGAGAAACACCAATAATAAATGTATCCCTCTAGCAGAAGAGATCAGCAACTATGGTACCAAAAGCAAGGCAAAATTATACCACTTATAATTTCTACCAATGAAGTAATTCCTAAACAAGTCAATAAAAGCCTTAAAGAATTGAATCTCTCAATCCATATATATATATATATATATATATATATATATATATATATATATATATTATATAAAACTTTTATTTTAAATGCTAAATGCAAAATAGACGAGAGCCTAATTTCATTTACATTTAAATACAAATACATTATAATAATAATAAAACTCCTAACATACATGTGATGTATAGTAGCATTATTAGCCACGTTGAGTAAGAACTCAAACCCATAGATATGTGGGTTGAGTGGAAGGTTTCCTTCAACCGATAACGCTTCTCATACCATTCAAGTTGTTTACGAAAAATTAACCTTTTTTTCTCAAAATGAAGCTCCAAGTGATACTTTTTCTTGCTGGAAAGACGTTTCAATCGAATCAAGATCTTATTGCAGCAGCGAAGCACTTTTTTGTGGTAAATTTAAGAAAGTTTATTTAAAAAAATAGCATAATAACACTTCAACATGTTGGTTCGAGTTTATGGGTTTAATGAGAAATTCATTGAAAAGTAATGAAAATAATGGTCAAATTAATTTGTTTCATTTCGAGTTTAAAATATATATATAAAGTAAAATATGTAATAGTTCTATTATATGTACTCGTAGTTTCTAAATTGCATGTTTGTACGATAAAAATGAACACATATGTGCGGTACATACAGGGTCCCATAAGACAGCGTTTTTAGACCTGTACTATTGTTGTTGTATGCAGAAGTCTTTTCATTATAGAGTCACGACAATGTTGCTATCGTAGACTATACATGTTAGCTCTAGTATACATAAACGCACGCTAATGAAGAGCATACTATTGTATAGATGATAACACATTCTCACGCGATGTTTTACTAAAATCGTACGGTTGAAAGTGCATTTGAATTATATTTGAACTAAATTTGTATTTGAATGTGTTCATGTTTATACAACTATGTTCACGTTTTTACTGGATGATTCGTTTTTCTATTTTATATTGTGTGACAACAGCATAAAATAGAAAACAGAATTTATAAATCTAATCTTATTTTATTTTTTCAAAGTTTCAATTCAAAACACTAATTTATGTAATGTATTTATATCTGCGAGTGTAGTGTATATTTCACTTGGATTTTCTTATATAGCAATAGAAATAAAAGACAGATAATGAAACAAATTTTATTTTTCAATGTAATACCTCTGCTTTACTATACAATAATCGGGAAGCTTGCAAATGCCGCTACAAAAATATCTTTTGTATCGTGCGCAACCAATTCGCACAGCCTTCATCACTTCTTCATACGTGTTGAATCTCTTGCCTCTGAAAGCCTGCTAAGGGGTCCACGAAGATGTTAGTCGCAAGCTATACTGAATATATACCGGATAAGACTGGAAACAATTCCTTATAAGTGCGGACGAAACGTCAAGACATGGCTTTAGCCAGAAAATCGAGAAGTAAGCGACTAGGAATGTCTTATAAGCGAAATTAACCTATTTTTAGATCTTCTTGCTAACTAGACACGAAATTTTTTGTTTGCGAGAATTCATAGACACATGTTTAAAACCTTATTCCTATACTATATTTTATATAATCTATAAATTACACAGTTTATCATTTTCCTGATAGTTTATCGCTAGAAAAAAGCAGATAGGTGAGCATATTGTTTACTGCGTCACATTTGAGAACTCATTTGTTGAAGTAACTACTAAATAAGATTTTATGCCTGCACATGTATGAAAATTTAAAACGACTTTTATCTAATCTAGTAGATACAAAACTTATTAATGGAACAATTATGAAATACACCGCAATAGCAATATAAATAAATTTATAAAAACACACTTTTCGTACAATATATTATACCATGTCATAGTGTCGTAAGCTGTCCCTTTTTTCTTATTTATTTATATTTTCCCATTTACGTCATACATGAATAGGGTTAAGTCATTAACTTGTAAGTTGTTAGTATTTACCTTGCATGATTACTAGTTTCTATTATAATTGTAATATATATATATATATATATATGTATATGTATACATATATATAATATGTGTGTGTGTGTGTGTGAGTACGCGTGTGTGTGTGTGATTACGTGTGTGTGTGTGTGTGTGAGTACGCGTGTGTATGAGTACGCGTGTGTGTGTGTGTGTGAGTACGCGTGTGTGTGTGTGTGTGAGTACGCGTGTGTATGAATACGCGTGTGTGTGTGTGTTCAAGTGTATGTGTGTTTGTGCACCTCTCTCTCTCTCTATTTGTGTATGTTAGTGTGAATGTGTGTGTGTGTAGGTGTGGGTGTGTGTGATTTTAAATGATTAGAGATAATTTAAATTTACCGCCACAGTTTTTAGCGCGTTCTTCATCTTAAGAATAGCTAATACTTCACCTTCGCTGCGAAATATCAGTGCCAGCCAACTTGTTAATACTTGGCCACAGATTTTAAAAATAAATACATTTACAAGAGTACATATATTAGGGGAACATCAATTCTAGCAGATGATGTTAACGATGTTGGAGGCCGAATTTAAATAAATCAATTTGAAAGATAACGATTTGAATACTGTTATTACAAATGTTGACATATTATGCTTATCATATAAATCTAGTAGAAAAATTTTAGTTAGAAGTCTACATGTGCATCCATGCAGAGAAATCTCAGAGAATGTAATCTGCACCCAAAAAAGTTTTGATAATCAGTCAAGGCGTTGAACAATTGGTCAAACATTTTTTAATGATACTATAAATACAGAACGATATCGTATACAAAAATTAGAAACTTCGTAATTCTGAGAGTATTGATTACAGTGCTGACAGGATTTTCGTTTCTTCGACTACGTGCAAATTGAAAATATATTGTATAATTATAATTGCAAGCAAGCATTGTGGAGGTCACATACAACTCTACAAAATATTGATTAATGTCAGAAGAATACTTGATTCACGTGTAGATGTCAATCATAGATATTCTGAGCATTTATTGTGAAGTATTTCTCTAAATAATAGCATTATTGTTGAGCTTAATTTGTTACATTTATTTATTTTAATTAAAAAATATAATATTTGATATTACTTTACTTTGTTACTCTCAAATATTATTCATTTTTGAGAATAAATTAGTAGCAATATAAAAATTAGAATCTGTCTTTCCTTTAAGACACCAAGCAGAGATTCACCAATATTCGAAAAATATAGTGTAGCACGAAATTCCTCTCCTTAATCGTTTAAAATAACAATGTATTTGTTAATGTTTACCAGAGCATGTTAAGTATGATTCACGCTAAAGGTGCAGGTTGATTATATGAATTGGTAGTACAATTATCTAGTCTGAGTATTTTTATTTACCCTTTTCATAATGACCTCAGTGCAGAATAGTACTGCAGAATTAGTGAAGAGGTTAGCAAGCGCCAAATTTTGGCATCACCACTATACTGCAGACCAATACAATGACACAAATTTCCGATGGTCTCCGAATATAAACGAAATTCCGACTAGCTTGTAGAATGTCTGTAACCATTATGCCCATTATTTATTGGTTTACATTGATTCCTGATGTATTTACATTTGTTTAAATGCTACAACAATGAACCCAGAAAACTCTGATAGTAACTTTAGTTATATTACTGGAAACTAGCCAGCAATATTAAAAAGAAGTTCCGGTGACTTTAAAAATAAAATAAAATAAAAAAAACAAAATGCTGTAGGAAATATATTAAACGCAGCAGCCAACTGCATTATTATATTATAATAAATAATTTGAACCTCTACACCTGTGTGTATAAAAGAATTAGAATGATGATAAATAATTGATTTAGTATGTACCGAGAACTAGAATTTATATTAATTTTAAAAACATTTTAAAAATATATTTTTTAATCATTTTTTTAATGTTTGACGATATCAAAAATAAATCTAAAATAGTTAGTTAGTTATTAGTTATCAGATTATGTAGAAAATATTAGTTCTGTTCTATATATCATAGACAAAATTATGGCCTTAAAGTGTAAATATGTAAATAGAAATTATAATAAAAATGTTTGTTTGTGCTGAAGATACAAAACACGCATGCGTGATAATCTGCACTAATTTTAAATATGTCGTCGTATGGTTTCACCTCTCATCAATTTCACTACCTTTACCAAATGTACTAATTTTCTATACTAAGACAATCATGAATGAGGTTTTACAAAAGTTTCTAACCTAACGGATGGATGCACTCTACCTTTTTTACCTTTCGGTAATATGACAAGCAATAGTTTTAACTGTAATTTACAGTTCAGTGTGGCTATTAACAGTAAAATCTATAGCAGCTAGGGTAGCTTGTACAATAATTATTTGAACATAGTTTAAATTACTACAAAATGAGCATTCTTTCCTTCGCAATTTTTAAATAAATTTAATTCGTTCATGATTTGGATATTTTATAGTGGTTTTTATTAATATACTCATAATTAATGCATTTAAGTACGTACATTGAAGAAACATGCATAGTAGTTTATTAAAGAACGAGCGTCACAAGTCATACGATAGGTCTAATTACGTGAAGCCAGTTTAGGACACGACGAGCGAAGCGAAGAGTGTTTTAGAAGCCGTGTTCTAAAACTTGATTCAAGTTCTTTATACTATTTTTTCTAATTTGCCTCTTTTATCACCTTTTCTAGGTAAATAACAATAAATTTAAAATTTTGGAATTTTCATGGTACTTGATAATATTAATAATAATAATATTTGTGATTTGAATAGCGATATTCTAAATTTACCACTTACCACATGGACATTATGCTGTTGACAACTTGGTTGTCGAAATACGAATTTACAAATAGTAATTATTATATATATTTATCAAGTTGCCTACATTTACATTTGGCAGGCCGACTTTTCGACGTTTAGATTTAGTATGAAATTTCAGTCGACCACTCTTGAAAAACTTTATTGCACCAAGCTCAAATAGTGCGTTTATAATTTATAAGTTTCTAGGCTTTAATAGTGTTAATATACCAGTGAATTAGAAACAAATATTTATTATACTCGTTAATACAAAGACATAATTTTTACAAGAACATAATAATCAAACCTTTATGAAAATAACATTTAACACAGAACGAACAAAACGAATTTTGCCTGACAAACTATGAACTATTTCCCTCGAATTTTCACTAATTTATCTAAAAAGGAAATGCAATACTTAAATGTACTAATTTTTGAAATTAGAAACGTTTTCTAGAAACGTTGACAAAGTTCCCAATCATTACTGTTGTGTTAGATATATTGCCATTTTTTGAAAGTTTTACAATTCCATAAGATAAGTTCTTTTTGTTATTTTTTAAGCAAAAAATTGGTTCAATTATAAATTAGTTAAAATTATTTGAAACGTTACTATACATAGCGTACATACCATACCGATTTAACGAATCGAATCATTAAGTAGTTGTCCACTAGTTTCCAATACAATAATCACAGGGTGCCAAATCCGGTGTATGGTTGATGGTTAAAATGCCATTTGTAGTTTGAAAATCAGTGATAAGCGTCGGGCGATGAGATGGTCATGTAACAAACGCCAGCTACCATTTTCACGATATTGAGGGCGACATGACGCGCCAAAGATACGCTTCATAACACCAAGCGTTGACTGTTTGACTAGTTGGTACAAACTCTTTGTGCACTATGCCTTTCGAATCATAAAAACAAATCAACATTGTCGTCACTTTCGACTTCTCCAAACGGCCTCTTTTCGGTCTTTCTTCGCTTGGATGCTTCCATTCAGAGCTTTGACGCTTGGTCTCTGGATCATATTGAAAACACTACGTCTCATCGCCAATTACATAGATTACCTGAAGTTTTACAATGTTGAATTCGGAGCAATTTTTGATTATCGGTTGTGTGTGGTACAAACCTTGCACAAATTTTTCCCAGTCCAAAATGCTGAGTCAAAATGCGATGAATTGAATGTTTGAAAATACTTAATTCCATTCCCATGTATCGCAACGAGCATTTCGGCTCATTTCTGATAAATTCACGCACAAGTTCGACGTTACTTTCCGTAACCACAGATTTTTTTGCACCAGGATATTCGTCGTCATTTATGTTCATACGACCGTTTTTATTATTTATACCACATATACACTCGTACGCGATAAACACGAATCACTATACACCTGTTTCATCAAATTAAACGTTTCAGTAAACGATTTGCTGAGTTTAAAACAGAAGTTGACATTTGCTCTTTGTTCAAAATTCATTTTTCGACCAATGCCAAATACACACCGTTCCTTTATGCACAATTTCTCTGCTTCCGATGATGCAAATGTCATGATATTTTGACATAACATTGGTGAAAGATCTACTTTAATGACGCATATTTTTTTAATAGATGGCGCCACTAAGAATTACTACTTTAAAAAAGTTCGGTTTTCTCTAGCAGAATGTGTACATATATATATATATATATATATATGTGTGTGTGTGTGTGTGTGTGTGTGTGTGTGTGTGTGTGTGGGTGTGTGTGTGTATGTGTGTGTGTGTGCACTTATCTTACATTCACTCAAAGTTAGTTTATTTAAGTTCTAAAGAGACCACGTAAGCTTACAATGCCAATAATTATTCAATCGTCAAGTGATAATTGCTGTTAACAATGTTTTGTTGGTGTTCATCTGTTCATCATATATAAACAATTTGAACTGATACCATGGAATTAGAAATCGCTAGTGAATTCTTCATATACAATTAACGTTTAGGAAAAAACTAGAATAATTCAAAGTATTTGCGATTAAACGTTAACTAAACATTATTTACTTCAGTAAATGAAGTAAATGACACTAAAGACAAACTAGGAAGTATTACGATGAAATATGTCTAAATTTAACACAATATAGTATGACTTTTCAAATCCTGAAAAGTTAATTAGTTCGAGAGAATGAAATTTTTGCGATTGAGAGCATTTTATTTTCACCTTAGATTTGAAAAAATTAGAAAATCGCCACACAAGAGAATATCATTTTATAATAACTTTCATTTTAAGTCTATTTGTATTCGTATCAATTTACTACTCGTTAAGGTAGTGAAAGAGTAAATTGAAATTATTTCATAAAAATCGGTTACTTCTATTTTTTCTAATTGTGTGAGGATCAATTTTTCTGTGTACGGTGATAGAAAATCTGTGTAAATTTCATAAAAATCGGTTACTTCTATTTTTTAAGCATATCAGCAGTGTCGATATTGGCATGGAGCTAGGCATTGACCACAAAACTGTTTTGAACCATTTACACAAAGCTGGTTACAAAAAAAAGCTTGACGTATGGGTTCCTCATGAGTTGAGCGTGAAAAACATGTGTGATATATTGTGTGTATGGTGGGACAACTTAATATCGAAAACTTGATTTTGCTTTAAATGAAGAACTTAAAAATCTAGCATTACTAGCTTAATATGGAAATTCACATTTGTATTGATAGAATCCGAGCAAAGACTTATATGTAGTCCAATATAAACACAGGTCTAAAACAAGTTAAATTGTAAATTTTACAAATACATGTTATAAGTATTACTCTAAATGTAATCTTTTAATACACATATTCTCTATACAATTAATGGCTTTATTTTGAAAAAACGAGATCTGAATCCATGCAAATTCAATAGATATTGCATGTTTTTAAAATTTTCAATTGTGTAATATGTTTCATAATCAAATATAATACTTATATAAAAATATATTTAGTAAACTACGTAAATACGTTTGCTCAGATATAAAAACAAAATGTCATTAATTAAAAACAAATTTATTTATATTAGATATAATAATTGTACAAGTTACATATAAAAATGCATGGCACTTCTTGATGAACAAAACACTCCAAGACAAAATGTGTCCCTCTGTATACTATACATACAACATATACAGATAGTACTACCGCGTGGTTATTTAAAAACAAATGATTGACGGTCCGCCAAATGTCAATTGTTTTAAGGCAGTTTAAAAACGCCGCTTTACGGCGATTCTCAAACCCCGTTGTGTGTGCATTAAAATCCATAAAAGTATGAACACACACAAGTCAGTCCATCGGTGTGTGTATACGGCAATCGCTAACTTATTATCAATTACTGTGACTCAGCCGTTGTGAACCGGTCCATCAAGGAGTGCCATGCATAAAACATACGTTCCATCTCTCTCTATTCCGGCATTCGCATCGCTTGACGAACCGGCCGGGGTACGGTTAGGTTGGGTCCCTCGGTCTCCCTACTACGACCGATTCACTTCACGATCCCTCTCCGTCTATCCTATTGTACGATTATAGCGGTATCTTTGTTTCGTTGTCTAGCTCTTTCTTTTTCTATCGTTATCTCTTTCTCCTGACGTCACCATTGCAGAGTGAGTAGCTAGGCTACAGTATGCTGCTTTCACGGAACCTACCGTCCCGATCCCTCTACTCTATTTCACTCCGTATACAGTCGACCAAGTGTATTTTGCGCCGAACGGCTCGATAAACAAAGCGAGTATCGTCGACCAGTTGCGCGACCCACACATCTAGTTACATATAACCATGGAATGGATAATTTCGAAACTTCTACTCTGTATTTCAAGCATAATAATGGAAATAAGATAATCAAAATTTGCGCGTATACAAACCTCCTCTCTGACATTCAAATTAAAATCTACATTTAAATTAAAAATATTTTTATATGTTATGCATGTATAGATTGATAAATATTATGTACACTTTTAAAATGTCTTCGGATGTATTTTATGCAAGTGTAGGTACTAACAAAGAAGTCAAAGAAATTAACACAAAAAAACTTGGACGGTTATTAGATATCGGCGTCGTGCACGTTAGCCAAATAAAGTGGGCTATACGTGTCCGATTTCGATTGTTTTCTCTTAACGTATGTATGTGTGTTGGTTGTATGAATTTTGTGTATCTGTGTTGTCTGTTGATTCTCTTCTCAATCCTCTCCTTTTTCCGAATAACAAACGGGTATCGGTCGCTTGACGCAGAAACAACTGAAATGTAACGACGATGACGACGACTCACAATTTTTCGTGAAAAACCACAACCTCCTGCGTGAAACTGCATTTTCGTCATATTAGACTAGAATTTGCATCGCGTTTGCGCGGTATCATTCACTAAGCAATTGTCTGTGGGATAGTTTGGTATCAGTCCATGCATTTTTACTTCGTTCGTATATACACGGTCTGCTAAATACAGAATGTTCTACATATTTTCTCATAACAATTATAACTCAGCACATATAAAAGAAAAGTTGTACTATTTTTTATGTAATTGCAATGAAATACGGAAATTAATTATTTGATGACATAAATTCATAATTATCAAAATTTATATCGTGTACACATTTTACAGCAGAGACTTTCTTAAAATTTTACATTCACTTTCTACAGGATTATGTTAAACACAATATATAACGAAAAGATAGCTTATTTCTCAGCATATTTCAATAATATATTCGTTAGAATAATTCAGTATTTAAAGTAGATGTCCTTTTTATAATTAAATTCATCGACTTAAAAAATATAAGTATTTAAGTTTTCGATTATTTCAATTTTTATTTCATAACCTTTCGTTTTGCATTATTATAGCCGTACCGTTTGAATGATCTGCAAAAATTCGCAAAAAATACCAACCGGTTTGACTTTTAAAAATAGACTAGGGCTAAAATATATCCGAACACATTAATTTTTAAATAAATTAAAAAATTTATACACATGTACATAGTGTCTTTCTTATTACGCTCTTTTCGTTTTTTCATATCTTTTGTGAATTTTTTTGTTTTTTCTTATTCTTCTAAGTGATAAATTTTGAAAATTGATTTGGCAACCGACCAGTTACAGGTATCAAGTAATCTCTTTCTTTTCTAACCCGTCTCAAATCTTTAAGGTGTGAATTTTTTTCAATCAATTTCGGAATTGTTCTATATCTGTATCTATATCTTAAACTGTGTCTATCTTATCAGTATATATCTCTGTATCTGTATCTATGTTTGTATCTATATCTACATCTTACTGTTAATTATAACGATTCATTCGGCTTTTTCTCTCACACTTTATCACTCATTGTATCCTCTAATTCATACAGTTACCTCTGTTTTATTGAGCTTGATTTAATGACATACTTGTAAAGTTTTCATTACATCCACGGACTAGAAATATTTATTGAAGATTATTATATTTCAAGATATTTTCACGATCGTTTAATAATAAATTTGTTCATACACATATCTTGAATCTGTTTTCAATAATTACTATTACTAATGGGTGTTTTTTAAGCTGCATGAGAACTATCGATATTGATAACTACGGTTTGACAGCTGATAATGCCAAACTGTGTTAACATTTCTATTCAGTAAGGTTTGGCAAGTCATCATGAATTGTTTAACGTCAGAACAACGCTTCCATATTGTGGAAATTTACTTTGAAAAACATAAATCTGTTTGCGAAGTTCGTAGAGCACTTCGTCCATTTTACGGTCAATATTATCGGTCTAGTGAGCAAGCAATTCGTGCAGTTATTGATTGTTTTCGCACTAATTTTACTCTTCTCGATTCAAAACCATCAACAAGACAAAGAAATGTGCGTACCGAAGAGAATATTGATGATGTATCGCGAAGTATTGAAGAAGATGCCGAAATGTCAATTCGTCGTCTTTCTGAACTTGTTGGCATTTGTCCTTCGATTACGCGGAAAATTTTAAGTAAGGATCTCGTGCAAGAATTGAAGCCAAACGACCATCGTTGGCGTCGCATTTTCGCTGATTGGGCTCATTTGAACCTGGCCGAAGATGAGCATTTTTATCAAAGAATTGTGTTTAGTGATGATGCTCGTTTCTGGTTAAATGGCTACGTCAATAAGCAAAATTGCCGTATGTGGAGTGAAGACAATTTTCAAGCCGTTAACGAATCACCATTACATCCATTAAAATTGACTGTTTGATATGGTTTACACGCTGGCGGCATCATCGGTCCTTATTTCTTTCGAAATGAGGAAGGAGCTGCCGTGACGGTGAATAGCGAGCGCTATCGAGCCATGCTGACTGAATTTTTGTTTCCAAAAATAAATCAGCTAACCATCGACGACATTTGGTTCCAACAAGACGACGCAATTTGCCATACAGCGCGCTTAACAATCGATTTATTGCAAAATCAATTTGGTGACAACTTTATTTCCAGAAGTGGTCCGGTTCACTAGCCCCCTCGTTCGCGTAATTTAACGCCTCTGGATTTCTTTTTATGGGGTTATGTTAAGTTATTGGTTTATGCCGACAAACCAGCAACTCTTGAAGCATTGGAAGCCAATATCCAAGCTACCATTAACGCCATACATCCAAATTTATTGGAAAAAGTAGTCAAAAATTGGAAATCATATTTAAAAAATAAATGCCATGAAATTATCTACCAGATTATAATAAAAAAATATTCTAACAATATTATTATCTTATATTATCATTTTAAGTTGTCGTGCTCTTAAAAAAAACATCCTATATTAACGAACTGATATTTCGTATAAACTGTCTAATTACCGAAAAAGACAAAACTTAGCTGACATCTAAGATCTAATAATTTTTAATGGACGATTAAATTTATGTGTGATCTCACGTTGTCGTGCTGAAATGCCATTCGTTAACGATTAATGACTCTGGACCTTTTTGAATAATGGATTCTACCAAACTGTCAAATTGCTGACAGTACAGGCTTGAATTAGTTGTTTCTTTCCTTAGTAGGAGCTCGAAAAACAGATCACCCTTAAAATCCTATTACATTGAGAGCATAGCATTCCTTCAATTAACGTCTCTTTTCGATAACGTTTTAGCCAAATTGTCAGGCCAAGGCACTATTTGTCTCCAGTTACCAGTCGCTTTAAACAAGACAGGCTTTCCTCAGGTTTAAGAAGCATATCGTAATTGCTTATACGCACCGTTAAGTAAACTTAATATTTTTTGATTATTTTTCTGTATCGAAAAGGTGTTATACCTTGAAACGTACTTAGTAGTGTTTATCTACATACGCTCGGGTAACCTTGTTGCCGACTTAACAAGATAAACACGTCCTTGTCCTGTCATTCGACACATTTGTGTGTTGAACAAGAGAAGGAGGTAATGTTTTTACGTTATTTTTCTCTATCGAAAAGGTACGATAAGCTCTATAAAGGAAAAGTCGTTCTTTAATAACACAAGTTTACCTGACGATAGGTGTTATTTCTTGAAATGTACGTAGTAAACAGGGTGTTATTAATATTTGAACGATTCTTTTTAACACTCATTTGATCTGAACTAAAAATGAAAAAGTATACTTTCGCTTGCAGAACGAAAAATATCGATTTTGTTATATGAAGGTGTATTCTTAGCGGAACTGATTTCAATATCACTTTGTATATGTACCAAGTTTCGAATAATATTTTTTTTAAATTACAAATTGTAATTTATTCTTCTACATGTTGTTTTCTTTCTAACAGTAGTGGCAAACATTCGTGTCAGTTTAGTAAAAAGATTAATTGTGAACAAGGTGAATGAATAAGTGTGAAATTTATTTATACACATTCGCGCGTGAGTCGTAGATACATGGAATTATTACGTGTTGTTTATTGAATCTAAATCCTAACGAAGTACTATCTCGTGGTAATTAACGTTGAACACATATGGCATTACAGTTTTGTTATATATATATCCAGACTTACAAAATTTTTCATATAGATTGCTAAGCTAATATACATTATATGTATACGACTGCATACATGTACATGATGCATACATGTATATTGTATATATTGTACATGGAATGCCCTAGAATCCTGAGAAAATTTTGAAAGGATTTAATTTTTTGCTATATAATTTGCTTTATTAATTCGTGTCGTTTATTAAAATTAAAATCGAAAAGAAGAATTTTTTTGGTTTTAGATGCTAAATCTAATAATTTATCAATATTCAAAGAGACTATTATTAACAGTAGAGTTGTCTTCTATAACTCACTGAGCAAGCACATTGTACTCGATAAAAATTGCAAAATAAGAATTGTCAAATCTCGAGTACAGTTTCTGACTATAACTGTAATGTTAACAGCGTAATGTAAATTTAAAATATTTTAAAACTTAGTAAAAACTTAATAAATTTATATCACTATTAAAGAAATATATTATGTACATATACAGTATCTAGCAATTGAATTAGAGCTACCTGCTGATTTTAGTATTTTTTTCTAATTTATCAGAAATATAGCAATAATTTTCCGGACTCCATTCTGTATGAGGGTGTATGGTCCTTCTTCTTTTAGTGAGTTTAAGAAAGACAAAAATATAGCTTCAACAATCTTTTTATATTGCACTTAATTCATGATGCTCCCCACAAAATACAGAGAATCGATGCCATTCGCGGTTACATATGATAAGATCATGACTATGGTGGGTGTTTATTTCTTTGTACAGTTTCATCACTATAGCTTTCCTTGGGTCTAACGAAATTAACACTCTCTAGCATTGCTTAATATTGGGATAGCTCGCTGAAAATCACAAAGAGAATGTGACTTGTAAAAATGAAATTTCTTATAAAAATTGATACTTTCAAGAAATGATCTATTAATGACAAAATTTGTATTCCAATCTTCAACCGTAAAATGGCTGCATTTTTTGCCATTGTAGGGTGTGCTTCCTTCGTTTTTGGTGTCAACCTAGGCTTCTTGGCTACTCTGCGACGTTTAATTCCGACAGTGTAAATCATGATCGCATCGTGCGTTTAGATATGTTTATATTATGCACTTTTAGTTTATCTAGCAGCTTTTTAGCAAAGATTGTGTATTTTTAATGCTGTTTTATAATTAGTCGACCGTCTCTCTCGGTGTTTTTTTATTACGAGCACCATGGTAATGACTGCGACAACGGAATATTTTCTCGAATTAATTTGGCTATTCAGTCGACCGAGAAACATTTGGCATCTCGGTTTTGAGCGGTGTGGATCGCGTACGGAGTTTGATTTTCGTACAATTGTTTTTCGCCGTGTTTTACCAGGTGCGACACTTTGAAATTATCTGCTGATGATGACAACTTGGTTGTCGAAATGCGTATACAGAATTTACAAAAGTTAATGTGGAAAGGGGTTATATATCAACCTTATTGATCAAATTTGGCATTAATGTAATTTGTCGGTTCGAATATATACCTGTTGTTAATAAAGTTTCTATTTTAATTTTCTCCCTACTACTAATATTTTTCACTTTTCTCATTCCAAATAAATTACAAAATTAAAATTTCGACAAAAAAAATTAAACTAATAATAATATTCACAATATATTATTGAAACACTTAATACACAAGCACGTACAAATTTCAATTAAACTTGAATATTATTCGTAATGCGCTCATATATTTCATTATATGTATATGGTTAGATCCTAAAAATGGGTACTTGACCCAAAACTGATAGTAAGAGAATTTTCCTAATAATGTAATGGTTGTTTTTTTCCTCTTTGAACAACTAAATTCATTTGCAAACTAAAATTTGGAGTGGCTGTATTTCATTGCCAGGTAACATACTGTATATGTTTATGTCGGCTCAGTCTATACATTATAAGTATATATATATATATTCTCTATACATAGGACTACAATAGCTACACTGCCAAACTTAAGTGTAAGTAACTTAAAGTGCATACTCAAATGGTTAGTTTATCACCAATTTTTAGCTTGGATACAGTAGAGATCCTTTAGAGATGGATACTGACGATGAATAAAAATAACATGTTTACATTTCTTATTTCAATTTAGAAGTGGAAAAACAAATGTTCACGATAAACCCCGGTCTAGTCATTCATTGAGTGTCAACGACATTTTAAATGATCTTGTGGATCCAACATCTCATCAGACACCATCTAAATGACATCTAAAAAACATAGGAATGTATCAAACTTGGAAAGTGGACGTCACACGAACTATACAAAGAGAATAGAGGATTTTGTACTTTATTAACACGAGCTGGATACGATATACTTCTGGATCGTGTAGTGACGAAAAATTGACACTGTGCCACAATAAAAAAAAACAAAAAGGCAGTTGATAAATAAGGTTGAGATATACATAAAAGAAATCTTATGACTGTATCACTGGGACATACATTCACAATGTGTCGCATATTTTGAACTGTTCCACCTTAATCAAAAGATTACTGCTGACTTCTACTCTCAACAGTTTCACTTGAAAATGTAGAGTTTGATAAAAAACGTCCACGATCAGTGGATATCAAAAATGTTTTACTGCGTCAAGATAATTGAGACCGCACGCGGGCGATCCAAAAAATTATAGGACTGAATATCTCTTAAAATATGAATTTATTCTCATTTTCTTATTAGACAAATTTTGGTTTTATTAAATTCCACACATGCTTTATAATTAACTACATTGAAGGATATGATTAATAAATATTGTAAAATGAATAGAATAAATACAACTAATGAAATTAATAATCTACACTTCTAAGAAATGCGATAAAATACATATAAGCAGTTAATAATTATACAGAGTATACATTTCTATTTTAGCATAAATGTAAATACAAAAATGTTCCAAAATGTAAATAAAATTAATTAAATTTGTATAGCGCATTTGTTAAGGATCATACGCAAAGCTCAGTAAGAAAGTTACTTATACATATGTACATATATATATATATATATATATATATATATATATATATATATACGTCTATATATATACGTGGGCAAGGTGAAAAGTTCTCGGCCTGACAATGAAAGACTGCGATTTAAATTTAAAAAATGATTTTATTTTTCTAAGTAATCTCTCTTGAGTTCAACACACTCGGTCCAGCGTTCTTCTAACATCAATAGTCCTTCCCGGAAGTGAGAGTCTGGAAGGCTGTCAAAATATTTTTCTACGGTTCTTTCAACTTCTTCGTTGGATGTGAATCGCTTTCCAGAAACAAATCTTTTCGAATTTGGGAATAGATGGAAGTCTGAGGGTACTAAATCAGGAGAATAGGGAGGATGGCCCCCAAATTATACCCCAAGTCCCGCAATTTTCCCTTCGCCTACGCACCCTTGTGTGCGTGTGCGTTGTCCTGATGAAAAATGATTTTTTTCTTCTTCAAACCAGGCCTCTTCTCGCGAATTTTGGCATCCAGCTGGTCAGGAAGGTTCGAGTAATATGCGCCTGTAATTGCTCTGCTTTTTTCAAGGTAATCAATTAACAAGATTCCTTTTGCATCACAAAACACGCTGGCTATGACTTTTCACCCACTGCTTCGACTGCTGTTTTGTTTCTGGCGTGTAATGGTGGACCCATGTTTCATCCATGGTGACAAATTGCAGCACAAAATCGATCGGATTGTTGTTAAATCGGTCCAAGGAATGCTCCGAAAATCGTTTGCGCATTTGCTTTTGATCGACATTCAGCAAATGCGGCACCCATCTTGCGCAGAGCTTTCTCATCTCTAATTCTTTGTGCAAAATGTTTCGCACCATTTCTTCCGATATCCCCACAGCCTCAGCTATCTCACTCATTTTCATTCGCCAATCGTCCAACACAATATCATGTACTTTTTCGATGATTTCTGGTGTGGTTGCAGCTGCCCACTTTTTAACGGTTGACATCGAAGGAGCAGAGTATCCGTACACTTTTGTCAACTTCGGATGAATTTCCATAGGGGTTAAACCATCCAAAACAAAGAATTTTATAACAGCACGATATTCAAGTCTACTACAAAAATTCTTGCAAACAAACTACTTGAGAGAACAAGTTGAACGTTTTCATATGAACTAAAGACACATGCAGTCTCGCAGGAAACATAAATTTCTGTTAATTGTAACTTTTCACCTTTTCACCCCACGTATGTATACAGAGTAAGTCAGGAGGATCGCACCGAACTCCAAGAATGTATTGTACACATACAAATAATTAAGGAACTTAAATGTTGTTATCCGTTTTCAAGTTATAGAGTCATAAAATAATTCCTCACACAAATTGTTCTAATTGTAGCGTTATTGCAATAAACTATATTATTCGTGCTTGTTTGCAATGGATTTTTTAATTAAATTAATATCAGTGTGTCAATGTTAGTGTACATATTGGAAACAGTGATTTAACACATCTTGAATATGCAAATATAGTGATGATTTATGGTTTTTGTAAACGTGTGTTAAAGCAGCTGTTAAATAATATCGTCAATGGTTTACACATTAGAGAACATTGCGAGACTGGAGTGTTTCCCAATGCTAACATAAAATCTGAAGGTGCAAATACACGATTTAGATTAAGTTGAAAATATTCTTCATTTAGTAAAATGAACTCTAATAATCAGTTTACGAAGAATTTATGCTTAAGTGAGTATTCCTCCTACAAGAATAATTCGCACGCTCAACGAAGCCATATCACTTACAACGTGTAATCGGAAGATTATGCTAGCCGCATGAAATTTTATGGCTAGGCAAATGGTAATTTTCGAGTGATATTGGGCTTTGTTTTTACCGACGAACATTCACTCGTGACAAAATCAATAATACTCGCAAGTCCCATGTATGGTCGGACGACAATTCCCACATAATAGTGAAACACATTTTCTGCACAAGGTTTCTTTAAACGTTGGTGTGGTGTGGTTGATGGTTGGCCTTTTCATTTTGAAGTATCGCCTGAGGAGAGACCATTACTTAAATTTTTTTAAAAAATGTATTAGAAGGACTACTAAAGGATATTCCTATAAGTATCAAAATACAAAAGTATTATTAGCACGATGGAGCTTCTGAACACTTCACTCATTAGGTCAAGCAATGTTGACGAAAGATTTCCAAGGCATTGAATTGATACTGGTAATCCTATTAGTTGACCTCCAAGGCCTCCCGCCTCCATACTGTTGGGACTAGTTTTTAAATGGCTAGCTTAACAAAATGAGATTTTCCAGTAAAATACCAAGTAAAAGTCGAAACTCGGAATGTTCTAATTCGACATATTATAAATGCTTCAACCAATATTAAAGAAGGGCATAAGTCAATCAAGAGAGCAACAAGCATCTTACGTAGACGAAGCACAAAATGTTGATGGCGGTACTTGCGAACATTTATTACAAAAACGCACTGATTAAAACAATGTGTATGGGAAATTATGTTAAGACTCATAACTGAAAACAGACAACATTTGAATTTTTTATAATATTTTTATGAGTAAAATACATACCGCTAGTTTGGTACCAACTCAGCTGGTATATATTGTATATATCGGATTTTTCAAAAAGACATAATTTTGTCTTTAAATGAAACAGAATAATTGAGATATTAGGCTGAAATTAAGTCCAGATGCAGTACACATGTTACTTTAACTATGGAATTCGATCTTGTTCATATGACCACTGCGAATACGTTTACAGCGATCAATTCTTTGGTGCCAATTTTCCACCACTCTTACACATATCAGCCGGAACATTAGCAATTTCGCGTTCGATATTGTTCCTAAGCTGGCATAAACGACTTAACGTAACTCCATAAAAAGAAATTCAACAGCGTAGCATGAGCGAGGTGGCCAACCGGACCGTTTCTCGAAATTACATGGCTACCTAACTTCCCATTTTATAAGTCAATTGTTTGATCTGCTGTGTGACATGTAGCACCATCTTCTTGGAACCACATATTACTGATGTCAAGTTCATCCGATTCTGGCCAAAAATAATCTTTCAACATGGCACGATAGCGAACTCGATTGACCGTAACACGGCAATCATTTTCATCGACGAAAAAATATGGTCCAATTAGACGAGCATGAAATCCACACCACACGGTCAATTTTTGTGATTGTAATGGTGGTTATAATCTTGAAGCATATGATATCCAATAACGCATATTTTGCTAATTGACGAAGCCATTAAACCAAAAATAAGCTTTGTCGCTGAAAATAATTTTTTTTGAGTTAATTTGGTCTTGTGAAGGTGTAAGCCAAGATCTTTACACAAAATTCGCCACAATACGGTTTGAAACATTCTCGATTTCTGTGAACGGCGTGGAATCGACTAATGTGGCTCATTTTTAACTGCAGCAGTTACGGATGCGATATTTTCGATACTTTGACCAATACGTTGTCTCGCTGGCATAGTAGTAAATATTTTGACTCGAATTTATCCATTATAGCACGCATAGCCTGTCTGGTGGAACGATTATTACGACCGAAAATTGGAGTAATCTCTCTTAAAGTTTCAACCACCGACTCAGAATTGCGGTAGTAATTTTTAATAATTTCTAAACGTTGCTGGTTCGTGAACTTTACTATGATTTGACTTTACTTAACTGACGTTTTGATGATCATGAAAAACGTTCAAGGATGCGTTCGTATTAAAAGACAAAATTGTTATGTTCCTATTAGAAAACCTTTTATATATTTGTACAGGAAAATTAGACTTATAGCAAACAATATTGAAAAAAACCATAACTATTTTTTAAATAAATAAACTGTCGAATTAATAATGATGCCATATTGAAAAGATTGTGGTAAACCACATAAGACTAAGGCGTCAAAGCAAAAACAAACATGTATAGTAGACGTTAGAATATCGAATAATTAACAAGACTTTTATTTTTTCTGGTAAATACACTATCCTGTCAGTGGTGTAACGAAAAGTTTACTGAAAATTGCAAGATGTTCAAAACCAAAAACGAACAAAATTCTAACAAAGGATGTAATGAAAATTGAATTTAGCATCAATATTTGGTTTTAAATTTCCTTATTTTCGTGATGAAATAAAATAAAATAGTTTCAATAAATATACAATTGAATTATTTCGTCAAGTAGAAAAAATAAGACAAATATAATCAGCATATTATTTATAACTTGTAAATGTTACTGCGAACTGTCAAAAACTGTACGAATTTGCATAAAATATCTCTGACAAAAAAATGTTTTAGTATGTTTTTGCCAATTCTTAAGATAAAAGTACTCTAAAAATGTAGTTGCAGAAAACTATCATGTTATATTTTCATAGGAACATATCTGAAACATACTTTACTCTTATTTTATTTTCTAACGTATTCTCCTTGTAACTCATTACATTTAATTCACCGATATAAAACGGTACTTGGTTAAATGAAAAACACGTCCTATAGTACTGATACGATAAGAATTAAACGAAGCATCTTTCAGAAAGATTCTTTAAGCCCCTTGAAGCTTTGCCTAGGCCTTAACCTTTTTGGACAATGCTTAATCAAATTACGAATAGCTATAATCTAGTGAAAAATTAACATTTTGTTCACCAATATTCAAGTTTTTTCATTTCTTCAGAAAAATAACAGATAATAATAAATAAATTATTTTTTTAACTGTTCGAATATGCGTTAGCTTCAATGATTACTTTTTCATTCAATTGCAATCGCTTGCCACTTGTACAAGTTTTCAAATTGTGGAAGAGAAGAATTGTCTGAGGAAGACTTCTGGTGAATAATCAAGATGAGGAAGCTGTTCAAGATGTAGTTCATTAATTTTTGCAATTGAAACAATCGAAATGTAAACACGTACATTATTCTGAAGAAAAAGCACTCATTTCTTCATTAAGTGCGTTGTATTGCGTCGTGCAGTGGATTCAAAAGTAATTGATAGCATTCGCCTGTTATCTACTGGGGGTCTAAAAGTCAGTAGCCATAACATCTTCGGCCGAGTGTAGAAACTATTGTTTTTATTGTTACTTCATTTTGAGTGTATAATGGTGTTTCCAGATTTAATCAACCGTTATTATTCGGCGCTCAATCAAGTTTTAACTTTACTAAATTAAGCTGAAATGCGTTCTTGGTCGTATTTGTTGTCCACAGTCAACAGATGTGGCACCCATCTTACGCGTAATTTTTTCATAATCAATTCATTATGCAATTTTTCAAACTCTTGATCTATCCGACCATGTTTAAAACTCAGATGTCAATTGTTTCACTTTTGCAATAAATTGATATTGGTCACTGTAAACACAGTTCAGCTCAGTTTTGACTTCGTAGTTTGTTTTATTCTATAAAAAAATTGGGATACAAAAAAACCGTGAAAAAGAATAGGATGATTTCAAATTGAATATCGCATTATATATAATATTTTATTATATACCATATATACCATATATACCATATATACCATATATACCATATATACCATATATACCATATATATATATATATATATATATATATATATATATATATATATATATATATATATATGTATATATACATATATTATATACCATGAGATCAAATTCTTTACTCTCTAGAAGTCTATGAAATTATTTCTTAAGAAACATACTGGCAGTGAATTAGCAGTAACAAATAAAATACAACTGTTGTAGTATGTATTATGTTGGTTTATGAGCAGTAAAAATATTTACCATAAATCATAGTCATTATTAGCGAAAGTTACTTTCAAAATGGCATTAAAATAGAGTGAAGAATTGTCATAGTTTTTGCAGCCATGTACGAAAGAATTTCGAACAGAATTTTAAAGTTTTCCACAGCTTGCAGCAAAATAATATATTAAAGAATGAGTGTTATCAAATAGGCTTTATTGCACGAGGCCAGTTTAGGGCACTACAAGCGAAGCGGGGAGGAGTTCTAGTAGTTGATTGCGATAAGTCTTATGATACAAGTTCTTTATACAACTTTTTCTAATTTGCCTCTTTTATAACCTTTTCTAGATAAATAATAGTAAAATTAAAATTTAGGAATTTTGTGATAGTTGAAAATACACGATGATACTTATTCATTTAAATTTTAAATTTGTCAATTTCTATTAAATAAGTTTTATTGTTCTGTTAAATTGTTTGTCATTATTTGATATTTGGTTGACTATATTGGTATTCGATAGATCCATTTCACGTTTTTTGATGTTTGAATTTGATATGAAATTGACCACTCTTGAAAACCTAAATTGCACTAGGATAAAACAATGCTATAAACGCATCTATAAAGCCACCGTTTTCGATGCTTTATTGGCGTTGTTGTTGTAACAAATTAGAAGAATTTAAGAAATGCCTTCAATAACATAAGACTAAGAGTCGTCGTAAAAAGAAGTACAGTAGAACACTTTCTGTACCTGTTTTTTATTATTAAGGTTTTTATTTTTCATGGAAATGTCTATATGTAGTTCTTTGTCAAAACGACATGACCCGATTTGTCAACAGTGTCACTTAACTCACTTATATTGGCAACTTAAGTTTGCAGAACAGAAATTTCATGGCTTTCTATAACTTTCACATCTTTAGGTTACGTTAGAACTTTTATGGATTGCGAAATTGTAAAGCAACTAGATGAAAGAATGAAATATTTGTACGGACGCAAACATACCCCCTTTATTATAATCATTTCCATATTGTTACATCCGGGAAGTATGTATTTGTGCCGTGGTACCAGTATAAACCAATTTATTAGTTTGCTGAGTAAAAAGATTCAGAAACTCAATTCTAGAGTGTAAAGGATTTCAGTTGGTACTTGTTTAAAATTACAGTTTTCATATAATATTAAATAATTATTTTTTCAATTTATTTTCCAATTTCATCTCTTCTTCCCAAGTATATTTTCCGTACATCTATGTATTTTAACATACATATATCACCGTATGTACAATACAATGACTATGTACATGCACCTTAATCTTAAACAAATAATTATGTGATATGTTATAGATAGTGTAGACGAGATAAGATATTTTATACAAGTCTTTGTGTAAATTATTTTCGCGGTTTTTGTTTTCGAACTAATTACAATGTGAAAATAATCTTTAACTCAAAAGTAATCGAAAGAGTGCAATAATATATTTTAGACTCAAATAAAGATGCAAAAAGTACAAACGTTGATTCGGTGATAGTATCACTTTCATTGTATTCTACATTACACATATTTATGTTGATAGAACTAAATAATCACAAAGAATTATATTTTTATAATTATTTTCTTTAATAATTTTGTTTCATGGATATTATTGCGCGTTTTTGTATATTCTACTTTCTGAAAATGTAGTTAATTGTTACGCAATTAATTAAACAATATTATTTATTCGGTACATTATTCATATACATGTGCGTTATACAGTCTGTAATTACACTCATACAGTGGATGAACGTACATATACAAAAGAAAATTATGTAATAAAAGTAAGCAACCCGTGAAAACAAGAAAAAAAGTTTTTTATTCTAGATAAAGAGTTAAAAAATCACAAAAGTTCACCATTTGGTACATCAATAATATATTATCCCCAACATTCTAGTATCAGAAGTTAATAACTGCTAATACTTTGTACTTACAATTTGTATAAATTGACATCAACATTAAATGTATAATATTTCATCTAAAGAAAAGATTTTTTCCAAGAATTTTGTATTCAGTTTCCTGTTGTTACTTTTGTAGCTCGGCAATATACTAGAATTTTGACGTGTTACAAATTTTTATAGAGCAGCAATACCACAAAAAAAAACTGGTATTCCACAGATAAGACTGTGAAACACAAACTCTGACGTATGTATACCATAAACATACAATATGTGCCACAATAAATAATTAATAATTGCTACTAAGCACTGTATTTTATGTTATTGTTGTTAAATATTTACCCACAAGACAATTAACAATCTGAATTAACTACAGTTGCTTCATATTTTTCCCCTGCTAAAACCTAAGACAAAAGTTATTTTTACAAGTTAATTAAATGTATTAATTTGTTGCTGAAATAATATATATTGTTTTTTTATAACAAATCTAAAAACTTATCAAACCAAAATCACTTCTGTAAGCATGTAATATAAAACATTCTAAAGTTAATTTACTTCTTGTAAACTAATTATTTCATTATGTATATATAGTAGCTGGAAATGAATTTAAAATTTTCAACTGCAAAAATACAAACGTGAAACTTTTTTCGATGAAGTAGTTCTTTTATTGTGCATATGCTGTGAAACGAGTTTAAATTTTTGAAGTAAAATACAGAATGATATAAGAATTAATTAATTCTGAAAATTTTGAAGATTTCTTTTTTATTTCAATTTTGTCTACAATCAACTGAACTACTAATCTGAAATTACTAACTGAAATTAAGTACAGAATGGAAAAATAAATATTTGATAGGTTATCTATTTCATTTCTATCATTAACGATTGTGTCCTCGTGTTTCTTAATTTGCTATTAAATCCTTTATTTAATATTTTATCATTAAAAAAATTAAAACTGTGAGCTGAGTTTGTGTATTTTTAAGTTTTCAAAAACCGTGCTGTTTGAATATTTATATCATATATATATATATATATATATATATATATATATATATATATATGTACAGTACTCTAAACCAAAATAGAGCCACTTATAATTTTTAGATGTACGAGGGAGCGTTTTTATATTCGCGGAATGGGGGACAAGGGGTGGAAATAAAAAAACCAAATTATTTTTCGTTTTCAATATATTCACCTGCAAGACGGATACATTTTTCACATCTTTCAATTAATTTATTTATACCCTCATAAAAAAATGATTTCTCTTTATCTGCAAAATACGCCGAAACTGCCTCCTTGACTTCATCATCGGCAGTAAATTTTTTACCCCGCAGCTCTTTTTTCATTTTCGGAAACAGGTAATAATCACTCGGGGCCAGGTCTGGCGTGTAGGGTGGGTGATTCACAATTTCGAAGCCCACCTTATGCAGGACAGCTAACGCAACGCGGCTCTTGTGGACGGGCGCGTTGTCGTGCAAAAGCAGAACACCTTTTGTCAATTTTCCCCGTCTTTTCTCTTTAATGGCTTCTTTTAGTCGCTCTAATATTGAAGCGTAATATTCTCCGGTTATAGAAACACCTTTATCTTTATAATCAATCAACAATATTTCTTCCGAGTCCCAAAATACCGTTACCATGAGTTTCCCAGCTGATTGTAACACTTTAAATTTGTTGGGAGGTGCTGTGCCCTTTTTATGCCACTGCATGGAGTCTTGTTTGGACTCAGGTTCATAATGATGAACCCAAGTTTCGTCTCCAGTAACAATTCCACTCAATACACCATCCTTGTCTTCATTACAGAGGTCCAAAAATGCACGCAAACACTCTACGCGCTGTTGTTTTTGCGGCGGCGTGAGCATTCTCGGCACCCATCTTGCGCTGACCTTAGACATGCCGAGATGATCGTGTAGGATTTTAAAAATTGTTGTATCGGATACTCCAACCATTTCTGCGAGTTGTTTCTTCTTTAGTCGAGCATCTTCGAGTACAATTTGTTCAACTTTTTGGATAAGTGCTCAATGCTCCTGCCAGGCCTCGGGTCGTCTTCAAGGGATTCCCTTCCTTGTTTAAATAAACTACCCCACTTGTACACCATGGTTTTTCCTGGACAAGAGTCGCCGTAAACCAATAACATCTCATTCGTTATGGTCGCGACTAATTTTCCTTGCCTGGTAAGGAACTTTATAACGGCACGATATTCGATTTTTTCCATATTTCACTTTTCACTCCTGATTATGTTACTTGGTTGACGATAGCTCAAAGACTAACTGTCTAATAACAATGAAACTTCGTATTTATACTAATCATGAGTCGCTGCACAGGCCACGCCCCCAATGCGCCTACTCACCCCTCTACAACCCGCTCATTCCGCGAATATAAAAACGCTCCCTCGTACATATGTAAAAATTATATATTAAATAAAGAAAATATCTGATTACTTATTCTAATATGTTTTCTGTTGTGTTGGCTATAATCTTCGGCACTGGGTATCAAATTCTTATTATTTGCGGGTAATATGAAAGGGTGTACTTTTATCAAGTTTTCATCAGTTTGTGTCTATCGTTGCAAGTGTTAAATTAATGTTGTGTAACAGTTCCAGATGTTCGTTAAATGTTAATTATTATATATTTTATGACAGTTTAAGAATTTGCAATAAAATGTTATTAGTGTTGTGCATACACTGTTAAATTTTAAGCAAAGGCAAAACGTAAAGGCACTTTGAATGAAAAAGAATCGCAATAGGATTTTATTGAAAACTGGAAACTTTTCTCATCAGGAAATAGCAAGAAGAGAATGTGTTTCCCGTTATACCGTGTATAGGGGGTGTAGAGTAGAGAAATTAATTTAAGGAAACTTACATTCTACTTCGATAGGGTGCACTCGTTGGAATTAGAAAAACCACAGAACAAGCAATCGTATTATTATAGAAAAATGTTTAAAAAATCGATAGTTAAGATTAAGGTATGCATTATTATTTTATTTATGTTAATAACATTTTACAAATTTTTTAAAAATTGAACGAATATTTCTTCTTTTCAAGGTTATATTCAGTAATGAATCGTCAGTCATTAAGTAGCAATTTCTTTATGTTAAGAAAGACAATATTAATCTGGAATAAATAAAAATAATTAACAAATTTAAATAAATAAAATAGGAGTTATCTTGATTTTATTAATTTTTATTTAATTAAGCACCATGGGAAATTAATGAAATTAAAATTTTCTGCTATTCCGCCGTTATTATTATTAAAAAGACACATCCTAATCTAAATCCATTTAAATTTCTGAGCAAGTCTAATAAAGGTACTCTTGGAAGGAATTTTGTTCTAAAAATTACAGTAGGAACTATTTCAAACATTTGTGTGTGGTACTCGGAAGCCAATCTGAGACGACAGTAAAGTAGGTGAATCAATATTGTTCGTCTTGCAGCCAATGATCCATGATGTTCCAAAAGTAAGGTATAATTGAGTCCCTTAATATGCTATAAAAGTCAAAACCAAGTAGATTTGCGACTATGGGCACAATATTGAGCCCTAACCCAATACAAAAAATTTTTAATTAATCTTAAGACTCAAAATTGTACCCATAGTCGCAGACCTAATTGTTTTTGACTTTTATGGCATATTAAGGGACTCCATTATGCCTTATTTTGGATCATGGATCATTGGCTGCAAGAAGAACAATATTGATTTACCTACTTTGCTGTCTCAGATTGGCTTCCGAGTACAACACAAAAATGTTTGAAATAATTCCTACTGTAATTTAAAAAAAATGCTTCTAAGGGTACTTTTATTAGACTAGCTCAGAAATTTAAATGGATTTAGATTCGGATGTGTCTTTTTGATTTTTATAGAATTCAATTTGTTTTATAATTATTGTTATTCTATTAGTAATGTATATGTATTATATTATTTTTCTATTTTCTATCTTAAGCTTTATCTAACCTTTATTTAAGCTCAATTTAATAAATATTATTATTAGATGGTATTCTCCATCTTTGTTTCTAAAATTTGAAACACGTAGACGTGCTTTGATGGTGTAGATGTTTTTCTGGTTAAATTGTAATTAATGAAGCGTTTGCCAATATATTACGTATGCTAACTTGTATCTGTAAGGAAAAATCACCAGAAAGACCTTCGCTTCTTACTCAACCTGTTGTTGATGGCATTCAGCATCGTATGGAAGTCATGACGAAAGTTATCATTACAGACAGGTATTTTACTAAAGAATATAAGAATTGTTCACTCACTTTCAAATTTTCTTTGTAAAGCTATGCAGTGACTTGTCCACAAGTATTAAACAAAAGCCTCCGCATACCTTATATAAAATATAAGGTTCCTCTAAGTCATCGATTATATCCTATTGGATTTGAATTAGGAATAACCTATTGCGATTATTTTATAATATGATAATATATTCATGATGTCTTAAATCTAACTTTTTTTACGAATTTCATTTATCGGATTATATAAATTCCCAGAATTATAGAACATAGGCAACGGAAGACTTTCACACTATTATCGAAACAGCTTCACACATAAAAGTTGACATTTTGATAGCAATATTATGTAGTCGACCAATAGAATCAATATTTTCTATGATACAATCGATATCAAACGGTATTAATTTAATAATTCATTTTGCAAGAATTTTATGAAGATCGCATTATTGGATGGCCAACTAGCTCACTCAATTTGACCCTTCCAGATTACTTTTTGCTTGGAAAGATTGAAAACAATATTTATAAGAACAGATTGCATAATTAGATGAACTATTGGAAGCAATTAAACACAAGGATTAGATTATTACATGGAAAGAACTTCTGCATGTTCTTGAATACATGAGGCGGAGAAGTAATTTATATGTATAGCATCAGGTTCACCATTTCCAACCTTTTTTATTATTGTGTTATTAATTTAAAGAAGTGTTTACGTTTGTATTTTTGTCATAACAATTACTTTAAAATTTGTTTTGGTATATAATTGTAGCTAGGAAATATTGGCAATGAAGTTCCAAAAGTAAGAGTGTTGAGTTCCGTTGCACATTTCCAAAAGTAAGAATGTTGATTTTAACAAACAGATTTTATAATTTCATCAAAGATTGGAACGCTAACGTGAACTGTTGTGATCGAAATCAGGTGTAGTGTTATAAACTTAAACAAAATTTGATATATATATATATATATATATATATATATGCTGTCAGCTTCAACTATTTTATAAAAAAATAATCAGGTGATGTCGAATGATCTCTCACTACACTACTAAAGCTGTTGAATGCATAGAGCATCTGTCTTGTTACCAAAACATTTTTTTTTTATTTCAAAGTGTTAAAAGGTTAATGTTTCCAAAATACTCAAGAATGTACATAAATGGTTTGAAATTTTCTTGGAAAGAATTTTAAATGATAATTTGATGAAAAAAAAATTACAACATAAATTTATGAATTATGTAATGAATATTTACGAAGGCTAGATACAGAGTCTTTTAAGAAGAAATACATATATTCCTTAGTACGAAATGTACATAGTTTCGTCGGCGAAGTCTTCTATTTTCAATGAAATTGGTAGTCAATAGTAGTGCATCCACCCGGTAAGCGGACGACTGGGGTTCGAAACTTCACTGAAAAGCATTTTTTTAATTAATTTCTTCCTTAGTTATAACGATGTAACAAGCAGAAAATTGCCGGTTCATATTTTCTTTATAAATGTAGTAGTTTTTGTAAGCATCCTCGTAAAAATAATTTTAAAAATTGCTCAAATGAATTTCATACCAACAATGTTGTCGCTTCATCTTCAATGTAGTTTTTCCTCTGCCTTTTTCACATTCATTATTGAAACAGTCGGAGTATTTCCTGTAATATCGCTATATTGGAAAATTTTTCATTAAAAAAAATTAATGCCTATTAATAGGAGACATTTCCAATTTACATTTTAATTTACAAAGTAATAAAAAAATTTGTTTCTTAAATATAGTAAGCAACTCTTTTCCAATGATGTAACATACGCTTCGATTTTTTTTTCTAATTAAAAGAGAGATAAAGAAAGGTAACAAAGCCCGGTGACATGCACTTTCAATTATTTCAAGTTTTCTATTGACAAGCGGTTTCAATTATTCCTATTGTATGAGTGGTGCAGACTACATGTACGTATAATGTGTACGTATATCCTTTAATGTGTTTATCCTATCTTACTCTGCACACATATAAATACACAGATTAACAACTTGTTGAATATACCTTAACATAACGATAAAAAGCTTGCATTGAAATGCAATAGGATTCTGCTTTTATCGTTATTATTTATTACCTCATACGAGTACAAGAGTGTAAACATGTTTGATAATCAAATTTAATAGTTGAGAAAGTTACATAATAATAATAAAGATAGTTCATATATAAATTTACATAAAAAAAAACAGAGATCGATTACTTTTAACGACACAATACAATAATACGAGGATTGTTTCCAAAGTTCTAGAAATTTAATTCTCGTACAATTGCATAAATCTTATTGATCATGTTATTGATCAGTGACAAGTTTTGACACGTTTACATATTATAGCTATTTCATGCATTTTTGTTCAGTTTACTCCAGTTACTTGACTAATACAGACGTATTCTATTACCGTTGATTTTGCTGTGAAAAACAGCAGAATGTATGAAACTTTTATAAACCGTTAAACGCCTACACGACGTATTTAGAGAGTCTGCAGAATCCAAAAGTACTGTCTATCAATAGACCGATCCTTTTAAAGTCGACAAAGTATTATTGGAAGACAATCAACGCACTGGGCGCCCTAACACCGTAAATGAAAGCAACGTTACTTCTGTGGGGGACCTACTCGAAGTTGATAGGCGAGTAACTATTCGTGAAATTAGTATTAGTATAGAAACAAGTACACGACAAGTTTTACGCGATCGTTTGAGCGTGAATGAGCTTTCAGCACGCTGGGTACCAAGACTGAAGGGACCAGAAAAAGAAACTCAAGACGTATGACACATGCCGCCAACTTCAAGAGTTTTTAGCCCGTTACGGTAATCCATTTTGACAACAGATATTAACTATTGATGAAACATAGATATCTTCAATCCTGAGACCAGAAATCAATCGAAGAAGATTCTCCGCTTCCAGCATGTGCGTTACTGTCGGTTGAAAAGGTAATGCTTACTGTATTCTGGTAGGGGTTTATTTTTATAGATTATGTATCGAAAAATACTTCAACTAACGCAGAATATTATTCTAATCTTTTATCTGGCCTACTAAGAGATGTGCTTTGCAAGGAATAACCTGGGAAATTGCATAGGCGTCCGTTATTGTAACAAAACAATGCAAGAACGAAGAATGTTTTAAACGAATTGCGATGGAAATTGTTTCCACATCTACTCTTTTCACCAGATCTGGCTGCTAGGTTTTATCATTTATTCCTAAATTTGGAGTAAACACTAAGGAGTGTTCAATTTCAGAGCTTAAATGAGATGAAACTTGCTAAAAGCAGTCGGATTGAAGTGACTCTCAAAAAGTTCTTCGAGGATAAGTACAAAAATTAGTTTCACATTGAGATAATCATATTCAGTTAAATTATTGTATTGAAAACCTAGATCAAATTTTGATGAAAATTGACGAAATAAAAAATTACTAAAATTAGCTAAATTCGTAGAATTTTGAAAACAATTCTCGTATGTTATTGTTTTTACAAAAAGACCTAAAATTCCATTTATATATACAAAAGAAAGTGCTAATTAAATGTAAAAATTTAATTTAATCCGACTTGTAGACGTCATCATTGCGTTTAGCTTCGACTCTGTTTCTAGACTGTAAACTTGTTCTTGGTTTCTGCTTCTTCTGTTCATCCACGAAGTTCATCCACTCTTATAAGGTATATCATAAAACTTGCTGTTTCTCACTGAAACTGAATACTCTTTAGTCCGAGAAAGAATTACATAGAAGTTCTTTTGAATCACTAGAGCGGTGAAATTACAGTGGAAACATTTTAATAGAAGAGATTGGCAGGTTTTATGTAAAAACTATCCATCTCGGATACTTAGGATACTTTAAGACTGTAAATCCACACATTTCGCAACTATAGTAATTAATAACTACTAAAAACTCTCAATGCAAACCCTTTTATTAAACACAGACTTCGTGGGAAGTCTATTCATATTTTGAAGGTTTAATCAATGGAAATCAGGAAAATATGACGATCACTATTCATTGACTATGCGCAAAAATTTCTTCCTTTCTACTAGAGGGATGAATTTAACCAAAAATAAACTTACTTCAAGTTTTAGTACCTGCATGCAACCTAAATCTTTTTAATTTATGAGCACCCAATAATGCGGTCACTTATGAATATAATAGGTTAATATGAAGAAGGCGTACCAGAAAAATTACTAAGCAGCAAAATTTCAGATCCATATTAAATAGTCAATTTAGATACTTTTTATTGTAGCTGTAATTAAATAAATCTTCATATTTATTTTATTATGATTTCTTAATAAATATTAATCTTACACACGTTTGTGTATACATAGTTTGTTTTTGACTGTAATTACATTTGGTACATACAAAATATTAATACTCTTGGGATTAAATAAATGTATTTGTGTTACTGAACACGTTACATTTCGATTACAGACGATAAGAAAGTACCTTATATAAAAATATATTTTGTGGTATATATTTTTCTAAAAACAAATCTTTAACTTCATATTATATTATACATGCACTTACATATTCTTAATGTTATTTATCAATAATTTTTCAGTTCAAGGTAACCTACAGCACTTTATCATTTTCTTATACATATACATATACATACATATAAAAGAAATATGTATCCATATAGGTATGTAGGCATTTATATATAAAATTTAGTTTTAGAAGGAAACAGGATTAATTAATTATTATTATAATTGTTGCAACTGTTTGGGTAAATACTATATTATCTTTTAATAACTTTTGTCATTCAGTAAGCGGCGACGAATTTGAAAATATTATTAGTAATTGGTTAGCAGTGCTATTTTCATTGCAAAACTCTTATTGCAAATACAGAATCTTTTGGATACTGAACTTAAAATTGAGTTGATTGGATTCTAAACACGAACTGGGTCCGAATGAGTCCGAACTAGATACGAACCGAAATCCGAAATAATTTCGCATCGATCTGATCCGAAACTTGTCAACTGAAAGAGATCCGAAATCCGATCTGAGGTCGGGTTGGACCTCGGACTCGGGTCAAAATGCGTATCTCTATTTTCTACCTACCAGCATGAAATTAGAAAATTGAGTCTGACCTGTTGTTTAATTCTTATTCATCGTTTCTATTTTGCTTTTCTATGTTGTTCTATTCTCTGCTAACTTCTTTCTACCCGCGCTATGTTTCTACTAGTAGTCTATCTCTATCATTAGATTAAGATTTTCTTACTTTGAAATCTATAATCATTGTTTTATTTTTTCTATATTAATCGCCGTCTTAACTTTTTCAATTGTTTTTAAATACATTCAGATTGTAGTATAGACTTTGTTCGTTTTTTGCTATTATTATCATATTGACCGAGAATATTTAACGAGTTGGACCCGTTAGATCTTCCAACAACTCACTATCTGTACCTTTTACATTTCTCTCTTGATATTTTAAGCAAGTTAAGTAATATGAACAAAGTCCATCTCAATTCTGTTTCCGTTTCAAGACAGTTTGACTCTTCCTTTATTCCTTAAAAATTTCTATTGCTTTGATATTTTTTGTATTTTTAACTATTATTATTATTTTAAGTTCTATTAAATATTCCATTTGATGATTTTTATATTTATACCCTTAATTATCTTCCCAAAAGTTAATTGCTTAAAATTTTTGCAATCCTTTGCATTTTTTTTTCTAAAACATTTATAAAACAATCTCGATACTCCAGTCTTTGGACATCGTTACTGAAATTAGTATGTTGTTCAACAATTCCAAAGATTCTTTTCTCTTGAACTATTAAATATTAATCATCTCCCGCACAACATTGCTACTACTGGTACTTCTTTAATTTAATTTTAGTGTGTTGTAAATATATTTACATTCGTTATTTATATTTTGTAATGATCTATATTTATGAAGCATCGAAGAAATTCGAAAATAAAATTACAGAAAATTTCTACAAGAATCAGGAATAATAAATACATATCAACTATGCATTAAATGAAATAAACAAGAAAGTATAATGCCATAAAGGAAGAGAAAATAATGAAAAATTAAAAAATACAGTCTTGTATCGCTTAACCAATTAATTTTAGACTGAAGAAATCCATATATTGTATTACTTTCTTTTTGTGAGAAGAAAATGTAATATTCTAAAAGTCAAGAATATGAAGTATTTCCAAGCTTCTTTAATTAAATAAAAGAAAATAAAGGTAGCATTTTGCCTTAACCAATAAACAGTCTTTCGCAATATACATGTATTTGTAATAATCTAATTAAAATATTTAAGTAAACTTATTAAATATCAGTGTTCTTTATAGAAACGAATCTGCTCTTTGGTAGAAAAATTTTACCGGGTGGTCATGTTGGTCATTAATGTATCAATTAAATCGAGAGTTATGTTGAAGTAGCAGTAGAAACTGGTAGAAATAGATAATGTACAACAAAGGGTCAATGATATATTCCTGTAATACATCAGAGTACATGTACATACCTGAAGCTAGAATGCGTTTAATTTTCCATCAATTTTATCCACAATTAACTCAAACTAGAGAAATGTGTAATCTATAGTACATGTACATATACACCAAATCATGACAATGTGACATAATAAGTCTAGGTGTTTCCGAAAATCGAATTTAACATAATCACAGAAAAAGAAGTGATAGTAGATAATAAATAACGAAACAAATATTTAAAGACGTGCTTATAACATTTCCATTACTGCTTCGTACGAAGCATTACAATTTAAAGGATCATCCACATGAAACGGTAATGTGGAATAAATATTTTTAAATAGATTTCGCATAGAGTGTGAATTCGTTCAATGCTTTCTCGTTGAAACCTATAATGCTCTTCTAAAGCAGTTATACAGTTTGAACTTTTTTTTAGCTGTACGCAACTCAATTTTACTTTATCAATTACCAATTGGCAAAACACGAAAGCTGCAATACATTAATATACGTTACTTTATGACAGTATTTTACAAGAACGTCAATGTCGACGACGATTCACGAAGTCTCGTGTTGTTGCTTTTAATAATAATAAATTAATAATAATAATAACAATAATAATAATCTGTTCTTTCACATTCCCCAATAGCTTAGCCCCAATTAAAAGGGATTCTTATAAATCATGAGTTATTATTTACGACCACACTCGTGGTGTGACTTAAGATCTATCGGGTTTTACATAAACGTAAAAGGGAAACCACGAAAAACTTTCCGGGTAGCATGTTATCAGACTCGAACCCGAAACACCTGACGCAATGGGGTAGTGCCTTACCAATGAGATATCAGTCGGCTAATTTTTGATTTTAATCTTAGTTACCCTTCTCGGTCAAAGAGGGTCGCTGACGACAAAATAAAGGTTTGAATCACACTCACTTCTCATCCACCATTGAAGCGTTCATGAGCACATGAAAAAGCTAGGATACGTTAGCAATGTCGGTGTTTACGTCATTCACGAGGTCAAAGAAGTTCAATTGATGGCGCTCTAAACATTTACGATATGTTCCTTAAACATGAGAAAGCTTATTTTTTTGAAGTAACTAGTAACTAACGAAAAAAAGGAAATTATTTATAATAAAGTGGTACGAAAAAGGTGTTAACCGTAACTCGAAAATTGGTCTTAAATACTATCGAAAGCAGATATTCATCTGAACAAAGTTATGCTCTCAATGTGGTAGAATTTTACAGGCGTTGTGTTTTTAGAGCTACTATCAAGAAACAAAAAATTGATTCAATTGTGTCTTGTTGGACAGTTTGAACGAATTCATCATCCAGAAACTTCCAGAACTCGTTAATAGTAAAGGAATGGTATTTCATTACGACAACATGATAGCGCACACAAGTTTACTCACCCGTCAAAATTACTTGATCTCGGATGTAAATTGTTACCAAACAATACTCACCGGACGATGAATCTTCTAACTTCCACTTGTTCTTTTCAAAACTCCTTATGTGATGTAACCACGATATAAGAATGTCTATATAAACAAATAAGTTGTTTTTTTTTTGGAATATTTTGGAAACGTATTATTTATTTCAATTTATTTTCAAAAAAATAATGTGTTAAAAAGTTTCATGTAAAGTATATTATTTAACGAATGAGATAAATGGATGAATTAATGTAAATTTATATAATAATACGCCAGCTTACAGTTTTTACAATAATTGCGAATTACTAAAGCTGATAAAGCATTCATAAAGCAAAATCTCTTTCAAACTGAAGAAATTAATTAGCATTTATATTTTAATCATTCATTTCTATTTTTTATATTTTTTAATTACTATTTTATTGATCGGTAAACAGTATATATTTTCTTATAAGCAATTATAAGGATTCAACAATAATCATCATTAAAAGAGGTGGCCCTCCATATGCATTCAAAACTTGCACTAGTTGGACCCTTACAAAAAACGAGAAAAAGTTTCTTGCATATTCCGAAAGATCCGTATACATA
This sequence comes from Dermolepida albohirtum, assembly GCA_031893035.1. Lineage (NCBI taxonomy): Eukaryota > Metazoa > Arthropoda > Insecta > Coleoptera > Scarabaeidae > Dermolepida > Dermolepida albohirtum. The sequence goes on along the minus strand of JAVIWB010004791.1, from coordinate 431,564 downwards.
CATATACATATGTATATATATATATATATATATATTATATATATATATATATATATACATATATATATATATATATATATATATATATATATATAATTATAGTTACTAATATACATGTATTTTTACTAGAACCAAATTATGTTTTGAAGCATATGGTCAACATGATCTCATCGGAAAACATAACCACAGAATAGTTTAAATCTGAAGAGAATATACAGTATTCGGTAATTAAATTAGCTCAGGCCTCAGTTATCAAGAAAAATATATTAAATACACATTATTACACACTTCTCGAAAGATAAACATACATATTTCATAATGCACAGACTATTAGCTTACAATATACACATAATTATTTTATTCATAGTACAAGGGTAGCCATTTATATTTCGGGAACTGGCAACACTGTTAGTGTTGCCTCCGATCTGATGATTGCATCGTGAAGTTTGTGATTTTTGACAATATATTTACCTTGACAGTTTTATTGTCCGGTCGCTATTTCCATTGTTGACAGCAACTTGAAGCGAAAAAATGGAACTAACTCGCGAACATTTTCGTGGAATTATTTTCCATAACTTTCGGCGTGGAGAATGCAGTGACGAGCTGAATATTATATATGGTTATGAAGCACCATCGAAAACTACAGTATATCGTTGGTATAGTGAATTCGAACATGGACGGCGTTCTTTGGACGATGAATTTCGTGAAGGTCGTCCCACAAATGTTGTTGTGTCATTAATGCAGTGTCTGAATTGATAATGTAAGACCGTCATGTGACATACCGTGAGATCAAGGCATCTCTAGGTATTAGTAACACCAACGTGCATAATATTCTGCATGAACATTTAGCCGTTATGAAACTATGTTCACGTTGGGTATCACATAATTTTACAACCGCTCAAAAAAGGACTCGCGTGGATTGGTGCCAAGAAATGCACAAAAAATATAATGGCGATGCTTCAGAGAACATTTATAAAGTCGTCACAGGTGATAAATCTTGGATCTATACGTGTGAGCCCGATAGTAAACAGCAGCCGACTGTGTGAGTATTCCAAGGTGAGCCAAAACCAACAAAAGTTTTTTCAGAAAAACCGGTCGCGTTGCAACCGTTCCTTTAGAGAGTTGTAGAACGATCAATTTCGAATGGTACACAACTATTTGTTTGCTAAAAGTTGTAGAAGAAAACGACAGATCAGTCTTCACCATGACAATACGAGCTCTCACAGGTCGGTTCAAACAATTGAATATTTAACCTGGCAAAACACTGAACTGATGAGCCATCCGCCATACAGCCCTGATCTAGCACCCTGTGATTTGTTTTTGTTCCCACACCTGAAGAATAAACTTCTCGGTCAACGGTTTTCTACGCCGGAAGAGGCACTTTAGGCATTCGAAACTCATATTTTGGAGGTACCGCCTTCACAGTGGCAGCAATGCTTTTCGGATTGGTTTAAACGAATGCAAAAGTGCATTGATTTTCAAGGAGAATATTTTAAAAAGCAATAAAGCTATTTTTGATAATAAAAATTTGTTTTTTGTTTGCTAATCCCGAAATATAAACGGCTACCCTCGTATTCGTTTCATAGTCGCTAATTACTTAGCGAACTCATAATCTTTACTTGCGCTTGTTAAATTCTAAATGTAAAGAGATGGTATAATATGTTTATATGAGTAAAATTCACTCAGAATTGTTAGAAGCCTCGAAGAGTGCGTCTGTAATAACATATTTATCGTTTTTAATTTAGTGTTTTATTAGTGGTGCTTTAATTTTATACCCATTGGGAACATATAGTTATGATAAGAGGATATTTAACGCTTTGAGCTACATATTCCTTTCTATAATGTTCCGAAAGTGTTCACCTAACAAATTTGATAGATTTTGTAACCGTTTCGAGTCGTGACTCACTGAATATGACCTGGGATTGACAAATTAACAACAATAACTAACATGTAATATAAGAAATTGAAACGTTTGGAATATACATAGTGTTATACAACCACCTTCCTCCTTTCTCCAATGGCAAAATGTTAATTGTAGACGCTTTTTCTTCGTCGTCTCACTTAAGCGTGGTTTTTTTCAAAGTCCAGCGACATTTTAATCAAGCAGCGTATAATCGAGTTCACAATGTTCATTTTGATACCTTTACATTAAAGGACTGCAGATGTAACAACTCTCTGATGGAAGCTCGTCTATTTTGCAAAACAATGTTAATAATTTTTTATCGTTCCTTTCGGTGGTTTTGCATGGCTTGTGTTAAACTTGTTGACTATTTAATGTTGAAGGTGAAAATTTCACTTTTCTAGCAATTTTGCTTGGAGAATACAAACCAGTCCCTAATAAAGTTTCTGCTCCCATTCTTTACTGTTTGTAATATATTTCGTCTTGCTCATGGCGCATAAGTTCCATACATAAAGTATAAAATTAGGGCACTACCAATCTAACTATATGACACTAAATTAAACACAGTAACCACGTTATCGCAGACACATGTTTTGGGGATTTTAACAATTCTGAATAAATTTTACTTGTACAAACGTATTATACTTCCCCTTCATTATCTGAGATTTAGCGAGCGCAGATTATGAATTCGGTAAGAAATTAGCGACCCCGAAATAAAAAAATAATATGAATGAAATAAATAAATATGTGAATATTCTAGGATAAGATTCTATGTATTTAAGAAATACGGACAATTATCTTTCTGGGAGAGTACAATAATATCTATTTAAAGTATATTATTCGTTATAACTGAGACCTGGACTAATTTAGTTACCAGATTCCGTGGTGTTACAGATACATGAAGTACGTTTATGTAGAAAACAACAAAATAAACGTATGTTCAAATTTATAAGATTGAGTTGTTCTATTTTCTCAAATCTTACATTATAGTAAAAAGAAATTTATTTCCAAATATTGTAAAATATTTCTCAGTAAATAACTACAATCTTTTTAATAATAGAAATGCTTTCTAAAAGATTAATTTAAAAGATGCACTTATGCACTTAGATATATTAATTTACTAGATTTTATCCGTAAATCCTTGCGTGTTCGTGATGGTGTAACGGTTTTAATGAATTTGATAAGAATTACATTATACAATACTATAATTTTTTTAAATAGTATAATACAAGAGTATTTAATTTTTGTGTTTTTTATATATTAGGAATATGTGAGAATTTTATATTAAAATAGGGTTAAAATTATGAATATTTTCAAATATAAATCAATTATGTAAATTCAATTTACTTATTTTGTATTTTTACTATTTTTTACTTCAATTTTCTTCAATCATAAACTGTTACAATCATTTTTTAACGAACACAAGTTTTAAATCAGAACTTAAGAATGGATCAATTTAGACCTTAACAATGTAACAGGATTTAATTTTTGTTTAATTTTCGAGTCCACATTTTTTTATAATTTCCACATTTTATTACTGCACTGAAACTGAGTTTCAGTGTAGTAGTTCAGCCCTGAAGATGTCCCATACAAATGGGTACAAAACGTCGCCAGATATAGAAGTGACGCGGTTCCAGCCCGAAAACCCAGAAGCAGATAGCATTTATTTACTGTATTTTATTAATGTTGCATTTGATCTATTGATATGTGATTGACATAAAAAGTTTTGCACTAAATCATCCTGTTACCTTAGACTTTTAAATTAGTAGAATATTTTTGACTATAACTAAAATAAATTTATTAAACTAATCATCATCTTCATCAAGCATTCTAAACTGGCATTAACTTCAAAAAATCAAAAGGTACGTTGCCGAAATTTTTACTTAAAATATTAAATTTTGAAGTTAAAGTTACATTGACGAAATTAAATATTCTATAGAAAACAGTATGCAAGATGCAGTGTGAAAGTTCGTTACTCAAATTCACTAATTCTTTGCTATTTTGCGGAGTGAAGAAAATATATACATTTTTTTGATATTGTCCAGATGGCGAGAGAGAGAGAGAATACACTTGTATGAAGGTTTTTGTCATGAGTTCGAAAAAGTAAATGAACACGTGCGTTATTAGAATTACCCTCACAACGCACACCATTATGCATTTTTTTAAATAAAACATACTGGAACTCTTGCTACTTTGACATCGTTACAACTCGACCTATTAAATATAGAACAAAAATTGTGATTTAGATCTTAAACCTTTTTGTGGTAGTAAGTGTAGATATGTACACATTATGTATATTATTGTTAGCCTTGCAAGACTGGATTCTCAGTAATCCCTTTCTGACATAATCAGATTTGTACTTACAGTGCATATGAGAATGTTAAGGTCGTCCTAAATGGAGAAACAATTTACCGCAAATAGGCAGTATAAGCATACACATTTGGCGGCATAAGCAAATCTCTATCAAGGGTTACTATATATATATATGAGAAGTTGCAAACTATTACGCAAACAGTATTGATATTGTTTATATGTAAATATATATACAGTAATGCAATGTTTATTAAATTATATTTTATCTTTAGAGAAGAATTTTAAATTTGGTTTATGTAAATAATTTATTTTATTTTAATAAATGAACTAAAAGTTTACAAGCCTCTTATTTAGAAATACAAGACTATCTTTAAAAAGCGAATAATATAATACTTTATTTGTTATTAATAAAAAAAATCATGCTAATAAAATTAGTATTCTGACCACGATCAGCGCAAAGATTAATCAAACTAGATTAACGTAACACAAGCCTTAACACTAAAATTAAAAATTCCAGACATTTCACAAAATTCGTACCGGCTTAACTTCTGATGATAACAGTAAAACTAAACTTATTATTTGTTAATCTGGTACGTAGACTCCCGCGATCGTGGTCCATACTATCTCCTTCTGGGCTTCTGAGCTGAAACCGCATCACTGGTATAACTGCCGATATTTCGTACCCACTCGTATGGGACATCTTCAGGGTTCAACTACAACAAAATAATAAATATCTTTGCAGTTTAGATCCTAGAATTTCTGCAACATTTTTCGATAAATTCAGATCTTGAAGGGCTATTAATTCCAGTTGAGTTATTAGACGTAACGTATTTTCTTCGAATAACAAATATTTCTGCTGGCTATTCAACAACTCTGAAACTAGTGATTCTGTTTCTGTAACAATATGTTCATAGTTCTACTAAATCTTGGAACAAGCAATACTTCCAAATCAAGTACTAGAGAATAGTAGACGGCAGGTTATGGTAAGTAATTTTATTTTATTTTGGATGGAAAATCCATGCAGCGAGTATAGGCCCCCACGACTTACCTTGATTTCTAATTTTTAAAACAAACTAGCAGTAATACACGTCATCTATTAAATATGTAACATTGAGCTAATACTAATAAATAGTGAATTCTTAGCAGACTATTAATTCTTTAATTTAATTTAATTGGTGGTAGAATAAGCAAGGGCGTGGCTGAATGGATATGACGTAACAAATATGTCGAGATATGTTCAAGTTTATCGAAGTACAATATCTCTTGTAGTATTTTTCGTTTAAGTTGCTCGTATTATGTATAACTATACAAAAGTTTAACATATTTTTAGGAAAAGCTATTTAAATAAATATCTTAAAATCTTGGAATAATGGAAATTTTGAAACTAATTTTAAGTATTATTGGATAAAAGCAAAAATATTAAGATAATTCACCTAAATATTAATACATAAAATATATTATTTATTTACATCTATGTATATTTAAAAACAATTATAAAATTCATGTACCACTGCATCCAAATTCACATGTCTAAGCTAAAATATTAAAGTAACTGCAGAAGAAGACTCCGCGTCGTGCAGCCTCTTTATTTTGAAAATAAAATCCCTTGGACTCTAAATTTCGTTTTCGAATAGATAAAAAAATCGTAGTTTAAAAGGATTAGTTATAACTACACTCCACTTAAGTTTTGACAACTTCGTTTTTGAAAAATATTACCTTTATACCACTAAAAGAAAACATAAAACTTTTAAATTTAAAATTTAAGTTTTAGCGATTCTTTCTCTACATATTTATACACAAGGCTGCTTTTAATTTACTATAAAAAGAAGGATAGAATTTTGGTAATAAAAATGCAGATTTTTTTAATATAATTAATTGATAGAGAAAATACATGTTGAAACTCTATAATAATCATAAAGAAGAATTCAAAAGACTTATTGCAGTTCATTACACTTGCTTCACTTTACAAAAGTTTCATCAAATGATGAAAGATTATAATATTATTACATATATCATAAATCATCTGATAAATCTCAATAAGCCTTCTGAACTAGTTGCTTGTTTTGCGATTCTTTGGATATATTTATATATGGAATTTTGCTACTATTGACGTACTAAGAATGTTTTTTATTATATGTCGAATTATTTTTTACCTTTAAGCTGGAACTATCAGGTAAAAACAATTATACGAAAAGGACAAAATATCTCCAAATAATGGAATAGGTCGATTTCTACAGTTAACTGGAGACTAACTCTGAAGTTGCATATAATCATCATTTATTTACTTTTAATTCTCATCGCAAGCTGTTCATGACCTGAGACACGGAATTCAAGTACGTCATCTATTATAATAACCATGATTTCTATAGTAACCAAGATTATTGTAGTTAACCTTAATTGTTTTCCTTTCGTTATAATAATAATAACAAAAATAATAATAGACATTGCGATACTTAATAATAAAACCAAAGAAAAACAAGAAGAAATAGTATCACTTCCTATCAAACTAAAAGAGCTTTGGAATCAAGAAGCAGTAATAATAGCACTGATTGTGATGTTAGTAACAGGTATTACAACAAAGCAATTTCTCCATCATATATAAACTCTACAAATAAGTCAATATACACACCAATACATTCAAAAAGCTTTACGAAAACAATAGCAATAGCCAAAAAATGTCTCAATCAACAATAACCTGACAAATATTCATCATTCGATCAACACAATCGCACCTATGATCACATTCTTTAAATAGACGAACACAACATTATAAAATTTGCGATAAATACCGTTTTGTGATGGATATAAAACTGTACAATACCAGCCATGTACAGTCCGAGCTTAAACCTATAGATACGAGGATAGTTTGACAAGTAGTGGGAATGACACATAGGTGGCGCTCTAATTGGTAAAACAAATGCACTGTAATTTAGGTTGCCTATTTATATGTATACATTTCGTTATTTAGATAAATCGGTTGATTAGTTTATTTTTGACAGCTGATTGAAAAAGAAGCAACACGTCGTTTTGTTAAAATGGAGAAATCAGAGTACAGTGCGGTGATTAAATACTTCGTAATTAAGGGTATGAAAGCTACCGAAATAAAAGATGAGTTACGAGAAACATTTGGTGAATCTGCTCCATCATCCGCCACAATAAAAAAAAATTTAAACGTGGTAAACAAGCTGTGTTGATGAAGCGCGCTCTGGAGCACCCAAAATCGTGACTTCTAAGGAAATGATTATAAAAATCCATAATATTATTACGCAAGATCGACGACTCAAAGTGAGAGAGATAGCAGACATGGTAAACATTTCAACAGAACGCGTACATCACATTTTAACGAAAGAATTGGGCCTTTCCAAGCTTTCGGCAAGATGGGTGCCGCGATTGCTTACAGCTGATCAACAGTTCACTCGTTTGCGCATTTCCAGTGAGTGTTTGGACCTTTATAAGCGGAATCCGGTTGATTTTTATAGGCGATTTGTCACTTACGATGGAACTTGGATACACTACAGTACACCCGAAACTAAACAACTGTCGAAACAATGGTTAGAACGTGGTTCTGCACCTCCAAAGAAAGCGAAAACCACTTTATCACAGCAAACAAGGTGATGGCATCAATTTTTTGGGATTCAAAGGGCATTTTGCTCATTGATTACCTCCACAAAGGTGCGAAACGAACTTCTACAAAAATTAAATGTTGAGATTCGTGCTAAACGGCCAGGAATGGCAAAGAAAAAGATTCTGTTTCATCAAGACAACCCTCCCTCGCATACCGGCACAGTTGCGATGTCCAAAATCCACGAGTTGCATTTCCAATTAGTACCGCATGCGCTTTATTCGCCGGATCTAGCCATTTCCGACTTCCACCTTTTTCCAAAATTGAAAACAGCACTAGGTGGAAAGAAATTTTCGTTTAACGACGAGCTTATCATCTTCGTAAATGAGTATTTTGCAAGCCTTCCGGAATCGCATTTTACAGATGGCATAAGCGCATTGGAGCACAGTTGGAATAAATGTATTGCTCTTTTAGGAGAATATATTGAAAAATAAAAATTATTTTGAAGTGCGAAAAATCTACGTCATAATAATAATATTTATTTAGCCCAACAGATACAAATTCGAGAGAATATATAATAATAATGCAAATATACATATATTATTATGTAAAATACAACAATTTAGTTTTCAGAAAATAGTTATGCGCTGCGTACACAATGAAACGTTTTTTCCTATAGTGTTAAAAGAAGTTAATAGAGTTCTGGTCATAAGATAACTAAAAGTGTTCTCGAAGCAATACGTGAAACAAGGAAATTAAGTTTGACTAAAGGATCTTACATGTTTTCGTTGCCTCTAACAAGATTGGAAGTAAACGAAACACCCTGGTCACGACGCTGTTCTTCCATGTCTGTAAATTTATGTCTTTCCAAGGGATGGGTGTACTTTATATTTCCCTCAGGATAAATGTAATCCATTTCAAGACTCAAGTATTTGAGATATTTTTGTGGAACTCACTCAACTTTACTTACGAGGGTGCGTTTTTATATTCGCGGAATGAGCGGGTTGTAGAGGGGTGAGTAGGCGCATTGGGGGCGTGGCCTGTGCAGCGACTCATGATTAGTATAAATACGAAGTTTCATTGTTATTAGACAGCTAGTCTTTGAGCTATCGTCAACCAAGTAACATAATCAGGAGTGAAAAGTGAAATATGGAAAAAATCGAATATCGTGCGGTTATAAAGTTCTTTACCAGGCAAGGAAAATCAGTCGCGACCATAATGAATGAGATGTCATTGGTTTACGGCGACTCTTGTCCAGGAAAAACCATGGTGTACAAGTGGCATAGTTTATTTAAACAAGGAAGGGAATCCCTTGAAGATGACCCGAGGCCGGGCAGGAGTATTGAGGTGACCACGCCAGCACTTATCCAAAAAGTTGAACAAATTGTACTCGAAGATGCACGACTAAAGAAGAAACAACTCTCGGCATGTCTAAGGTCAGCGCAAGATGGGTGCCGAGAATGCTCACGCCGCCGCAAAAACAACAGCGCGTAGAGTGTTCGCGTGCATTTTTGGACCTCTGTAATGAAGACAAGGATGGTGTATTGAGTGGAATTGTTACTGGAGACGAAACTTGGGTTAATCATTATGAACCTGAGTCCAAACAAGACTCCATGCAGTGGCATGAAAAGGGCACAGCACCTCCCAAGAAATTTAAAGTGTCACAATCAGCTGGGAAACCCATGGCAACGGTATTTTGGGACTCGGAAGGAATATTGTTGATTGATTATAAAGATAAAGGTGTTTTTATAACCGGAGAATATTACGCTTCAATATTAGAGCGACTAAAAGAAGCCATTAAAGAGAAAAGACGGGGAAAATTGACAAAAGGTGTTCTGCTTTTGAACGACAACGCGCCCGTCCACAAGAGCCGCGTTGCGTTAGCTGCCCTGCATAAGGTAGGCTTCGAAATTGTGAATCACCCACCCTACAGCCCAGACCTGGCCCCGAGTGATTATTACCTGTTTCCGAAAATGAAAAAAGAGCTGCGGGGTAAAAAATTTACTGCCGATGATGAAGTCAAGGAGGCAGTTTCGGCGTATTTTGCAGATAAAGAGAAATCATTTTTTTATGAGGGTATAAATAAATTAATTGAAAGATGTGATGTGAAAAATGTATCCGTCTTGCAGGTGAATATATTGAAAAAGAAAAATAATTTGGTTTTTTTATTTCCACCCCTTGTCTCCCATTCCGCGAATATAAAAACGCTCCCTCGTATATGAACATTGTAAATCGGATAGCAGAAACATACTCCAACGATGAAAGCCCGAACAATGCCTTAACAGTGACCAAATTATCAAAATCTTTAGAGGATCTTATGGCGAATCAAAGCTGACCTAGTAATATTTATAGTTTAACTTCGTATCTAAAAAAATGCAAAAATCTATGATAGAAAATTGTCTGGAATAACAGATTATTATCAATGCTATAAGAAAAATGTTCATAGTTTGCTTCATTTGCAAAATACAACAAGTAGAATATGTTTCGAGATATTGTTGCACCAAATATAAATTCTTTTTATACTGTTTTTCAAGAACTAGTTATCTTTCTCCGTTCAATACTATCGAAGCTAGTATAGAACAATTCAAGGTTATACCATAAGGTTATTAATAAAGAGATTAGACTTATTAAAATAAGATACTTAAATTATAAAATAGAAAAAAGCTTTTTTATTTCCGTTTATATTAAATACACAATCGTAAAAAGACAGTTTGAAAGACGTTCGAAAAGTATTTTTCTAACTTAAGAAGAAAATTTAATTTTATAGAATTATTAAATCAAATGACATTATTATCATCTACATCAGAGGCGTTCTTTCTTAATTACATACCAGTAAAGCATGAATATGATGGAACTCTAAATCTATGTCTTAAAACGTTGAACTCAAGTACGTACTCAGTAAATGAGTTGGTATCACCGATTTTAAATTACACTTTATGGAAGTATCAAGACATTTTACATAATAATTTTATTAATACTGTATTATTTTATCAGAAATAAAAAGAAAATACAATATTTAAATATAGATTAAAATATAATATGTATATAACAAAATTTGTATAATATAGTGAATAGAGTTATAATACCATGGTCACACATGGCAAGCGGTATTTTTACTTTGGGTCTGACATACTTCATGTTTAAAAGTTTGTATTAGGAGAAATCTTTGACTGTCTGTCATGATTCTTTTACCTGCTTTCAGAGTTAGAAAATTCCCTGCGTTTAATCTAACGCTCTGTGTAGAACTTCATAGATATTGTAAATAATTTTGGAAATACAAGAATAAAAAATATAATAATACAGATATATACACATGTCTTAATTAATTTTTATGATAGCAAGACATTTTTCTAATAATACATTCGCTATTATGAATATTATATATTAAAGCACATCAAATGAAAATTACAACACTGAATGTACGTACATACATATACATATATGTACATATGTATAAGTAACTAAATATAAAAATGTGACACAGAAATTTTACACACAAAAAACACAAAATCAATGCCATTATGTTCACGAGGACAGTAGAGAAAAGACTATGGATATGTTACTCTGACCTTGGGTAATCTATACAAATCGAAGAATATTTGAGGCGTTTAGATGCAAAATACAAAGTTACTTCTAACCAAATTTGAGAAAATTGCAAAAATATGATTTTAGGTTAACATTAATATTTTTATAATAAAGGTATGTTATCTCATAAAGCAACGTTTATTCACGGAAAACCTAGATTAACATAATTGTAAAAAAATGGACAATGTGGACTTGACGCACTTAGTTAAGATTTAGAGTTGGCACAATTTGGACTGAAACAAATATTACGAAACTAGAAATTTATTGGAAAATACATGATACTCAGGTCTATTTTTAATTTATACTACATTATTGAAGTTTTGACATTTGGAACTAACTCACGAAAATCTTCAATAGTTTGTTAGTGGCTTATTACGCTGAAGTCTCGGCTTGGATTCCAAGAGCACTGTCCGGAAGGGTTTTTGTGGCAACTAAAGTCTGCCAAAAATCACTTATTTAGAAAGGGTATGGAATATATATATATATATATATATATATATATATATATATATATATATATATATATATATATATATATATATATATATATATATATATTCCATACCCTTTTTAAATAAGAGATTTTTGGCAGACTTTAGTTGCCACAAAATATATATATATATATATATATATATAACGGTTGCTGAACGAGAACAATATGCGACGGCCATCTAGTCTATTGAAGACTCATCAAGCAGACTGGGTTCTCGTTCAACAGATATAAATTACCGTAAGGCCACGTAAAGTGAAATATGAAATATGTAATTAAGAAAATTGGATCTCCATCTCTGATTAAAAAGTGTAGGTAGTTAATGCAACATGACTTGTGCGTTACTTCGGTAATAGCCAGTATAATACATATAGATGGAAATCTAATTTTCTTAATTATATATTTTATATGCCTTACGGCGATTAATATGTGTTGAACGAGGACCGAGCCTTCAAGGAGATCGGTTACTGTGTAACAATACACTGTACTCTAAAAAGCCGTAAAGAAACAAGAAATCTCTTGAACAACTGGCCTTGAACATTTCTACATAATTCTCCACTTGTACATAAAGCACAGTTGAGACAAAGTTAGCATTTCGGTAGATGATTGGCTCTCTGGTAGTTCTGATCATAATCTATTGAATTGTGGTTCATTTTAGAAAAGATGGTTTACCCAAGAACAATGTTGGGTCATCCAAATCTATGTACATTAATAATTGTCGAAATTTGAATTTAGATTACAGACTTACGCAAAAATTTTGAAATTAATGTGACTCCAGAATGTCATATGCTATGGGTATTTAATGCCCCCTCCCTTCTTGTATCTGCTCGTACTAAGAGATTTTTTTCCCTAAAAGAAGCACTAGTTTTTGCAAGGACAAAAAATTTGTCGTTATTTGTCATACTATCATTTTGTTATGTGAAGAGAATATTGACACAACGGTGAAAAACTTTTCGATACCTCAGATGCTCACTGCAATAGATGAGTCATCAAATTGTCAAATGGCCTATGCAAAAGGAACGTGTGAACGCATTGAATATTTTTTTAATTTCTTAATTAACAGAGAATGAATTTATAAAAATGTTTCTCAAATATATACATACACTGCCTTCTTTTTGAACTGCCTTATACAGACAGTTATGGTAATTTTGATGGACTGCTATTTTTGTGTACATGATTATACAGTCATTTGCAACGGACAAGTCTGATGCAGCTATACTGAAATTATTTAAAACCCCCGAAATATATCTTTTTTTTTGTAAAGTACCTAATATTAGGTGGAATTACTGAGCTTTCTAATTATGCGCTGTTATTTGCCTATGCATTAAAATAGTTCTGTTTGTTGCAGAATAATTCAACAATTTTCATCATCAATTTTCAACAATCATCAATTTCTGTTGTAATATGGGCCGAACAAAACATTATTCGTCGGAAAAAAAGAGCAGTTATACTCGATCTACTAAATAGAGGCAAAAACTATAAGTTTATACAAAATACATTCTCATTTTTTGCGAAAATGAAAGAAAATCGTGGTAGGAAAAGGAAAACTAGCGCTAGAGAAGACAGAAACATTATAACTTGTGCAAAGAAGCCCATAAGTTCGATTGCAATTAAAACCGAGTTTCATTCTGGTATAAGAGTACCTTTACTATTAGACGAAGATTAATTCACGGAAAGTTGCGTACGAAAACCACCATTGATAGCATTTCAACCCCAGTACACCAAAAAGACGGCAAATTTCGGAGGTTCAAGCACCATGCTGTGGGAGTGTTTTTCGTGGTATGGCGTAGGCCCTTTACACGAAATAGAAGGCATAATGAATGCTGAATCTACGTGAACATATTACAATCAATGCTTCTACCATATGCAGAGGAAGAAATGCCACTGATTGTATATGTAGGATAACGATCCGAAGCATGTTTCTCGTAAAGCGAAAACCTAGTTTCGAGATAAAACGTTCGCGTTTTTGTTTGGCGGGCACAATCGCCAGACCTAAACTTCATTGAAAATTTTTATGAGTGGATTTGAAAAAGACTGTAACTGCTACTAAGCCGCAAAATGTTGACGATTTGTGGAGAATATTCCAAGCCGAATGGCAATCAATTTCAGCAGAGACATGTAAGCAACCGGTGACCTCGTTACCCCACAGGTGTGAAGAGATGATTAGGTATTTCAATCCAATTAACTAAGTAAAAATGATATTTGGTTAGTATTTTGGCATGACTGCTATTTTAATGCATAATTATTTTGTTTGTCCTATAATATAAACAGTTTTATTTTCTCTTTGGTATTAAGAAACCTATTGATTTATATATATATATATATTACAATATATATATATAATTTCTATATATATATATATATATATATATATATATATATATATATATATATATATATATATATATGTACATATATGTAACAATATTCATGTCAATATCAACAATAATTCTAAATACAAAATGGGTCAAAATATAGACTAGGAAAATAATGGTAATCGTATAGCTTAAAAGCTTTTAAAATATTATAAATAGAAATAACATTGCAATAATGATATTGGCACACAAGAGAAAATTATAAAATAGTAAACAAAACTGAAATGTTTATTTTCCTATGTAATAAACAATACATCTTTTCGTATATGCAATACTAATAACTAATTTGTTTATTTTCCAAACAGAATGAATATTTTCTGGAGACTGCAAACATCCCCATTTACATTTAGTTTAAAATTATTTGAAGTAGATTATGCTCTTATCGATCATTCGGATTTGGCTATATATGTACGTTTGAACCAAATATAAATATTCTGCATAAAAATTTGCAATTGAATTACTTAATCTGCTGTTATTATTATTATAATTACAAATACAAGTACAAACTTTGAAATTTATTTGTGACAGGTGTATGTATGTATGTATGCTTCTAGTGAAGTAGTAAAGAAGATTGACATATCAAAATCAATTTTTAAGAATGCCCTAATTAGTACCATTGATATCACGAACACATATTCATAAACAGCCAATGGAAAATTAGCAATGACGTCAGAATAATGGCCGACGTCAGTTGATCGGGTCTCGGCCACAAAGGTGGCGAACTACCATTAATTTTCGCCTTCGACAACATTTGTAATTTATAAATTTATTTAATTTAAAGAAGATAATAAAATATATTAGTCGCAGAGTTGCGAAAACATGGATCATAGTTTATGAAATTATTATAAGATCTTCAAAAAAATTATATTTTAATTCGATTAAAATTGTATTCCTATTTTTCGATCATCGTTTCGATACTAGATTGTAAAGTGCCTGCGTGCGCAGACGATTCTCAAATTGTTTTTGCTTTAAACGATGGTACAGAATTATTACACTATCTTTACATAATTAGCTTGGTGATAGCTCAGTGGCTTATCACGCCGAGGTCTCAGGTTCAAATCCGATAGCCTGCTGCCCAGGAATGTGTTTCTTGGTTTACCTTTCCCGCTTAAGTAAATGCTGACAGCTTCGAATCTTAAGTCGCCCCATGAGCGTGGACGTATTAACTACTGGTCTACCAAAACTTCCTGTAATTGGTGTATATGTTAAGCTGTTGCGGGATATGAAGGCATACATTATTATTACTTTTATTATTCATCATTATTATAGACACAAAAAAATTAAATTAAACACATTACAACTATTTCATATGCAGAAAGTGCGAATCTAATTGTAATATAATATTTTGTTATTATTTTCGAATATTAGTGTAATTCTATATTATATAACAAAAAAAATAACCCGATAATAGTACATATTTTTATACCAAATGTATAAATGTTTACTGTGTCGAGAATAATAACTGATTAAATTTTCATTGAAAAATTCGTATCCTATACAGAAAATTTAATAATGTATGTTGCCGCTCCATGTAAAGCAACTTAAATGGGAACATATAATTATCGTAAGTGTACTAGAGGGTTAGGAAGCAGACCAACTCTTCGAACTATCATGTCCCAAACATGTTGTACAGGCGTTAAGTCTGGCGAAAGAGCAGGTCAGTTGAGTATATTAATTTTGGTCTATTGCAGGAAATCGCAGCGAAATAGCTGCAACATAAGGACGAACATTATCTTGTTAGAATGTGGCATTATTTAGTTCTTGGATATATCGTAAAGCGAATGGTTACAAGTAAACGTACCTTTGAGCATTTAAATGACATCAAAGGAATGCTAAAGCTCCAAACCATTAATCCACATTAAGTGCAGTTTCACGTTATACAGAAAACATCAAAAACTGCCTTTCTGTTCTTCGACGTCGGTCTCGTCTACAGCTATCATGAGGCCATAAAGAAAACGACATTCGCCTGAAAAAACGATATCGCTACACTCTTTATCCTAACCTGCCGATATATTACACCATTTTAATACGAGGTAATATTAGTTTTGGACGACAGAAAGTCAACCTGAATGAACGAAAATAGTAATATATGGAACGCATTGTTATTTTACTGCCTTCTTTGTCAAAAAAAACATTTTCCACAGACTCTGAGGCACTATGCCTATCCCTAAAGGCAAGCAAAATCAGCTTGTTATCTTCCTGTTCAATGGTTTTTCTAGGTTATTGAGAGCCTAGTCTACGGTTGCCTACCTTGTTGTCAATAATGAAAAACTACAGAACTATTTCTTTGCATGTTTAGATCATATACAGTAATGAAAAGAAGATATGCTGGTCACAATTACACAAAATTATTTACGGATTATTAAATTAATGGAACTGCCAATTTATTTTGCAAGCACTATTCAAAAAATAAATATAACACAATGTTACCTAGCAGTTAATTTCAAAAATAAATAATTTTCTTTTGATTTTTTTTCTTTTCAATGGAAAAATAATATGTATAATATAATATATATATGTACATTTAACATAGAAATTTTACGCAAATAATATTTGGTAAAATATATTTTACAATTTGTATTTTACAACTCTTACATTGTCACCTACAATTCTTCTATTTCTGTGGCGACTGTTAGCTAAATGTTATTTGACAATTGCTCATTAGTTTTCTTATGAATTTAAATCCAGTACCTCAGTTGGCTACCGAATTTTTTAAATTTTTCCCTCCTCGAAAGAAGTTTTCTCTACGCTGGCTCTATATTTGCGATCGTTATCATTCTAAGCTAGTTGTTGCTTGTCATAATAATTAATCCAATACCATGCCCAAACGCATTTCGGGCAAAAAAACAACCATATCTCAATATTTGCATCTAATCAAACGCAATTTTTTTACTCACTATGTATAATTTAGAAAATAAAAATCTGCTTACATTTTTAATAGAATAGCATTCTATGATTAAACATATTATTGTTAAAACCGCATTCTAACCCTATTCTTTTTCATTTTTTGTATTATATTTGACGTTTGAAAAAGTATACAGTGTGTATCAGCCAAATGGAATAAATTCGATAATAATTAAATGGAAGGGTGTTCGAAAAAACGCTGGGACACGTCGATTGGGATTTTTAGTTGCGTTTTTTTTTAAATAAAAAGTTTATATACGGGGTGTGTCATGTAAAAGTGGTTAATACCAACTTTCTTATTTTAAATGCAATACCCTATCAAATATTATATTTTTGGATTCTTTGGAAAATTCCAGACATATTTCATGTATAATATCCTATACCTATCTTCGACTGTTTCGGAAATATTAAATGTTTTCAGATTAATTTGAAAAATTTTTATAATGTAAAAAATAACAAGAAAAACATTAATGTCACTGTAGAAGATGTCCAAAGTGTTCGCCGCAAACGTCTTGACAACATCCTAATCTTAAATAAAAATTTTTTCTAACGTTGCTCAACATCTCATGTGTGACCGATCTAATCGCAACTATTATTCGTCTTCTTAAGTCAGCTAAGTCGAGGGGTTTAGTTTTGTATACTATACTCTTGACATATCCCTATAAGAAGAAGTCTAATGGCGTTAGATCAGGGGATCGTGCTGGCCATTCCATCGATCCTCGCCTACCTATCCACCGATTCGGGAATATTTGGTTGAGGTACTGCCGGACATTGATTTGGTAATGGGGTGGTGCTCCATCTTGCTGGAACCACATCGTATTTGCTGAAACTTGTGGGTTTGCTAGATCAGGATATAAGTTTGTCAAAGCTGGCACGAGATTATTTTGAAGCAATGCTAAATAATTGTCGCCATTCAAATTTCCATCAATGAAAAAAGGACCTACGATATGATCTCCAACAATTCCAGCCCAAACATTAACCTTCTCAGGGTATTGCGTATGTTCTTCCCTCATCCAGTGAGGATTTTCCCTGGACCAATAGCGGCAATTTTGACGATTAGCATGACCGTGAAGCGTAAAGGTATACTCATCAGAAAATAAAATATGTTCTAATTGGATCACATTGTTATCTAACACTGTCATCATTTGTTCACAAAAATACGTTCTCCTGTCAAAGTCGTCTTCCATGAGCTCCTGAGTTGGTATAATTTTATAGGGATGCATTTTATTTTCTTTTAATGTGCGAGTAATCGATGAATGGCAAACATCTAACATTGACGCTGCTTGTCTACTAGAAGTATGCGGGTTTTCTTCAAACTCAAGCACAATATCCAGTTTGGTATCATTACTTACTGCATTCGCAGCTGCTTTTTTTATTTGCCTTACATGTCCAAACTCGCGAAACTGCTTTTCTATTTTACTAATTGTTCCTTGGGATATAGGCGGCAAATTTGAATGAAATAAGTGAGCAACTTCTATTTGTGTCCGTGTGTTATCTCCATAACCAATCATCTGCAGAATTGTTATTTTGTGCATTTCTGTTAAATGAACCATTTTGCTGAAATGTAGTTAACGAAATTCAAACAGTTATGACACTGACAACACTTTGCTAAGGCAAGGTATTTTAAAACGAAGTACAAGTACAATTAAAGATTTTCACTTTATTAATTTATTATTATACACTGAACTATTGTTCAGCAAACAAACTATTATGTGAAAATCTTATTTTAATTGTAAACAAAATTATTAATCTAAAAACATTTAATATTTCCGAAACAGTCGAAGGTGGGTATAGAATATTGTACATGAAATATGTCTGGAATTTTCTAAAGAATCCAAAAATTTAATATTTGACAGGGTGTTGTATTTAAAATAAGAAAGTTGGTATTGACCACTTTTACATGACACAGCCTGTATATAAACTTTTTATTAAGAAAAATACGCAGCTAAAAATCCCAATCGACGTGTCCGAGCATTTTTTCGAACACCCTTCCATTTAATTATTATCGAATTTATTCCATTTGGCTGATACACACTGTATACATTTTCTTCTAATTAAATTTTTTTTTCCGTTTTCAATATAACAATTAAGAACAGATATAAAGAAATAGTCCAGTATATAATTTTTCGAATTGAAACAGCGAAGACTGTGATCTAAATATAAAATATTGTATACTTGCCATATATTATTTATTCCACAGAAAATTGCGATCAACGTTATTTTATGTGCAACGATGCACTCCTTGCTTAACGAAATGAGTTTAAGACTATTTTTTAAAATGCAAAACAAGTTGCAGACAAAATTGCTTTCTTATCAAATGAATTTAGCAATTCATATAATCTCCAGTGTATCGAGGAACTCGAAATTAGTATATCGAATAACCTGTGACGTTTTTGGATATTCTAGGTACGAGAAAACTATATCAAATCGTTATCTTATTTTGTTCTTACTGTTGCTGTTAGAACAAAGCTAAGATACTAAATTCGGTTTGTATTTATTTCCAGTTAAAATATAACTAATTAACAAATAAATACGAATTATACATAACTGTTATACATTACATTATTAATTATTAGTAATCAAATAAGTATATGCCAAAATCTTGTAATTTATAGTTCACAGAAAAAGTAAGAAACGAACTATTTTTACGCATAAACATTTTCTTATTTAATAATGTAGTAAAAGAAAAAGCAGAATATCTACAGGGATGCATGATAAACGTCCTCGAATATATGTAAAATGCTCAAAAAAATTTCATAACTACAAAACACAAAAAACAGATAGACGGTTTGGATATATAATGATGAGATATATATCAACTGTTCATATGATATATTCATATGAACGGTTGATAATCGTAGATTATTTTAACTAAGATTAAGATGCGTAAACTTTAATCATAAGAGAATACAAGTATTGTATATTGGCGGCAGTATTTTACGAGGCCACAATAGCAGAACGTTCATGAAGTAATTCTAAGCTCTTAAAAATATCTTTGTTTTGGTCTGTAATTAGTCGAAAATCTTTTACCTTTCAAATATTTTTTGAGTTTTGGGAACAAATAATAATAGTCTGACGGCGCTACATCAGGTCGATAGAGTTGGTGGTTAACTAATTCCAAACCAATTTCATTAATTTTCGTAGTGCAATTAACTAGTTGTGAACAGGAGCAGTGTCTTGCCAAAACATTCGGCAAACTTTCCGTACTATAGAAACATTGCACTATTCCTATGAACGATATGAAACATACGTTTATATTCCAATTCGTCGATATTCTAAAATTAATCGTGTCCATATTTGACATATGAATTTCCCCTTTTAAATTCCGCATCCCAGGATTTAATAGTGGTGTATAAAGGACACTAATCAGCAAAAAATGTATCTTTTTCTCAGATATGATATTTATAAAAATTCACTGCTTCCTCAGCGTTCAACTTACGAATGTTAAACTTTAACAAGTTATTTATAAAACATCATAGGTGTAACCACAATAACCATATTAATCTTTGTTTACTAGAAACTTTCCATATCAATACCTCCTCGTAAGAAATAAATTGTGAAAAACTTCTTCTACTATCAAAACTCTGAGTTTGTGTCTAAATTATATGAACAGATAAATTTAAACATTGCACAAAAATTCTATCAGAAACTTAATTTTAATACTGTTCGTTAACTTCAATGTATTAATGTGTTGTGTGTGTTAATATGTGTTAATATGTGTCAATCAATGTGTTACTATTATATATTCCACAACAGTTCAGAATATTCCAAAATGAAGTAATTTTAAAATAAAAGTATCGATCGAGAGTGCCATAAGTATGAAACTTCAGCAAATAACAGCACACAAATAGATTGCTATCTATAGCTTTCGTAAAGAAAATATCGTATTATTATAACAGAAAAAAGTCATTTAACTACTAAATCAAGTGTTTCTCAGAATTCAAACATGGACCTACGACTTTTTATCAAATTCAAATGATCTTTCGAGTTTCAGTGTAATAAAATGTCTTGTTGATGATTTAACGATTTTTGCACATAAATTGCACTGACGACCGTAAATTTTTGTAAATGCTGACCGACAATAATGTATAACAATTTATCTCTTGATATATCGAAATGTCAGTACTAAAAATTAACCTCGATCTTTACTTGACCTAAATCCAAAGATTCAGCGCGATGTGTATAGTTTTGTAGCTGCAACGAAGTGTCAAAGTCCACGAGCTAGTTGAAAAATGGAATTAAACCGAGAACATTTTCGCGGAATAATTTTACGACGACGATTATCTCAACAGCATGCATCGCTGAGTTAGTTTCTGTTTTCGGCAATGAAGCGCCACATCGGTCAACAATTTCTCGTTAATATGAAGAATTCAAACGTGTCTTAGCGACGATCCAAGACTACATTCACAAAAAGGCAGTCACTCAGGAAAACGTCGATGCTGTGTGCAAGATCATCAGCGAAGATCGACATGTGACGTCAGATTAAAGCATTATCGGGGATTTCAAAGACTTCAGTTCAAAAAATTTTGCGTAAAGAATTGTGTGTAAAAATATTAATTTCCCGTTGAATACCGCATCTATTGACCGAAGAACAGAAAGCAGCTAGGGTGAATTGGTGTCACTAAACTCTCTAAATCGCTTCAAAGCTAGAAACTCTGAAAACGTGTACAACATTGTCAGTAGTGATCTGTTTGGGTATTCCAAGGTGAAAAAAAGCCGACAAAAGTCATCCGTTCTTGAAGTGTCTCCAGGTGATGTAGCAATAATTCGTCTACAAGATCAAGCAACTGTTGCTGCCGATTAGTATACAACCATTTGTTTGCCGTAAGTCGTTGCTGAGCTTCAAAAAACCAACGGCAAACGACGGATCATTCTCCACCAATACAACGCAAGTTCGCACACAGCATGCAAGACAAATGAATTTTTAACGTCAAAACGTCGAATTGTTGAACCATCCTCCGTACAGTCTGGACCTAAATTCCAGCAATTTCTTTACCTTTCCGAAAATCAAGAACAGACTGCGTTGTCAAAGGTTCCAATCATCAGAAGGAGTAGTTAATGTCTTATAAAACGCAATATTAACTGTACCAACAAACGAGTGGAACAGCTGCTTCCAAAGTTGGTTCAAGCGCCTGCAAAAGTGCATTAATCTTCGGGGAGAATTCTTCGAAAAACAATCAAATCTTTAAAAGCTACTACTGTTTTGTTCCAGTTTTATATGCAAAACTTAAAAGACAACCCACGTCCCTATAGATTCATTCAATGCTACGATACTTACATGTTTTTATTGAATAAAGGATTTGAAAGTTTACTTTGAGTTAAATTTTGCTTTTACTAAACATGTGTGTTGTTTCCACTACTCTCCAGATATTGGGCTTTATAATTAGAAACATTTCGTCATTCCGAATCCTAATAATAAAATGCTTATTTTGTATCTACATAGGTCCTAGGCTTCAGTTTGCAAGTTTGATCTGCTATCCTTTCTACAAATCCCATAATTTTTTAGAATATCTTTGCTCTAAAGCTAAAAAGATTTATCCTTCATAAAGTCAACTATCGCCCTTTACTTAATGTGAAACAGAACCTATTCAAGCTAGGTGATTCAAAAGGCTAAAATTGTTTAATAATTTGGTTAATTTCAAGGACAAAAGCGCTAATCTATTGTTTCGTTTATATTTTATAGTAATGTACTTTGTTTTTAGACAAAACAACATTTTTTATTATTCTATGAAATCCTGAAGATATATATATATATATATATTCTCGGGTTCTCCGCGATGTTGGACGGAAGTTCTCGAAAGAATCGGCGTCTCGACGTTTCGATGGCATTTTAATCATCTTCTTCACTACGTAACAATTCCTGAAGAAGATGATCGAGATGTCTCGACGTTTCGATGGCATTTTAATCATCTTCTTCACTACGTAACAATTCCTGAAGAAGATGATCGAGATGTCAGCGAAACGTCGAGACGTCGATTGTTTCGAGAACTTCTGTTCAACATCGCGGAGAGCCCGAGAATATATTACTCATATTTACAACCGCGAGAACCTTCGTTCGAACACACACACACACAAATATATATATATATATATATACATATATAAATTAAACTCTTTCATTTTAATAATTTGTCAATTTTTTATTTAACAATATAGTCACATTGTGACATTTATCATAATACTTTTGCGAGAATTCTCAATATAAGAAATTTACTTATACTTTTAAATAATTTAGATCAGCACATTAATGCGCTGAAATGAAGTTCACGATTTCTGATTTTATTTTGTATTTTGTTATTTTTTACTTTGTATTTGATAGAAATATTTTTTCCTGGCGTTGAATTTTGAATTGGTTATATAATCTTCGTTTTTTTTTAATTTGATCTTTTATATGGATTGTTAGTAATTTGTCGAGATTTTCTATTATTATTAATGTTGAACAAATTTTCGAATTGGATAGGTGCAAATTATAGTTGATGTATATTCTAACGTGAGAAAAGGGTTTAAAAATTTATTTACGCTCGCCGCAGTTAACAATCCATCTTTACGAGTCATCTTTTTGTCACTGGCATGATGTAAGCTATTGGCAATATCCCAGTTTTTTGTCATTTGCTTTATTTGTGTTTTAATAAATAAAACTAGCAATTTATCTTTGAATTTTTTTATTTCTAAAAGGATATAAACTATTAAAGACTTATTCAGAAAAACAATTTGACTTGATAGATGCCAAGTGCAGTAATATTTCTATCTATATCTGCGCCTATTTAACAAGATTTCATCGTCGTCTCATATTAACAGTGTGAAATAAAAATAAATAAAACAATATTCCTTCCTATTCTACTGTAAAAAGACGGGGACATTTCAAATGAAAACAGAAACTTTTAAGGATGGAATAAAATTTAATCCATGGTAATCATTGTTTAAATTTAAGATTAGCAACAATGTCTAGTCTTTAGACACAACTATTCGCGCTATGTTTCCCAACTATTAAAAAATTAACGAAATTAGTATCAAATTGACTGCACATTTTGCATCAATGAAAAGCATATCTAAACGTGATATTAAAGTGCATTATGATAGGAAGTAAATTTATAGTGTTTTACTATGATCCATTATAAAGAAAAGAGCTTCCGCAGTAACGATAATTTAGAGATTCCATCCAAAAAGATCAAAGTGTTTTTGTCCATTAAAAATATGTCATTCGTCTTTCAGGGTTGTGACAGAATTTTGTCGGTGAATTTTATAGAAAATATGCAATTATTAACGTCTGTATAGACTGAAAAATAAATTGTATGAAGTGATAAACAACAGGAAAAATTCATGAAAAACGTTCGATAATTACATGACCATGTATTTGGCCTCCTATTGCTCGGGACATCATTGAAGACTTGATTTCAACAGCTACATTTATATTTCTCCTAACAAATCAGACTAAAACATAATGATTAATTTAAAAAACAGTGATTGAAAAATAACAAAATATTTACTCGTGAATTTATGGTGTCTATTGCCAAGAAACTTTCAATATTACGAAAACTATTAATATTGAAATAACATTGGTAAAATAAAAATTGTACTTAACACGTTAGAAACATTTGTCTTAGTAATTAATGTGGAAGTATATTTAAACTAACTATATATACCACAATATTCCCTAAAACTATAAATTCAAAAGAGGTATAAGTATTCTATTTTAATTGATCACAATGTTCTAAGTATTCTTCAGTTTTTTTAATTGTCTACTTCAGTCGACTAGACCAACTCTTTTAATTATTTGAAATGTTGCACAGCGGTTCAAACTTCTATTTCTCATAAAATACACTAATATATATATTATATATATATACATAAATGTATAATTAAATTACCTAATTTCAAAATATAAAATAATATTTTTATATTTTTATAAAATTTATTGGTTTAACTATGTTTCTTGGAATACCCTTAACGAACTCTAAATAAGCTTATAGATAAGTATAAATCATGCATGTAAATGTAACAATTAAATTAAATTTATTGACGTCTTGATTGCTATTAGTTACTTATAACAGCATATTGCCAATTTTCAACTAGCACAATTTTAAAGGATGTTATTTCGTTACTTCGCAAGAAAGATTTGAATAATCCAATTAACAACAGATTACAATACCTATCTCGCCTTATTTGGATTGAGCTTCGACAAAAATGAAAATAATCGAAAAAATTGAGATAATTGGTTTGTTCTTGTTACCGTTTCTAACTAGTTCAAATCGATCCAAATAATCCCTACTAAAAGTTCAGTGTTTTCCATAATATTAGGATTAATAATTACGTGCTCTATATTCAACAATGCAATTCAATTTAAAATGAAGTAGTTTTTATCTGCTGTAGCGCTTTTTACGTACAAATATAGGAAAAATATTATATATTCAAACAAATTGTTTTTGATTAATTACAAAAAAGTTTAATTAGTTCATAAAAAATACCATTTAGTTTTTTGTCTCACCAATAATGTTAAGGATTTAAACTACTAAAAAATCATAATATACATATTTTATGTTTCATGGATAGACCAATCAGTGTTATTAATGAACGAATAATCATATCATTACGATACAGAAAAATAGTGAATAATCTTGAATTGATTTAATCATTATACATATTTTAAGCTAGTGATCGGATTTAATGTTTTGTGTTAACGTATAGTCTTCAGATGCACAATATATTGCCTTTATCTAATAGTGATTGTATTAGTTACAAATGACATTAAACTAATATGAAGGCATGACCAAAAGTTTTGAAATTGATTGCTTGCATTTCAAATCTAACTTTTAAGTGGATGAACTGAACGAAATAAAGAGATAGCACATAGGAAATGACGTGTAGTCAATTTATAAAATATAAATATCTACCCTGCCCTGTATAATCCACGGTGCGAAAAATATGTACAACATTTCACCAATGAATCATTACTCAGCAAGTTGAATCGATTACAAAATACTATGAATGACACAATATTCTAATAATTAATTTAAAATACCATATAAAATTACATTGGCAGTAGTTTCGATTATAAATCTCAAATCTTTGTATCTCGATCACTTAATTATTTCCAATATCATCGCTCCTTCATCTATTCTACAAAAATATGAGTTTAGAAAGGTGTGAACTCCATCTTTTCACCAAATTCAAATTGGCCCACTGTAAAAATGTTACGAATAAGGTACAATTATAAATTTTAATTTAATAATAGAATTGTGTCGTGGTACCTTCCCGACAGAAGCAGATAGTGAGTATATCCGATTCGATAGCATGCATTCGTGATACTTCGATTGTTGCTACACGACGACTCGCCCCTGATGGGCAGATACGGCTACCCAGCTCTATTATTAATACTTTTCTATTTAATTTATTCATGACGAGCTAAAGTTGTAAGTTATTTGTTAATTTTTTACACTTTTTATATTTTAAATATAATGAGTCCAGAATATTCTCTTCTAGAAATAGCAACTAAAATTCGATATTAACGTTTTACTGTTACAGAAGAAATATAATTTTTTAATAGTATTTAAATGAAAATATTTTTATTCCAGGTGGATGTTAATGATCCAAAAGACAAGGAATTTCGGCCTTATTATATAATAACAATAAAAGAATTGCAACTTACAAAGGTCGTTGTCAATAGTATTTGTAGTCTTTATTGAAATTCGTATATTGTTATAGTAAGAATGTTGCGTGCTTTTTCAAGAGCGAGGCAGTTACGTTGGTGAAGTAGTTAAACCCATGGACAAAAAAGTGCTTGTTAAGGTTCAGCCAAAGGTATTGATAAATTAATAACAATATTAGATAAACGATGTTACACCTAACTGTCATATGGCTTCAAGAAAAGAAAGTTATTCGGCACAGAAAATTTTACCTAATAAAGTACTACTAATAAGTTTAAAACATTAGATTTAGATTATTATTGAAGATTATTTATTTGGCAACTTTTTAGGTTTAATTTACTTACCCTAGACAAAAAAATAAAGAAATAAATAAAGTGATTGAATTAACCGTTAAATATCCAGAACCCTTTGATGCCCTTGGACTAGCTCAACCTAGAGGTGTATTGTTCTATGGGCCGCTAGGTACACGTATATGTATAGAAAATTTTATTATTATTAGGTTTCTCTTTCTTATATGCTACATTTATAATAATTACATTTGACCCTAAACTTATAATACATGCATTATATATCCTACAAAGTATTGTATTAATAATGAAAATAGAATTCGTTATTTTTAATTTTATATATATATATATATATTAATCATGTATTATACACTGGTTATCTTACTATCATTTAAAAGTAGAGAATATCCTCTTGGCTCAAGTTGTAGCTCACTATACCTATATAGTGTACATTCATTAGATTGTCTGGCTACAAATTAATACATTTTTGAGTGAAGAATCTGGTATGGATCGTCAATTCTTCGTTATGTTTAGATATTTATGGACTAATTTGACTTAATCCATTCTTTTATAAAAATCGATATTAAGCTACAGAACAAGTTTCTGCATTTTAAATTCTAAACATATCATCCAACAGTTAATTGCCAGGGTTTAGTGAGAAGTTATAATATTGAACACATTTTTTGTACTCAACATCATATAAAATAATCAAAAGTTAGGTAACTAAATGGAAGCTTTCCTTAGTTCCATACTTCCATTTTGTAGTAGGTATTACGCTGTTTCTTCAATCATCTTTATGAGAAAAAATTATCAAATTTTATTCGAATTTGATACGAATATTAATCTAAATATTTTCATTAACTATTTGGACAAAAATTCTTTGTTTTTCAAAGAAATAAGAGATAAAATTATTTGATTTATATTTAACATAGTTTTGAAGATTAACTATGTTTTTTTAGCTTTTCAAGTAAAAGTGTATCAACAACTTCTATCAATGGCTATTGAGTCAATTAATAGTACATAATTTCATTTTAAAAATATGACTAAATAAAAATAATAATAAAAAATAATAATTTTCGTTTACAATGTAAACTCGAGCTTGGACAGCTGAACTAAAAATGGAGAATTGTCAAAGAGGCAATGGCAATTGTTAAAGAAGACATTAAAAACACAAAGGTAGAGGAAGATTAAGAGAAAATGGAAAAAAATTGTCAAGGAAATTAAGGAGATGAATACATAAGAACATGTTACTCTCGATATCCTCGCGGACATATGATGAAGGTATGGTTTTTCAGGTTTTCAGCCACGTGTACGTTGTTTCCTGGATAGGATTATTTTCTCGACGTTTCAACAAGATCGAACCAATCATCTTCCCTAGTTAGTGCGTCGCTGACTAGAGATCGAGATCGTACGACGATTTACAGCACCTTCGTGTAAGAAGAACAAACATTTTTAGCAGCCGATCCTTCGATTTCGGGGCATAGCCTCTTAGAAAATTTGCGAGGCATTTATATTCATTTAAGTATTTCGGAAACGATACCGGATATTAAATATTTTTTTGGAACATAATTTGAAGTACATTATAGTTCTAGGGATGATGGAAACTATTTTTGGAAAAAATAAATAAAGAACTAGATACTCCATAGCCACAATTTTTTTATAATTTCTGGTTTTTATATATTAAAACTAGAGTCACTTTTACATAGGAAACGATGCTGTGTAACAAATTTAAACAGCTAATAATAATAACAATTAAATATTGAGAGGAAATAAACTTCCCCATGTTCTAACGAAAATGCGCAAAATTTGGTATGCACGAAGAACGAAGAAACATAATTATATTTTTTTATTTATTTATTACAATTTCTTTGGTGCAAATCTATGTCGTCGTTCAAAAAAGTCACACAAATCTTTCCATAATCTACAACCAAACACATTTAATTATAATAATAAAAACAATAATATTTCTTCGTTACGAGTTACAATCTAGTTGCACGATAATGTATATTACAGAGCTCATGTATGATATATTATTAATAGATCAATTTATATCTGTATACACATATACACAACTACACAAATAATGATACATGCCATGTGTAGCAACACAATTCGAGAGCAACAACTACAGCGGTGAAAAGTAAATATCTATGTTGCTGTTAATATAATGAAAACATGCTTTATATAAAGGTAAGCATTATATTTGTTGTCACATGAGGGCAGTGAAACAAATCGTTCGATCTAGCTTATAATCTTAGAATGAAGAAATTCATTTTTTCTAATAATTTTGGAGCGTCATTACCATTATTAAGTTAATTAAATGAAATCCTTACACAGGCTTTATTTCGACGTAGAAGCAAAGAATTCGCACCAAAACAGTTCTTGACGATTAAAGCCCTGGGCTGTATACATACCGGTATACTTGAAGTAGAGATATATTAGAAATGTTTCTCTGGACTAATTCCAAAGAACGTATTTGGTGTGCATGTACAGAAGACCAAATCAACGAAGCAAAGTTTAAAGCACATATAAGAAAAATAAGCGGATAATATGGCATCCGGCAAATCAAAGTTAAGCTACTTTTAATTATAAAACTCTTTAGACTAGAGTTAGTAATGTTTTCGATGTGAGCAGAAAAGGACAGTTTAGAATCAAACATAGCGCCAAGATTTGCAATATCGTCACGTCGCCGTGAGAAGGAGCCATTTAGATTGTAAGGACGAAGTATGGTATTCAATTTTCTGTAGAAGATAAGTACTACACATTTAAAAATATTCATATTAAGTTTATTTCTATTACGCCAATTATGTACAATATTTATCTGATCTTGTAAGAACTCACAATCACCAGCCAGAGTTACCTGCTGGAAAAACATTAGATCATTGATAAATTATAACTTGTGACACTGTACAGCACAAAGATCTTTCACGAAATTTAGAAAAAGCAAAGGTCCCAAAGTTCGTAATAGGAATAAGGGATTCGAATGAAACCCAAATAGTAAACCTAAAGCTTCTTGTCAACTAAATATGAAGATATAAGTAATGTTAGTGACTAGGCAACTTTATAGCTTCAAATTTATTGTGTAGTATTCGATAATAAATACAATCAAAAGCCTCGGTCAAATTGGTGTAAATAATATCCACTTGGGTATCGTCAAAGGTAGTGAACAAGATTAATTAAAATTAGTTGAAGATGGATGCTTGCTAACGAAACCATGTTGATAAATAAATGTAAGAGGTTTAAGTTTCGAATAAATACAACAGTAAAGACATCTTTCAAAAACTTTGGCAAATATGATAATTACAACAATTGGGCAGTGATTTTTAATTAGATCGATATCGCCTTTTTATGAACACGAGTAAGTTTTCCAGCATTCCACAAAAACTGAAGTCTTCAACGGGAGATTAAATAGAAAACATAAAGATGTAAGCACAATCTTTTACCAAAAGAGAAGTTAATGATTTTTATTGTTTTATTACGTTTTAGCGGGTATCACTTAGTTTGTAATATTAATATGTACTAATTCCTTTTTATTATCAATTTTCTTATCTTTCTTATAGAATTTTGGTATAATTTTTCTTTTTCTATATGCTACGTCTCTAATATTAATCATATATATATATATATATATATATATATATATATATATATGTATATATATATATATATATATATGTTGTATGCATTATCCTGTAATTAGTACCTAGTGGATATTAAAGTATTACTATTATTATTATTATTCAAATTATGTTTCAAAAAGAATTTAATAGGTATGTAGTCTTTCAATCTCTAAGTTTCATCAAGTCTGAATTTCTCGGTTGTCGTTGTTTATTTATACGTAAATTCCATTACACCATATTCACACTACTATATCATACTATACTACATATACATATTTGTATATATGCATGTATAATTGTTCCTCTACTGTTAGTTTCACATATTACAAAACGACTTACAAAAAAAATTATTAATATCTGCAAAATACAATATTATCGTTCGAAAATAATGTGGTTTCTTCTAAAAAAAATGTTCTGAAGGAAATTCATGTATTGATATTAACTTTTAGGTGACTAAATACAGTATTAGCAAGAAAACTATGGCAGTAATGGTGTGTCATATTAAGTGAATGAATAAATGCTTTCCTAAAATACTTTTATAAGGTTGATATATTATTAGCGTAATAGATAGATATGCAAATTATTTGCGAATTTCTGATTTGATAGTTTCAAAATTTAAATGATGTAAACAAACACATCAATTATATTCTGAAACTAACAAATTCGAATATAACAAGGCATGTCTAAAACAGCTATTTATTTTTATGAAAAAATATAATCACTTCATATACCTTCATAGCCTTATTATATTAGAATCTTGTAAAAAGATAGAAAAACAAGTTAATTTTCTTGTACGATCATCGGGCGAATATTCACGCGTCTGTAGAAGTATGTTAAGAAGAATATTTCTTGCTCAGAAAATCAATCAATAATCACTGCGAATTATAGGAAATATAATGCAGTTAGAAACGAGTAAAAATGAGTATATTAAACCAAAAATACGAATAATACCATCTGAATATATACTTACGGCAGTCAAACACATACGTACATACATATAATTACTACAACAAAACTACTAACGAGCTAAAATCATAATTTTTACTCTATATTTTTAGGTCGGACCGTAACGATATAAAACTAGAAAAAGAGCTCTTGCATGTTTCATTAAAAAAACAAAAACCCACAATAGTGTGCGTTGTGATAATTCAAATAGCACACGAGTTTGTTTACACTTTTCACCTGATCACGAAAATCTTCAAACAATTGCATTCTCTCTCTCGCCATTTCGACAATACTCAAAAAAATGTATCTATCTACTTCATTCCACAAAATGGTGAACAATTAGAAAACGTGAGGAACGAACTTTCGCACAGCATTTTGCGTACTGTTATCTATAGGATATTTAAATTTGTCAACGTAACTTCAATTTCGAGATTTAATATTTTAAGTAAAAGTTTCGGCGATATACCTTTTGATTTTTTTAAGTTAATGCCAGTATGGCATTGATGAAAATGATGATGAACTTATTAAATTTATATTAGTTATAATCAAAATTATTCTAATTTAGAAACCTAAGGTAATGTGATAATATGGTGCAAAATTTTTTTATGTCGATCATCATATCTGTAGATCAAATACAATATTAATAAAATACAGTAAATGAAATTCAAATAAAAAATTTAGACCTAACCAATTAGATCATTTACACAAAAATATATATTTATATATACGTTATTCATAAAATTGTGTTATCAGATTAGTTATCTTACAAATTAATTAGAAATTTTATTTAATTATCAATTAATATAATTATTATAGAATTATTCGTATATTACGTGTATATATAAGGTCTAGTAAAAAGAAATCCACTATTTTTCCAATAGATGGCTTTAGTAATCTGTATCTCGCGTTGTATAAGTGCGATCGCGTTCCGCTAGATGGCGTTCGAAAGATAAGATTTCGTACTAAACGAACTTCTCAGACAGTTTTGTGATTACTTGACTTAATATTGTTTGAGCGCGCGTCAAAGATGGACACCAGAAAAGTTAAAATACGCCATATTTTACAGTTTTTCTTCGATAAAGGCGAAAACGCAAGCCAGGCGGCTAAAAATGTGAATAGTGTTTATGGTCCTGATACTGTAACAGTCAATCATGCGCAATTTTGGTTTCGTCGATTCCGTTCCGGTAATCTTGATGTCAAAGATGCACCACGTTCTGGAAGGCCAATTGTCGAAAATATCGATAAAATAATGGAAATCGTCGAGTCCGACCGTCATGCAAGCACTGTTTCGATTGCCCAGGAGCTAAACATTGCACAAAAAACCGTTTGGAACCATTTAAATAAGGTTGGATACAAAAAGAAGCTTGATGTATGGGTGCCACACGAGTTAACGCAAAAGAACCTCATGGACCGAATTTCCATCTGCGAATCGCTGCTGAAACGCAACAAAATTGATCCGTTTCTGAAGCGGATGGTTACTGGTGATGAAAAGTGGATCACTTACGACAAGGTCAAGCGAAAACGGTCGTGGTCAAATCGTAGTAAGCCGGCGCAAACGGTGGCCAAGCCAGGCTTGACGGTCAGAAAGGTTTTGCTGTGTGTTTGGTGGGATTGGCAAGGAATTATCTACTATGAGCTGCTTGCCTACGGCCAAACTCTTAACTTGGACCTATACTGTCAACAATTGGACCGTCTGAAGGAAGCAATCGCCCAGAAGCGGCCAGCTTTGGCCAATAGGAGAGGAATTGTGTTCCATCAGGACAACGCCAGGCCACACACATCGATAGTGACTCGCCAGAAGCTCCGGGAGTTTGGTTGGGAGGTTCTTATGCATCCACCTTATAGTCCGGACCTAGCACCAAGTGATTACTACCTGTTCCTGTCTATGGCGAATGATTTTGCTGGTGAAAAATTCGCCTCAAGCTTGTGAAAATCGACTGTCCCAGTTTTTTGCCAATAGGAACGAGGGTTTCTATGAGAGAGGCATTATGAAATTACCTTCAGAATGGCAACAAGTTATCGAACAAAACGGTGCATATTTGACCTAAGTCGGATCATTCTAACTATGCTAAATAAAACCTTCAATTCAATGCAAAAATAATGGATTTCTTTTTACTAGACCTTATATATATATATATATCTACTCGAAAATACAAATCTTCGGAAAATAAGGTATTTTTGCACTATTATGTTATGAATCATGGACATACTCTGACTGTCAATATCTTATTTACATGGTCTAAAGGCCATCCTACATGAACTCGGCAGATATGTTTAAGTGTACATCGTTAACCTTTATATGGTAGTAACTGTACATCAAAATACAAATAAGTTCATTTCTGTCAGTCAACTAACATAATGCTATAAAACAACTCAATCCTACGTTGTCTACTATGATGCGCAACTGTACAACAGACTGTTGCCAAATGTTAAAGCTATGAAATACACAGAACTTTTTTAAAATAGTAATTCTTAGTGACACCATCTATTAAAAAAAATATGCATCGGTAAGGTAGATCTTTCACCTATGTTATGTCAAAATATCGTGACATTTGCATCATTAGAAGCAGAGAAATTGCGCGTAAAGTAACAGCGTATATTTGGCATTGGTCGAAAACCGAATTTTGAACAAAGAGCCAATAACAAGTTCTGTTTTAAACTCGGTAAATCGTATACTGAATCGTTTAATTTGATGAAACAAGTGTGTGGTGATTCGTGTTTATCACGTACGAGTGTGTATGAGTAGTATAAACGATTTAAAGACGATCGTACGGACATAAATGACCACGAACATCCTGGTGCAAAAAAATCTGGTTACGACAACATCGAACTTGAGAGTGAATTTATCAGAAATAAGCCGAAAGCCTCATTACATAGGCATGGAATTAAATGTTTCCAAAGATTCAATTAATCGCATTTTGACACAGCATTTGTGATTGAGAAAGGTTTGTGCAAGGTTTATACCACACAGAGACTTAATTAAAGACTCAAAAAAGGACGGAAACTTCAGATATTGTATTATAACTGGCGATGAGACGTGGTGTTTTCAATATGATTCCAGAAACCAAGTGTCCAAGCGAAGAAAGACCGAAAAAAGCCGTTTGAAGAAATGAAAAGTGAAGACAAAGTTGATTTGTTTTTATGATTCGAAAGGCATACTGCACAAAAAGTTTGTACTAACTAGTCAAACTGTCAAAGCTGTATATTATCTTAGTGTTACGAAGCGCGTTTTGGCGTGTATTCATCGTGTGCGCTCTCACTATCTCATCACTCGACGCTTATCACTGAATTTCTAACTACAAATGGCATTTTAACCATCAACCATTCACCATATTCACCGAATTTGGCTCCCTGTGGTTTCTGTCTATTCTCCAAACTACATTTGCCGATGAAAAGACAGCGTTATGCCAACGTCGAAGCCATTAAAAAGGCGTCGACAGCGATCTTGAAGGACATCTCGAGATGTTAATTGATCGTGCAAAACGTTGTATTGAAGCCAAAGGCGACTACTTAGAATAAAATAAATTAATTTTACCAGTATAGTAAGCTTTTGTCTTTATTTTAAAAAGGTTCGGTTTTCTCTGCGACAGACTGTGACAGTTTTGTGCAACAGTGAAAAAATTGCTGCTCGAAATGGCATACTATTCTGTTAATGAACACGACCTATAGTTGCAGTCCAAGTAATTAATTATTTTTATTCTACATTTATGTTACCTATAAAACAGACATTGTTAGTTTTACATTTGTTTTTTTGTTAAAAAAAATAAATTTCTATAACTATAACAATACATACATATGTTTATGGCTGAGTTGAATTTGTTACATATATCACATTTCCCTAACATTTACCTTTACGATTGTCTTTTTAAACAATCTCCCCCCGTCCCTCTCTTTCTCTCTCTCTGGAAATATTATAGTTAAATTAATTTGTTAAAATCTAGCAATTTGATACTTTGAGAAGGAAACGTTTATTTCTTGAAAAATATGCATGTAACATACTTATGAGTACTTATTCTTGGCAGTCTTGGCCAATAAAAGGGCTTCTGTAATTTCGGCGTTCTATTCATCTTCACTACTACGTTATGTTCAAATCTAAAGTTATGTCATACAACGCTGATTTCACTGACCAAGTACGTATGCATATAATCGAACGAAACACAAATTCATTACAAATTTTTCTTTTTATCACAAACATCATATCAAATCACGCATTATTTTTGTAAAGGGTTTTCCAATAGGGACTTGACAACTTTTAATTCAATTTGTGAAAGAACTCTTTCACTAATCATCGAACAGTCACTGTCAATTTATTCAGTAAACTTAACATTTTCATCATGGTAAAGTACACGAACGAACAACGTCTGCAAATTATAAAAATTTACTACAGAAATTCGGAGTCGGTGACCGCTACTTTAAGAGCGTTAACTCCGATTTTCGGTCGTAATTCTCGCCCTAGTAGACAGGCAATAACAAGTTTAGTGCAAAAATTTGAGTCTACATATTCGTTGTGTGATGTTGCCGTGCCAATGAGACAACGGGTTGGTCGAAGTGTCGAAAATATCGCTGCTGTTGAAACGTCCGTAGCAAATGATCCAAATCAGTTAATTCCACGGCGTTCTCAAGAGTTGGGCATCGCCCAGACCACTTTATGGCGAATTTTGCTTAAAGATCTTGTATTACATCAATACAAGATCAAGCTGACTCAAGAATTAAAGCCGATGGACCATTTGAAGCGACGTACGTTCTCCGATTGGGCTCTGGAAAAGATGCGCCAAGATGATCAATTTCATCGCAAAATCATTTTCAGTGACGAAGTTCATTTTTGGTTCAATGGGTTCGTCAATAAGCAAAATATGCGTTATTGGTCGGGTGAAAATCCACATGTGCTTCATGAAACACCACTTCATCCACAAAAAATAACTGTTTGGTGCGGTTTGCATGCCGGCGGCGTCATAGGGCCATATTTTTTCGTCGACGATAATGATCGTCACGTTACTGTGAATGGTAATCGTTATCGCGCCATGATTACCGATTATTTTTGGCCCGAATTGGAAGATATGGACTTGGACAACATGCGATTTCAGCAGGACGGTGCCACATGCCACACAGCACACGTTACAATCGATTTATTGAAGAGTAAGTTAGATGAGCGTGTTATCTCAAGAAATGGACCAGTTGATTGGCCGCCTCGTTCGTGCGATTTAACGCCTCTAGACTTTTTTCTTTGGGGCTACGTCAAGTCATTGGTCTATGCCAACAAGCCGACAACGTTGGAAGAGCTCAGAGCCAACATTGAACGCGAAATAGCAGCCGTTTCGGCCGAATTGTGTGGCCGAGTCATCGAAAATTTCGTCCAACGAATCGACCGCTGCAAACTTGCCCGCGGTGGCCATATGAACGAAGTCGAGTTCCATTCATAAATGTTTTGATTGTACTTCAACCCGATAATAAAGTTTTTGAAATATCTCAAATGGTCTGCATTTTATTTTGAAAAAAAGTTGTCAAGTCCTTATTGGAAAACCCTTTATAAAAAGAACACCGTACATTTCATATACATCGATTTAATAGATTAACCTAATATTTATAACGAAGAAATCGTATTAAGATTTAAAAAATCATTTGCATTTTTAATTAGAAGGTTTAAAAATTAAGAGTTTTTTGCACATTAAATACTTAAATACTTAAATTAATAAATTTGCTTTTTAAATTACATATTTACATATGCTTATACTATCAAGACTCGCTAATAAGCGTACTACCGAAAATGATTTTCTGCCAAGTTTCGTTGCGACGGTGGTCGAGATGTTTTTATGAATCCACGATTATGATCAATCTTTCCTTACGAACCTTTTTACTGGAGTTTAGAAGTCCGCTATGATTTGTTTTTTCTATATAAAAAGCGACAAGATCAATTTCTTTAATGTGGAACTTCGCAACAGTATATGCGCAAGTTATCCATACGTCCATATATTCTAACGTCCGATCATTCTTTTCGCCGAATCAACATGGATTTATTATATAATACACAATATGTGAGCGAAATATTGGACAAACAGGGAAAAGTTGATGTCTTGTACACCAATCTATCATATGCTTTTGATGTTATCTGTCACAGTGCTTTACTTTTCAAATTCAGTTCTTTTGGATTTGCTCCATCTATGAGTGCACAATAGTTTTTCATTGCGCAAGTTTGTAGCTAACTCTGAGGTTCCACAAATATCACATCTGGGTCTTTTATTTTTCGTTCTATTTGTTAATGATATCTTATTAAACATTGATGTCCTGTACTAGTATGTGCTGATGACATTAAGATTTACTATAAAATAACTACCGTTGAGGACGCTTATAAATTGTAAGCAGGTTTGGAATACATTGAAACATGTTGAAACATTTATCAACTAAGGCTGAATGTGAATAAATGTTGCGTAGTACAGAGAAAAGTGCACCATTGACGTTGGACTACAGAATAAATAGGTGATAAGAGTTTTTAACAGACAGTTTCAAATTAGAAACCTGGAAGTTACATTCGACCATCAACTGATATTTAGACCACATATTCTGGTAATTTGTTCACCTGCATATAAATCTTTAGGATTTTTAATGCGTGCTTTAGAGGTATTTGAGTATTAAAATTTCTTTGTTAAGCTCTTGTTATTACTAATATTGATATTATATGGTACCTTTCCACTGCCTGCTATTTGATCGAATACATAGCCGGTTCTTAAAATTTGTGTCTTACAAGATGGATGGAATATTTCCACCCATTGGAATCAATTAAGCAGACTTGCTCTTCAGACATGGAATGTAATCTCTTGTGGACAGAAGAAATCTACATTGTGCGAAGTTTTTGTGGAATTTGTGTATTACCGGACAAGGTTCACTGTGAGTTTCTTCTCTCACGAATGGCTTTTGATGTTCTTAAGATTTCTGTCAGGCTTGAAACCACATTCCAATTTACTGCGGTAAGGAGCGCCTATAACATTTTTATTTATAATTTGGGTCTAGTTTTATATTTGATACATAACTTTTTAATTGCCTTGCTGGTTAAAATTCGAGTGTTTGATTTATATTTTCATATTTTCCGGCCTTACTTATTTTATTTGTTTGTATTTACTTTTCATGTTGTTGCCTTGTAATAGGGAAATCCTGTTGGATAATACAGATTTGTTATTATAACATATTATATCAATATACTCATTTATGTCTTTTCTTCTGATATGCAGTAATCCGAATCATCCTTTGCCTAGCACCACCTTTTTATTATTTTTCAAAATAACATGTAAAAATTTCATAACGTAATCACCAGGGATGTTTATTATAAGATTTTACTTACAACAGGGTGTTTGATTTCTTGCGTCATGGCAAAGGTTCGGTTAATGCAAGATTTTCAAGTAAATGTCAAGGTAAGATTGATGGAGCCTGTGGTTGAATCACTTAATCACTAAAGATTGATATATAACCCCTTGCGACATTAATTTTCGTATTCCGCATACGTATTTCGACAACTAAGTTGTCATCATCAGCAGATAATTAAAAAGTGTCGCAAATGGTAAACTACGGCGAAAACTATCCGTACGAAAACAAACTCCGTACGCGATCCGTACCGTTAAGAACCAAAATGTACACTGAGTAGAAGTAAATGTCATACATAAAAGTTGCTAGACATTCTATTTTCAATCATTTGCTAGTA
This sequence comes from Dermolepida albohirtum, assembly GCA_031893035.1. Classification (NCBI taxonomy): domain Eukaryota; kingdom Metazoa; phylum Arthropoda; class Insecta; order Coleoptera; family Scarabaeidae; genus Dermolepida; species Dermolepida albohirtum. The sequence continues at coordinate 392,249 of JAVIWB010004791.1, read as the reverse complement.
TCAAAGAAACGATTGAACATCAAATTTTTAAGATTTAAAATTTAACAAAATACTAAACAATTAAACAGACAACAATTAATACAAAGAGTATAGCATTGTATAGTTAAAAAAAATTAAACCACTAGAAGTAACGTACGAATTTAACAAAAAAAGCCTGGAAAGCGAGCAAAGCTTTTAAGAAATGGTTGCTTAAATTCAACATTTTATTTAACGATCAACAGAGAAAACTTATTTTGATGTTTGTTCAGCACATCGCTAAGATCACAAAAATTAAAGGCCATATAAGGCTTATATTTTTTCCATCTAATATGACTTCCAAACTTTTAAAAACGGCTTTCATGGCCACCCAACCATCGAAAATGCTATGTGAAACAAATATTTTCAATTCTCTAACAATCTTTTTAAACTTTTCAAATTCAAAGTGCCCAAATTATCATTGGTTTTCTCTAGATTTAGAAATATTTCTGTTTATATATATTTATGTACTTTTGAATTTCAAAAAATGAAAACAAAGATAAATAAAATTAACCACGAAGATACGTCCTTATTAAAATTTAAGGAAGTATCTCACCGAATGAAATTTCAGCTTCATACTCGAACAAGAAAAATTAATGGAATATATTTTAAAAGACCGAATAGATCATGTTTAATCCTATCTGCACTTCGCTTGATTGAAAATAAAATATGATATCGTCTTTGATTTAGTACATTTAAAATCTACATAACAAAATCACATCTAAAGAAAGTTAAATATTTTTCGAATATATTGTTATAAAGCTAAATAAATTTTAAAAATATACTGGAATATTTTTTAAATAAAATGTTAAATACATTAATAACAATTTTATTAAAAGAGTTCTTCGTCCTTTAACAAAAATTTAACACTAAAATCTTCTATAATACATAACGTTTCGGGCTTCTAACTAGTTGACCTCGCCTACATACAATCCTGAATAGAGGATGTGGAAAATTATCGATTGGTATACAGAAAAGTAACAACAGTTACATAAAGCGTTCGCCGTTATGAGTTAAATAACTTAAAAATTACATGTTATTTCCTAATTTTGATGTATTTTTAATAAATCTGCTTTTAATACCTATAACTAAGAAAAATTTAGAATAAATTGTTTAAATATACGAGTAAATTTTTTAAACGTATACAAACATGTAATAGAAGTTCAATTAAAATGCAGTTTTCAAAAGTTGTGAATGTATAAAATCATCGGTTACGTATGTATTTAGTTATTTCAAAAACGTCTAAGTGCATATAAATTTCGCATAAAGGAGAATAGAATAATTAAATAGTCTGTTATTATTGAAACTACTAAATTTATTAAATAAGAAACACTTTCTGAGTTAACAATAGACATGTTATTTTTTGTAAAGATCATCCATATTTACATCCTTTGAAATAAAATCAAACGAAATATAAATAAAATCAATCAATAAAAAACACAATTACTGTAAATGAAAGAAAAGAAGAAGAAGATGAAACAGTGTTTATATATTGCTGTCCCTAGTATAGTAACTGTTAACCAATAAATGAAAAAGGATAGTTTTATCAACTTGTTAGTAATAATAAATCATTACTGCTCTCAAAGTTCCAAATATCTGAAAAGCTTGTCAAAAAATTTAAAGTAATTCAAATAGATTTCCTGATTTTAAATTTAAAATAGAGTCTTGTGAGCATGCAATAAATGTGAGCTCATAGAAAAAGTGATCAAAGAAAACTTCGATTGGATGTTTTAATCACTTAAACTTGATATATAACTCCTTTTCACATTAATTTTTGTATTCTGTATATGTGTTTCGACAACTAAGTTGTCAGCATCAATCATCAATCGTTTGCTTACTTTCCCACTAACAAAAGTGAGAAACGAAAAAAAGACTTGAACTTCATTAAGAATATCGCGAAATACGATGGTCGGAAATAGTCAATGGCTTAATTAGGAAGGCTTACATAAGAAAGACAATTCGGGATATCACATAAAAAGCAGCTGAGATAAGCAAGTTATATGTTTACCTTTTCACTCCTTGACGAAAAATTTGAATAGTGTTTTTAGAGCGCGGTTTTCAAGTTACATTTCAGTCCACTAACTCCATCAAATGCCTTTTAGGAAATCCAAAAGACAAAGTCGACGACAACAAAAAATCAGGAATTTACGGAATTAAATGTCTACATCGGCCAAACAAACCGATCGATAAAAACCCAGTATAAAGAACATACTGCACACATCAAATTTAATCGATCAGAAAAATCCGGTTTTTTCAAAACGTGTGGTAGAAAGTAATCATAGTGTAACCGCGAATTGTTTGCATTTGGTAAAAAATGTGTGTAAGTATTGCGAATTAGATACACATGAAAGCATGTACATTTTGAAGAATAACGGCCATGTGTTGAACACTGACACCACAACTCATCTCTCTTTAACTTCTTATACGATAAACAAGGGAGGGTGTAGTAAACGCATGCAGGTACTTTTTTTAGGATAATTTAAGACTAGAATACAATTTCTTTAAAAATTAAGTGAAACGAATATATGATACATTGTGCGTTTCGGTTTTCGACGGTACAGATCGTGTACGGAATTTGTTTCGTGCGGATTTTTGCTGTGTTACCAGGTGAATACAGTTTACTAATTGCTGACGATGACAACTTTGTTGTCGAAATACATATACAGCACCGAAAATTATTTTGTAAAGGGATTTACAACCTTAAGTGATTCAGTTAATCAACAACGGGCTCCATCAAATTTATCTTTGATTTGATGCTAAAAAATGTACAGCCTATAGGTAGGAAGCGTGATGGAGTCTAAGTCAATCACGCCTTAGAATGTTAATGACTGACAAAAAACTCATTAGACCAATCTAGATCTAGAACTTTACTCAGGAACACTTTTGCCCATTACTAAAGTACAAAATATGGAAAGCCGCTATACAGCTCCTGTGAAAATTTCGAGTGGCTACAATTTTTAAGGAGATTAAGAGGTCCTTCTAATTGTATTTATCAGGTTGGCACAACATCATAGACCAATATTGTATGGATTTTGGACGTTCAATACGTAATCAATAAAGAGAAAAGACTGGGAAGAAAATCTTATACTCTTAGTTTCTAAAGCTACATAAATAATTTTTGAACAACCCCTCTACTTTTTCTACTACAGATATTTCTCTCCAGTGAATATTCATTATTATTTAAATACTTGTAAGGAGCGTTTACTGGGTATGCATTTCTCTGAAAATATAGATGTAATTGTGACTATAAATGAGTAGTTAGCAGGACAAAAGATTTTTTCCAAAGCTTCGTCGTTGATGTATCAAATGTAATGAACCTTTTAGAAATTTATCCCAGTTATTCCTTTCTGTACTAAGGACGATAAATCTCAAACTCACATTAATAAATTAAAGTCATTTGCAAAGGGTAATGCCAAGCATATCATTTCTCAAAATATATCGCTAATAACTAAAAATTAAAGCTAGTACTAAACCAAAATTACTACCCCGAGAAATGCCAAAAGTAGATAAAAGTATTCCAGATCGATGACCTGTGTATGAAATACATTATTTGCTATAAATTAAATAGATGTCAATTAGCGGTTAAAAAGCACAATTACAGAGTTTCCATATTATTTAAAAACTATTGAATCACACTTACACTTTTAATTTTTGAATTGTATATATACAGTAGTGTGCATAAGTAACCACTTGCCAAATGTTCTCCATATTTAACATATTATTCTACTTTTACTCCCATGATAAAGTTGTAGGAATTGAAAATGTATTGTTAAATGAAAGACAAAGAAGTTTCTGTGAAAATATTCTTAATTAATCCTACTTGGGTAATCTATCCCTTATCGATGGTTATTTTTTTAACTGTTTAAGCACAGTTGATGCAATGTAGGTAAGTATATCACTGAATTTCCAAGCGTTTAGTTGAATTATTGTGTTTTCAATCATGAAGTACTTATTTACTTTAAATGTCTCTGATATTGTAAAGCAATACTGCAAGTAACAATTCATTTTAATCTATTATTCGTATTCTGAATAATTTCTCGAAAAGATAGTGAAATGCCTAGAATATTTGACGAAAATCGCCATTAGATAGTTTTTTCATAAACAGAGCTTAAGTCAATGACGAATTGCAGAAACAACGCAACGTTCTAAGCCTTCCATTTTTAAAATTATCAAAAAGCACGGAACAATCAGTTGATGGATAATAAAAAAATGGCGGGAAGGCAAAAAAAATTAAGTCATGATCAATATTTGCATTGACATCCTTGTGAAATAGGACGAAATCATCTAAAGAATTAACAGAAGGTCTTCGTAGATCGACAAGAATTTCTGTACATGCTTCTATCGTTCAGCGTCATTTAATTAAACAGACTTAGAGGTCATATTGGACGGAATCCAATACTACGCAGTGGTAGTAAACAGAAATTGTTGGAATATTCATGCCCATTGGGTATTGGACGAATGAGCCCAAATTTGAAATATTCTGATTCAGTAAGAAATAGTATGTTCACAGAAGAGTTGAAGAAGTGTATAATCTGAGATGGTATATCTGTGCAATGAGTTGGTCCATCAATTAAATTTATTGGAAAATTAATGTCAGCGAAATATTTAAAGATTCTGCAGCAACATGCTAAACCAGCAGGAACACAATTAATTGGAAATAATTATATTTTCCAGCGTAATAACTAATCAAACCATACCGTTAGGGTCGCTAAAAACAATTTAAATAAAATCGAGCAGCAATGAATTGCACAACTTCAGTCTAGCCACAACAAAGACCAAATTTAAATATTATCGAACATGTGTGAGATTATTTAGATCGCGCGACGCAGAACAGATGGCTAACTAATACCAATCAACTTCTTGATATCCTCTTGGAAAATTGAAATAATATTCCAGCAAAATTTCTGACAAAACTACTCAACAGTTTGCCCCAACGCGTGGGAAGTGTAATATCTTTTAAAGATTATCATACTATTATTATCTTTATTATTAATATTCTTCAGTTATATGTAATTATTTTTGTTGTATTTTTAATATTAAAAAAATTTACCATCCAATAAAATTGTGTGTGTGTGTATATAAGTATGTATATATAAAAAAATATCAAACCATACTTAAAATTCCTTGGATTTTTGAGTATGGTTTGATTTTTTCTATACTCAAAATCCATAGAAAAGAAAACTTTATGATAACTCGTTTTTTTCATTGTTGATTTAGTCGCTTATAGAACTTTTATTTTTATTCTGGATATTTTTGTTCAGAATTTTTTAGGGCATCCAAATGTAAATATTACGTTTTATGTTCAAAGCGTTCTTTTCTTAAATATATCTAAATCGTACTTTTTAAATTTCATTATAATAATCACCAAATTTGTTAATTTTACGAATTGTGTAACTTTAATAATTACAAAGTTGGAATGATGCCAACTTTAATTTGAAAACGATTTATGTACAACGGAGTTTTTTTAATGGATAAAATATCGTTTCGTATATTTATAAAAACAAAATAATTTTTGAATAATATAACTTAAAGAAATAATCAAATAGAAAATATTGAACTTGTTACTGGTCAGGCCAAAATTTATTAGAATATTTTTACATTCTAAGAGACACATTTTTTCATTAAGCAGTTATGTATAAAGCTTTTCGGCCGAATAACTAGAAAAATATTTACAAAAATTTAAATAAATGAAATAATAAAGCGACTGCTAAAAGACAAAAATAAAGCAAAAAAATTGAAACGACAAAGAGTTTCAAACTTAATCTTATTTACAGTGATATCGTTTTATACTTTTAAGAAGTCGAAAACAAATATAAATTATTAATGTAAACGTTCTCAAAAAATCAAGAAAAATGAAGCGAAGCTTTCGTAAAAGTAAGATTGTGATAATGGCGTTATAGATTAATACATTGGCAAGTGCTAACTGAAATATACTGAAGCTATGACGATTTAATAATAACATAAAACAGAAAATAAAAATAATGGTATAACAAGTGGAAAACAAGGAGAATCTGGACAAAAAAATAAGCACAGTGAAGCACTTTTGGCAATAATAAGAAGAAATACGTTTATTAAGCATATTAGCATAGTGATTGATAAACTCAATTTATTAATCTATTAGTGTACCAAAATAGTTGACTATGACGCAGCTACTTATTGAGGAGTTTTGGATTCTTGAACTTAATTTGTTATTATTTATTTTCAAATTGACAAAATAGTTTCATTTTTATATGCATGTTTCAGATGTTTCTATGGATTTGTCGTGATTTTGTACTGGTTTTATAGGCATCATTTACATTTTATCGTAAATCAACAGATCAGCCGACTTTATTAATAGAGGATGTTGATGATATCCAAGCTCATGTTGGACGAAGTTCAGAAAAATCTAAAATGTTAGCACAAACTGATCATTTTATCAATACTGTATAACTTAGAGGTAACTAAGTACATCTGGTTGTTTACAGTGTCATTTGTGATCAGCTTTTTAAGGGCACTCAAAAAGAAATATCACATATGTGCAAAGTTTTTGAAAGTATCTCTCCATAATGTTAAACGGAAAATACCTTATAGTAAATGGTTAAATAATTATTTAAATGATAATGAAATTTTATTTTTAACCTTTTTCACTGATTAATCATTGCTTCATTTATGAGAATACATGAATACTTAAAACTAAAGAGACTGAAAACTATCAATACACAGTTGCATTCGGTTAAAACTGGTATGTGAGTAGCAATATCACAATGGATAATTATGGGTTTTGATTCTATGCAACAGTTACCACAGTTTATATTTTTCTAGGCTTCATTGTGTAGTTATTTGATGTTGAATCAAATTATAAACCAAGGTTTGTGGTTTTCCCGATTACCTTAGCTTACGTAACACCTCTATACTATTATTTATTTGATCGAGTAATTAATAATATTTACAGAAGCTATTATCTTTACGATTTTAATCAAGTCATTCAGCACGAAACTCAAACTACAGAAGAAAACTTGCAATGTTTTTAAGAATACGAAACGAAGAATTAATTTATGTCTAATATATAATGAAAATTTCCACCATTCTGTTGCAAAATGGTGAAAATTTTCAGTATTTATTATAAATTGTGACAGCTATAGTTTTTGTTCTTAAAATAAAATATAATTTTTGATAGATTCGTTCTTTTTTATTAAGAAGCTTTTATATTCGACGTGAAAGTTATATGAGAATATTCAACTTATTTTATTTATTTATTATAATTTAAAACGCTACTAACATCATTGCAACAATACTAATTTAAATTAAATCAAAAATGCACCTAATTATAGAATCTCTCTATATCAATGAAATTTCTGTAATACAATTTTGAACATTTAAATTTAGTTTATTTTTTAACTATTTATTTACAACCTATTCCTATTTTAGAACATTAATTTAACCGATTTGACATCTTAACATCTAACATGTGCAGAAAGTTTTTCTCCTTTATTAGTAATAGTAGTATAGCTTTAGATTTTACTATACAAATTTGTTTATCAGATCCCTAGGTTTGACACATGGTAAACGTCACGTTTCTTGTATTGTTTTAAATAATTTACGCACTAATATATTTGAATGTTTAGTATTTTTGTTCCCTATATTTTAAACTATATATAGTGACCTCCGTTTTCACATTTTAGATTTTGAGATCTTCCTCTCGATTATATTATTTGGAATATTCCAGAACTAATATGTGAAATTTTATTTTGAAAACATTGGAGAATCTCTAAATTTAGAATTGCACGTTGTGCCTCACAGTTAAATTCCATAGGTCCATTTCTGTTTTAGTATTAATTTATATTTTAATAATTTTTTCTGTGGCAAATTTTTTACGATTAAGATATGTTTTCAAACATGATCATCCTCCTGAGCAAATATGTAACAACTGTGTAACTTAACTGGTATTCGAGAATTTCTTGTAGGGAATGTCATCAACTTCGTTGAATTTAGCTTTCGATTTTATTTTCTGAACCATTACTTTTTGTCGATAAATCTGCAATAAGCAACAAGTAAAGTACAGGATCAAGTATGTTACCTTATTCCTTTTTGTTTTTCAGGATACAAAGCAGTGTGTTCTATTTAATATTTCGCTAAGAAAAATCTATTTGATTACTAATATTTTAAAATTTCATGGAATAGCATACACACACGGAAAAATTAAAAATAAAATTATTAAAATGATTACAAATGCCTTGTCGTATCTGCTAACTTAATTATCGTTTATCGATGTTGGGGCACTACACAATATTTAAAATATTTCTTATCCATTTTATCATTTACTGAATAAACAAAAACGCATACTGTATTAAAAATGTAAATAGATACTCCTACATCACATCGTAGCTATGGGCTGACTGCTAACATTCAACTGTCTTCCTGGGAATTCAAAATTCCATTTCTAAAAATGCATTTTTCACGAGTTTATACGTGAGATGTCTTTTAAGTTTTACATAGTGGAACATAGAGGGTGCGACTGGTCAAATGTCAGTACTGAAAATTAACCTCCATCTTTAGTTATCCTAAATCCAAAGTTTCAGTGCGATACGTGTAGTGCTGTAGCTACAACGAACTGTCAAAGTCGACAAGTTCGTTAAAAAATAGAATTAAACCGAGAAAATTTTCGCGGAATATTTTTTTATAATTTTTGAAGCCAATTATTTCAACAAGAATGCCTTGCCGTGTTGGTTTCTGTTTTCGGCGATAAGGTACCACATCAGTCAACAATTTCTCGTTGGTATGGAGAATTCAAACGTGGACGAATTAGTCTTAGCGACGATCTAAGAGCAGGTTCACAAAAAACGACAGTCACTCAGGAAATCGTCAATGCTGTTCACAAGATCATCAACGAAGATCGGCATGTGATGAAGAACAGAAAGCAACTATAGTGAAATGGTGCCAAAAAACTATAGATCGCTTCAACGCTGGAAACTATAAAACGTGTACATCATTGTCAGTGGTGATAAATCTTGAGTTTACTCGTACGAACCAGAAAATAAACGCCAGTCGTCTGTTTGAGTGTTCTAAGGTGGAGAAGAGCTGACAAAGCCATCCGTTCTCGAAGTGTCTGCAAAAAGATGGTCGCGACATTTGTCTCGAAAGCAGGTCATATAGCAATTCCTCTACAAGATCAAAAAACTGTTGTTGCCGATTGGTATACGACCATTTTTTTACCGCAAATCACTGCCAAGTTTCGAAAAGCCAACCACGAACGACGAATCATCCTCCACCAAGACAATGCAAGTTTGCACACAGCGCGCAAGACAACTGAATTTTTAACGTAGCAGAACGTCAAATTATTGGACTATCCTCCATACAGTCCGAACCTAAGTTCAAACGGTTTCTTTACCTTTCTGAAAATTAAGAAGTGACTGCGTGGTCAAAGGTTCCAGTCGCCAGAAGGAGCAATCGATGCCTTCTAAAACGCAATTTTGACTGTACCAACAAACGAGTGGATCAATTGCTTCCAGAGTTGGTTCGAGCGCCTGCAAAAGTGCATTAATCTTCGTGGAGAATACTTCGAAGAACAATCAAGTCTTTAATAGCTACTGTTTTATTCCAATTTTATGTGCAAAACTTAAAAGACAATTCACGGCAAAAGATAGAAGAATTGCAACACCGTAAATTCTGTATTTATGTAGCTAATTAAATTACTTGTTCATCACATTTTTTAAAATAATAGTCAATACAGATACAATATTTTTATTAGAGTTACTAGTGTATAAAGTAATATTGTAGATATCTAGGTGAATCTAAACTGAAACTTCAAAAATTACAACAAATTGACATTTGCAGTTTGGCAGTGACATTATGTACAATTACTAATATAATGTGCGATACATATACCACAGTTAGAGCTTGTTGTTAGTTCTAATGTATATGTATAATTGCTACACAATGTTCTTTTTTGCCGATATAGTGTACATGATATGGATTTATTCGTATTTTCAACGTTTTTATGTTTTATAAAAATTGTATTATGTGTATTATATTTTAAATAATATTAAACATGAATGTGTATCTCATACTACTCGTTAGGATATAGCAAATAACTTAAAATATTTTGCGGGTTTTTCAGAGGTTGAAGCGAACTTTTTGATATTTCGTAAAATATGCTACCAACTTCTTCGGAAGATTTTTGAAAGCTAGTATTATTGTCTTCTGCTCCACGTTACTGTACCCATTACAATTTAATAATTCGTGTCTATTATGGTCAGATAACCATAACTAGTTTAGAAGTATTGCTCGATAAGCAGCTAGACTTGCTAGACAATTGACATCTAGTCAATATCATGTTTCAATGGAAAACGGTCGTAAAAGCCTTTACTCAGCTAGAAAATAATTCAAATAAACAAATTACTCATTGGACGGTACAAACATGTATATTATAAAATATTATACTAATTCTTTAGAGAATAAGAGTTCTTCATTAGAAACAACGGATTTATAAATAGATTTATTTTAAGTGGTAACTCTGCCGGGTTTGTATTTTTGACATTCATGCTTGTTTGTATCACATTTACTAATTACGCAGATGCTTTACCAAAATTCACATTCAGTCGCGTTTCTGTACATTACCTCGAACGAAGAATGTCTTGTTCTAAAATTTGAATCACTATATAACGTTCCTGTGCTAGTGAAACAAAAAAATTAAAAGACGGAAGAAAATTTTACAGCTGTACATTCGTGTATCAATTCTTCGTTGGTCTCAGGTGTTAGGCATTGCCAACATCAGTTTGTGATGAATTTTGCGAAAAAATCCTGGCCTACGTTACTTACCAAATTACTTTAATTCAAGAACTTAAACAAAATGATTATTTGTTGTGTCCCAGATTCAGTAATTCAGTTTTAGAGAAATTCGAAAATTATCCCAAATTTCATAAGAAAACATATGTGGTGAAGTTTACTTTTAGCATAATGACTTTGTCGATAAGGAAACTTCCGTATCTAATCTGAAAATCAATCAAATGTAATACATGAAAAAGCATTGTATTCACTTAAACTGATTGTCTGGCATGCGTTTCATGCTGAAGGAGTCATTGAACCTGTTTTTTAACAATGGAGTTGAACTCTCAATATCGCTCAATATTGACTGGATTTCTTTTTGTTCAAATTGAATGCTCACGATTTGGACGATATGTAGTTTCGACAAGACTTCCCACACTACCAACCAAACAATTCACTTACTGAAAGAGAAGTGGTCAATTGATTATTTCCAGAAACAGATGAGTCAATTATTTTCTGAGTTTATGCAGTTTAACATTCTTAGATTTCATTCTATGGTATGTTAAGTCGTTAGTTACGCCAACCAACCTGCAACATTACACGACTGTCCAACCAACATTGAACTTGTTATTGCTGATATTGAACCAAATGTATGAAATGTATGAAAAAGTCATGGAAAATTGGGTTGGACGGATTCATTCCTGTCAGCGTTTCATGGAGGGCATTTAAATGATGTTATGTTTCAATAATAAACACGAAACTAAACTGAACTAAAAATTATCTTAAATTTTTCACGATATCTGTGCCTTAGTTTACAAACAAAATGTATCTCTTAATGAAAACCCTGCATTTGGTCTACAATCTGGATCTTAACATTAATATTTTTATATATATATTTATTTTAGAAAGTATATCATATTAAATTGTCAAGTTTTGTCAAATAATTACTATTTGATATAATTCAATTATTATTATCGCAGGAGTTTTTTAAAAATATATTACATAATCATAAATACAAAGAAATAAACTATCGACAGAACAAACATTGCTTGAAAATTAAAATTAATGCGTAACTTATTTTTCAGTTTAACAAAATAAATCTTGGAAAACTGGCTTACTTTCATATTTTCTGTATTTTACTCTATCAGTTTGAACGCAAAATTATAAACCACACAATTAACTGTAATGTTTTTCTTTGCGGTTTAATATATTTTAATTACTAACACACATACATATGTATGTCTGTACTTAATTGTTATAGAACTCGTACATTTCAAAATTGAAATTATTTCAAATTTATTTTAAAGTAATTTAATAGGCAAAATTTTCATGATTTCTTTTAAACTTAAGTACAATAGTTTCATATATCTTTATTTCTTGCAATAAAAATCGATCAAAAATATGTGATTGTGTAATGAGTAAGTTTTCTAAACAAAAAGAAATTATTAGATGCTAGGCCTGAACTATACAGCTATTATATCAATCTTTTGAACATTCAAATACTCAATCCTTCGATTAGCATTGTGAGCCTAAGCGTTATCATGATCCTTGAGGTAAAAAAAACATGATGTACCAGTTTGAATTAGCAGTACAACGGCTCTTCAGTACTCTAGTCGTGTCCATTAATTCCATAAAATATGACAATCATCTTTATGAATCGACTTTCTTTTCAACTCATATTTAAACGGCCAATTATTGATTTTTTCGGAATCATAGCAGTATACTCAAGTTTCATCATCTGTAATGATGTTGGACACTAAATTAAAGGATCCATTGGCCAAGTGATCTAGTATCACACGCCTTATTTATGAACTAAAGTCAAATTGTCGACCATATTAAAATTTTCTGTAAACTTACAGCCAAAAAAACTGATTCTACCTTTTTACATTATAAAACGGACTATCGGTGAAAGTAATACATTTTTATAACTATCGAAAATCTGTGCCTTTATATATAAGATATTGACTGTATGGAAGGCGCTCGAGATGTATCAATCCTGTCATGGTCAAATATTCGGTGCAGGCTTTGGTGCGGTGAGCTGGATCATTATCGTGATGGAGGAACCAGGTGCTCATTCTTGACTTTGGCCGCAAGTTCATCATAGATCCAATGACTTTAGGCAGGCACTGTTCAGTATACCACTTAGCCGTGACTGTCTTCTGTGTGTCCAAAATGACGCGTTCCACAATTCCACTCCATTTGAAAAATACAGCTATCATTTTCTTCTTTACAGATCGGGATCTTCTGACAACTACGGGTGTGTCCTCATCATCAAAGACCCAAACTTTGTTTTGAGCTTTGGTCGGCACATCGTAATATAACAGCCATGCCTCGTCACCTGTCACGATGTTGTACACATACCGAGTTTGTCCCTTATTAAACTTTTTTAGCATATCCCGGCACCAAGTCACACATCGTGTCATCTATTCTTCAGTCAGTCGATGCGGCACTCAGAGAGAACAAAGTTTCTTCACGTGCAAATGATCATGCAGAATCGAACGAATTGCTGGTGCATTTAGGCCTGAAGTATCCTTTATCTGTTAGTAGGTCACTCGTCTGTCCTCGCCAAGCATTTTCCTCACAGTAATAACGTTTTCTTCCGTAACTGACGTTCGTGTCCTTCCCGACCTCTCAGCATCCTCCACAGTTAAATTTCCGCTTTGGAATTCTCTATACCACCTGAATATCGTGGTGCGATGTGGACAAACATCACCTAGTGCAAGAGTCATTTCTTCAAAGCACTGATCTATGTTTAAACCACGCACGAAATTATAACGCAAAACTGCCCTTATTTCATTTCGTGACCACGATGCCATCGCAAGCAATTTACACTCTCATTGCTAATGAATAACTGAGCCCATCGACATGACGCGGCGGCTTCTATGCACGTATGAACATGTCTCAACATGCTGCAACAAGCAATTTCCTACGATTCATTATTGCGTCATATTGCAAAACTTCCCTAGTACCCTTTGTATATAATGGATTTTTTATATTTTTTTAAAATGTATTAATATTTATAAATACGTACATATCCTTCTCCTGTTGAAAATTGTAAATTTACAATAGAAAAAAAATGTACGTATTTATAAATATTGATATATTTTCAAAAAATATAAAAAAAATCCATCAAATAAAAATATGTTCATAATCGTTGTACATATGTTAAGGAAAAAACAAAAACAATTAAGTAAATAACTTTAATAATATAAAGCTAAGTGTTTTATTATCCTCAATAGCTGAAGACTCAAACAAAAAAAATGAAATTTATAATTAAAATTTTCAATATATTATCGATGTTCCAAACACATTTTCGATTATACGTATGTGTAAACAATACTGAATTTCATAAATAAAGGTATAAGATATGGACCAGTATTTATAAAAAACTTCCTTTAAAAATTGAAATCAGTGTCAGCACATTCATTTTTAAAGAAAGTCGATAATATATTATAAAAATTCCTGATAGTACATTAAATAAGATTTTAGGCCGTAGCTCAAAGTATATGAACTAATAAAATATGAACAATGAAGAACGTAGAGAACTTTATCGTAATTATCCGACAACTAATTTAGTTAATATTTAATTCATATATAATAAATGCAAATTAAATATTTGTATATAACGCCCATAACAATATAATAGATATTTAGTTAGCAATAAGGAAAGAAATAAGGAAAAAGGAGTTGCCGAACTAGGAAGATTTTAAGCGTTAGTAAAAGGACCACCCACATTATTATATAAAACTAAAGGTTAGAGTGCGAAACTATTTTTAAATATATTATTTCCGAATTGTAAAAGTACAGTGATAAGTAAAACTATAAAACTTTTTCGATGCATTTATTTCTTATGCAATCACGTAATTACTATTAAAAATATAACTTAAGTACTAACAAATAATTTGGAAATATTCTATTTCAGCTCTTTACACTAATAATAACAGTAACAATGCAAAAATACTTTCACACTCTCTATCATACATAAGAACAAAATTTAAATTCGGAATTGTGTAAGTTGCCGCCGATAAAGTTTGTCCTCGATTGAATGATGCACTTTGTACCAAACGAACTAATGCATTGCAATATATTCTAGTGAAGTATATATATTTGTATATGCATGCAAAATATATGTACATATGCATATAAATACTATAAAAAAAAATTTATTTTCGCTTATCTTCCTATAACTGTATTAGCCAATCTTGGTTTCCATTTGTTCAACAATTGGCTTTAATGCTTTTAAAACAAAATTTCAGACCATCAGCGATGCGGAAAAAAGCGCGTCAGAACTCATGAAAATAGAAAGTACCTACCCACATACACGATTTCCTGCAACAAACTAACATACTCAGTGTAAACGAGCGTTTAAAATTAAAACACTACGTGCAACGCGCGTTTTCACATATACAGTGCGGTTAAATCGAGAAGATGAAAATGAAACCATCATTCAGTAAAAAACTCAAATGAAAAAAATACAAATTAAATTAAAATATGTGATAATAAAACTATAGAAAGAGATTTTGGTTGCTTTTATCATATAATTCAAATATTATATACATAAATTTGAATAATAATAATTATTATTAATGTTCAAATTTATGTAGAATGTAATAATAATATTATATAAGTTTTAATGGGTGTGTAGGAAATTTAGTTGTAAACGACGAAGTCGAAATTAACAAACTTTTAGTTAAAACAGAGGATGTATTTTTCACATATATAAATATTGCACCTTCATTGCAATTTTAATATAGGATAGATTATAATTTTAATATAAACTTGACGATTTTTCAAGAAATATTTTTCAAAACGAAAACATTTGAAAATAGTTTTAACAATTAATAATTTTTCTACATTTATTTCCAACTTTATATTAAAATCATAGCCTACTCTAAATAAGAATTTTATTTTTAGATTTTCAATGTTCTTATTTCAAGAATATTTTATTAGTTTCACGCCATACAAAACATTAATAACGACATGAATTAAAAGATATAAAATCATCAAAAACTGTCACCAAAGATTATTTCAATTCTACTATCTTGTATACACACATAATTAAATAATTAAAAATAATTTACCATACTGTTCATACAACTGCTGTTACTTATCAATATTAATAACTTTTTGCTATCAAATTTTTGAACTGCCAGTCTTTATATTAATTTGCGCGCTTTACGTAACTGCACTCTTTCCACTTGTGGACGGTCGTGGTCCATGCTATAAATATTGCACCTTCATTGCAATTTTAATATAGGATAGATTATAATTTTAATATAAACTTGACGATTTTGAAATATTTTAACGATATTTTTTGAAAGTTTTAACAATTAATAATTTGTTACAGATTGCCAACTTTATATTAAAATCATAGCCTACTCTAAATAAGAATTTTATTGATTCGTTCAATGTTCTTATTTCATATTCTCTCAAATACAAGCATTAATAACGACATGAAGATATAAAATCATCAAAAACTGTCACCAAAGATTATTTAATTCTACTATCTTGTATACATTTAATTAAATAATTAAAAATAATCATACCATACTGTTCATACAACTGCTGTTACTTATCAATATTAATAACTTTTTCTATCAAATTTTTGAACTAGTCTTTATATTGGTTACTTGGCCAATGGTAAATGAAACGATATCAATTTTAATTGCCAACTTATGCACGTGCAATTTTGAAGCTTATTTGGACTTGAAAGACTGTAGTTCAGCACAAATTATTTTAAAAATAGATTGAAATTGAACTTCGTAGCATTTTAAAAGTTTTCATATTTGCGTATGGACAAATAACTAATATAAACAAGATTAATGCAGCCGTTTATATACATTCATACATACATACATTATAAATTTTAATTTTCCGTTTCCTTCCTTCATTGAATAAAAATTTTGTCATAATTTTTAATGGACATTTAATATTTTTATATGATTTCGCAACAATAAGCATTTAATACAAGAAATACTCGAAGACAGTAACGGTTTCCCTTAAGCGTTGCAAGTGTACGTAAGCCCTACGAAATGAAAAACGAATAACAAAAATGTAAATTAAAATGTTTGAAACGAGCGCAATTGAAACTACAATCAGACAGAGTCGAATATATATATTTCGACAAGCGTTGTGTTGCATTAGTTCTGCAACAAAAATGCTATTAAACAAATGCAGTCAAAAGTGTGTTTTAATATGTGTTTAAATGTTTTTATACAATTTCCTGGAATAAGGAATGACCAAGTAACCAATAAAAAAGAGCCAATGTTGAACGGGGGTGTGATTGTAGGAGTCTATAATTGTGAATGCTATTTTTTAAGAAGAAAGTAACTTATGTTTTTGTATTTGTGAAATACAGTCCTTGTGAAGACATCGAGTAGAGTGTTTCGCAGCTTGTCGATAGAAATTTACCATGAACCCATGTTTCATCACTATATGTATTTATATTTTTTCCTACTCAAGATGACATCTTAGCTGTCAAAACACTTATTTAGGATACAAATATTAATGTAATACAAATGCTCTTTACCTTCTTAATTCTTCAGATCTGCTTAAATAAAAATGTGATACTTATCATTATTTTCAAGAATTCTAGTTTTCTTAATTATTTCACTCCATTCTTACCTTCTAGTTGTTTCTGTAATAAACGTTATTGATTTGTGTTTTGGTGACCGGTTTCTCATATCGTGGTTATTTAAAAAGGGTGTACATAATTGACTTTGAAGCAGACTCAAAAATATTTCCAGAAAATGAATTGATGACATTAGTTGCGTAAAGTCATATCTTATATTTCAAAAGTTCATAGTATTAAGGACCAAATAGTGTTAAAATAATATATTCCTCGGGATTCAGTTGCATACTGCATTTTATTTCCCAGGCTTCTTGTAACATTACATCTCTAAAATACCTCTTTCTTGTACGACTTCTCTTATATTTTGCTTCCAAATTATTGCTAGAATACCTTACTTTTCCTGTGCTGGATGATTTTACTTACTCATTTTTATTCCTTAATTTTTTATGAGATCCTATCAAATCAGTTACAAACATTAAATGTAATTAATAGCTGTTCTGCCAACTCTCGGTCTTTGCCTGATATCCTCATTCTGTACAGTTATTGCATACACTAACAATTAGAATTTCAACTAATAACAAACATGCTTTTGATCGCTTGAGTGAAACCAATTTGTAAAACAGTTATTTACTATTTTTTAGAGCAAAGACTATAAACTCTAAATTTTATGAAAGTATAATCAAATCTAAAGACACTGTTTCTCATGGATTATGAGAGTTTATGTCAATGACACAATAGTGGATTCCTAAAACTATTTGCAGGTTCTTCTCAAATCAACAATTTACATTTTAGTTTCATATTTAATATATAATTATATGTCCTAACTAATCTGTTTCTTATAATTATTAGTATAAATAATAACCAAATAAACATAGCATAACATAATTTAATATGCGCTTCTTATATATATATATATATATATATATATATAAGCAACAATTGTAAAACTACAATAGAACAATTTCTACTGCCAAGTTTCGACGCTACACTTCCCCCACCTTGTGGCGAATAGAGCATTAACGTTGCCGACTATTTTAAAATACCCATCGTTTCTATTCCAAGTGTACGGTAAAAAGTTTTTGTATTTTAATAAACATTATATGTTTTGTACAATCCAAAATTGTTCTATTCCAGTTTCATAATTTAAGTGTTAACTTTCAACAGAGAGAAATAATCAAATCGAGAAATAGTGAATATTCAGAAATAGTAAGCCTGAAAATAATATATTTTATCTTGGTATATATAAACAGCGTAGAAGCACGGCA
The DNA here is from genome assembly GCA_031893035.1 of Dermolepida albohirtum. NCBI lineage: Eukaryota > Metazoa > Arthropoda > Insecta > Coleoptera > Scarabaeidae > Dermolepida > Dermolepida albohirtum. The sequence continues at coordinate 373,655 of JAVIWB010004791.1, read as the reverse complement.
TAATTTTGAAACTCCAAGGCGCGCTAGAATATTTCCAGCTAACCTAACCTTTCTGTAAATGCAGGTGGGCCGATAGTGGTCGAACAACACCGAGGACGCCCGAAACACACAGACCGGTCTTGAGCGTGGTCGAGTTGAAGTTTAGACTGTATATTGCTCCGTCGGACGATAGTTCATGCTGTATGTGATAGTGAATACTTCATGTGACATGTTGCACCACGCAACAATGACTACCCTTGGTCCCAATTAATCATGTGGTTTGAATCTCAGGTGAGTTTTCATTCATATCATTAAAAAAACTATTTGTTCAGCTAAAAATACCTTAGTTAGTGTTTCAACGTTTTCGTCGTCACTAGTGTACAAATAAAGTAAATTCTTTTCTGAAACGGCTAAAAAGTTTGAACTTATCCTATAGGAAAATGTACGTATATAAGATAGATTTTTGCATTTTGTACTGTATTGTTGCGTGAAAATCGCATGAAAACGATTTCAACGGTAAAGTGAGCTATCGAACGAGTTTTTTCAGCGAGCGTCACACAAAATTATTTCAGTTTTCAGTCAGAAATGTTTACTTTTGCGTTACACGTGACAACTGTCAAACTCGATCTAGTTACCTATGGTATCTCCGCATGTGTTTTGTTTTGAAACGGCGGGATCGCAGTGCATTGAAATGGTTTTATGCACAATGGACCAGTGGAATAGTGTTGAACGGTGTCGCGTACACTCACTGCGCATTGCGCACATTATTCGCTTGGGCGGCTGGACATTTGTCTTGTAGTCCAAGACGGAAAAGTGGTAGGGGCAGGCGCCACTCAGACAGTTTACTGTTTACGACGTTGCCCATGATTTTTCGCAATTAGTAGGTATAGATTATTTGTCGGAAAATTCGGTTAAACAATTTTTCTGCATTGACAAACGTATATATTTTAAATTTTCTCATACTCTAATTGACTAGTGCACGTATTTACCCAAGATTACACTTATCTTTTATTAAGTGTGTGATAAGATTACACGATTTATTGGCAACTTTTATTTTCTTCTATTACGCACAATTTTGAGGTTATGAGTTCGCTTTTGCGTGCATATTAATAAATACATTTTTCTCTCTAATTTTTTAATTTAATTATTTCAATTCAAATTGAAAATGAACAGGCTATTTTCTGAATTACTGTACACTTTATTTAAACAGTTTCGTATATAGTATTGTATGCAATACTAAAACGAAACACCACAAAAACTAGCGGAATTCTTAAGTTACAATAAAAGCGCGCACTAAGCATGGCCTGCTTTCTACTCAGATAGAACTAATACCGTTTTGTTAGCTATGTGTACGCTCTCCAACAAATAACCTAAAAAGTTTCCAATGTTTTACATTAATATTTTCTGTTTATATTTTCACAAAATATCTCTGGTTTTTAAGTTTGTTAAATATTTTACTTTTGAAAAACTTGTTCTTTTTTGTTTCTTTGTTAGATATTTTATTTGGAGTATTTCTTTGTTTAGATTGTCTAAAAATGTTTACAATTTCGCTTTTCAAATACTAATATAGAATTTAAAAAAAATAAGATTGACTTTTTTAAACCAAAAAAGTTCAACAGTATTGTAAAGTAAAAAAGTATAAATTATCTTTCCTTATTCTTAATAGTAAAAAATTGTTGGCATAGAATAATACATAATATAATAATACAAAAGACTGCGTTTAACTGATATAATCTTCATCTATATAATTTAATTGAAAATTGTATTGATTGTTTATGACTTTTGAATAGTAGGTTCTAAATAATACGGCTTGGTGTCGTTACCATGGATACGGTGGGCGTAACTAGTGTTATTCGTATTAGAATGACAGAACTTCATTCAATAACCCGCAACGTGCAACAAATATTTTTTTCGCAATTACATATAATTTAACTTGAAATAAAATTTATTGGGTTTAGATCAGAGTTTTGTTTGATTAATATTATTCATGTACTTAAATTGTCGAATGCTATAGCAATAATAATATTTTACGATAAACGGCAACAACAAAATTGCTTTCAGAGCGAAGTACATATATACGTATACGTTGGCAGCAGTGTGACTTTCTCTGCAGTTATTTTCTAGGCTATTATACAGGGTGAGTCAGCGATGTGTGACTTGACTCACTTTGTCGAAAGGCGTTTGAAAATACGCTACGTGATTCACAATAAGTTTTAAGTTTTTGTTGCGTACGCGTACTGTACGGAAAATCCTAAATGCTTGCGTCATTATTACCGATTAATTTCAGCTTTTTGATAGCAAATTTTATAAATCCTAGATTTGTATTTCTATGCAATAGTAGATTTTTAAATTGCAATTTTTTCAGGCATTTGAAATTAAGTTAAATTAATAAGGAAAAAAAGTATACAAATTAATATTTTGTATATAAAATTCGACAGTTTTTATACATTAAAGTCAAAAGTTAAAAAATAAAAACAACACAATAAATATTTTCTAATTTCCTATTGTAAACAAGTTTTTATTTGTTCCGAAGAAAATGAACTATCTCAAAAGTCACGAACATAATATAATTATTGTTTTAACCATGAATCCGAAAATTCTGTTTTCGTGGTAAGAAAATAATCAGTTGGAGACTTTTAGCTTGTACCTAATTCTGATGTTCTGTTAGATGCAGAAAATTTGGCATAGCATTTTATTTTGTAATATTGGCTTATACTATTTACATGGATATAAGTTGGTATTTACGATCAATCACAAATCTACTTGATTAGCATTTGACTACAACTGGACAACAATGTGCAAAATAATAGCAGTCCCTGCAAAAATTTTAAAAGTATGTATTTGCTTGCACGCGAGACGAAGACATCCTATATAATAGAATTAGTTACTATTAATAATACTTAATACTGCGTAATATATTCTATTTTTTTTTTAAGTTTTAATTCAGTTTTTGGGAGTATCTGCTTAATATACTAATCTATATATTAAATTAAAAGAATATTAATTAATATTCTGCAATAACATAGATCTATCATGAATTAGTCTGAACTTTAGTAAGAGAAGGAAAAATATACAAATTTATCCAAAATATAATAAAATGTTCAGCCTAAAATGATTATTAAGAAAAGCCCGAAAGTTGAGGAAGAAGCCGAAAACAGCAGACACAGTTTAGTCACAATCTTTTGCTACTTCACTAAAAATAAAACAAACCTAGATTTTCAACTCAGATTTTTTACTATTTAACTATTTAAAGACGTTTACTAGCAGATAAGATTCCTACTGGAACACCACACAAGTTTTGTGTGTGTTGAAATTGTTAAAACTAATATATAAATATAAAATAATATTCATTGGTCAAATAAAAGTGACCTTGTGCTATTTGGATCTAGAGGTATAACAGAATATGTTTAAAAACCCACAAAATTAGTAGTAGAACACAGCGGAGTTTCGATTATGACATGCACGTATTTTCATATTCCGGTCCCTATATCTTGAATAAAACAGACTACGGATCAACATGTTCGAAGAAATGCCTCGTCATTAGATCTTTAAGCATGGTAATGACTCCAAAATTGTAAATCGTATTGTTCTGGAATAGCCTGAGCAGTTACTAGACCTCAAACTCATAGAAAATCTACAGGTACATGCAAAGTTAAGGCAAAGCCCTTTTTAGGCTTTGCATTAAATACATCGACATCCCAACAACGATTGTGGGAAACAGTTGAAAGAGCATAGCGTTCTATTTCATTTGATTGTTAACTGTATGCCATGGAGGTGGCAGACAGTTAAGAACATATAATGTGCTATAAAATATTGAAGTATTGTTGAATATTGATTTTAAAATAAGCAATTTTCAAAAATAAATTTAAAAAAATTGTATATTCTTAAATATTCTTGGAAGAACTGCTATTTTTGCACAATCAAAATAACTATGCTTATTTATTCCAAAAATTAATTAAACTTTATTTATTATTGTATTTAAAAACACAATTCGTTTTTTTAATATTGAGTAATTTTTACAAAACTTCAACGTTTCGAGTTTGAGAAGTTTTCAAGTTCGAAAAGTACAGACCAAAATTCGAATGCAAAAGCAACAAATCCTAGGCATTGGCATATTTTGTAAACTTCAACAGATATTTTTGGTAATTGTTCATTAATCCTGTTTTATTTTATTAAAAGATTTTTTTGGGCTGCTTGTGATAGGAAAATTTGAAAACAATTTTAGTGCAAAAACATTGCAAATATAAGAAGTCCCCAAATTTTGTAAACTACCTTCTAAGTACATTTTAATTCCTTTTAATGGTATTATTAGAGCATTTACACCCAACAAGCATTAAATTTTAATCGACTACCTAAATTTGTAAATTTTATAATTGAATTTATTATCAACTAGAAGCCTCTGGTTTTTTTTACATCGAAAAATATAATAATAAATAAGCAAAATATCCCCAGAAACAATGGGTAGGATTAAATTATATAGCCCCATACAGCCAAATTAAAGTGTACTTTGAGATTAGCTCACAAAATTTGCGGATTTCATGTATTTACCATGTTTCCAGTCTCAAGAAGCGTAGGAAAAGAATTTTTTTATGAAAACAAGACAGGATTACTGCACAAATGCGTAAAATATTAGTCGAGGTTTACAAAATATGCCAATATTTTATATGTGCAGGCTTCCATGCTAAAAATTTTATCATTTTCTCGTTCTTCGAGCTCAAAAACCTTTAAAACGTATTTTGCGTCAAAATTAGGAATGGGCCCACCTTTTACAATTAACCCTCCTTCTTATTAACAAATATATTTATGTTCATGTGCACTGTATATATGTATGTATATCTGTATTTTAAACTCGGGCAAATTGGAAAAAATAACACGTTTTGTTTATTATTGTAAGAGTGCTTAAATCTTCACTAATCACTATCCATATCGTCTTAATTTAAACTCTATATTTATCAATGTTCGTTTTGTTTTGTTTACGGTAGCATGAAATGTACACATAAATCACTTACGTTTTCAATAATACAACAATGAAATGAGCTTTAATATATGTAATAGTAGTAAAATATAGTAATCGCGTAGTATATGTATACGTAAAAATGATAAACAATCCCATTCATAATTGTATAAGCATATAATTTTTGTTAGACGTGGGAGACGGATAGACTGACTAGTAAGTGGCATTTATTATCTAAAAGTAAACACTAATACTGTTGCTCTGATGTAAACAAAACAGCAAGGGATTCCCTGCGTGCATCGTTGACATTGAAATTGCCGAATATTTTTTTCCGGTATCTGAAATTGCGTAACACAGAGAGAGAAGTTGTCTACTACTACGCTATAAATTAAATATGGAGCAGTTAATAATAACACAGTTGGCCTGGTCTGTCGACAGATTGTAAACAATCGCTGTCGGACCGAAGGACGTCGATGAAGTAAACTATTATCACGTATACAATGCCGGCAATAACAATTGGCATAATGGATGTTGTCAAAATATAATAAATTACGTTTATTAATCCTATGCTAATCGAATTCGAAGATTTTTACTATTTTTAGAATTCAAACTGATATTATGTTGTTGTTGTACCAGTAACACTGGTACTACTGTTATATATTTAGTCTATAAAAATAGCTTACTTTTTTTATAATCGCCATCATAACATAAATAAGTGATATTCTTCTTGTATTTTTCACGACCTAATTGTGGTTATAATAGCTATATAATAGAAAATATGCTTGGGGCTTCATAGTATTTACTATCGTTATTAAATGCCCATACTCATGCCAAAAAATAATATTTTTGATGGAAAATTTATTATACGAAGCAATAAGGTACAATTAAAAATAATATGACTGCAACAAACAGATTTTTATAAGCAAACCATCCGGAAGATCAAATTTAAAGTTTTCGGGTGTTTGCATAATGTCTGATTACATGAAAAAAATTCAAACAATGGGATAGATTTGGCGGTTAATGTTTCTGGTGTAAAAAATACAAAAGTAGAAGTTTGATCCGGTTTAAAAGAATAAAGGAGAATTATCGTTGGATATCATTGTCTCCTTTTGGAGAAAAATTGTAAAAGTTTATAAATACTATTTTACAAAAATCTTTGAAAAATAATTAAATGTATAAAGAATTAGTTTAACACTTGCTTCTGGTTGTTATAGTTATTTTCTTATATATTGAATTACTTCAAATAAAAATAAGCAAATAAAAGTAGAATTCATTAAACGATTATAGAAAATCAATCATCATTTTATATTTGGAATATAATTTAAAACTATTTCTCCACATAAACGTAAATTGTTTATATACTTATAAACTGGTTTAAAATATTTACATATTTTTTGGACTTATGGTATTCAACTTTGGGGTTGTCCCAGTAAAAGTAGTAGAAATATCATACAAAGATTTCAGAACAAAGTACTTTATGGTATTATCGATGCACCCTGGTACATAGGGTATGACAGTTACATAAGAATTTGGATGTACAAACTGTCGATAGCATCATCAAAAAGTATTCTTAAAGTCATCAACAACGACTTCATCAGCACGTAAATCCGGAAGCCCTTCAGCTCCTGGATAATGCAGATATAAAAAGGAGACTTAAGAACTAAACCATTTGAGTTAGTTTAATGAGTGCAAAAAAATTGCTCATTGGTCAATAAATGACCACATTGTAATAAAAAGAAACCCCACACAGGGTTTGTTAAGAAAAAATACTTTTCTGAATCTAAACTATTTGTTTTTAAATACTTCTGCCTTACAATTCAATTATAAGAAGAAATTAAGAATAATACTTGACTTTAAAATATACAATGTAAAATATCTTCTAGTTTTCTATTAAACTATATTTCAGGTAGTTAAACCCATAATTTAGATTATTCCTTCCTTTTCAACGTCATTAATGTATACAATAGCATTTAATGACAGTTTATGTATTCTATCCAGACTTCAATTTTCTTTTGAAACTATAATAGCAATAAAGAAATTTAAGCGATCAAATATAAAAAAAGTAGCAATTAAATAATGAAAAACAACTGTGTTGAAATATTACATGCTATGTTATAATCGATATTTAGATACATTATTCTCCAAAAAGTAAAATATAATAATACAAAATACTGTAGATATAATTTAACAGAATATTTACAAATAAAACGTAAAAATAAATAGTTAAATATAATAGCAGTATCATGTACATTTTATAAAATTTACCAAAAAGAAACTATAAATCAATATAATTTATTTTTTTGTTAACAAGACATATAGAATTAATATTTTGTAGAATACCCATCATTTGCTACATTGTCACATTTTCGTGGCAAAGAAAATACATTTCTTGAATAATTTTCCGTAAATCGGATACATTTGTAGGTTTAGTTTTAGATATAGCAATTTTCAAGTTTGTCCATATATCTTCTAAGGTATTGAAATCTGAGAATTTGAGAATTGCGCTGGCCACCTGTAAGCCATTCTTTCACCCTTTTACTTGTATGTTTTAGGTCTTTATCATGCATTAGAACTGCTTTTCGTGTTGAGCATATGGATAGAAAATATTTTTCAGTCTGAACACATCTTGAGTTATGACGTCTTTTATCCAAAATATGGGTCCCACATCATAATACCAAAAACACAAATGATTTTGGCCTTGTCGTGTTTTACTGTTTCAACTATATACTGTGCACGATAGGTCCTTTGTGGCGATCTTCTAGCATGTAAACGCCCGCTTGGTGATCCATTTAAAACAATCTTGCTTTTATCGGTCCAAAAAATATTTCTACACTTAGACGCTAGCTAATTTAAACGCTCTTTAACAAATTTAAGTCTTACTGATACATGTCGCTTTTTCAATAAAGGTAGTCTTCACGGACTTCTTTTAAAATTATTTTCTTATTAGTATTCATTTTTTGGCAGAGCAATGCCTCGAACAATTCATAATATGTCAAATATATAGTTTTGTTCAAGTAAATTAAATATATAGGAATACGAAACTATTTATAATATTAGCAAATGTGCAGGAACTATTAACATATGCACTTCATTTATATTACGATAGTTGATATTTAACAGCTAATATTTTGAACGTATATCTAGTCTAATAATATCTTAAAGGTTCTCCGAAATATTTTGCTGTAACTCTAGGATTTACAGAAGGTTTCATTCAAACAACCTAAAAGATGCGCTATATGCAGGGAACATCACTACTAAGTTGTGGAATGTAATAAAAATAAAGGTGTTTTTCGATTACTATTAAGAACACTGATAAAAATAAATTACTTTAATTTTTCAAATATTTAACGCAAGAAAAGGCTTAGAAATAAAGTTTTCATACACATATTTCTTTTTTATACAATAAATAGTATCCCCGTATTTATATACTACATACAGTCAGTCATAAAAGTGTTCGTACACCCCGTGGATGTTGAATATCATCAAATGTGAACATCCAGTTATAATTATATATTTATTTTCATTTAACAACGTTAAAAAACTCTAAAAACCTCTAATAACAATATGAAGATTGTTGTTATTTACAACTACAAAAGAGCTAAATATTCTAAAATCGACAGCGCACTTATCCATGAATGTTAACCGATTGCACTTCTAACAATAGGCTATTTGACTAATTTTGGGAAATTGTTTTCAATTATTGTTTATTACATAATAAGGACATATCATTGATATTTCCGACATATCTATTGTATTATCAATAAAAATCAATGTTGAAGTTTAAACGTCCAAGACCGCGCCAAAAACGCTGTTTGTGTAATGGCGCTGGTCATATGACATGCGTGACGTCACAGGCTAGGACGGTATAAGTAAATCTAGTAAATCAAGAAGTAAACCTGAATAAAACAGCGTCGCTGAAGTGAATTTCATGTTTTCTTCAAATTTATTGGATAGAATGGGGTATAAATGGTGTGTAGTGCCACAATGTACAAATACATCTATAAAGAGTCCACACAAACTGTTTGTTTCTGTTCCAAAGAATCCCAAAAGACGAAAAATGTGGTTACAATTAGCTCGAAGAGACCCAAAGAATATATTACCGCATACAAATGTTTTTATGTGTGAAGATCATTTTGACGTAAGTAATATCACATTTAACTTGACATATTATACTAGATATTAGTTAAAAGTATCGGTTTTTGTAAAACGAGATCTATATCTATAACATTGCAACATCTATAACCCCACTCTATAGGATTTGAAATATTTTCTGTTACATTGTTAGATTTTTATAGTTTTCTGTGCAGTCCTGTAATATCGATTCTCTTGTCAGACAATCTATGCATAATATCATACTATTAGAATATTAGACACTTCACTTGTTATATCGGCAATAATATTGAATTGCAGATGGAAAAAGACACAATTAACTACATGAAATACAAGTGAGAAAATACTTTTGGCAGATGTGTGGTTAAGGTTTATACGTGGTACTTACACCGCTGTTTTCACATTTTTAAATTCTGCAGCATAGTAATCGGCGTTATTCTTAAAAAAAAGTGCAACCATAAATGCGTCTATCTTAGGTAAATTGCTGTTATCAGCTCGCACAAAATTTAACTCCATTGTGAAGTCCGAAACGAATACAACTAGGAATATTATATGATATCGAAAATTATCAGAAAACTGCTTTAGAAATAGCTCAAAGATCCAATCGCGAATGAAATACCATTACTGGCAATTACACCCAAAAAGCTAAAACGTGAATGAACGTCAACTTGTTTCGCCAGTATCGCCGTGTATGCTAGCCTATGACGTCACCAGAGTTGCCACCAATGACATAGTGTTCCCGTTACAGATAAAATTTCAAAAATTATGAGATTGTTTTTTGTGTAATTTGTCAAAGATAAACATAATTTAGTATAAAATAAAGTGAAATATGTTCTTTTACGATATTACCCGATAGGATGACCACATATTGTGGTATATTTTCAATGTAGTCAAATACCCTATTCTCTGATCACGCTGATTTAGTATTTGGACCTATTTCTCGGTACAATTTCAACAGTTCAAGATATTTTAAATATTTTTTTTTCATACTATGAAAAAGATTTACCGAATTCGTTCTAAATTTATGGCTTACAATAGACAAATATCCTCTAAAAATGAAGTGTGCGAAAACTTTTGTGACATTCGATGTTAGAATATTTAGCAATTTTTTTTTGTAATTGTAAATAATAACAATTTTCATATAGTTCTTAGAGGTTTTTGGAGTTTTTTAATTATTTTCATAGCTAGATGTTCATATTTGATGATATTTAGCAATCACGGGGTGTACGAGCACTTTTGTGACTGACTGTATGTGCACATCTTCACGTCAGTGCACATCTTGGTTTTCAACGATGCGGATCGCGTACGGAGTATATTTTTCGTACAATTTCTTCGCCGTGTTTTACCAGGTGCGACACTTTGATTTTATCTGCTGATGATGACAACTTGGTTGTCGAAATACGTATACAGAATTTACAAATAGTTAATTGTGGAAAGGGGTTATATATTAACCTTATTGATCAAGTCAATAAACCACAGGCTCCATCAAATTCAACTGACTGTATGTAGTTACTTCAATTCCTAGATAAAAAGATGTATTGTATATTCAATATCAACAAGTGAATATTTACACAAATATGCCCGTAATATTTATCTTTAAATTTACTTTGTTATTGAATTTACTTGCATTTTCATGCTTTCAACTAAAAAGCTAAACATAACAATATGTAAAACATGAAAAATTGAATTTAAAGGACGAGTCATCTACGACTTACATATGTAACTATGTTATTACGATACATCATACGACATTCGCGTTTGAATGTCAAGATTCTATTTTGAGGGGAAATAGTATCTTAATATCGTTACACGATTACTAGGACTCACTGTTATATGATGCATATACACGCGAATCTAAAAAAAAAAGGAAAACAATGAAGCGCGGCCAACTGGATAATAAAAACATAATAAATCGGCAAATCACCGCTCATCAATCACGAGAGATCAAACTCTCCTCGTCACTGACCTGTCCCAACTGACGGATGGATTGGATGGATGCGATGAATGAATGAAGGAGCAAGCAGGTAATGTCACACTTCCGATAATGAAGCGGCGATTGGGTCCACAACACGTGGTTCCCGCCCCTCTGTCTGTTTTTATTGCATTATTGGCTGCTCACGTGTGTACCACTAATCTAGTACTCCGTGCCGACAAGTGACAGTCGGCACGCGCCACAAAGCTTGCTTTGCAAACTGCAATTGTCATGTCTTTACTCCACGACGTTGTTGTGGATGGAGACGTCGGGGTTAAGTGTAAAACGTGATCCGAACTACAGAATGCCCAATGTTATGAATGAAATTCCAGTCCTCACTCTGTTGGTTGAGGAGGAATTTCGACTTCTTACATATATACATACATATACGTATGTGTGTGTTTATATACATATAGTATGTATATATAACGATACAATCGATATTCAGATGAAGGCATGCACTATCGCACATTTAGGAACATGCATTACATAACGTACGGTCAAATTGTGTTTAGTTTATACCCACTCTTTTTTTCGATAAATCAATTCGTTAAACGTCGGATTCTCGAGTACGTGGAAATTGACCAATGCGTCTAATCATTCAAGAACGTTTGAATTTATTATTACTCTCCTTCAATTCGTGTTTCATTTGGGCCACGGTCATATAAAACGAACGGACCGGGCTGTTTCTCTACGCATTCTAATGTTCTTTTTTTGTATGGTACATTAGACTATTTCGTAGTTTCGTAGCGTTTTATTACTTGTTTTGTCAAATATTTTCAATTTTATATATAATATATAGTTAAGTCAATGGTATACACTTACATCAGTCGTGATATATAAATTGCAATTTCATTGTTATTATTTTTCAACATAGCTAGCTTGTACATACTGTTCGAAGTTTTCGTTGAGTCGATTTTGAATAGTTTACTTGAGAATCGAACTAGAATTCACTTTACCACCCTGCATAGTAAAATACGTACACAGGCTTAAATATGTAAATTAAATTAAAAGCGGCATTTTGTCTTGACTTTCCTGTCATTTAATCACAAAACGATATATAGTAATAGAACAAATTGTCGTTACAAAGTACACCTTATATGATACGCGAATATTTAATATCTACTATTTTTAAGAATAGCCTCAACGATTTCCCATACTCGTGACCAAATTATCCGCATAATTCGTAGATAATAAGTGGCATATCTTCTTTATATTGTGAGATAATAGGTAAACTTTACATACACGTTTCCAGCAAAGTTTCTATTTTTATAAGAGCCCAAACATTTTCAATTGGGTTGGCGTTTGGAGACTGCACGACTAGTACACTGATGCAGTACTATTTGCAGCCTTTCAGTCCCTAGACAGTTTGCTTCTTCGATGTTTTGCTTATAGCGTTATCTTTAAACCACAACTTTACAAATCTTTGAAGCTCTTTTGGCACAATTTTACTAGTCACACAAACAAACTTACGAAATTACGCGTGTTACAGCAATCTCAGAAATGGATCTTAATTGGGTGTTTACAGTGCGTTTACAGAAAGATGGCTCTTCTGTAAACACATCAGACTAATTTCTGGAATTTGCTTGCTCCCAGATCACGCCCACCTGTCAATATTTATCGAACAACAATGATTTAATAATAGCTTCAATAAGCGAAATTGTGTTCGCACAATCTGCTTTTAATTGTCATTAAACTAATTTTTATAGTCTTCTTGACTAACTCGGATTGCCCTTGATGAAGTGATAATTACGGTTTTCTTTACTTACTGAGAGATAGATAGAAATATCTTCCCTTTAATACGCCTTATCTGTTGTATGTAACGCAGGAAAAATTTCTATTGAAACAAGTGCAGCGTATGCAAAGCGTTTCGAATAGGAGTTTTGGTGCGAGCACAGTGAAGGTCATAAAATAACAATTGCAGCGGCAGGTAGATATTTATACAAGTCGAAAGACTTCATCAGACGATGGATTAAGACATTATCAACAAATCTAAAGTGATCTTCCAGAACGCGGGGAAAGCCGCCGTGCGAAAATGCTGCAAGAGAGGATAACGAAATATACGAAAAAGCATGTAGATAATAGGCTTGTCCAGTGTTACAGTACTACATTTCATAAATGAGATTTGTTTTTTTAGTCAACTTTATCAAATACTCATCTGACTCCTATAGCCTTATGCAAAGCCATTGGACAATGAGACGTTTTTATTGACTTTGTGGTGCAAGCAATACGACAAATCAACCAATGCTCGTTGGCGAATAATTATGCATTCGGTTATTAAAGTATCGACGAAAAAAATGGTGGCTTACAATTTTCCAAATCTAAATCTGATGTTTAGTCATGGTGCACATATCTATTAAGAAGCACCATTTTCACGCTTAATAATTGTCAAAAGTTCTTAAAAAATGAAGGCAATATGAGTAAACGAATGCAATTAGTTTTGGCAAGTTTAGGTTTGTAATCAAGAATTAAGATCTTTAATTAAAAATCTTGATTCCACTGTCTATAACTAGAAGTTCATAGGAGTGCATTTGCTAAGAGAAGCAGCTTCACGCAGTTCTTAATTCCGAAATGCTTCCAAATTTTAGAAACAACGAATATATACTTTTTCTTATACTTTGCTATTATTATTTTTCAAAATATCTTTTCTCAATAACTTTGAACAAAGGCCCGAAGATAAGAGCTGCAAGCAAAGTACTTTCTTTTTGCAAGCAGGTGAAAGGAAATGTTTTTAGCTAGCTGCCAGTTGTGGAATTACTCGCGAACAGTTTACAATCACTTCGCAACCTTTTTTATGCGGTGAGTGCCTTATATAATCTAAAAGATGTCATGCTATGTTATTAATTTTATTCATGTGTTAACTTTTGTGTTCTAAAGCATAAGAAAAAGAAAGAATTTTGACTAAATAAACTTATCCATTAGATAAAAGAATAAAAACCATGGTAATACGCGTTAACCTTAAAAAAGCATTTGTTTACATACCATATTATATATTTATTTCAAAGCAGATTTATCTAGGCATAGTTAAAAAATTTCACAATCATATACCTCCATTTTGTTTACCCTCCGTAGATTATGAATGCCTCAAATTTTGGTATCGATAGACACATTACTCCTCAATACCATGATAAATCTTCCAAATAACCTTTGCTTTCTTCTTTCATAGCAGTAATCGTTTTCTTATTTTGTCACCTCATGTACCTACCTATTTTATCAAAGTTTCCGTACTTAATGATCATAAAAAGAGTTCTCGAAGGTACAAATGAATATTACTTTACTTTCTAAGAACAAAAATGCGAAAACATGAATGTGAAGCAGACTGAAAATAAATCAGTTACAAATCTTAAGCGAATATTTAAAGAGACAAGAAAAATCTCTAATTTCGTGATTTGAGTTTTGGTGAATTACAGATGAGTGAGTACAGAATTCGTCGAATGATACATTAATGAAAATAATTATTTTCACCAAAAAAATGTTTTTACTACGATAAATAATATAAAATGAATATAATTTTTGCGTATGAAAACATTCAATATTTTTATATTTATATTAAGTAAAATATATGAGAAAATGGAAATCAAATATTTCGTTTCCAAAATTTTATAACAGAGCGTAGAGATAAGTGGTTAATTCGTAGATCTCGATTTAGATCTTGAGTCGTCATTATGTTTTCTTTTATTTAGCCTTAGTTCCATTCCGGATGTGGTGAAAATTAGTATCTGGAGGTAATTCTAGAATAAGAATAAGCGACCGATTCAAGGTCATCCTGACTCCATAGAGACATGTCCTTTTAAAAATCCACAGATTTTAAGAGACCTGCTATGGGCATCTATTACTATTATGTGTATTTAAATATCTGAAATACTCTTCTGAATATATTTTGACATAAATAACTATTTGAATATATACAAGTTAATGATTCGAACATACTTAACAACTTAGTACATTTCCCAAATTTTGTCTTAACATTTTTAAGTCTTTAATTAATTAAATCTCCAAACTTGTCCAAATCGTACATACAATTCAACGATGACATATATTAAGAGTAGCTATGATAGATACAGATTCAAAGGCGAAGAAAAGACACAACGAAACATCACATTTTTGTTATTTTATATTGCCTGACGATTACCGAATTAGAATTAATTTTATTTGGGAGTTGCTAATAAACTGTTTAATTTTAATTAACATATCGATATACAATATTTCTATCCTTTTAATAATAAAAAAAAGCAAAATTAAAGGAAGGTTTCTGCTGTAAAAACTGAAAACCAAACCCCATTTAATACCAATATTTACAGTATAAAATAAAAGCACCGAAAAATTACCTAAGCACAACCACAATAAACAGTAATATAATTCCGGAAGCTTTGGTACATAACATATACTCACACAAAACTACAATTGTGCAATATGGTAGAAAGACGCAAATGATACACTCAGCAAGATGTGATTTATTTACAAACAAGAGAATAAATAAAATTCAAACGATTGCAAATGCAACAAGTAGTTTCATTCTGAAAATTTCCATAAACCAGAGCATTACGCATAAAAACTAGTTCTATTATTCCGAGCAGGAATTTTTATCGTCTCACCTACGTTCTAGTTGGTATACCTGCATCGAACGCATTTTTCAAATAGTAATTAAAACAGTAAGTTCATTTTAAAGTTATTTCCTGTAAGATAGAGTTGTATATATGTATTTCGTGATTCTTAAAACGTATATATCATGAAAAAACAAAAAACTTGAATATTTAATCTTACTAAGAAGAATACTAGTCATATAATGTTAAAATAATTCTTAAATATTATCGTTGTGAGGCTTTTAATACCGCAGAAAAGTTGGTAAGCAAAATGAGTGTTTTATGTGGCAACCTGCACAGTCCAGCTGCTGTCATGTGAACTGTGTGTAGGCCACGTGGTCTGACAGCGGTCTCCTTCTAAGTTGGCCGGCCACGTTTAGGCACCGCTAGACAAGCGACTATCAGCCTTACTGTAATAGCTTCTATTTCGTTCCAACTATATTGGCTCCTGCACACATCGTGTGTTAAATATGTGCGTTATTTTTAGGTTATGATTCTACAACTCAGACACTGCGTTAGTTCGTGGTTTATGGACTTGTTTTTCTCGGCACTGATGCGGGTGTTCTAATTGTCGTATACTTAAAGCAATTGTATTCTATTAGAAATATATTACTGTTTTTTCAGAAAGTTAGTTATATGTTTTCCTTAATATTTTTATTTATTCAAAGAAATTCTAACTTTATATATTACAATAATTTATGATAATTAAAATTAAATGTTAAACAAAGTGTAGTAAATGTACCTTTAAAAGCAGCAAGAATTTCTTTAGAAACTAGTAAACATATTGCAAATCTAAATACGTTTTCTCCGTTACATAAATCATAATTTGCAGCATATTGTTAATAACTTTATGCTTTTTGACAGCTGTAACTTTTTCTTATTTGGCAATTGATGTGAGGGATCTTATTTCATGACATTTTAAAAGTCTTTCAATTATGTCAAAAATGTATTAAATTCTAAAAACATGTACTGTTACAAGGCTTTAAGGAACAGAAATATACTACTTTCTATATAAAACAATGTGATAATCCAAGTTATACTACTTAACTCTTTGCACGCGAATCATTTTTGAAATATCAAATATGTGCATTAATTTGGAGGCTTGTGCATGTGGAAAGGACAAAGAATTCAATATTTGGCTTATTTTTAAGCACAAAATTTTTCCAAATATATTCCTACAAACTTGCGTTTGACGAAAATTTCGATTTTCACTCGTATTATATATATTCAAAGATACATGTATATTGATTAAATAATGAGAGAACATCAAAAAATCGGAACTAGAGCAATCCTAGAAATAACTTTTTAAAGGAATATGAATTATGAATATATTATACATGCTAATGAAAATATTACTATTTTTTTTTAAATTACATCATCTAAACTGAAACACTATTCTGGATCTTTTGTCTTCGATGGTTAATTAGCATTCTTATTAATAGAGACCAGAACCGTGGAATTAAATGGTGGAAAAATTCAAACTTTTGCTTAAATTTTGCTTAAAAGACTTCCGCGGTCGTGGTCCATGCTATCTGCTTCTGGGTTTCCGGGCTGGAACCGCGTCACTAGTATATCTGCCGACGTTTCGTACCCATTTGTATGGGACATCTTCAGGGCTGAACTACTGCACTGAAACTGACGGCACTGTTAAAAATTAAACATTTAAAACTCCTTTCAATTGTCAGCAACAAAAAACAGATGAAAAAGATAACATTGGATTATATTGTTAATTGTAGCAAGTGAAGTTCTATATTGCCTTCAATAATATTACTATTTATATGATTTGCTGTAGAAAATGTAAATATGCATACATGTTCAAAAGATAAGGAATATTCTAGAATTACACATAATATATGTGTTTTCATATGACATTGCTTTAAGAGCATAAGAGCACATTATTTTAACAGCGTGCGTCGTTGTTGTACTCGTATTTTCATTTGTGTACGCCATTGCAGCCATTTAACTCCAGAGACCTGATCTCTACTTACTTTTCTCGTTTTACCATGTTGAAACATAACCCTTAAAATAATTTTTAAACCATATCTTCCTTAGTCGTTCAAAAAAACAATTACGTTGAATTATTGTATTTTTCAATCTTATTTTATTCTGAAACCCCTTATCTGGTTTGGTACCTATTGTCATATGTCATAGCTTGCCACTTTTGATTTGTCTCAGAATTGTTATTTAGTTCAGAACGCATAAGTATTATAGATGTATGCAGATGCATATAAATATATATTCTTTAAAAGGTTTATTAAAAATATTCTTTATCACCAGTTCATTTTTGACTTACTATCAGAAACTAGTCCCCTATCTCTAAATATTGGTTTTGATGTTTACTCAAATTCGGTAAAACATTGAAGATTGTGCTTGATTGAATTAATTAAAAAATGTTCATGTTCTTGATTTATATTAAACTGTGTAAATAAAGCAGTGTGTATTTGGTGTTTGTGTGGTATGATACTGTGCGAGTTTTACCACGGATCTAGATGCGACACCGTTTAATTATCTACTGATGATGTCATCTTATTGTCGAAATATGTGTACAGAATACAAACATTGATGTTGAAAGTCAGTCAACCTTTATATATCTCGATTTCGAAAAATAATCGAAAATAATTTTTTATTTGCTTTTGGAATTCATAGCTTCCTTTATATATTCTGAATAATGATTGAATTTATTACAGAGAAATGGAAATAAATAATCCATCTTATAGAATTAAGAAATATTTGTTTTAAATTCTTCAATTGTTTTAAGTACTTTACATTCTGTATTCTAAAGTATAAAAAAATTTCTCCATAATATTCTGACACTAGATACAAGAACCCGTGGCAAGAAAGTTAGAATAGCGATTGTTATATACATTTATACATTACTACAACACGAAGTGAACCTACATCTGCGCAATGCGACAGTCACTAAGGTTGAATATCGCCTGGCGTCCGCATAAAACAATTGTGAAATGAACGATTGTAGCCTCTACAGCTTTCCCCCTTGCCTGGGCCTCTCGTTTCAACGATAAGAGAAAACACACCGAGTGTAGATTGAATCGCTTCGGTGCGGTTCAGGCGAGCACGAATACGCCCGAACCACGCCGATAACGTGCGCTCTAGACTTGGTCGTTACGAAAGAAGGCCAAGCGGTGAACTTTTCTCTAACAAGAGTGCAAAGATACTGACGTAGCTTGCAATCGCATACACGAGAAAAAACTCCGATTTGTCGTTTGATTCGTTGATGCTGCGAGGCGCTACCGACGGGTCACGTGACATCGCGAGCTTCACTTGTTTGAATGTGTACACGTGGATCGCCAGAGCTTTAGGTTTATCTTCGCAGCTAACACACCGTTAGTCATCTGTTTGATCAAACATGTTTTCTTCGGATATAAAGTTCGCTTTGCAATGAAACAGAAAGAGACGTAAGATTGCAGAGAAAGATGAGGATATTAAGAGAAACTTTCGCAAGAAGTTATTCTCGATTTTCGTAACGCTACTTTTGCTGGTTGAATATTTTCTTTACAGTAGCGCCAATTTTATCGTTTTACATGTTGAAAACTATTACTGAAACAATTTCTGGGCGTGATCTTTGTTATAAAATTTAAATAAATGTATTTTAAATATTTGTTGTCAGATTCGTTTTATTTCTATAATAATGAACTAAATCATCAAATTAATTCATTATTAGGAATTAGGGCAATGCCTGTTTCTATTTAATAATTTTGTATTTTTATAATATTAATAATGAATTTGAAGGGATATTATTCTAGCGATGAAATAAAAAATAATTATATTACGGACCACGTGTTTTTTTTTCTTTTTTGTCTCATGAAGAGAGGGTTTGGCAGTATTGATATCGGATATTTTAGAGTAGGCGGCGCTCGACGCTGCTGCGCGTAAAGCTCGTCGCGTTAAAACTTTCAAGAGTAGGAAAGCTCAAATCGTTCTTTTCGAAAAAAACGCACTGCAGAAAAGGCGTATAATAACGTATCTACGTCGTACTTTAACAAAAAAATTTAAGGCATAAATTAAAATAAAAAAATAACAGCATTCTTGGAAGCTATCTTATTAAATATAAAAATATTTAAAAAAATTATGTATATGTCTATATTTGTTATATATATGTTATTAGTATTATTTTTCAAAATATATATAATCTATATACATATGTATATTCACAATATATAATATATAGCACAAGTACGGCGTAGATATATTTTTGTACATTAAATAAATTACAGGCAGCGTATAATGTTGTAGCGAAGCTTCGTGGATGGTGGTGACGGCATGTGGAGGGGGTAACGCGAAATGCTATTGGCTCGTTGCCATAGCAACGCGCCTACTCACAAAAACAAAATCCGGTGCTTGGTCCCAGCTCGCTAGATTTTCTCTCGCTTGAAACGTTCTACACGTTTCGTATATTTTCTTTTTTCCGTAATTACTTTTCGTTTATCTTTCGCTTGACGTGGGCGACGTTTTTGCCCGAATACTGGGTAAAGTAGAGGGTTTTGGAGAATATATTTTTGGGCCATTTTGAACTTTGTTTCCCCCCACCTATATATATATATATATATATATATATATATATATATATATATCTGTATGCATATATATGTATATATATAAATATATATGCATATATATATATATGCATATATATATATATATACATATATACATATATATATATATATATATATACCCATAAGAGGAGAAAATTAATGGGGAAAATAGCTTTAAGCAGTGAAAATTTTAAAGTTTGTTGTCATATTTTGTTCCATCCCCCACTTTTAGTTTCACTTAAGGGTAATTTGACGAAGGGAATTGTATCTGTTGTTATTGTACCGACCTACAAATTTTCATTTTGTTATTGTATAGTTAAAAAGTTTCAATTCTCAAAATACAAAACCACATTTAGAGTAATTTGAAAATATATCCTGTTACAGGTAGGTTACTGTACGAGAAATGATCAGAACTATACCAACCTAATCGATAAAATTTGTATCTAATCTTTGTTTAATTGTTCTATAATAATTGTAAAATTGTCTGTCAATTTGAATACTTCATGACCAATTTGGTATAAGTTTTGCACTTAATCTGTACTATAATCCAGTCTGAGTATGGCATCTCGTAAATTATTAAAATACGTTACTAATTTATCTAGGGCTGCAATGTACAGAAAATATAATTCTTAAAACTCGTGCCATAAAATAAAGTAAATAAAATTTTCATATTGACAACTGATTAGTTATCACGTAAAGGAGAATATGTATTTTGTACTTGGCCCAACTGTCGCTTTTTCCATTTAATGTAGATTAATGAATTCGCATATTTTTCATTGATTTTCATCAAAAATCTGTTGTTTATTTCTTTAAAAATTGCGGAATGTCTTCTAAATAACTAATGCATTCTATATTTGCAATTTTCATAATTCCTTATAAGTTTTGAGTATTTGGTTGCTAAATTATTAAATACGCTTCATTGTATAAGATATTTATTGGATATATATTACATATTCATATATTATTTTGCTCACAGGTCATATGTTATAGTCTTATACATACGAATTTTGTAATTGTTTGAAGTAAATCAAAATAAAAAAAACTAAATTTTAACTCTTCTGGTTTAACTTCAACTTTTTGATACAACAAATTTTCAGAATAGTAGAAAATAGTTTAGAAGTGCATTTTACTATCCCTTAACTTTCTTATTTGCCAAAGTTTCTTCTAAAACATCTGATCTTGGCAAATTTAGAAATATTTAAATAATTATGAAACGGTCCTGTTTTCAGTACTTTGGGAAAATATTCTTCTGCATTCTTCTATATACTTATACATAGATGACTTAATTGTATTATCAATTTTAAACATTTACAAATATTGCAACATTTGTCCGATTAAATTTTCCGTATATTTCAAATAAAAATAATGAATTGTATGACTTTATTTCTTGTAGGAATATTGTGAAAATCATAAAGGAAAAAAATTGACAGATCTAGTCAGGAAGTATCTTTAAATGTTAGAAATGAGCTAAGAAAATACATATAGTTACTAATATGAGTTATATATACAGTATTTACGAAGATTACAATGATATGATGATAATTGTATACCCTTTTACGCAGTCAAGGTTATTTTATACGATCTGACTTGTCATGAGCCGTGAAGATTCAGACTGTGGAAAGTTTATTTTATGTACATATATTCTATATTACCGAGCTAACTTGATTAACAAATATGCCTTTTAGCAATCTACTTTGAAATATTATAATGCACCACAACGATATATTATTATTAGAAAAATAAAGTTTGTTTAACTAATTTTTACTTCTTACGTAACGTTTTAACGACGCATGTTTGTATGTACATAAAGCGAACACACGAAAACATTTTAAAACTTAACTTTTGTAAATCAGACAAAGAAAGCAGAAAAATTAATACAGAGACAAAGAAACGATAAATATGCATGTACCTATATTTCCAGTAAGTTTTCCCCGATAAGAAAACTAACCCTCTCTGACGTGTAGGGGTGTTTCTGTTTCATAATTCTACTCCGTCGTCATTTGTCATTTTCAATGCTCATGAATGTTGTCGCTAATAAAGGATAGCTAGATTGACCTCGCAACGTACTGAAAAAGGACACGTGACATGGGAATTACCAACGCTGTAAAAAAATAGCAGGAAGGACAGGGACTTTTTTATTCTGCAACGCGAGAATTCACATGAAGCGTGCGGCTTGTGGCATATAATAATATACATAAATAGATAGACGTTGGAGGAGTTACGTCTAACATCAATTTCTATTTAAGAAATAAATCTAAACAAATATTAACATATATAGAATATTATTTAAAAATTATATGTTATAATTTTGTAATAGTTTTTTTTTGCAAAGCGAAATTCTTTTAATATCGCTGTAATTCACGTATAACCTCAATTTCATTATATATATATAGTGTCCGTGCGTTTGTAACTACGTGTGTGGAAATTTCCAACTCGAGCCGGGTTGATGTAACGATGGTGTTGCCAACTGCGCAGGTCTCGAAAATGTGAATCCCCACCCCAGTGCCAGTCATTCTAGCTACCCTTATCTCCACACCAGGGGTTCTCAAACTGTTCTTCAGCCTAATTAAAAATTTAAGGCCAAGGAAAATATAGATTTTATATTAAATTTTAATATTGATGTTTAGAAGAAAGAAAAATAAATTCTTTATACCAAGAAATTATTGGAATCATTGCTTTGTATTTTTTACTATTCTTATTTATTTGCAATTGTAGTACCTACCGCGAACAAACTTAACAATGCGTTTTCATCAAAATACACATTTATACTGAAGGAAAAAAATGAATCCTATTAAAGTTTGTAATTTCTATAAAATCATCGCTAATTAAATAACACACCGTTACCAACATGTTAATGTTGATAAATTGTTCCGTTCTTTTTCCGTTTTTCATTACTTTTTCTAATTTGAAGTATAAAACTAAACATACACTTTATCATTAAAAATTTAGAGAAGTTTTGTTAAAGTATGGAAGTAAAAATTATTTTGTTTTGAACATATACCACCTACATTGCTATTCATTTATTTTATATATTATATTATTATAATTAAATATAAAAGAAACAGTCATAACATTAATTTAATTTATTAACTTCGACTCTAAAACTTAATCAGATCACTTTTGATACTTAGATTACAGGAAATATTTAATTTTTGTAATGTAAACAATAGAATGATGTATTTTGTGTATAAATATTTATTCTTTAGAAGTTTTAAAACTTTTCTAATATGCGAAATTCAATATAAAGAACTGTTGAATTTCTTATTTTCATAGATCCCATTTACTATACATTGTAATACCTCAAACAAGAATTATACGACTTAAATCATGCAACTTTTACATTCATCTACCCTAACTGTTTTTTTTTTTTTAGTAACATACTAGGAAGTGAAACAATTTTTACATTTTTCACTTTGAATTTCTAAATAAAACTATGTAAAAAGTGTACACGTATACGCAAACAATTTAATTTATCTGTAAATGTAAGAACTATTTTTTTTTACACATTATAGTCTTTCAATATAAAAAAGGATAAAACTTCAACATAATATACACCATTCTTTTTTATTTCAAAAACTGCCGCTCTTCGCTTCAAGTCAGTAGTATTTTGGGTACCGCTGGATGATTTACAGATATAACGCGCGGCTGCCTGGCGTTGTAGGTAGGGACTGCGACCCTTCCTAACCGACAAGGGCTGTCACCCCAGTCAGGGGCCCTAAAGCTGGGCCCCAAATGTTAATCCCTCCACAGTTACTACTACGTATAATGAAAATACTGTATTTTAGCTTTGACTCATTTCGAAATTCATCCCCTATTCTCTTCTTCGTTCGCATTTGCCGGAGAGAGGGACTTTATTTCGTTATTTCTGCAATTTCCTAGTGAATAGATGGGAAAGAGTGAACGAGAGATATAAAAACAGAGACGGAAGGAGAATGTTATAGAATTGGTCGATGCTTTACCGAAGGAGTTTTTTTTTGTCGTGTTTAATTTGTTTTTATTATTGTTATTATTTTTGCTTTGATTGCGATTTGTTTTGGCTTTCATCAAATAGGAAGTCAGACATACCAAGTAGGATTATTTTAGGAATAAATAATTAATAGTTGTCGCACTTTATTTAGTCGAAAAATTGGAAAACATTTTCGAAGTTAAATCGAAATTTTATCAATAAATTGTTACTTCAAAAAGAGAGAAAAAACGTTTTTATAAATAAAATTAATTAATTAAAATTCATTGACAACTATTGAAAAATAAAGTTACGAAGATTCCTGTTAAACACAAAAAAATTTATTAAGCACAAATACTGACAAAAGAAAATAGCATAGATCTATAATAATTTTGTCAAAGCGATTTCATTATGGCAGCAATTAGTTTAAATCATATTGACTAAGTTAATCTAAATAACTAAAAATTCCAACAAATATATTTACAACAAAAATACCTACTGCCTAGTGTTGGAAGTGAAGTTGAATTTTAGTGAAAATTGATTGATATTAGGTACCAATTTATACTTGGACAAGCAAATGTAAATGAGTCTCAGAAAATAGAATTTTCTTTCAATGGCATTTAAGGTTTTCAACAACACATGAATTATAAACACTAACATTTCTTACTAAAATTGTCTTCTGACAACTGATCTTTTTTCGACGTATTCTAAATACAACTTTTTTTTACTAAAAAAATGCATTGCAAAATAGAAAACATATTTGATCCCATTCAGTTATTATATTAAACTATTCTTCAGTTATTATATTAAACTATAGTAAATCTATTTTTTATTTAACAATGGAAACGTCAGATGATGGTAAAAGTCTTCGTAGTAGTATCTACAAAAGCAGTATTTCCTCTTTATTAATAAATGGTGAGATAACATCGTTTCTTAAATAGATCATTAAAATATTATTAATGTCCCAATCAGTCATTCTTTTTGTTTTTCTTCCTACAAGGATGGAGTTTTATTGCTATATGCTGTATCAAAAAAAGAAAAGAATTAAGTATTTTGGAATTGATACATTTGAATCAGGTATATTAAATAATTCGTTGATCAAAACAAAAGAACGAGTGTATTTTCTAATACCGCAAACTCAAAACATAAATTAGAAATATTCTAATTGGAGAAACAATAGAAAGATGCAAAACAAAACTTCTATTATTGGACGAAAAACAAAACAAATTAAAAAGTATCCTGGCTTTCACAAGGCAAGACAATTGAAGAAATTTTTTGTCAGAAACTTGGATCAAAAATATGCCAATTATGGAAATAATCAAAAAACGCATATGCTACACAAAAGCATAACCATCGAAAAATTAGGTTAATCCAGAAACAGTCATTCCAACAATCTATTAATTTTTTCATTAATAATAATGATTTTATTACGGCATAATCTGCAAAAAAAAGTCGACGAACATTTATCCAATAATGTGGATGAAATTGGAACAATTTTTAGGGGGTTGAGCCGAATAGGAAGGGGATAAAACAAGAAATTTTTCTTATGTTGAAGAGAAATGACATAATTATAAACAATAAATTCAGTTTTCTGAACCACTCTAACGAATTTAAACATCCTCTAGAAGAGACAATTTATCGCATAATATTAAATCTATACGAAATAGGTCATTCAAAGCATTTCAATTTACTTATTTTTGGTCATAAATCAATCTCCGCTATAATATTTTACAAAATCTATGTTTATATTTTAAATCGCTAGACTAATTTGACAAGTACCTTCTTAAGGAAATGAAAAACAAAACCGAAACTAATTTATAGATTTCGGGCATTAAGTACATTACAGGCAAAATTTGTAAAGCAAGATAGGAAACATTTATAATACATACAGAGAATACATAAAAGTTAACTTTAAAAGCAAAAAAAATTTAGACAGAAACCTGTTACATTTTTATTACTTGTCGTAGCCAACTTTTCAAAAATAATAAAATTGTTATGAAAACAAGTGCTGTCTAATCTTATATCGTCCGACTCAGAAATTTTCCTAGAATCATCAGCATTATTTTAAAATCAAAAGTTTATATATAGATTTTTAGTTTTAATCGATTTTTTATACATACATATACGTTATATATATATATATATATATATATATATATAACAAATATTTAAAGCTATATTAGTAAGTAGAAAATCATAATTTTACAATTTTTTTAACTTTATTATATTCTTTAACTATTTTATTTATATTACAGAATATTATGAATAAATCAACTTAAATATATATTAACTAATGTTACCATATTAAGAACAATTTATTGTACTGAAAATGTAGGGAAGTATATATTCAAATTTCGTATTTATAATTTCTTTTTTATGTATTGGTGAGCGATTATTTGAATATCCTCTGTAAGTGTGTTATTTTGGAAATTCGAAAGACGGCATTCAAATCTGTAATGGACCGACACGAACACGATAAAACGAGACTGTTTTACCTGAAAATTCCCCTAAACAGCCCGGTATGAACCTCACAGGTATATTACTCGAGTCGTTTTAAAATGAAATACCAGGTACCAGTCTGGTCCCTTCTTTACTCATCGGGTCTTAAATAATATTACGGTTGTGTCGGGGTTGTACGAGGGTTAGGGATTTTTTTGTTCCTTTGAAATTTTCCAAGTAGATCTGACCATATTGTAGATTATATTGCCTGCTGATGGATTCGAATTTAGTTATCCTTATAGAAGATCCTTGTGTTTATGAATAAACATGTTTATGGTAAAATAACAGTAAATATCTTTGCCAACTGTCTCCTGCATAAATTTTAAAAAAAACTGTTATTTATATAAGAAAGTAAAAATATTGTTTTCGTTAAACGTTCTAAATAATATATAAAGAGGAAAGCGAAACAAAATAAATTACTGAATACTTAATGTATAAATAGCCAGCCGTTGTTTATGTTTATTATTAAAATGTTTATTATTAGAATGCGATATTTTCACAACATTAGATAATAATCAAAACTTAATTATTTAGTACTTCAGTATATTCCTATATATTAAATAAATTCGGAGAGATAATTATTAATTAGTAGTAATTCATATATGCAGTTTAATGTTGTAAGCGATAAGTATCTTCATTTAAAAGTTCTACAAAAGGTAATTACTTGTATACTTACATGTAGGAGTACTTAAAATTTCAATTCCAATATACCTTTCTAGGATAATTTGACTACTTCAGTATGAAATCAAATTTACAAAGGAACTATTATATTATTGTACTACTGAAAGGTAGAAAATGTGTAGAAGCGTGATTTAATGACTTCAGTAATATCCATGAAGCCGTTTTTAAATTTCGCGTGCGTTTTAGGTTGGTAATGTTAGTAATAAAGATGAGATCCGATTTTATTTCATTCAAAAAATTGATATTTGTAATAAATGCTATTTTTATTTTTTAATAAAAGTAAAAGGAAATATAGTTTTCGATATAGTTATTCTCCTCCTTCAACTTAAAGTATTCGCGAAAAAAATATTTATTTAGGCATTATAAATTTGAATTTTTATAATAAAATCTTAAATTCTCTGCTTACGTAATTATATAACACATCGCCTATAAATTTAACACATCTGTATATGTACCTTAAGAACCTAAACAGATAATGATACAAATTTTGCAAATAAATATTAATTATTTTAAGCAGCATGTTAAATATGAATGCAAACGACAATATGGAATGAAATAGGAAATAATGAATAATATCATATCTCCCTCTCTCAACCAATACATAAATGTATTGACCGACAAAGCGAGAAACGCTTCTATCTCACAATATCGGTAAACTAGGTTTCCAGTGTGTAATAGACAGAAACTTGCGTACTCGGCTTTATGCCAATTAAAGAATGTTAAAAGGAATCATTCTATTATTACTAACACCCTATCTACTACATATGTTTCATGGATAGACCAATCGTCAGGCAGCTTCTGTGTTATTAATGAACGATTCCTTCATAGCGTTTGTCATATCATTTCGATACAGAAAAAATAATGAATAATATCATATCTCCCTCTCTCAACCAATACATAAATGTATTGACCGACAAAGCGAGAAACGCTTCTATCTCACAATATCGGTAAACTAGGTTTCCAGTGTGTAATAGACAGAAACTTGCGTACTCGGCTTTATGCCAATTAAAGAATGTTAAAAGGAATCATTCTATTTTTAATAACACCCTATCTACTACATATGTTTCATGGATAGACCAATCGTCAGGCAGATTCTGTGTTATTAATGAACGATTCCTTCATAGCGTTTGTCATATCATTTCGATACAGAAAAAATAATGAATAATATCATATCTCCCTCTCTCAACCAATACATAAATGTATTGACCGACAAAGCGAGAAACGCTTCTATCTCACAATATCGGTAAACTAGGTTTCCAGTGTGTAATAGACAGAAACTTGCGTACTCGGCTTTATGCCAATTAAAGAATGTTAAAAGGAATCATTCTATTATTACTAACACCCTATCTACTACATATGTTTCATGGATAGACCAATCGTCAGGCAGCTTCTGTGTTATTAATGAACGATTCCTTCATAGCGTTTGTCATATCATTTCGATACAGAAAAAATAATGAATAATATCATATCTCCCTCTCTCAACCAATACATAAATGTATTGACCGACAAAGCGAGAAACGCTTCTATCTCACAATATCGGTAAACTAGGTTTCCAGTGTGTAATAGACAGAAACTTGCGTACTCGGCTTTATGCCAATTAAAGAATGTTAAAAGGAATCATTCTATTATTAATAACACCCTATCTACTACATATGTTTCATGGATAGACCAAATAGGAAATGATGAATTTGCAAAATCAGTTAAGAATGATATTGAAATGAATAGTACCCTGTCATAGTGCTATTACACAAAATTATGGACCTAGTGAATATGAGATTGCTAACTTTTAATGAGCTTCCACTAGATATTAGTGCCTTTAGAGCAACGAAGTACACGACACGTTTAGTGCTTCGATAGATCACAGAATGGAGAAAGATTATGTTTTTCAGCCAATCAAGATTCGCGCGAAGTATTGGATTTTTTTACGAGAATTTTAGTTTGCTGTTAACTTTGCCAGTATCCTGTCTAAAAGTTTTTTTGTACTGATGGAACAATGATTATAGATCACCAATACACTTAGGATGTGCTATAACCAAAGGCTAAAATATATGCTTTACTAACATGGCAAAGCGAATCGATATATGGTACTTATTCTTACGGTGGTCTTCCTTGAGCAGCATTATAGCATTCTATTAGCCCGTCAAATTTCAATACAATCATCGATCTATAGCAACTAATATTTAATAGTCCTGACGCAAAGTAGAATGTATGTAGTTGACCATTCCTCAATATTTTCGTTCTAGATGACTGAACTCATAATGAAGACTTTTTTAATTATTAAGCATTATTTGTATATTAAAATTTTGTTATGTTATCATTACGCGTTCCTAAGATACGATATGTATGCTAAACTTATGGACGTTTACTAACATTTTGAAATTAACGAATCGATAATAAGTTTGTGTTTGCCTTTGATATATATTAAAATTGTTATGACTGCATCAATCTTTTCAAATCTTCAAAATTTTTATATTTTAAGTTTTTTATTGAACGGATTGAAACAAAGCGGTCTGTCGGCACTCGTGTTTTTGAACATGTTGTACTAGGTTGCTGCGCATAGCCGGTTCTGTACTTGCCGAGCATAGGCTGGAAACCGTCCATCCAGTTTAATTCGACCAAGATTCTATCCCGCACTAACCATTACTATGGTCGCAAAATTCGTGAAACTATAGAGATCTCTAAGCACCCCAATAACCATAACCGCGATGATGGCTACCCCCTACACAACGCCTGACAATCCTGCATCTCCAAACTACCCAACCGCAACCGTAACGCTCCATTGACCCATGACCCATATATAAACCCGTTTACCATCGACTTACACCAGTTTCAGTGCAGTAGTTGAGCCCTGAAGATGTCCCATACAAATGGGTACGAAACGTCGGCAGATATACACGGCGCAGAAATTTAGTTTTAAAATCCATTCTAGAATAGATATAACCTAGTTTGTGCATTTTCTTGTAATCAAAAGTCTCGGTATCTGAAGAAGACTTTCGAAAAAATATTTAATATTTAACCCGTTTTTATCATTTAGCAAGAAAAATTCTTTCGAAATAAATTACTTGGACGATTCCTATTGAAATTTTTCTTTATACTCTTCTGCATTAAATAACACTGACTGTTATATAAAGCGAGGTTACCTCGAAAGTATTTATGCTAATAT
The DNA here is from genome assembly GCA_031893035.1 of Dermolepida albohirtum. NCBI lineage: Eukaryota > Metazoa > Arthropoda > Insecta > Coleoptera > Scarabaeidae > Dermolepida > Dermolepida albohirtum. Next base: position 343,215 of record JAVIWB010004791.1, on the reverse strand, counting down.
TTAATGTTTGAAATTTTTAGGAAATGTTTCGTCTAGCTGAAAGTACTATGTAATTCTTTCCATATAATTTCACTTTTTGTAAATTACATATATATCTATGCGCCTATATATCATTGTATTTTTAATTAAGACCAATAACCCAATAAAGTATTTCTTAATTGTTTTAAATTTAGTCTTACAGAAACCTTCATTATTTCACATGTATTAGGGTTACTTAAATTTCGTCTAATATAATATTTCTATTAATTTTATATCATTGATATAGGTTGTTGAATAAAACTATCAAATTTTTAAAACTTTAGAGCATTCAGTTAATGCTATAATTACCAAGCAAATCACAGTCAAGATATTTAACCTTTAATTGGCAACCTGTTACATTATATATGGAAATATCTTATGCAACGTCATCCTCGGATTAAACGTATTTTTTATCTGTTATTACCGAAACAAAATTGTATAATTAAAATAATCAATTAATTAGTGAGTAAGCAAAGAAATTACTACTAAAATTACACACATATATTGGTATATAAATTGACAGAATTGTGAATCCTATATATTAATATTTGAGGAATTATTGCTTGAACAATATATCATTTTATCTAATTAAAGTCCATACTGAACTTTTATCCAATTTTCTGAAAAATGTAATCAATAAACTATTAAATTCATTTAAAACATTTTTCCATGAACAAACTCTTTAGTATTCTTTTAAGGCAAATACATCTGACCTTTTATTCCCTGTTGTTGGGATGACTTTATCTGGCATGATAAAATCGATAAGCATTTTTTTTGTCTTATCATATCTACGATACCCAAAGATAAATGTCTCGTAAGGACAAAATCATTGTATACAATTTTAAATTTCGAAAGGAGAAGTTTAAAAAAAATGAATAATACTATATAATAATCCATCTTTGGCAATAGATCGGATTGGAGATGTCATTATTTATTGTGCCTTTAAATTAATACCATAGGAAGCAAGATAACTAAGTAGGTACTTTTAAGTCTATTTAAGTACATGTATGTATAATATTGTTAGTATTATTCTAGTAAAACTACACACTTTTAAAATGTAATAGTTTTTAAATATGATTTTTTATGATATATTGGGTCTGGGAAAAAGTTCGTGGCGTTTTTTCAGTAAAATTCAACTGGTCCCCGCGTGGAGCGTGGACGAATTCATTTAAACCGAATATGCTCCATTATTATCGACAATGTTTCGCCATTTTTTTGGTAGATCCATGATCCCATCGGTGAAAAACTTCTGTGGTTTCTGGTCGAAAAACTGAATCAAGTAGTTTTCACAGGCTTCTTTTGAAACCAACTTAATTCCATTGAGAGAGTTCTGCAGAGATCGAAACAGATGATAGTCAGAGGGTGCTATATCCGGACTGTAAGGTGGGTGCATCAAAACTTCCCAACCAAACTCTCTCAATTTTTGACGGGTCATCAAAGAAGTGTGTGGTCGGGCGTTGTCATGATGGAAGACAACACCTTTCCTATTAATCAATTCGGGCCGTTTTCTTTCAATCGCCTGGCGTAATCTCTCTAGTTGCGCACAGTAGAGTTGAGAATCAATCGTCTGACCAGTTGGAAGTAGCTCGTAGTGGACGATTCCCCTCCAGTCCCACCATACACACAGCATCACTTTTTTTGGCGTCAATGTTGGCTTAGCGAACGCTTGTGACGGCTCACCATCCTTTATCCACGATCTTTTACGCTTCCGATTATCGTACGTAATCCATTTTTCATCTCCGGTTATTAAACGTTTCAGAAACGGCTCGATTTCATTCCGTTTCAACAGCGCATCGCAGATGTTAATTCGGTCCATCATGTTTTTCACGCTCAACTCATGAGGAACCCATACGTCAAGCTTTTTTTTGTAACCAGCTTTGTGTAAATGGTTCAAAATAGTTTTGTGATCAATGCCTAGCTCCATGCCAATATCGACACTGCTGATATGCTTATCTTGTTGGACTTTTTCAAGAATTTCATCAGATTTTTCAGTGATTGGACGACCGGAGCGTGACTCATCTTTCACATTGAAATTTCCAGAACGAAAGCGAGCGAACCATTTCCGCGCAACAGATTTCGATAAAGTACCTTCACCGTACACAGCACAAATTTTATCACAAGCCTGCGCAGCGTTCTTCCCCTTATCATAATAATATTGCAGAATATAGCGAAATTTCTCATTATTCTTCTCCATTTTCAAGTGCGAATAACTTTCCAACCACTGCACCGATTACAATGTTTCTACGCTCAAACTAACGTTCGGAAGGTCATCTAAAAAACGAGCCCTCGGTGGTGTCGCTGTGACTTGTTGTTCTTTAGTTATCGGCAACCAATGCCATCTATCGGGAAAAACGCCACGAACTTTTTCCCAGACCCAATATTTGATTGAAGAACAAATTTCATATTTGTTACACCATCTTATGCTTTGATCACTGCATGTATCCTTCATGGCATACTATACAAAACTATGGCAATTTTCTCTGTTTAACCTAATCGTCCTTTCAAACATAGTTTTTTTTAAATTTTTTAAAGCACATTTGATCTTTGACACTTTTATTTTTAATATCTACCCATAGATATTCGATAGATGATAAATCGGGACTTTGTGATGGTCACTGAAACACCTTCTCTACATTATCATTAAATCAACGTGTTGCCATTCGTGGTTGCCATAAATCACGAATCATTATCTTGCTGAAAGTAGTATTCTAGTATATCTCGATCAATTAATTTAAAAATGAACGTTACCAATACTTCCTCCAGCATGGTGATATAGCGGTCACTGATCATGCGACTTACAAATTAAGCTCTCCAACACCAGGTGCCGATATACACTCTCATTCACTTACTACATCATATTGAAAGTGTAAGACAATCCGGTATGTATGCTTCTTCCCACCTCCCACATACATGAACACTCAATCATATCATTATATTATATTATATTAGTAACTCCAAAGTATCTCGAAATTGTGTATTATCAGCTTGCATTCCTAATTACATAATGGCACACATTTTATTGGACGTTTGGCAATGGAAGTACAAAGACGATTTGGCAGGAATTAAACTGAACTACTGATACAAAATTTAGGAGAAATTTAGCATTATATTCAATTTCTGAATTAACATCAAGTAGAACACCAACATCGTGATCATATGGACAGAAGGCGTACATCACATTTTGCACGAAGAATGTCCAAGCTAGCTACTTGCAATTATGATCAAAAGCTTGAAAGGATGTGAAAGTGGAGCGATAATTTAAAGTTGTTTAAAAAGAACCAAGCTGATTTTTTTGCAAGGACTTGTTAGTTGATGAAACCTGACTTGATCACAATATTCTTGAATCAAAACGACAATCGCAACAGTGAACACTTGGAGCTGGATATGGTGAATATTTCGGATAAGGCAGCAATTCATATTCTATTTCGATAAATTACCATATCAGAAGAAGGGTGCGTTATTCTTATGCTGATGAAACAAAACTTCTTTTCTAAATAAATGCGGCCGTTTTTTCTTCAGTTCGGTCCCTAACGTGTCAGTATATTCAGCATAATACTGGCCATTTATTGTATTTCTGTAAAATAAGAAAGATTTATGCCTTTGGAATTCCAAAAAATCGCAACCGTAATCTTACGGACGAAAAAACGGTTTTTGCCTCCTTCGGAGCATGTTCATCAGAAGAAATCCATTGTTTTGAGTGTTTTTGTTTCTAGAGTAGTAATGTATCCAGATTTCAACTACGGTCACATATCAACGAAACAACTGAATTTCATTTACACTTTGCTATATGTCATTTGAAACTGTAACAAGAGTTCACATTTGTCCAACAGTAAGTGAACGCGACACCCATCTTGCAATTATCTTTTAAATATTTAAATGTTGATGCTAAATATTGAGTGCAAGTTCGATTGAGATGTTTATGACATTGGCTATCTCACATACTTTTATTCGGCAAACGACCATTGCAATAATATGATACTAATGATTTCTGGAGAAGTTACTGTAAATGAAAACCTCGGACGTTCAGCGTCTTTTATGCTCATATGATTACTTTCAAAAATAGTAGACCACTTATAAATAATACAATCATATTAACACAAAACAACAAATAATTTACTTTAAACTATTGTGAAAAATTGTCTAACAGACAAATTTGGGCGAAATTTTTAAAGTAGACTTCTTGAACATTTCTTAAGCCAGCATCATGGCGAAAGTGTTACAAATCATCCTAGTAAAACCCACATTTCCAGGATTCGATTTCCGCAAAATATTTCAAAATCTTTTATATATAATACTTGAGTTGATTAGTATTTGCTTTAAAAAGATTTTAAACAATGTCAAAATATATAGATATAATTTGTAATTGCAAGAAAAGAAATATTTATATTTTTTGTGTGATTAAAAAGAAAGAAACTTTTGAATTGATATTATTTTTCATTTGTTCATATTCTGCAAATTAGATAAATTAGAAACTCTTCTTGATTATTGAACTGAAACCGCGAAATTAATTTTTTATTTAATCTTCAGAATATGAAGACGAACATAAAAAACTACCTGAATGTAATTCTATGTACAGTGTATGTGAAAACTTTTTGCCTAACAAGTTTCAATATTATTAATAAATTTTATGGATTTAATAGCAAATAAATTAAAGTAAATTTAAATGACACAGGATCACTTTCGACACTACTATATTAATAAATTTATTGACAATCTTCAAAAGACATAACAACTTATTTGTTTGAAAACATAAATTCACGTAAACGACAGTTCTAGATGTCGAGTAAAGTTTTAAAAAGTTTTAAGTGTTTGAGAATTAAATCTTTTTTCGTAGTAAGAACTTATAAGCAACTATCTTATTTATTTCATATCAATTACATAATACAAAACGTTTCTTAATAAATTCATCAGATAATTATGGCCATTAATACGTTTGCTATTATTTTAACTAACCACAAAAATAGCGAATTGGATTTCTTGACTTGCATTGGTTTTAGCTAGAATTCTAAGTATTCGATACATACGTAAAAGAAACTAGTTAATACCCATTGTTATCTCGCCAGTCCAATTTTTTTCCAGAATATGAAGTTCTAACTTTAACAATGCAATTTTTCGATAATATGAAATTCTAATTTCAACGGTACAATTTCATCAACCACACTGGTTTATTCATATTTCTAAAATCATTTTAATGGTATCAACTTAGTCTAAGTCTGTTTTTCTAAATATATCAAAAAAAAGTAGTTATGACAATAGTTAAGAGAAGTTAACATGCGTTCGATGTTTCATTCCCAAATAAAATTCTAGATTTTATATTCATCAATACTCCTTCCAATCAATGAATAAAGGTTAATGAATTTCTAATTTTACTGATCAAATCAAGAATTGATTCGTAGTGATGGAGGTGAAATTTTATTACATTAACTTAGTTGTATTCCTTAATGTTCTTGAAAAATATTTTGAGTTTAGTTCTGGATGAAATTCCAGAAGTACCCATCTTCGATAATCTTATTAATGTCCAGTAAATTATAGCATGCGTCAAGAACTATAAAAAATTTTTACTTTAAATGAAACTACAAGTAAATATTTTTGGAGACGACGGTTAATGAAATTAATCCAAAAAGGCAAAAACCCTCACCACATCAATGCTCGTACTCTGTATATGTGCTTCGACAACTAAGTTGTTAGCATCAGCAGACTATTAATAACCGTATCGCACCTGGATCCGTGGTAATACTTATACAGAAAAAATTTCGCACATTATGCGTTTTCGTTTTGGTAGGATGAGCGCGCGGAGTTTTTTCTGTGAAAGCGAATCCAGGTGCAATATCATGGTTAATAATAATCTACTGATGATACAATTTAGTTGTCGAAATACATATATAGAGTACAAACATTGATGTAGTAAGTTTTATTTTTTATTAAATGTAATGTAATGTAGCAGTTTTCCAATATCATTTTCCATTCGTTATTTAATTCACAATCTTTCAATACCTTTTTTATGTGTTTTTGGCTATCTATTCAAACGAACTAATAATAACTTAAATAACTTCATTTATCATTTTCAATAAAATTTCTATGATCTATTTAAAAAATGAAAACGTTATTTCATTAAATAAACTTCTAATTTTAAAAAACTTGGAAATGTAATAATCTAAATCAAGTATTTTGTCCATTTATATCTGATTAAGCTTCTTTTGTATCATACTTTATGATTTATTAATCAAATTATCATAAAACAATTTCACTTGGAATAATATTAAAATTGTAATATTAAAGTCAAACAATGTTGTCCAGAAAAAACTTTAAATTGCTTTACATTATTTACCTTTCGAACTTTACATAAAATATTGGAAATTTCATTTTATTACTTAATTATTAAATGCAAAAATTGACGGGTAACATAAACTGTTTCTATCATATTCAATTTATTTATAAATCCTAAAAAGTCAATTAACAATTAAGAGGTATTTTTTAAATATCAAAAAATAATTATTGAAAAGCGTAACTGTAAGAGCAAAATAAGAGCAGAAGAAAAATATTTTCATTACATATAAGACTACGTTATAATAGCAGACATGGCAGCAGAGTCGAGTGAGCGCAGTCAGCTTGCTTGATTTAGTCGCATGACTTTATATAATGGCAGCTTTCTATTCGAAGTTGTTTTCCTGCTGGTGGCCTGCTACGATGCGATGTCCGGTCGCCGAAGGCCGCTCACTCTGCCTGAGAAACCGTCCAAGGTTAGCATGCTTATTCCAACACATATACCAACACACCTTGTGAAATTATCTATAGCTTTATAACGTACTCTCGCACTTACATACGTATATATATGTATATGTATGCAGCAATAAAGTTGAAAATATTTTCTTCGTGCATTACTTCACTATAAGCGCGTCTTCATTTATACAAATGTTTCATGCATGTGTATTTACACAAGACAAGTTCTTCGCAACTTAAACTTTGAAACGTTACCAATAAAATCAAAGCGATTTAATATTTTCAATTATTAAACCACTTTTTATACTTGGTGTTTCATTTGTAGTTGAGCTGCGAGGATAGATATTAATTATTATAATTTACAACTAATACTTATTATAATTTACAAATGACCCGTTACAAATAACGCACCTTTTATTTATGATAAATTCCAGTAAATAAACTTATATGATCTTACAACATGAAATTCTATAATTATTTTAAATTATATATTATATTTTGAAGAACTGTAATGTACGAAACGAAACAGCCAACGTTTCTTTACTTGGAAATACTTTTGAAGAACCTCAATTTAGTAAATAATTACCTCTTCATATGTATTGCATAATTCTAAAACAAATTATATCTTCTATCTAGTGCGACTTCAGCATTAACATTAATATTTAACCTGAAACGAATCGGACGATTCGAGAACCTGCTTGCGTCAAGCAGAAATTTCAACGAGTGTTCACCTATACCTTTCAGAAAACCTTTAATGTTTAATATTTTATTTTATCAAGCTCACATGTAAAAATGTAAATTAAGGTATAAAAACACAATAACAGTGGTAAAACTTAAAAAATTCTAATTAAAAAAGAAATACTTTTTTAAATTAGACTAGCTTACTGTTATTCTTATTCCTGTTTCCCATGTGATTCTTCAGGGTTGAATTTCGTTCTTCACCCCTTCGTCTTCTTGCCACCTCTTCTTCATTTTATTACAATTCCACAGCTATTGTGAATTGTGAGGCATGCTTGATTTACAATATTTGATATAATAAATCTATCGCGAGTCGCCCTAAGTTATGTGTGTCATTCATTTTAATATATTAAATACATGTTGTTAAATATGCAACTATTTTATATACAAATTGTTTATGAATTAATAACTTATGCTACTTAAACTGCAGGTCATTCTTGGCTAAGTGTGGAATGCGGTCGTTTGTGTACGCCGCCGGTCAGGATATTGATATTAGATATCAATGGGTTAATATGGGATTGTGGGTTGTAGTATTTTTTGGAAGTTTCGGGAATCATGGTGACCTGCAGGTCCCTATAAGACAAGTTTACAAAAAGTTCTTCTAGCAATTCCCTTTTGAATAATGTTCTGGAATATTAATTTAACTTCTCCGATCTTCTGTTGCTGTTAGTGAAGATCTTCGGCACTTGGAGTAATCTACTATCATGATTTTATTCAATTTCTTCTGTACTTTTTAGCCTAATTTTTTTGGAAAATAATCCAAATAAACAAATAGGAAATATACTTTGATAATCATTCTACTTTTACTACCTTTTAAATTTATCCTTAATTTGGAATTCACTAATTTTATAATTCAGGTTTTTTTGTTAACCCAACAATTGCGAACAAAATTTCTAAACCTTACCCAAGTTTCCTATTCAGTTTTATTCATTACCTCTCAAATTCTAGGTTTGATATATTTTGTTATCCCATGTCTAAAAAGCGTAGTAACATGTATCCTGTTTATTTAATCCTACGACGAAATTATGCCACAATTACACATAAAGGTTGTATAATATTGACTAATATTAAATTTTTTAAAAATTATGAATAAGAGAAACATTTACAAGTCCCAACTTTTCTATACGTTGATTACACATGTATAGTTTGCTGAAAAAATAATGTCTCACTCTCTTTCTGGTCACAGTTAAATATCAGTATTACTTTCAAAGACATATTTGTACATTTCCACTTCTTCTTTTACACTAGCAGAGTTTATATATTTGAAAGAGGAAAAATACGGATCTGTCTCTTAGAAGTAGAGTTTTTTTCTATTATTTCCTTATGCTAATAAAATTTAATTATACAAAACACAACCAAAGAAATAGTGAATTCCAAAATTATCAAGTCGTTTTAATTTATTTAATTTTATTAAACTAACTTTCACCCATAGAACTCCAAACTACAGAAATTTATTACGCTGTCTATAAAGGTTGTTATATATATATTAAATACATGTATTTTAATGATACTAGTTCAGTTGCGTTATCATATCATCAAAAGTATAGGTATACATTTCCAAAACCTCAACATTTTCTTGAAAGCAGCGCCTTGTGAAAGTTGTGATTTGCCACACGATCATATCAGAATATTTTTTATGTGCCACAAACAAATATATTACTAAATAAAATGGAATATTACACAAAATATAAAAGGAAACTCTTGACATTGCTAGCCAAATTTATGCAGCAGAGAAGTTCGTCAATATATTTATAGGCTAGTTTGTTTATGGATATATTGACAACCTCGCCAGCTGTACACAAAAAAAATGTTTGAACGATGTTACATGTTCCTCAATAAGACCCTTCATAACTGCAATTTTCTAGGTAAAAGTTAAAGATTTTATTTTTCCATATTGATTAATGAAATGTCATAAGTATATGGAATAATCGACTTCCTGTTTTTAGAGTTTATTAAAGTATTTTTATTTGGCCTGTAGGAGACAGCGTTGAGCGTACTCTGTTAGTGATAGATGGACATCAGACGGACATTGCAGAAAAATATATAAAAAATCCGTTTGTAAATTCATCTAACAAAAAACAGTGGTTACGTTTGAGATCGTCCAAGATTCCAATATAAGTATTTATTGTCACCTGTCTATATAATCACTCTTGGTACGTACTCTATCACATCGAATGTTATGTGAATACCCTAAGCGTATTGAATCAAGTTACGACATTTCTTACCAGGAAACATACTTAGAATTAGTTAATATTCTAAATAGGGGAACATACTTTTTATAACATCATAGCATTTCATTTCACACATCATATTCAATACGATTTTAATGATATGCCGGTTAAACCTCCACAAAGTCAACGGTCATAATACCCATGCGCGGAGAAGTATATACATACTTTTTATTCTATTAAGGAAAATTTCGACAAGTCACTAACATTAATATTTTAAAATATATAGCAACAAATTATTTTTACATGACAGAATTGTTCAAAATCATTTGCGAAGCTTTATATTTCGTCAGGAAGCATCTTATAGGGTTTGGGTTGCAGTTCTCGATTCAAAGTTTCTGACTTGATCCTTTCTGGTTAAATAGTACCAATGAGTCTTTCTCCTTAACTGCGGGGCAATAACAGAATTTATTTTAGTCATCCAAAACAAACCCATTCCCTTTGCAAAAATTAACATTTTTACTGCAGGGAAAAGTTTCTTATTTTATCTGCTCTAAAAGAATTTTTACAAAGAATGCTCCTTTCCAATAGTTCAACTTTTAACACCATTATTTTATTCTTCACCATGCTTCATATTTTGCTTCACATTAACATTAAATATGACTGTGGTTGACTTTCAATACAATCGTGAAGTGAAATTGTCCGAAAATTTAAAGTACTTTCCATGGGGATCAAGCGCAATCCTCACTCTAACCTCCAGCACCTGTATTTTATAGGAATAAAATATATTTGGGGATATAATTTTGGTCAATCAAAAAGACCAATGAGATGTATTAGAAAAGTTAAGAAAAATTCTTTAAACTGTATTTGTAATAAATTTCACATCTTCTTAAAGTTAATTCAGAAATCATTTTTGACAAATACACCATTGTTGTGACAAACTGAAAAATGTTCATATAATTTATTATTGTTGTATAAAAACAAAGTTCAAATTGAGAACTATTACAGTAATTATTGTATATTACTTTAACTATCTGCATTTTGAAACTAGTAACTTATATTAGTTTTTACGTAATAAACGTAAACACTTTTTTATCAATTGCATTAGTCTTCCTTGTATAATGTTATTAGTTTTATATAACTTTTAATACTTTTAGTTTGTCAGATTACTTACTACATTTCTCTTTCGTAGAACATGATATGGACAAATTAAAATCCAATCATATAGTAAATTTGAATACAATTTTATATTATTTATAATTAGTGATGTTGCTTATTAGAAATAACAAGAAAATAAAAATCAATACTTTGTTTACTCATTTTATTTGAATTAATGTTTTCAATTTTTATATTCCATATCTTCACATTTTTGTTTGTTAAATATCTCAATACTAAAAAGAATCGATATTGGAAATTCTTGCAACGCCGCAATTACCACAGTCGCGCGACTATTTCTATTTTAAAATCAGCCAATAGGGTCGCTCAACGCAAAATACGTGACGCGATAGAAACCTACTTTTAGCTTCGTCACAGACGACCGTGTGTAATCTATAAGTTTTACTTGACACGGCGGTCTAGATAATGATAAAAGCTCATTCAGTAGAATTAAAATCAATCACAATAATTTTATTATTTAGAATTAAATTTATAAAATATTTAATAATTTACTATGTTTCTCATGTGTGTATTTACAATTAAGCTTTTTCATAAGCAGTTATTTTCATTCTGATGAAGTTGGTCGTAAACAAACATGTTTTCACATTGTTTACAACAAATACCATTACGTGACAAAATTCACATATATAATTACACAATTTTAGGGCAGAAATTTATAAATTAAATTATATCAAATGTTGTTAACGATATTGTTGCTGTTTAGTTTAAAAAGTTATTATTCTGGGAAAACATTTTCCTAATAAAAATGTTTTAACACATCCTATACTGACCGCAACTTTCATAAATCTAGAAATGCATAAGTATGCATAATCGTGCAATCGTTCTTGAACTTTACATTAGTACTGATATTGTTTGATATGTTTTTAGCCAATAATATAAGACTAATAAAAATTTAAACAAATAACTAATTTATAGTTCTTTTAATTTGTTATTTGTAGCAAAATTTTGTGCATCAATTTTATTAAAATACAGCTTTAAACAAAAAGAAAACTAATGATATTAATTGTACTAAATTCGTTAAATTATTGTTTCTTATTAAACAATTTAACACCTTTTACACTTCACACCACGCGCACACATATACAATTATCACCACAAGTATGTTCAACAACATGTTGGCAGGTTTATTAGTACCACTGATTATATTAGTTTAGTTTTACAACTGAAGATGACAACATTGTTGTATTCAATATGACAATTATTCGAATTATATGAACTGTAAGTTTAGAACTGATTTTAACGACCTTCAAAATAAACTAAAATTTTGGAATAAGACCCAGTGCGTTTCCTAATACAATCGCTTTTTAAATCCAATTTCTTGAAACTTGCTTAATGATTCGATAGCAAAATAAATTTGGGCTTATTTAATTTCACGTATAATTGTTATATTATACATTCGACAAATGTTGAAATATATTCTTTGGATTGACAAAAAATGTTTTGGCTTTTTGTTTTTTGACCAGTTTACAAGTTCAAGTTAGATTTCGTTATTAGGAAATGTATTTCATTATAGAATTACAGTTCTTTGATAATGGCAATAATTGTAATCAATACATTCACATTACCCTTAACGCCAACTACAAAATGCATTCGTGAATTATTATTACGTCTTGTAGTACAACTGGGATCTTTGGCTATCGACATTTACCTCAGACAAGAAGAAAAACGTTTTCCGGACAGCGGGCTCCCACTGAGCTATTAACACTTATTTTAAATTATTTTTTTTATACAATTTACCATACTATATGGAACCAGAATCATTTTTGTGTTATCCTATTACCATATTATATTATAAAATATCATTTGTTGTGTTAAAATGAGCACACAAACTGATTTTTTTTAATCTAAAATATAATTTAGAACCGAAACAACTTTCTTTTATACATTCAAGAATTTTAACTGAAGCACTCTTTATATTTACTGTTTCTTGCTTAATTTACAAGTAATGGATTCATTTATGTAGATTTAAATATATACCCTGATCATGTCCAAGACGAACTACAGCCCGGTTTTAAAAAACATGTATACAACATGAGTGTATGCTGCACCGTTCATAATAACACATTTCTATTTCATACACGAACCAATTCATCATTTTCAATAATATTACATAGTAGAGTATCCCTTCAATAATTAAATTACATAGGCCGTTTAAAGTAGATATTTGTCTTAGTATTATTATTTATATTAATTTGCATTTATATTTTCTAATAAAATTTATAAGGGTAATGATAATAATTATGTATTAATTTCATAAATCATAAAAAGTTTCACTGCAAATTTACTAATTCACTGTTTTATTTTCAGAATTGTGCCATGATGGGTTTGCAGGCGACTACTGGTAAACGTAAGTTGGAAGCGGCAACAGCTCCTGGAGATTCTAGCCCAGCAAAGAATGGTAGATGGGACGCGGATGATTGCATAGCTCGCCTTCAAGCTGTAGCAGTACCTGGAGACGCTTGGCGAGCACCAACACCCTCTCTAGCCGCTACATTGCTTTCGAACGACGATTTCGATGATGACGATGAGTTCGAGGACGAACTTTCTGATGATGACCGTTGTTCCAGTCATCCAGAACCCGCTAGGTATTCTTTGACGCACCATCATCATCACCACCAACAACAACAAGCGCAACAACAGCAACCCTACCTCCGTTACTCTAACGATTATTGGCAATACTACCAACCTCCTCAACAAACCATTCGATGTGAGGAAAATGGTAAATCGTACCTTGAGCTTGGAGCTGCACCACCGGTGCGAACGAGGTGTTGTGACGGCAGAACGCGTTGGTGTCATGTGCCCTGTTATAGACAAAGGCGATTAGCTGTTTTGAACTTATCAATGTGCAAATTGGCGCGTTTTAGACAATGTTCTGATCCATCTTTAAGACGATCGGTGCTTATATGTAATACTCTAAGAAAATTAGAACGAGAGATGGAATCAGAACCACCCGAACCTTGTTACCCAACTCTACCGGAGATGACACCACCAAGTAGGTTATCACCCGTGCCTGAAGTCAGCAGTTATGAGCAGAGCTTAAGAGAAATGACGTCCTCTTCTGGTAGGGCGACACCCTTTCCCCAATCCAACACCCCTGATACAGATTCTGGGATAGGTGACGATGAAAGTACGCGACCCATAAATTGGGGATCAGTATTAAGTCTGACCTCACAAACAGACTTGGAATCTTTAAATAACAACGAGTTATACGCAGAACTGGGACTGAATAGTGATCAAGAATATAAAGACCCTGTAGTGGCGACATCTCGAAATGAGAACGAATGGGACGGTTTTATGCATGTGTTGGTTGGTGGATCGTAGCATTTTACGAACCCCACCGTTTCTCAGGTTGTGATTACTTAAAACAAAAACAAAAATGTAAAAAAAAAGAAAACGAAAAGACTAGTGCAGTACAGGAATTGTGCAGCTATTGTTGACTGTTTTTATTTTTATAAAGTTTTTTACCTAGGACAGAAACAAACATTTAGATAGATTTAGGGCGATTTTTACGCATTTGTTGACGATTTTTTGATGATCTCCATCGCTCAATTCTTCGGCGTGGTTATTAAGTAGGGTCGTCAGAGATATTTTGCAATTTATACTGAGGACATACTCTTAATTAAATTATTTATTTATTCAAAATTCGTATTTATAGTTATATAAATGTTATTTAATTGTAATTAAATTTATTTTCATTAACTTTTATGTGCTTGAACACATTTTCAGAATATTTTCAATGAATAAAATACTCAAAAAAGAACTGACAACAAGTAAGAATCGAACAAATATATTTGTTTTTAAGGTCATATTTTGAAAATGCCTAATATTTTTCAACTCGTTTTATGTCATAACATTTTCATTATTTCAAAATAGCGCATAGAAAATACGAAGTTAAACCAAATGTTTAGAGTATTGGTATACAGTTGCAAAATACAATTAGTACTTTTTATGGACATTATTTCAGCTCATTTTCACATGTAATGCGTTGCATATACGTGGTGTACATTACTGTGTATGTATTATAAGAATTTGAACTTTTTTTTCTAAAATTATACCATCAGAAAATAATCTTTTAAAGTTGTTAAATACGTTTGCAAAATTAATAAATAAAACTACTTTTATGGCAAAGTTACTCCTATTTCATGTATTATTAAGATTTTCTTAAGTTAGTATCTTTTTTCTAATATAATAGAATAAATTTATAATTCAGTGTTGAGTATGTCCTGTAATTTATTGATTTTACCAAAGATATATCATTCAGACAAGTGGTAGCATGCGATACATATCCAATACAGTTTGATATCTTTATTATACTAAGGCACTGCACTTTGGTGACTCTATATTTTTCACCTACAGTCAATTAAAATGTATTTGAAATTATAAATTATTAAATATTTAAACAGAGATTTGTTAGTTTTTATTATTGCTTTGAAAAAGTTACATGTGCACCAAAGTATAGTAACTTAGCCTATATTACATAGCTAAACATATTTTTAATTTCTTTCTATATTAATATTAGATATATGTAAATACATACTTTCAACACCAGCTGTTTGAATATGAATTGCATATGCTATGTTTGTCTTAAATAATTTTATAATTGCAGAGCTTTTTTATATATAAACTTAAATTTAAAATGTATTTGTGGTTGTTTGTGAAGGTTAATCATTGTTGATATGATGTTAAATTGATAACAGTTTACAAAATTAACTATGATATTTTTTGTAACTCATAATTTAACTCCAAAATTTTACAAAGCAATTGATAATATCATCACATCAATATATAAATAACTTACACAACCAACCGTCTGGAGCATACACTGAAAGTATATTTAGCAAAATGTACTTACTATGAAACTAATCAGCTATATTACAAAATTGGGCTGTGTTGATAAAGAAATTTCTAATTATCTAATTAGTAAATTATTAGATCAAAAAGAGCATAGTTTCATATATAGAAAAGTTTTCTCTGGTGACGTACATAATCTCCATGTATATAAATATAAATAATATACTATTAAGCTCAAGATGAGTTAAATGATATTATTTGGTGTTACTTGACCCATTTGGGCATTCCTCTGTATATAATATTGTAAATGGCTGTATATACTGTACATAAGAGAACTTATTAGGTTATATATTGTATATATATATATAATTCATATATATGTTGCATATATTTTAAATCGTGTGAATTTATAAAGTTGGGAATATGGTTATACACCTTACAAAAAACTCCCATGCTGTATTTTATACTATGTTCTTTCGATGACTGAATAACATTAGTTCAAAAATCATATTTTCAATGTAATTTAAATTTCTACATCTAGGAATAATTTTGTATAATATTAAGTATACTGTGCAATATATAGTAATAAATATTGCAAAACCTTAAATATACATATATAAATATCTATATGTATTTACAAAACAAAGTAAATATCTTATTTCATCTCTTTTGTATGATTTTTAATATTAATTATTATTAAGTCTTCCATGACAATCTAATACACTTATAGTTTTACAGTGAAATAAAAGTAGTTGTGTTCCTTTAAATTTCTATGTTACAGTTACCGTTTATTATTTTGATTTGTTTTCAATTCCTTTTTATCAACAGTTTTTATAAATGGTTTATTTCAACCAAATAAAATTATAGGAGAACTTTAAACAAACACACATGTTTTTAATCAAATCTTCTTTATGATAAATGTCTAACTAACCTTATTCTGTTGTGGTATAACTTTGTATGTATTCTTCCTAAGCAGCTGGGAGATTGAATCTAGTCCATCATTGGCCATTAATTGCTAAGAAGTATATATGAGCCAGTATTATTTTGTTAATTACTTAAACAAAAAGTAAATGATACTCGTTCAATACCGTCCTAAACTTCTTAGGTAAATGGTTTCAATGATATAATATATCTGGTAGTGTACACCATAAATAGATATTTTTTTTTATATATTATATATAAATATATACATATTTCTTGCCATGACATTTTATTAAAAACTTATTCATACATTTAATCAGGAATATTTTTTTATATATTTTGCATACCAAGTAATATCATGCTGTTCTGAATTTTTAGACAGTCGGGGATATTTAAGAAGCTATGATAATATTTGAGTCAAAGAATACTTTTTCTTTTAGTTTTTTACTCTAAAATAGAATATCCGCATTATTTTTCATTATTGTAAAAAAAATCCAATAGAAATATTCCTGATTGGTGTAATAAAGGCTATAAAAGTAAGTAACAGAATTGAATATAGAAAATATTTTTGAATTACGTTATTTTAACGAAGATTATTTTATAACAAATAACACAATACAAGGGCACAATTAAAAGCTGTTATACATAAGATAAACATGTTGTGGTGCATAAGTAATTTACTTTGTTGAAATTGCAATTTTATTACATTTAAAAATGAAATAGTTGAAACCGCAAGGCAATCAAATATTAAGACAGTTTTTTAAAGGAAATATAAAAAAGAAAATAGCTGTGTTTTATTCTAAAAAGAAAACGATCAGATTAAAATGAATATATTATGTGCACATAAATTTTTAAATATTTTGATAAGATTGCAATAATTTTGAAACTATCGTTTCTAAATAAAAAAGAAATATATAACTAATTTCTGTCAAATTACAGGAACGACTGTCTCCAAACCTAATTTATTATAAGAAATACACAACGACATTAAATATAAATGCTTAATTAAATGTGCGTTTTTGTAATATTTTGACAGATCTTGGTTCCTAGATGTAAGAAATAAAGTACTTGTACTTCGTTCGTCCCACATCGACGTGAAGTCAATAATAATTACGTACAACACTGAATGTGTGCAAGTAACATGTGATATCATGTAATATGTTAGTGTTAAAAATAAATCGGTATATATACATATTACCTCATACTTTGTTTTTCTTCCAACCCATACAAGAAGCCTCGTCATAATTTAAATTTTTAAGAAATTGAGTTTCGAATATACCAATAATATAACGTAATATTTTACTTTTAGGCCATGTCATAAGCAAACTTTGATTTTTGGCAGTTTTAGTACCCTAAGTGAGAAATGTATAATAGGTAAACCAAAATCGCACGTCAAGTAAACCTAACATCCACTAAATCTTGAACTACAAATGAAAGAATTTCAAAGACAGTCGGATTCATAATTGTTAATAATGTATACATTAAAGAAAATATTGCCATTAGCAAGTACCAATGTAAGTAGTGCAAACTAAGATATATACTTCTCATATATGTCCCAATAATAAATAAACGTTGAACACCATCGTATTAAAAGAAATGCCTAATTAAATAATTACAATTTAAGACATTTTCTAGCTTTTAATAAATGGAAAATAGACAAGAATAATTAATGGAGGATTTTACAATTTTTTTTTGCTAAAAAATGAGATCACTTGCTGAGATGTTCTCAATAATGTTCATGTATTAATATATAAAAAGTCTATTTTTAAAGACAGGAATGAGCTAAAACAACTGAATAACTAAAAAAATTTTGCTGTGAAGGGAGAAATTTAAAAAATATGAATGTTAATCAAATTTTAAATTCACTAATTCATATATAATTATTAATGGCAAAGAAAATTAATTAAGTGCAGTAAATATATACATATTTCTTTAAAAATGTCGAGTACAGTTGAAATATATATTTACTTTCCCTAAATAACCTAGTCTGTATAGAAATACGTCGAATGTCGTTGAAATGCTAGATTCATTAAAATGTTCACCTAAAAGTCACAAATATGTGCTATCCTGATTTTTAATTTATTTAGTGTATCTGACAAAATGCTGTTTCATCCCTTCGGCAGAATTTTCTATAATTACTCAGAATTTTGCTGAAGATGAACACAACGGTATCGATAATTATATAATAGTTCAAATAATTTATAAAATTTGGAGATTAGGGAAGTCATGCTACATTTTTTAGAATTTCCTTTTCTTTTTACGTATGTAATTAGTACAAAATTTGGACAATATCGATAACACTCTTTTGTCAATTTTGCAAATGGGACCAAATCCCTCCAACATCTCAAACTCTAACGTTACTTCTACTATCACTCTTAGAAGTTTACTATATTCGAAAGTAATATACAGAAAGCGTGTTCATATAAATTTTAGTGCGTTTATTTTGCAATAAGTGCCAGTATCTAGATCAGAAAACGAGTTATAAACGCAAGGAACAAGGGTTCAAAATAAAATTAATGTAGGTGTAGTAAATACATCTAAATAACAATTTACATTTATTAAAAAAAGCAAAGTTACAATTTTATCATAAAAGAAATAAATAAAACAAGAAACGTTGGTTTTATTCAAACAATCCATTTGATTTAAAACATGTTTTTGGTAAAAGCGTCATCTTTATGTCAGTAACATCATTTATTTAATTAAAATGTAGAAACTATTCCATAATCGTGGCTCTCTGCGCCACCTTTTAGATTTGTGAAAAAATTAATCTTCATAATGGCCTTTTAAGTTAAGTTGATTATAAAGCAAGTTTACGTACTAGTAATCTAAATAAAATTGTAAATCACAACTGCTTGACCTAGACCGGTTTGTTTTCTAAATATTTGATTTTAATTCCACTTAGAAAAATGTTTGACTATTTTAATATAGACAATTAGAGGATGACATGACATCATGAAATAATAACTATACACTATTTTATATGTATGAATGCCTTAAATATCATTTTTATATAGCTTATTGTTTCACTATACCTTGTCTCAGAATAAGCAGTGATTCAAATATTGCGCGAAAATAGTATATACTTTCAAGAGGTTTCATTGGTTTTTGAACAGGGAAGTTTAATATGGATAAATAAATGCTAGATATCCACCATTTTTCATAATTTGTAAACGTTTAATTACATTTTTGCATTGTTTTATTTTAATATTTAATCGTAATTTTGGATAGGTTATACATA
Source organism: Dermolepida albohirtum (assembly GCA_031893035.1). Classification (NCBI taxonomy): domain Eukaryota; kingdom Metazoa; phylum Arthropoda; class Insecta; order Coleoptera; family Scarabaeidae; genus Dermolepida; species Dermolepida albohirtum. The sequence goes on along the minus strand of JAVIWB010004791.1, from coordinate 323,445 downwards.
TTAATACAAAAAGTAACGTTTGTACAATCATACTTCTATTAAAATTAATTTTTTTTTCATTTACTTTTATATAATAAAGAAAAAGATTAATATTGTTGACAAACTACTGCATTAACAACTGTTTATGTTTCATTTTTAGGGTGTTACATTTTTAAACTGTGTTCCGCGTTTTAGCGGGATATTTGAATCACTCCTTCTTATTCTGAGACAAGGTATAGTCAGTGTTGTTATCGTGTGTATATATATATATGTGTGTATATATATATATATATATATATACTTAAAATTGCAATGTTAAACCATTTCTTCACGCTAAGTCCCTATTATAAACTCTTAAAGAGAGTATAAAATAAAGAGGAATAAATGGTAAATTTTTACCTTAATAATAACAGATGATAAATTATTAATAATTAAACTCGTTATAATAAAATCGCATTTAATTAAAACTTCTAAGACGTAATGAAACCATACTGAACAATATGTACAAAGTGACAACTGTAAGAGTCATATCACTGAGGGGAGCATATTGTTAAATGGGAAGTAGTGAGATAGTGTTTTATGTCTATACGATGATAAAAGATGGCACCGTATACAGAAACTGTTGCCGGTAAATTAGTTGTGTTAATGAGAGCCGCTTGTTTTAGTGACATTTTGTTACATTATATACATATTTGCAAGGGTGAACACATGAACTTGAACCCATCTCGAAGCTTTAAACCTATTTTTTTATTACTATTTCTTATCTTATTCAATGTAATAATACATAAATTTTAATATATTTAGAATTATTATACATGTCAGGTAAACGATGTTATATTGCAAATTGTAATCAAGAATGGTCTGTACTTAATAAATTACCAAAAGCGACATCGTCCCGGTTTTAACACTGTATCAATTCTACGGGAAATTCTCAGTTGTTAAATATGACTATTGAGAATAAATGATAAAAACAGGTATAAAAATTAAGTGCAATATTTGATTTAGCTAGAGTTAAATATCATTTTATTTTTATACTTTAATAAGAGGAATAAAAATTAAGTGAATTTTATGGAAAATTCAAAATGTTCGTTGAGGTAGGTCATGTCTATTTTAGTTCTCTTGGATATTGTACGTTACGCTAAACATTGACCCAATAATTTACTATTAAGTTGCATTATTTTCTATGAGGTTTGTCTACGTATAGGCTACAATTAGATAATTTATTTTATTTTTCAACAACATTTATAGCTATCGGTTAATAGTAATATATACCCCTTAATAGTTTATATAATTAAAAATACAATTCAAACTTTAAGTATTTAAATAGGCTATTTATAACAAGTTATATTTTAGATTCATCAATGAACCCAACCATCTTACATTGGACAATTTTGTCTTTCAACTTCGTTAGACTTTCAGGTGTTACTTTATTCCATGGTACTTCTAAATTCTGTCACAATGTAGCATGTTATAGTTGGAGTCAGTATTGATTTTTGTGTTTAACGATCACAATTCGGTAATTATAATGTGAGGCATATTGAAAGATCAATTGTCATTCTATTGTGATAATGCCATCTTCTTCTTGCAAATACTCTCTTTAGCTTTAGCCTGAACTTTTACGAGCCATCTCGACTTTAAATAATCTTCAATTGATATTCGACTCTATCGGAAGAATGTTAAAAAGGAATCATTCTATTATTAATAACACCCTATCAACTACATATGTTTCATCGAATTCACGAATCTTCAGGTTGATTTGTGTTATTAATGAACGATTCCTTCAGAGTGCTTATCATATCTTTTCGATACAGAAAATAATGAATAATATCATATCTCCCTCTCTCGACCAATACATAAATGTATTGACCGACAAAGCAAGAACGCTTCTATCTCACAGATCGGAGACTATGTTTCCAGTGTGTAATAGACAGAAACTTGCATCTAGGCTTTATGCCAATTAAAGAATTTTAAAAAGGAATCATTCTATTATTAATAACACCCTATCAACTACATATGTTTCATCGAATTCACGAATCTTCAGGTTGATTTGTGTTATTAATGAACGATTCCTTCAGAGTGCTTATCATATCTTTTCGATACAGAAAATAATGAATAATATCATATCTCCCTCTCTCGACCAATACATAAATGTATTGACCGACAAAGCAAGAACGCTTCTATCTCACAGATCGGAGACCATGCCTCCAGTGTGTAATAGACAGAAACTTACATCTAGGCTTTATGCCAATTAAAGAATGTTAAAAAGGAATCATTCTATTATTAATAACACCCTATCAACTACATATGTTTCATCGAATTCACGAATCTTCAGGTTGATTTGTGTTATTAATGAACGATTCCTTCAGAGTGCTTATCATATCTTTTCGATACAGAAAATAATGAATAATATCATATCTCCCTCTCTCGACCAATACATAAATGTATTGACCGACAAAGCAAGAACGCTTCTATCTCACAGATCGGAGACCATGCCTCCAGTGTGTAATAGACAGAAACTTACATCTAGGCTTTATGCCAATTAAAGAATGTTAAAAAGGAATCATTCTATTATTAATAACACCCTATCAACTACATATGTTTCATCGAATTCACGAATCTTCAGGTTGATTTGTGTTATTAATGAACGATTCCTTCAGAGTGCTTATCATATCTTTTCGATACAGAAAATAATGAATAATATCATATCTCCCTCTCTCGACCAATACATAAATGTATTGACCGACAAAACAAGAACGCTTCTATGTCACAGATCTAGGCATAAAGCCTAGGTGTAAGTTTCTGTCTATTACACACTGGAGGCATGGTCTCCGATCTGTGAGATAGAAGCGTTCTTGCTTTGTCGGTCAATACATTTATGTATTGGTCGAGAGAGGGAGATATGATATTATTCATTATTTTCTGTATCGAAAAGATATGATAAGCACTCTGAAGGAATCGTTCATTAATAACACAAATCAACCTGAAGATTCGTGAATTCGATGAAACATATGTAGTTGATAGGGTGTTATTAATAATAGAATGATTCCTTTTTAACATTCTTTAATTGGCATAAAGCCTAGATGTAAGTTTCTGTCTATTACACACTGGAGGCATGGTCTCCGATCTGTGAGATAGAAGCGTTCTTGCTTTGTCGGTCAATACATTTATGTATTGGTCGAGAGAGGGAGATATGATATTATTCTATCGGAAGAGTTCAAACTAAAATTTAATATGAAAATAACATTGAAGGTTTTCTTCACATACATTAACAATTGCCTTCCTTTATGAAGAAGGCTAAGATACTACAATGTTACACCATTTTATCGACAAAAAAATCTCTTGTATTAAATAAATTGCACAAATTAAAAACAACAGCATGCGTACTTTCAATTATCACTTTTTAGTAATTGGTGGATAACTGGTGTCATCCTAACTTTTTTATTTTGGCAAGATAAATAGTATAAAATCGAATCACATAACAAATTTTCAAAAAGTAATAATTTAATTTATGTTAAATTTTCTTCAATCAGGTAATTAAATACGTAATTCTTTTCAAGATTTCTAAGCAAATAATCTTTTTATTACACCTACGTTTATTTATAATGAGCGATCTCTTATTACTTAAGGAAATAGATAAAAATTGTTGAGGGCAAATAATAAACAAAAGTGTACGGGTTGAATAATTACAAGTGTCCTGTAATAGTACCATAAAAGTCCCAAAATTAAGATAGGTTGATAATTTAGAGTAATCACTTTATATATCGTTATTTACTTCTATTTTTACCAATTTCTTCTTATTTTCATTTATTATCTACAATCCGTATTTATCAATGTGCATATTGAGTTTTATAGTAAGTAAACAGCAACAATTAACATAACCTTTTTACGCCAGTGTTATGATTGTTTTCGTAGTTTTAACGGTGTTCACCATAGAGCAGGATAAATTTATAATAAGGCTCATTTTTGTAATAGGTTCCAAAATCATGAGGGAGAGTGCTTGCATAAATTAATTTCCAAAAAAGTAGATTGGTAGAATGATTTATAAATCATTAAGAAAATTATCTGTACAGATAGATAGGTATCTTTCTTAAACAAAACATACGAATAAATAAAATATACAATATTTGTTATAAGTTTGCCCTATGGTAGTGCTCGTACTGCACTTATGAAATATCTTGAATTTAAACCATATAAAATATCGGTCTACCAGCAAGTTGCATGTTCGTAATTTTGTTGCTTGAAGAGAATAGCGTAACTGGTTTAGTAATATGTTTGACAACAATGAGATATTAGATATAAGAGTTTCTTCACTTATCAGGATATGTCAATAGTTAAAATTATCACATATGGTCATCTGAGAATCCACATGGGTTCATACAAACAAGTTTGCATCATGTTTAGTTTGCTATGTGATGCAAATGCATTTTGGGATGTTTTCTTTTAGGACACAATTAATGCGGATATATATGGAGAACATATATTAGAACCTGTCATTGGTAATTTAGATGAGGAAAACTGCATGACAGTTATTTCCAACAAAATGGTGCTACAACACATACAGCATATGCTATTTTAAATTATTTAAGGGAATTTTTTTATTAGTGGAGAACATTGGCCAGCAAATTCTTCAGATTTGACCCTGTTAGATTTCCTTTTGTTTAGGTTCTTCAGAGACAGTCTTTAGCAACATACTACATACTTTGGAGGAATTTGAGCACTCAATAACAGAAGCAATACACAATATAAATGTGGAGATATTGCAAATGTTTTTACCAGGAGACAAGTAGATTTACGTTTACAGATTGATAGTGGTTATTTTGAACACTTCCTATATTATACAATGCTTATTTATGTTTCCGTTAAATATTATTTATAAATTGTTTTTATGTAAAGTTTATGGTAATTTTATGCTGCAATAAACATTACAAAGACATGAAACCTTTTCCTTCCTTTTTACATACAATATTCAGTTATTTATTTATAAGAGCAGTCGTATCTTCAATATTCAACAAATTCATATCAACTACTTAGTGTTGCTAATTTAATTTTCTTTTGAGATTACCCACCAGGTATACAGACAGTTAATATGAAAAAATGGAAAATTTTAACACCGTATAAAAGATTTTCAACCTGCTGACATTATAATAAATAAAAATACTAGTAATTGTTGTATCTTAGGTATTTTAAGAAAGTAATATTTGTCATTCTGAAAATTTTGTTGACGTGCAGATAGTCTTAACGTAGTCAATATACAGTTACTGCCAAAATTGAGCGTACAGTAAAAATAGGATTTACATCATTAATAAAAAATGTAAGTTAAATACACTGCATATACAGGCACTTCCCCAGAATATATATATATATATATATATATATATATATATATATATATATATATACATTATCGACATGTTAATAGAAAATCCGTTTAATTATACATCGCACAATTATATTGCGTTTATAATAGAAAAACAATAGAAATTCAAATGTTAGGTGCACTTCATAACATACCTACTGGATATGTATATTTCTTTTAGATAATTTAATTATATTACTTTTAAAAATTATATCTATTTGACGATGACGTAATAGAATTTCAAAGAATTAATTTACTCTTTTATGCACACGAAACCGGTCTTTGATCTACCAGATAAAATTTTTATAACTCAATAATATCTACACTTATACACATGGTGGTAAAATTTCCAAATTTTCCAACCTAATTTACACATGTGTAAATATAATTAAAATTCTATTTAATGGCAATTTGATGGGTGGGTTTTTTGACCGCGTACTTATGAACGGGCTTGAACAATGTCCGCACTTGGCAACAGAATCTTAGATTGATATTGTAAAATTGCCTCTACTGCTTACTTTTGGAATTTATTGTTGGTGACACAATAGCCATAATCTAAAGTAGTAGTTAGAGATAAATCAGAAATTAATACATTCCTTTCAAACATAAACAAGAAAAAGTTCTCCAACATACGAAGATCAAACTGCTCTAATCTGGCCATTTTTGTGCTGCCAACTACAGAAAGACTAAATTGTTCACCTTTTCTTACTTACTAATTCCATTAACTAATTATGTTATTCAGAATTAGAGTCATTTCCAAAATCTGTATTAAAACAGTTATATTTACAAGTAGGAAATTTATGAGATCAATATAATCACAAAAGAGTATACATGTTTTTCGTTTTAAATTATCAACACTACTCTTTATTGTATGCATTTAAATACTAGAGGGCGTTTATAATAACATTGCACCTTATTGGTGAATAGTTAATTATTTATTTTTAGAAAGTAAATTAAACTTACATGAACTTAACCTACAAATGTTAAATTGAGTTTTGTAAGCGTAAGCTTTTAACCACATGTTTTCAATAAAAGACATTATATAAATAGTTAATTATAGATTTGTGAATTTTTAGAGTTAATTTAAAAATGAGAACACGTGGTTCCCAAAAGAAACGTGGAAAGCGTAAACACGAAAATAATAAAAAGAAGCCTAAAATAGTTCGCAAATCATACAGTCTTTATGGCAACCACAAGCAAAATAATTCAAAGTTCCAAGAAAAAAGGAAACGTGAATTTTTCGAAAACAGCCCAGACGATAAAACTAAGAAATTAAAAATTAAGGAAGATAATCCAATATTGGAGAATTTTATATCATCTGAAAGTGAAGACGAACTGGATCATATGACACAGTTGAGATCTACATTGAAAAACGTAAATAAAAGCAATAAAGTTTTAGAAAGTACTGATAGCAGTGATGAAGAATTAGAAACTGATGAAAACCTAAGCCACATTAATGAATTAAGTGAACAAAATCAAGGTTTAAATAAGCTTGACCTTACAAGTGGAGAAGATGATTTAGATGATAGCGAAACTGAAAATGAAACATTAAATATTTACTTAGATCCTACAACTAACTTGGATAGTACAGATCCATTTGTGAAGCATCTATTTTATGAATTAAATGAAAGTTTGTTAAATTCTGTTCAGTCAATGCCGATGAATGTAACTAGTTTTACTGAAGAATGGCCCAATTTAGGAACATTAATTATACAAATACCAAATTGTACAGAAGAAAAGCAACCAGAAAAACAATGTTCAATTATTGAGGAGAAACTATTTGCTTCTAGTGGAACAGTTCCAAAACGTGTACGTTTGAACAAAGATAGTCTAGAGATGCTCTCTATTAAGCCACAAATTGTAAACAATTTAAAAAACTCTAATACTTCATTGATTAATAAGGATAAATCTATACCATTAACATCGTTGCAATCAGAACTATTTTCAGTGATAAATAATTATCAAGATTTTTATTATCCTGAGCGAAACTCTAATAATGGTGAGGAAATTAGATATGTGTATTGTTTACATGCTATAAATCATGTACTGAAAACAAGGAGTAAAATTATACACCATAATGTTAGATTAACAAAGAAGGATGAAGTACCAGAAGATTTTAGGGATCAAGGACTTGTCAGACCTAAGGTTTGTTTATTATTATTGTATTAATTATGTTTTAAGTAATGTTAAATGTAAAGTTAAAGCATGTTGAAATAATCATGGAATAAGTTTTCAGGGTTTGGATAATTTTAATATAATCTTCTTGAAAAAAATAAATATATTTCATGATTCGGTTCATTTGTTTCTTAAATTGATGGAAATGAGAAAGAATGTATTTGATTTTTACACTGTTAAAATAATTTAATTTATCTTCTATTAAGCAGTGTATGCTCTATTTCATGCCTTTTTTTTATATTCAAACTCTTTAAAATGAAGTAAGTAATTATGAAGATGATTTCAACAAATTTGTATTTGGCATCTGCACTAAGGATTTTAGCATTGTCTTATGTAATTTACAATTATGCATAAAAAAGTACTTTTCGTTTTTTGAAAACATAGCCCTAAAGTTTAATATTATATATTTTTTAAGGAGAAAGTAAAATTTATTTTACTTTTGAACAAAAACATGTATTAATAACTGAAATTCAACTTAGTACAAAAATATTAACTTAGAATACATGAAAAATACATTAAATTAAATTTATATTTTTATTGATCGTGCAAAAAAAAATTTACATTAAGAATGTCTGACAAATTTGCAATTGGTAAATAAATTCGTCTGACTTAAATTTATTTTAATTAAGTATACTATAAAAATTAATCACTGTCATATAAGTAACAGTATTTCTAAGGGCTACGGCTATTGAATAAGGCAAAACTCAAAAATACGTCATCTCATAGATTATCATTTTCAAAGTAGCAAAGATGAATTTATGTTTTAAGCATATTCAACACTTTGATATAAGCAGTATATTGATGTTTATCTAGTTTATTTTTAATACATTTAATAAATATAACCAAGGCATTGTTGATATATTGAACAAGACCTTCGTAGATGAAGCTTTGTTGAAACTAAGAACGTTCCCTTGTTTATTGAAGAGTTCGCAAGTGAATCGGAACCGCGCTGTCGATTATACTTTTTTTCGTGAGAGATATACAAGAATAATTTGGGATCCTCTTTGGCCTTATTAAAACAAGCATTTATTCAAAATAAAATTATTTTTAATATAAATTTATATATTACCATATATATTTATGAAAAATTTAATGCATATGCGTATACACATTTATATAAACATGAGCTAATCTGTTAATTTTAACACAATCAATGTGAAATATTTATTATAGAAGAACGCAGCTTTTAGCCAAGTACCCCATCTGATTAGAATTGGTTCAACCTCTGTATGCGTTTTGGTGACTATCAAACAATCTCGTGCTTGACATTAATTTATCTAAATGTGGGTAACTCTTCCTAATATTTTCTATTAAGTGTAGTGTGAATTATACACGTTAGATACTTTAATTTGGGAAAAGCAACTCCGGCTTTCCGCAATTATATAGCTACATGAATGACAAGCAATAATGGTGCTTGACTATTGACATTAAAATATCAAAGTGTTCTGTGTACTTGCTGCGGTATACATTTAAAGTTTTTATTTTTCTGAATACACTACCGTATACTCGAATGATCATAATTCCAGATGTTATTTATAAAATATCCTCACTAGATTTAAGAATCTTATGCATACATCAAAATACAGTAAATGTCTAAGTAATGACAAGTTGCATTTTCGTATTATTTCGTTACAAAGAAATTGACTGGTGATTTGAACTATACGCATCGATTTGATATCGTTTTTAAAATTTTTCTAGATAGCGAGAAGGTTAATGTTTTTCCAAACAGTTAGTTTCTTTCAATTCTGCAGAATTCTTTCCTATTTTGATCATAACGTTGTCATTTCTTTGACGATATTATTCATGAAAGTAATGGTCATAATGTTAATTTGATTTCGCCCTAACTGGATTTTTATTGCATTACTAGTTCAAATATATTTTATTAAGCAAACTCGGACTTATAAAAAAATTTAAAAATAAGGATAAGTCTAGATAAATGTGAGAGGCATTGTGTTTATAACTTAAAAAGTGTGTTGTTTCCTTTTCTTCGATTGCTTTTTAGTGGTCACTGTATCCAACACAAATTGTTAATATTTACCAATTTCCTGTTTAAAACATTTTAAAATATTTTGTATGGGTAGGTCGATAGCAAAATCGTCATGGTTACCTCTTGCGAGTATAATTTCAACAACTAAAGGGTGTTTCAAATTTCGTGGTTTTCTTAAATAATAAATAAAACACATAATTTGCATTCATTTTCAAAAACTTTTTATTGGTAATTGAAGTATCAGGTATGACATTTATATGCGAAAAATAATATCTGCCAAATGGTCTCCTCTTGCAGCTCCATAGACGTCCACTTTTCAATGACATTTTGACATAATTGAGGCTCTATCGCACCAATGACACGAATAATTTCATTTTTCAAAGCAGGAATTGATTGTGGATTGTTTTTATAAACCTGACTTTTCACATAACCCCAAAGAAAATAGTCTAACGGGGTCAAATCACATGATCTTGATGGTCAGTTAACATCACCGTGTCTTGAGATTACACGTCCAGGAAATTTTTCTTTCAATAAATCAATCGATTCGTGTGCAAAGTGAGGTGTAGCGCCATCCTGTTGAAACCACATATCCTCTAGATCAATATTCATTAATTCAGGCTACAAAAATTCGGTTATCATCCGACGATATCGATCACCATTAGAGCTTCACCAGCAGCATTTTCAAAGAAGTATGGTCCAATTACACCACTTGACCATAATACACATCAAACAGTAACTCATTTAGGATGCATAGGTTTCTCATGAATAATTCGTGGATTTTCCTCACCCCAGATACGCCAATTTTGTTTATTAACATAGCCTCCAAGTTCAAAATGTGCCTCATCGGAAAACATTATTTTTTGAGAAAAATCAGCTGGTTGTTGATTGATGAAATTGACAAATGAACGACGTTTTAAATGATCTAATGATTTCAGTTCCTGCGTTATTTGAACCTTATATGCCTTCAGGGCTAAATCCTTGTGTAAAATATGCCATGTTGTTAATCCACTAAGTACAAGTTGTTGTGAACGTCGTCTAATGGACATTTCAGGATCTTCAGCAACACTTTCACGAACCAAACCAATATTTTCTTGTGAACGACCACTACGACTGTATTTTTCACTTTTTTGATCTTCCACGGAACCGATCTCTTGAAATTTTTTAAAAATTCGATCAATGGTGCTTTCACATGGACGATTATGTAAACCATAAAATTCACGTAATTTTCTAAAAACTCTTTTCACAGGACGCTGATTTTCAGAGAATAATTCAACAATTTGAACGCGTTGTTGTACCGTGTACGAAGCCATTTTTATAAATGTCATACATCACACTTTTTAAATGCCCACATACCCAGATTCAGTGCGCCATCTATATTTTATTTATTCTTAAAAAAACCGCGCAATTTGAAACACCTTTTGTATATATATATATTATACATATCAATGATACAGGGACAATTGACATATTTTAGCCTTGCCTTGACAGTCACATTGACATTTGTGTATACCACTTCTGATTCCAATGTCTGTTCGTTCGAATATAACGTCTTCGAAATCTAAATTTAGCGCTAAACTTTCTTCAAAAAGTGACAAAGAACTCGCGCGTAAGAAAAAGCCAGAGGTTATAGATGTAAACAAGCAAAGGATGCTACACAAACTATTTGAAAATCATGAAAATTTGATCATTGTATATCAAGTACGTGAAGAATTAATGGAGAATGTAATGAAAATATGTTACGAAAATGATATTCAGAAGAAAGCGGTCTCTTTTGTAATAAAATGCGCTTATAAAGCAATGTTGCAAATATTAGATTTGGAATTTTATGTTCATGATTTGGGTAAAGATGACTTCGCAAAAGATCCTGAATGGATCCCCGATAAAGCTCCTGCACCATCCCCCGCTGACACTTGGGCCGGTTATAACGTTTCCATTCTAAGTAGAGAGAGAGAAGACAGAATTTATGGACTCGAGGAAGGCTCAAAAGTAATTTCCCAAGAAAGTGAAATGCTTATTGACGGTGGATCTGGCATGAAACCATGCAGTGTAGCGTCTGACCCGTATAGTAGCTTAACTTCTGATGCTTTTATTACACCAAGCCTTAGCGAATATTCCGAATGTTTATTAGCACCTAATGTTAGTGAAGAATTAGTTCCGGAATCAGTAGTTGAGGAGGAGGATGTAATTAGTGAAATAGAAAGGGAAAAAAGTTTGTTTACGAAAATAGCTACTTTGGAAACTGATTTGGATGCCGCAAAAATATTTTCCGACTACAAGCGCAGAGATACTCTGAAGTTTCCTAAGATACCAAAAGTTAGTGATGAAAGAAAATCGAAAGGTGAAGAAATAAAAATTAGTGCGTCTGCTTTACCGCCTCTAAGAGCCGATACGGTGTTACAGAAAAGTTCCTCACCACCTCCTGTTGATAAAAAGTCACCACCTAATGATAAAAAGAGATCTGGAACTCCAAATAAATAAATACTTTATTGCCTTTCTTTTGTAGTAGTAAAGTGATAGTTCAGCTAGGCATATATTAGAACAGCGTTTATCAACTTTTTTACACGGCGACGCAATAAATTTATATTGGTATTGGTACCCAAATATATATTTCGCGATCTAACAAAATGAAACTCTCCTTTTTAAATATATCATTCGTTGAAGACATAGCGACTGCTTATGTTTATATAGTTTCTCTGTTTCTTTATCATTTCGCGACCCATAAAAATGTCGTCGTCGTCCAATATTGGGTCACGACCAGGAAGTTGGGAAACGCTGATTTAGAACATCATATATCATCTTGATAATTTGATAAATTTTAGAGAAAACGTACTGCTGAAAAGTACATAACTGCTGTAAAATAGATATATAGAGTTTTTACCATTTTGTGCAATATAGTTTGTATGGAATTCAATTGAAATAAATTAGAACAAAAAATTCTTTTATCAAGTGCATTTCATTATTGTATATATATTTTTTTGAGTCTCCGGAGTCATTTGTATACTAGTTACAAAGTACAAATGTAAATTTATATTATTGCTAAATATAGTCTATTTGATTATCTATACACTTTTACTTGAGCGCACGTCAATCTTGTGAAAAATTGCGTAAAGTTTTCGGTGACAATGCTCTACTATAACGTTAATGTCAACGATGGTTCACGAAATAAATTTCGTGCTGATAATTTTAAACTTCCTCATGGAGATCCACTGAGGTTGAAAACGCCAAAATAAAAGCGCCTATCGAGTCAAGCCTACGGCACATGGCACAAGATATTGTAAAAACGTTAAAGATCTATAATTCAAGCTAGTTAACGATTATTGTTTTTGAAGCGATCAATAACTGTCCATAAAAAGTGGCTTGTTCACAATAACGTGGCGCAAAAAGGCCGGTCCTGACCCAAAGATTCGCCCCAACATTATCAAAAGTAGAGGAAGGTTATGCTTTCAGTATATTATCGAAGACGAGCAATATACGATAATGGTTCGATAACTATGTAGCTGAATAAAGAAAAAGCAAGTTTTTTTTTGACATAGAAATGAAAATTTTTTTCACCTAAAAATGATTTCAATTTCGAAAATAAATAATGGCTGCGAGTCAAATTGGTGAATAGAGTGAATTAATCACTATTCATATGTCAATTAATGAATGTTGACGGTTGCAGTTGTGGACATGTGGACAGGTGCTTTGTCTTGATTGGAAAAGCACTTTGCCAAATGAGGGCATTTCTCTTTCATTTTGTCGCTCAATTATTACAATAAATTGGAATAATACTTACCATTTATTATTTTCCCCCTTTTTAAATACTTGACAAAGATAATTCTATGAGAATCCCAAAACACAGTTGCCATAAACTTTTCTACTGACGTTTTTACCACATTTAAATTCGAAAACCCAGTTTTTAATCGATCTCAGCTGTGCTTTGATTTGGGTTGGTGCTAAGCTTTTCAAATGATTGTCATGTAGTAATCATGGATGATTTACTGGATAAGAGTAGAACAGATACTGAGAAATATTATTCGACATAACTGACAACTGTACCAAAAAAATCGAGGAAAAAAGTTGTCGAGTATTTTTTTACAAGATAATCTCCGTACAAATCGTGCGTTACCATGAAAAAAGCTCGTTGTTATGGTCTCAATTACTTCAACACCACCCTTATTCATTTGATCTGGCTTCTTCTAGCATCTTTTCTCCTTAATTGAAAAAAGAAAAAAGTTGTGATAAAATTTGTGCTGTGTACGGTGAAGGTAATCGAAATCTGTTGCGCGGAAATTGAAAAGGTGTAAGTTTTCTTTTAACGAAGAAGGGTTGTTTCCTTGAAAAGGCTAGAGGCGTTACAGGTTCTTTGTAATAAATGTATTATATTAAGACAATATTATGTTGAATAATGAAATATTTCGATTTCAAGTTGTATTTGCTTCTGTAGTAGTCTAAGAATTTATCAATACATCCTCATCCATATCTGTTCCTTTTTCCACAATTTCGTTTTGTTTAAAATAGATTATTTTCGTGTTTGTTATTAAGTTATAATATTTTCTTTTTGGTTACGTTAAAGAACAAAATCTGTGAGTTTGTTTGCTTTATTGCCTTTGTGCTTATTTAAAGTTGATTGTCTATACATTTAAAAATTTTGTTCACTTACATATTACTGATTACTGTGTATTTTAAACTAGGCATTTACATGAAAATAGTCAGACAATATGCAACGAAAGTCAAATCTACAGAAAATGCGGTGAGAGACTGAAATCACACATAACACACTTATAGCATTATTTCACTATGTAAAATGTTTAGAATCCTTAGTAAAAACGAATGAAGAAGTACAATACATTACAAAACACTAATTTGATTTTAAAAAGGATACGATTATCTTGCTTCAATACGATCAGTGCAGTGAGATGATTTTATGTTTTTCAAAAACTTGCAAGATGTTCCTTACTGTGTGAGATTTGTATTCCGCAACCCCAATTAAGGATAAGACATTGATCTAAGCACTTGAATTTATATATAGTTTTTAAAAAAATTACTTACTTGAAACCTGAAAATACACATACTGTAATTTAAGTTGAATTAAAAATTAACTTATAGTAATGCATTTTAGAAACTTCATTGTAGTTTTAATCTTTTAGAACTAATTTGAGTCTTTTAAAAATAATTTAAAAATTAATATATACCTGAAAACATAATATTATGAAAGATATATACAAAACCGACCAAACAGTCAAAATATCTGAATCTTATTAATGTAATTTTGTAAATAGTCAATTAACTGTCAACTGTAATAGAGATCAGGGAATCAGTATAGATCATATTACAAGAATCGTTAGATATTACTTTAAAAATATTATATTAAATATACACAATAAAATAAAATGAAAAACTTACTGTTTCGGTCAAATTCACTTATTTTATTCAAAGTAGTCGCCTTTGGCGTCAATACAAAGTTGAATGAATTTTAAAGTTCACCTTTAGACATGTCCCTCAAGATCACTGTCGTTGCCTTTTTAATGGCTTCGACCTCAGCATAACGCTATCCTTTCATCGACAAATATTGTTTTCTCTGCGACAGACTGTGTAGTGAGAAAAATAGGTGATATAGGAGAGGTGAGAATTTATTTAAAGTAAGAACTTGATGTAAAATATTCTAAATGAGGTAAATTTAATTGGAAAGACTTAAAAAAAAGCAATTTGGGGAGTTTTAAAAAGGGAAACAAAATTATTAGATTCATGACACAATTACTGTATAATGTATCAGTTGCATGCAAAGTACAGGTTTAGTCTTTTTGGCTTTGTTAATTGCGTGCGAGTAGCTCTAGAAAGATGCGACGTGGAATATATGTATAAGGCAAAGACACTGTCGATCGGGGGACATTTCGACTGTGCATCAAAGTTTTTCCACTGAAAACCAAAAACTGTTAATATTCCTTCTCGTAAAAATTGTTTTATTAATTCAACTATATTTTATAGTGAAGTATCTAAGGCTCTTACACTTCATTTATGATACTAATAATGTTTTAAAAATATTTTAATTAATTTAATTTTATTTGAATTTTAAATTAATTTCTTGTTTGGATTTTGCCAAAATGGGTTTGATATATTTAATTAAAGATATATGAATCGGAACAACTTGCTAAGTGAGTCGATCTAGATGATATGCATGGCTATCGTCGACTTACTTAGCTGTTGATAGGTTAGGTCCACAAAGTACCGCGTTCAAGTAAAATCTGGCTTGTGATTTATACTTCTAAATTTGTAGTAATTTTGTCGTTATTTATTAGTGGTTTACAAATACCCAATAACTGTCTATAAATGTTTGATATAGCAATTTATATTTTTTCAGGTTTTAATTATCGTTCCGTTCAGAGATTCTGCCTATAGGATAATACAATTTTTAATGAAAATTTTGATATCTGAGGATAAAGGAAATGTGATCAACAAGAAACGCTTTTTAGAGGACTTCACTGGCAATGAATTAATATTACCCAAGAAAAATCCTAAACCAGAAGACTATGAACTTACGTTTTCTGGAAACAGCGGCGATGATTTTAAGATTGGTGTTACTGTAACAAAGCAAAGTCTGAAGGTAATTTATGTATTTATTAACTGTGTAATAAAACCATGAGATCTAGTACCTAAATAAAGACGTTCGTCGCAAACACATTTTATAGTCTCTACGAATTGAATTATAGTTAATACATTTTTCATTAATTTATGTTTTTATTTAAATTAAATATCCATGTTCAGTTATAAAACGTGTATTTGTCAAGTTTAACACCCTTTTTATTAATTTACGAAGTTAATATACAGGATGTTTCAAAAAGAATATACGTATTTCGAATGCATATATTTATTAAACTTTAAGACATACGAGTATGAAACTTTACACACATATTTAGGAACCTCTCAAGTTCAGATTACAGATGTTCAATATGCCCTCCATCAGCGACACGAACAATATCACATCTATACTCAAATTCCTCCCATACTCGGGCAAGCATGTCCTTCGTTACTGATGTTAGGGCAGTACGGATTCGGTTCTTCAACTCTTCTAGGTTCTGTGGGAGTGGTGATACATAAATGTTGTCTTTAACGAAACCCCACAGGAAGAAGTCACAGGGTGTAAAATCCGGAGACCGTGGAGCTCAGCTGAGACATGCTAAGTCGCCAGCTCCTTGACGACCAATCCAACGATTCGGTAGAGTTTCATTCTGATATTCACGCACTTGGCGACTCCAGTGAGGGGATGCCCCGTTTAGTTGAAAAATGAAGTTGTCTTCGTGCAGCATCGGAAACAACCAGTTTTGTAACATAGCGAGATACTGCTGACCGTTAACCGTGTTTCCATCAAAGAAGAATGGGCCGTAAATAGATAATCGGGATATCGCACAAAACACATTGATTTTAGACGAATCTCGTACATGTTCAATGGCTGCATGTGGCTTCTGTAGACCCCTAAATTCGAACATTGTGTTTGTTTACCAGACTACTAACATGGAAAGTCGCTTCATCACTGAACACGATGCGTTGTGCGAAAGTGTTATCATTGTCAATAGCATCATGAATCTCGTTACAAAATGCCACACGTAACTGTAATTTGTACGGCTTCATAACCAACCGACGTCTCAAAACACGCCAAATTGTTGTTGTATGTAGTTGTAACTCCCGACTGTCACGACGAGATGATTTTGAAGGGTTACGTTGGAAAGCAGTTTGAATTCGTGCAATATGTTCTTCAGAAACACGAGGGTGACCAGGCCTCTTTTCTTTACATACACATCCTGTATCTACAAACTGTCGATACCGTCTGCGAATGTTCCACCCATTCGGAGGATCAATTTGGTAGCTCAACCTGAAACGTCTTTGTAATCACGGAATTGCACTTTGCAAACTCGAGAACACAAAATGATTTCTGCTGCGGAGTAACCATTTTAAACATATGACGGTTACCAAGAAAAACAGAAGACAACTGACATTTAGCGGCTATTAAATAAACTAGACTATGTATTCGTTTCTCCAATAGCCGAGCCGAGGCGCAGCGATCGATAGTTTGGACAAAATAATACTTTGTAATATGTATACTCTTTTTGAAGCCCGCTGTATTATAGACTTTGCGATTGACAAATCGCCAAAATTAATGAAAGAATTGTCCTTAAAGTCAATCACCATCAGTGCTACTTGGTATTGGAAACTATTGGGTTATATATTATTTCATAATGCAGAAATATCAAAAAAAAATTGATCGTGTTTCTTTATAGAAATAGTGTTATTACCACACATGTCATTCTGAATTGCATTTCGTCGGTGTATCACATGAGATTTTTAATACGAATTATTTCCGTGCTACTTTATTCATAATTATTAGATATAATTACTTAATTTGAGTTTTAACAGCTTAAGGTATATACTCAACAATTAAAAATGTCTTTATTATGGATAACTTAAAATAGATATTCACGTTGCATCTTCCTCAAAGTTACTGTTTCTTTGATCAATAAAAATTGAAATTTCACATCACACAATAACACTTTTTTAAAGAATTAAAGATATTTACAATTGTTTGTTCCTTAGGATTGTTAACAGAAGTCGTAATTCAGGTATAGTTGAAATCAGGAATGTTTTCCGATTACGTGATCAGTGTCCAATGTCAAATTAAATACTATATTTAAATTTCTGTCAAATGCGATAATATTAGGAGTTACGATTAATGTAACCTGAGAAGTTTTTAAATATTGGTTACGTTAAATGTCATCAATATTGCTAAAATAAGTACACGTTTTTATTGGAAAAGAGAGTTTATTAATGAATCATTTATTTTCAAGCAAGGTGCGTATTAGGTATCTTAATGATACTTATCTGAAACACCTTAGAAAGTACAAAAACCACATCGAAAAAAAGAAATAAAAAAATTTGGAGAAATTTATGTCTTATGAAATATTACTGAAATGATTATTAAATACCTCATGAAAAGATGTAGTTCGTTTATTAAATAAAAAAGTAAATAACAGTTTAAATTTTAACATAATAAAACTATATAGTTTAGTATAGTTTATTCACTGTTTATTGTAGTGCGTTGTTGCACGTGCCCAAACAAGTACGATTGCATTGAATTCACAATGCTATTGTGGAATTCGGAGTACTTCGTGGTTAGCTTTTCTTATCAATTCATCTATTTCATAGACCCTATGCTTTTTATGCCGCTTCGCTACTTCAAGCAGTTCACATTTTCTCATCGTAAGTTCATAGTTTGTATTATTATTCAACCATCAATTATTGTGGCTTTTTCCCAATTTTGACATGGTTTCTTTTCTAGTAATACATCACTGTGGTAAGCCGCATTATTGATTATGATATAAGAAGGTTCATGCACATTTAGAATTGATTGTTCATTTACCCATCTTGTAAACTTTGCACTATTCATTTCACCATGATAATCAGTTGTCACGTCTTTATTACCTGCACGAAGAACTACAAAACGTATACCATCATATTCAGGTTTTCTAAAATTCTTCGTATTCGCATCTTACCACGACCTTCCTTTATTGCCCTTAGCAAAAATCTACGTCTCGTGGATAAAGACAACAGCCCTTTTATAAAGAGAGGCAGCATTCACTGTATAATTGCGTAAAAAGGAATATCGCAGTGCAGCAATATGACTTTTCTCCATTAAAGCTCTGCGATCATTGTCTTTCAGAAATTTAAATTATAAGTATTTTAACAGACGATTTAAAGAAGAAGTGCTGATATACATAATATATCGCTCCTATAGTATCGCATTGATATTTTTGTGACATGTTTTCCTAAAAATGTAGTATAAGTATTTCTTTATGGAAAGATATTAAGTACGTACCTTCTTTGTTTGAGTCATATAAAATATTACGAACCTCCATTTTTACCCGTTCGTCTATATCTCAACTTTGCAACTTGCTTCGAAGTTTATAAGCTTCTATTGGTACCATGGTTTCAGCTTCATTCCTGTGTTTGACATTGAACACTGTTCGAACAGAATTACCTAATGCTTTTCGAAATTTCTTTTCTAAAGCAACAATGAAAATATTACCTCTTGTATAGAATTGACGGACAATAAAGGTCCTTCGTTGCATTTTTCAGCTTCAAAATATTGTAACAACTCATATACAGACTTGGCAATTAGAATCAAGACGTAACTATACCTAACCTCTAAATAAATAATAAATGCAAAAGCTGCCTACATAGGTTACCTAAGTGTAAGCTTATAAGGATGATGAAATAAATATGATAAATTAGCTAACAAATAGCAGTAAAATACAAGGAATAACAATATCGGAACCGTAGAAAAGACAAATTTCATAAGTCGAAAGTCAAAACATTTTATCTGTATTATACGTGACACATGTGTGCATAATACACATACGTCTGCTTCTACTTTTTCACGATTTCTTGACAAGGTGTAGCGCTTAACTCTCTTAGAAAAACGTTCGCCCCCTTTCTTTAACACATGTGACTACCGATGAATTAAACAAATGCCGGTATACACAGTTTGTCGCACAGAAAAACGAATTTTTTTATGTGCGGTGACACGTGTTTGTCGCGCACGATTGTGTATGAGTGGTATAAACGATTAAATGACGACGAACACCCTGGTGCAAAAAAATCTGTGTGAATTAAATACTTCCTAAGATCAATTCATCGCATTTTAACACAGTATTTGGGACTGGGAAAGATTTGTGCAAGGTTTGTACCACATCAATCATCAAAACTTGCTCTGAATTCAACATTGTACAGACTTGATTAAAGACTCAAAAAAGGACGAAAGCTTCAGGTATTCTATTGTAACTGGCGATGAGATGTGGTGTTTTCAATATGATCCAGAGACCAAGCGTCAAAGCCATTAAAAAGGCGTCTATAAAGATTAACTTAAAAATTTATTCGACATGTTAATTGACCGTGAAAACGTTGTATTGAAGTCGAAGGCGACTACTCTGAATAAATTAAAGAACTTTACCAAAATTGTAAGTTTTTGTTTTTATTTAAAAAAAATTCTGTTTTCTCTACGACAGACTGTATGTTCGTATTTTGCAGCATTATTAATACACCGGCAAACTTTCGTGGTTCCATAATATAATAATATGTGTTCAATCATGAAACAGAATATTTCTATTCCACTTTTGACAGGTCTTAGATACAATAAGCTTTTAAAATAAATTTACATTGTTCTTCTTTAAATGGCATTGTTAATATCAACATAAAAACAATAGAAATATTCTCGTCCAGAAACGTATTTTTATCGACTACAAACTTTATAGTCTCACCTAAATCGGACGCTATACTATTCAAGGGGTTTTGAAAGGAACAAGTGGAAATTTGAAGGCGCAAGGTGCGACGAATATAGTCGATGTGGCACCATATTCCATTCATATTCCTGCGTCACAACCTTCCTCTGAAGAAGATGGAGCCTGTGGTTGATTAACTTAATCACTAAGGTTGATATATAACCCCTTTCCACATTAACTTCTGACATTAACTGCTGATGCTGACAACTTGGTTGTCGAAATGCGTATACAGAATTACAAAAGTTAATGTGGAAAGGGGTTATATATCAACCTTAGTGATTAAACCTTCCTCTGATGAATAATGTTTAGATAGGGATCAAGACCGTTTTTACACCACATTGTTGTAAATAATCCACTAATGACTAGTTATCCGTTGTTTCAAAAAGGATGGTTTTCCTCACATTTAAGGAGCATTCTTCGCAGACGTTAATTCGTGTCCTCAAGTCTTTGATTCATTAGGAACCTATATATCGAGTTTGCTGACACATCCTAGCTATTTCATGTGGTCACGCTATAATCTCTCTTGCTGTATGCTGTGGGTTTGATTCGATCAGCACCTGGCAACATGAGCCTTTTTGACTGAGAAGCATGGAAATTCGTATACCATTGTTGACATTGATGTCTTTTTAGAGCACTGTCGCCATAAATTGTCGCCACTTTTTTTAACTTTAATTTTTTATAAAATTTCAAATCCCTCTATTTTTTCTAAAACAAAATTTCTGTCAATTGCCATTGCATAAAGATAGAATGATTCTAGTATTTTCAAAAACTGTTTCACGAATGTCAATAGACTTTCCAGAGTACTTGTAATTTGGTGTATATCTATATATTGACAATTATTAATATTCATTGTAGATTTCCTATTTTTTTTCCTATTTTACATGTGGCCTTTTCTCAGCTATTAAACAAAACAATTGGGACTAGTCTACTGCATCAATTTTAAAGGCATACCACATAGATAAGGACAAAGTGTAGGTAGTAGCAACTATGATAAAAACACCGTTCTCAGCCGAAAGCGACGTGAAGGAATATTCAATACTTATTAATTTAATCTACTCCAAATTTAACAAGTCTTTCTTAAATTTGCCCAATTAATATAAATAATTGGAAAATGATGAAAACTAATAAATTAAACTGTTTTCTCTTTCTAGCTGTATGCAGAATTTTATTCATCCGATATAATAATTGCATCGCCACTTGGTTTAAGATATACGATAGGAGCAGAAGGTGAAGCTGAGAGAGATTACGATTTTTTGGCGTCTATTGAACTGTTAATTTTTGATCAAGCTGAAATTTTTCTCATGCAAAATTGGGATCACGTATTGCACATCATGAACCACATACATTTACAACCAAAAGAATCGCATGGAACTGACTTTTCGCGTGTTAGGACTTGGAGTTTGAACGGCTGGGCGAAATATTATCGCCAGACTTTGATTTTTTCGTCAATTTTATTACCAGAAATCAACGCAATATTTAATAAGCGTTGTTTTAACTATGCTGGTAAGATAAAAATTGTCAAAAAAGTTGATCATGGATCAATTCAACAAGTTTACGTGCAACTTCCGCATGTTTTCCAAAAAATAAATGCCAATAGTATTGAACATAGCATTGATGCAAGGTTTAACTATTTCATTAATAAAGTTTTGCCGCAACAAAGGGATCCTTTAATGAAACAGACAATGATATACATTTCAAGTTATTTTGATTATGTTAAAATAAGAAATTATTTCAAGAAAGAGGATGTAAGTTTTGTACAAATATGTGAATATTCCAAGGTATGTATTTCTTAAAGAAAATTTGAATTTCATTTTTCTTACTCATTTTTTTTTTTAATTAAAGGAAGGAAAAATTGCAAGAGCCAGAGATATATTCTTTCATGGGGATGCTCATTTTCTTCTCTATACTGAAAGGCACTATTTCTTCAATAGGATTCGAATAAAAGGAATACGTCACTTAATTTTTTACCAACCACCAAGTTTTCCGCATTTTTTCTATGAAATATGTAATTTTATGCAAGTAAGTATAATAATGTGTAAGTTACGTTATAGCCTCCTTATTTGTAAGCGCAAAATGTCCTTGTCTCCTTGAAATCGTCGATGCCGCTCAAAAAACTTATATAATGATTTTAAGCATATGGAGCATTTACGATGCAATTTTTCCGTCTTTAACAGACAATTTAATGATGATTCTTTGATCTTTATTCATTTTTTGTCAAGATATAAAAACTATTTCATTTAAATGCTTCGTTTCTTGGCTTGTAGTAAATGTAGTACATTTTTATAGATTGTTTAGGAAACTTGTACTTCATAAATCAGTCTCCAGCTAATAGGTGATGTCACTAATTTCGTTCAAATGGAGCACTCAGTTTACTTTTGAAATAGAATACAATAATTCAAACTTTCACCGATAAATTTCGAGCGTTACAAAAAAAATTGTTGTTTTGGAGCAACAAAGCAAAGGAAAAAAAATTTAAATAACAGTTATTGAGCATTTAATTTTCTTGGCGCAAAATTTTGAAAAATATTTTAAAATTTTGTATAGAGAAATTTGATTGGGTAGGGAGTCTCTTTTTAATAAACAATTTTCGAGTTAACACTAATTTAAGAGGAAGAACTTATTTCCATCTGGAGCGACAGAAGTTTGATAATTAAATATTCTGAAATACTACTAAAGTCTATTTGGATTTTTTCTGAAGATTTTCCAGCCATATTAAGAAAATAATTAATCATTGTATAGCAGTTTTCAACATCTTATTTTGCCCTCTCCTGCTTTGTATTATATTGATGACATAAAGATTTTTACAGCTGTCTGCTCTATTGAAAATGTCAATAAGCTAAAAGAGAACTTATTTCAACTGGATCTAAGTCTAATCGTCTGTGTTTAAACATTGATAAATGTTTTATTATGTCGACCCATCAAGGACCTCGGTAGTTTACTTGATTCGTTAATTGAACTTTAACTTACATTTTGAGATGGTGTGTTGTTCTGCGGCTAAGAGAGCTGGCTTTGCAACGAGGTCTACACAGTATTTTAGTGATACTAGTTTATTAAAAACGCTTTTCTTTTTGTTAGTTCTTAGTAAGTTGGAATATGGGTCCATTGTTTGATATCCTTAATACAGTTCGCAAATAAATACAGTTGAATGCGTTCAATGTCGATTTTTGAAATTCCTGACTTATTAATCTTTCGACGTGATCCTGCGTATAGTATCGACTTCAATCTTTTGTTAGAGGCGGACGATGTCAAATCAGTAAAAGAACGCGGATCATTACATAGCGCTTGTTTAGATTGACTGTCCAGCTCTTCTATTCAACTTAAATTTCTCTGTTCTGCGCTCTTCTTCTAGAAGTGTGACCAGGTTTATGTACCATAAACCTTTGTAAGCTTCTTTGCTTCATATGTGCAGGAACGCAAACAACATTTATAATCACATTTTTGTGGGTAGCGTCAATTTATGATTTTCAATATTTTCATTTAGTTTCTGTTATTTTTATTTATCTTTTCATCTATTTCATTTTTTTTTTTGTCAATTATTCATTTTTGTAGTTGTTGTGTATTACTTTTGCTATGTAATTGAGTTCGGCAATAAAGTATATTATTATTATCTTATTTGTGTGAATTTAGATTTTTTGTATAAAATTTAAAAAAGGATCAAGACTTGGAAATGTGGAACATAAAGAGAGGATTGTACTTTTTGTTTTCTATTTCATGATAACTTATTATTTTATATTTGTTTTATGGTATGTTTGTGTATAGAGCTATTTTTGTGGACCTGTTAATTAATAAAATTAAAATTAATAATGTATACCTAGTATTATCCTTACTTACAATATTTTAGGGGGCGTTAAACTTACAGATATTTTTGCTGCTAAAATTACGCTATTAAAGCGTCGAAAAAATTCTTAATCGTGTCCTAAAAACCGAGTAAGAAAAAGATTGAAAAACAGTGCTGTATGGGTATATAAAAATATAATGTAATATGTTAAGCTTGTCATGTTAGATAATTTACATATTATAGTAGAAAAAATCATTGAAATTGTTGGTTAAACATATTGGACGCATTATTTTATTTTTTTTCTGAAAAGTTCAGGGTAAGTATAAGGGCTCATGTTCTATTCAAAGAAAATACTTCGTGATATCGACACTTTCGGTTAAACCGGTTGCTACCAATTCGTTTATTTTAAACGGAAAGATGTATTTTTTTATTACATATTCGAATTCTACAAGACATTTTAGGAAAGCTTTCTTAAGTTTTCCCTATACCTAAATCCAACAATTTTAGAGATTTAATCACCAAGGTTGATATATAACCCTTTTCCACATTAACTTTTGTAATTCTGTATACGCATTTCGACAACTAAGTTGTCATCATCAGCAGACAATTGCAAAGTGTCGCACCTGGTAAACCACGGCGAAAAATACCTGTACGAAAACAAACTGCGTACGCGATCTATACCGCTTGTATATCAACCTTAGTGATTAAGTTAATCAACCACAGGCTCCATCATCGGTACTCGCAATACGTCTAACGTACGGTTCCCATCAACCTTGTATAGATATATAATTTTTATATTAATGTCTTTAGACATATCATTTCTTTTCTTTCGTTTCAGGAGGTCAATATGAACAAAAAAATTGGAAGTATGTCAAATATGACAGTAACAGTGCTATACACAAAATATGACGTACAACAACTAGCTGAAATTGTTGGCACAGAAAGAGCAGCAAAAATGATTCAGTCTGAAAAGAATGTCCATTTGTTAGTTACTGAAGGAGACCGGTGAAGTAGGCGATATTTATTTTATTTTTTTATAAATTTGTAAATAATGTGTAAATAATTTTATTATTGTTACATTTTACAGTAAAGTTGTTAGATATATACACGTCATTCCTATATAGTTTGATTTAGTAACAAAACCGCTTTCGTTGTGACGAAATTCGATCATCTACTGAAGACAATTTCTAAAACGTTTTTAAAGAATTCTAATTGGGAAATAAGTAAAACAAATATTTTTGTGTGTACATCATGTGCCCAAAATTTCATTGGCTGTGAGTAATGAAGTCAAAGTAAAAACACAATGAATTATTAACATAAACAAGTTATTATATAATTTGAAATTCTGAGTTGTTCTTCACGATTATCATATTAGGTGCGCAACTAAGTTCTCGCTATTTTTTTGATAAAAATGCAACTTTATTGTGAAAAAATGTTTACAAATGAATCATTCAAAATATTGCCCATCGCTAGCGACAACTTTTTCCCATCTTTCTGGCAGAGCTCGAATACCGTCACGGTAGAAGTGTTCGACTTTTGAGGCTATCCACGAATCAAGCCATTTTGAGATGTCTTCATATGAGCGGAACTGCTGAATAGCCAGACCATGTGCCATCGAACGGAACAAGTAATAATCGGACGGCACAATATCTGGGGAATATGGCGGGCGGGGTAGGATCTCCCATTTGAGCGTTTCTAAATAGGTTTTAACGGGTTTGGCAATGTAAGGGCGAGCGTTGTCATGCTGTAGAATCACTTTTTCGTGCCTCTGTTCGTATTGTGGCTGCTTTTCGCGCAGTGCTCGGCTCAATCGCATCAATTGAGTTCGATACCGTTCCCCAGTGATGGTTTAGTTCGGTTTCAACAGCTCATAATAAATAACACCGCCCTGGTCCCACCAAATACACAGCAAAACCTTCGCAGCGTGAATATTCGACCGAACCGACGACGTAGAAGCATGACCTGGCAGGCCCCATGATTTTGTTCTCTTTGGGTTGCTGTAATGAATCCATTTTTCATCACCCGTAACGATGCGATGAAGAAAACCCTTCCTTTTTTGCCGCTGGAGCAGTTGTTCACAGGCGAAAAAACGACGCTCAACGTCTCTTGGTTTCAAATCATAGGGAACCCAAGTTCCTTGTTTTCGAATCATTCCCAACGCATGTAATCGCCGGGAAATGGCTTGGCGGGTAACTCCCAATGCTGAAGCAAGCTCTTTTTGCGTTTGGTACGGATCCTTATCGAGCAATGCCTCCAATTCAGCGTCTTCGAAGATATGTCTAAGCTTGGTTCATGACGTTTTGGTTATGTCACAATCGACCAGCACTTACTACTGGAGCCATCTCTTGAAAAACAGCGAGAACTTAGTTGCGCACCTAATACAAAAATACTTTATGCTGTGTATGAAGTGATCTATTTATTAATTTTTTATATTATTTATATCAGTTTTCCTTCATCCAGTAAACCCAAAACATTTAATATTATAGCGTACCGTACTTTCTTTTAATAATAAATACAGCCATGCTCAAATTGAAAGTTAGGCTTAACAGAAAAGTGATATCGATTTTAAGTAATCAATAATGATATTCAATTGGTCAATCAATTTATTTGCAAGATAGTGAACATACATGTTCTTATGACGTAGTACAGTATTTGATTTGTTAGAATAAAATAAATCGTATACATTTTATAAGAACAACACTTACAAATAAGTAAATAGATAAAATGTCACACGTAGATAAATGAATTAGAGTATGTTTTAGGCACTAATTATTTAGATAAAATGAACTAAATAAACAATAACTCTTCTCTGAAGTGCGTGAAAAAATATCAGTCACTATTGGCACCAAATGAAATAATGAACAATTCAATCAGGTTATCTATGATTCGATGTAGTGCGCATTTTGGTTTCTTCTTTAATTATGTGCTTAATATAAATTTTCATATTAACATTTTGAACAGTTTCTATAATATGTAATAAAAGTCTTTTTATTTCTCTTAATTTAATTGTATTATTCTTGGATGCCACTTAATTTTTTATTTTTGTCCATATCGATTATATTAGATATAGTTCACAATAATAAAGTGGCAACATTAATACAATTTTATTCCTATGCTTTACCGTGTCATCAATCGCATGTAAATTTTATTGTGTTAATTAATTTTTATTAAATTCAGAAGTTTAGGGCAAATCATATCTTTGAATATATTCTGCTTAGCTGCAGCCACTCTTACATATCATTTTTTATATTTTCTTGTACAAATTTTCTCCAGTTTACGGTTATGGTATGACTATTACGGCATTGCCAGACAATTTTGCTAACAAATTATCTAACCACTTCTCGAATACTGCCGGGCTCATCTCTTTATGATAATCGTCAGCCTTCAAAAAGCAATAATCCACTATCAAGAAAGTCATATTTAGATCTAGCCTGTAAAACAATAAGCCTCGTTCCCTTTCCTGGCGGGTTTCTTAATTCTATAGATAACCCTATCACTAACGAGTATATAACGCGATTTTCAATACTGTTGTCGATTCAGACTTTTTGTTTTGTATGGTCTTCATTAACTCATGTTTGATATAAATAATAAATTAGTTGATCGTCCCTCCTAAAGCCCTACTTGATATTAAATATTTTCGTCTGTGTGTAATGATTTCATCTCTTTGTACAAAAATGGTTTTACGGTTCCTTTTCATTTATTCGAAGTTGATTTGCTTCATCAATTTGTACAGTGAACGGCACATTTGTGGCAAATCTGGACGGTTCTTTATTTACATTTAAATTTTTTCCAAAGTGGGTAATTTGTTCTTATAGAAGATAGCATGCACTATTCGCCACACACACTGATTAACTGCTTCATCATGTGTGGCAATAATATCAGGTCATAGATGCAAAAACTATGCCAGTCACATCATATTTCCCTTTGGTCCTATATACTGTCGATTTTGCAACGCCTGTTACTTATTGTGGAAATGATAACAGTTTTACTAAGATTCGTTTCACCTGTCGATAGATGTCGTCAATCTAGACGCTTTGAGAATTGTAAAAGGAACGGGGTTGTTTACGTTTGAAGGAGCAGTAGAACAACGGGAACACAAGCAAAAAAGTTGGACATATGTAGATACGCCAAATGCACTATTTATTGCAGACTTTACCTGCATAAACCTGTCTGTGAAACGACCACTCACAGATGCGGTTTTTAACGATACTCTTAGTTTAAAAACAGACTACTAAAAGTTTTTGAGTAAAACGAGAAAACTATCCGATAGTTACTTGGTTACAGCGTGTACCAAAACATCGAGTAAGTGCTGGATATTTACCAACACTACTGTGAAACATATTTTATTTTACAGTTATTCTTTTTTGTAAACAAATTGAAAAAATATTTAAATTAACACTATACAAAAAAATAAATAACCAATAGTTGAAGCCGATATTCAAAATGTCCATTTAGAACTTAACAATGTTCAAGGCGATTAAGGAATTCTTGTCGTATATACATTGTGAATAATATCGGGTGTAGTCAACCGAACGTTTCGACGAATTGGCTCCCTCAGTTCATCCAGGACGATAGACTTATTTAAATAAACTTTGCTTTTTAAATAACTCTTCAATAAAAAAGTCAAGGTTTATATTTTCGGAAGTTTCGTTTAAATATTCTCAAGTATATGCGGTGGTTAGAAATTCACGGATAATCCAACAGGTAGGACGATTCTATGATTAATTCTTAGTCGACAGTTCTAATAGAGAATTGTGATATTATCAATCGTTAAGGCACACGAGACTATCAATGTTAAAAATTTCCAAGAAAAAATATTTCGAATTTTTTAAAATTTTCTGTGGAAAACCGTGTTTTTTACTGTCAAATGAAATTGTGCAATTATTATAGTCTTATTAAACATTGCTTTAACTACCTTTTTACGTGAAAGTTCATATGGCAACCATGACCTAGAATAATGTTTGTAATTTATAAATAATCGTCAAATTTTGCACGTTTGTACGTTCATTATTTTCGCTTCCATTACTTACCTCATTTTTGTGATATCCCAAGCAATTTGTAATGTACACTTTTAACGAATACGCTGATGTGTATATGGTATTTGGGTTTTGAATTGCACTTCACAAAAGACGGATATGCAATATGGTTTGGATTGTAGATCGGAGACTTCGTGAAACAGGCGCATTTGTTTCCAATCAACGTGACTCAGGTAGACTAATATATCGATCCAAGCTGAAGAAGGAATTTTGGATATTGTTCATCAGGATCTTACTTGCAATATTAGATAAATAGTCCAGAAAATAAACATTTCAAGTAAGACAACAGTTCTTTCACTGCTTACGGAAAGCTTTTATAAGACCGTTTCAAAAGTACAACCATTATAAAGGGATCCCAAAATTAACCCAAGGTTTGAATTAAATAGAAAACAGTTTTTAGTTTTTTCATTGTTATTTTTTTATTATATCATAAAGTACATAGGATAGGGTTATTTATATAATAACACATCGGGCAAATGGCCTCCACGGCTTTGCATTCACATGACCATTATGCATAAATGTGGTGAATTTCGTCGATGCGGCGTTGAATCTCCTCCTTTAATGCACGGGTGGTTGTGGGCTTGTTGACATGGACCTGTGATTTCAAATAACCCCATAAAAAGAAATCTAATGGTGTTAAATCACACGATCTAGGGGGCCAATTCCAATCACCGAAACGAGAGAGTACACGACCTGGAAATGTCTCATGCAGTAATTGAATTGTTTCACGGTCTGTATGGCATGTGGCACCGTTTTGTTGAAACCACATATTGGCCACATCAATATCATTCAATTTCAGCAGAAAGAACTGTGTTATCATGTCGCGATATCGAGCACCAGTAACAGTCACTGCTTGACCAGCCTCATTTTCAAAAAGGTATGGTCCAATTATGCCTCCAGCCCAAAATCCACACCAAACAATGACACGTTGTGGATGCATTTGTTTTTTGACAATCACATGTGGGTTCTCAGAACCCCAAAAGCGGCAATTTTGACGATTAACAAAGCGCATAGGCTGATTTTGCTCGAAAAATAAGCATCCATTTGTTGATGTAAAGTAATCCATTCAACAAACTATCTTCGCTGTGCATGGTTATTAGGCTTCAGTCGTTGTGTTAATTGAATTTTGTAAGCATGGGGACACAGATCTTTAGTGAATATACGCTGTAGAAAACTTCTTGAAATTCGCAATTCTTGTCCACGACGCCGAATTGAGGTTCCTGGATTGTCACCGACACTTTCACGCACTGCTTTGATATTGACATTTGAACGGCTTGTTTTTGAACGACCAGTGTGTTTGGCGTCTCTAACGAATGCAGTCTCCCAGAATTTTTCAATTAATCTCTTCACAGTTGACGAAGTTAAAACACTCTTCCGACCATATTTTGTATGAAATATTCGAACTGCGGCCGCCAAGCTTTCATTATTTTTGAAATATTGTTCAATAATGAAGACACGTTGTTCTATCGTGTAACGCTCCATTTTTACTAACCCTAAACGGTCAGCAGTCGAATTGTTTTCTTTTAGGGTTGCCAACGCTTTACTGCACAAATGGAGACAAATTCAAATCTTGCGTTAATTTTGGGACATCCATTATAAAGATGGCAATTTACAAAGAATAATGTTTTGCAACGCAAATTTAAGCAATATTCAAGAACATCTAAATAACTTATCACTTATTTTATGGAGTGACACAAGAGACGGTGTCTTCTTCAGTCACAATTTCCATTTTTGGGCGAATGAAAATCCCGGATCTGTACGAGAATTTAGACACTAAAGAAAGTTTTCTGTGAATGTTTGTCTAAGCATCTTGAAATTGTAGATCTAGTATTTCTTCCGAATAGACAAATGCAAATGAAAACGTAAACGTGTGTTGGAGGAAGTATAGGAAAATATTCCATTAAATGTCAGAGCCAACACGTATTACATGCACGATGATGTATCAGCTTATAATGAAGAATGGTTGAAGAAATGTTTTCCAAATAGGTGGACTACGCGAAATGGACTGATAGCCATGGCCTGCAGGTACGCCTCTGGGTTTTTTGAAGAAAAAAGTTTATGCGGCTCCTAAAGCCAATGAACAGGAAATAATTACTAGAATTAACGTCACAATACCATTAATTCTAACAAATATATTGCAAGACGTCCTAAATTCAATTCCATAAACGCTACAGCTTTGCCTTTAAACCAATGGCTTTCAGTTTCAGCATTTACATTAATTATCATTATTATTGTTATTTTCATTAGACTTAAATTCGTATTTTGTTATATCATTCCTACTGATCAATTGACGGTTTTATACCATGTTGTCAAATCTACACTTCTTTTAAGCAATTCAAGTGTCTAATGACAATACAACGTTTTTGTATTAGGATTGTTGTCTTAGAATTAATCATAGAATCATACTATCTGACGATTATCTTTTTGTTTCTGACCACTGTAAAAACTGGAGAAAATGTAGATATTGTTCTTCATTGAACGTTTCATTAAAGAAGGGTCTCAAAACTCTTTTATCAACGATTCCTGTCCATACATTGCTCTTTTGCAGGTGCTGAGTGTAGAACTTTTGCATCGAATATGAATTCTCAGCCGACATTTTTGTCGATTAATTGAACTGTGCATACAAAAACTGGCTTAGGATCATGACAAAATTGTATTCTCTGGTAAAAATTGAACTCCTCTAGCTAATATTTGCATTCTATTGGGATGGTGTTATGTTACCTAGTGTGATTAATCTGTGCACTGATTGTAGTCGGAATTTTAATTTTATTAACTTACTTCGTTTATTCGTAACGAACAAAATACATTATTCGTTTTTTAAAGGCATGCTTGTATTTCTAAATAAAAGCGTTGTATAACTTTAATACATTTATTAAAATAAAATAAAAATATTTACATGAAACGAAACTTAAAATTCTTCTCTAAAATAAAATATAATGCAATAAACATTTGCATGGGCTGTACATATATTTACATATAAACAATACGAATACTATCTGCATAACAGTTTATAACTCCGCATTTATGTTAAATCTTAGTAGAAATCTATTTATGCCGCTATCAAATGTGTATGCTTCTACCGACTATTTGCGGCAAGTCTTTTCGCCACTAGAGAAACGAGTATACGTGTTCGAGCATTTTTCCAAAAAAAAAAGAAATTCCTTCTCTTTATGAATTTTATTCGATACTTTATGACTTCAGTGTATCGTATATTTCAAATATAAGGTGAGTTATTCAGTAGGTAGGTTCTTAAATATTGGTGCATAGTTTTTCTTCAGCAGCTGTTTGAAACACATTGCAAAAGCTACAAAATACCGAAACTTTTCTCTTAACAGACTTGCTCTGTTTCAACACTGTTGACCTCATTAAGAGGAAATGTTTTATATATATTTAAACTTGGCTCCTGCCTATAATATAGATGGCATTTTTTTGGTCCAAACTCGATTCGGGCTGTTGAAAATGAATATCCGGAATTAAACCCTGGATAATAATAGGCGGTCGGTTTATAGCGCTTACTCCGTTCCAACCCTAATGTATCGAACAAAACTGCTTGCCATGACACAAATCGGGTTACGGGTATTTATTATATTGTATTATGTTTTTGAAAATGATTTTGTAAAGTGATCTTCTCTCTGTGCTGTATATACACTGTTATTAAGAATTTTGGCTACATTTCACCATAAAACCATAATATATTGACTTGTGCTTCTGTAAAAGAAAATCTTAACCAAGGCAGTAAACAAATTGCACATTAATTTGATATTTGTAATAGAACTGTATGTAGGGTTTTGAAACGAAACAAGTCCTGTTCAAAATTAAAAAATGTAGCAAATATTTTCCGAAAACTATTTTCATAATGAGAGAAAAATGCCACTGAAATGAAAGTTGTATTAAAAATATTCTATTTGTTAACAAGTCGACATATTTGCATGTGCATTATAATCTTTATATATCGTATTGGCCTAATGAAAACTAATACAAAATTTATTTCAGTCATACTCAATATCCTAGCAAATTAATTATTTGGGCGGGTATATTACATAATGGTATTATTAAACCATTTCTTGTTGATGGTACCTCAATAGTGTCACCCTTCTGCAAAACCATCTTTTTCCGAATTTGACAAAAGCACAACGAATAAATGGGACAAGAATAATTCTATTATTGATGAGATTCCGATTGCGATGTATTTCGAGTATAAAATACTAACCAGCCACCCTGTGATCTCATCAAAGAATTATTCTCCTGTACGTTATCATATCTTTATGATACAGCGAAAGTGGTGAAAAGAACAATACTTCCATCTCATGAATCGAAATAAAACTATCCGAAAAAAGGAAACATATAGTAGTTCGTACCTACCCCGCTTACTGAACGACTACATCGCTACAATACGTATATGAATAAGCGCTATAAATACGGTATAAAATCAATTAGCGGGAACAGAATAATTCTGTTATTAATGAGAGAGAGAAATGTTCTCCTGCAGATTATATCATATACTACTGTGGGCAAATAATAGTAAGACTTTTTAATTTAAATTTCGCGCGAAAATCCATTCGTCGAAATATTTTTTTTCTAGGTTGGTATGATTGTCAGTGACATCTGTGCCAAATATCATATCAAAATAATCATTAGTGTTTAGTATACGCTTGTCTTTCTGAAGTACAAAAAGTGCATTCGGCGATTTTTACAATGAGTGAAATTATTCAACAAAGAAATTCCCATAAATTTTGTGTACGGAATCAAATTTCTGGTGCCGAAACGTTCAGAATGTTGCAAAAGGCTTTCGGGGATAATTGTTTGTTGCGAGCAAGTGCTTTTGATTGGTACAAATTATTCAAAGAGGGTCGAGAACGCGTTGATGACGAACCATGTCCAGGACGGCCGTCAACATCTGATGATCAACGCGTCAATAGAATCAAGGAATTGGTGCTTCAGAATCGACGATTAACAGTCAGAGACCTTACTGGCATCATTGGAATATCGGAAGGATCAGTGAAAACTATTTTGAAAGATCATTTGGGCCTAAGAAAAGTGAAAGCACGATTTGTTCCAAAATCACTCAATTTTTTCGAAAAACAGCGTCGCGTTGATGTCTGTGAAACAATGCTTTCCGACTATCAAGACAAAATGAAAGGCATCGTAACTGGAGATGAGACTTGGATCTACGCTTATGACCCGGAAACAGACGATCAATCGGCCGAATATCGTATCAAAGGTGAGCCGAAGCCCAAAAAAACCACGTCAAAGCAAGTCATCAAGGTTATGTTGACAGTTTTCTTCGATTATCGAGGTGTGGTGCACTCCGAATTCCTTCCGACCTGCCAAACTGTCAACAAAGAATACTATTTGAGTGTTATGCGTCATTTGCGCAATGCTATTCGTAAAAAGAGGCCAGAATTATGCGCCGACAACAATGTGATATTTGAAATATTATAATTTAAATTAAGAAGTTTTTGTTAACCGAAGTTATTTCTAATGATGTATATTATAATTTAAATCAGGAATGTTTTCTCATTTGTGATCACTGTCGTACGAAATAAGATGTTGACAGGAAGTGAGGATGTCAAATTAAATACTGTAGTTATATTGCTGTCAGCTGCGATAATGTACTATATACCTAACCTGTAAATAACAAATGTAAAAGCCGCCTACGTAGGTTATCTAAGTGTAAACTTACAGGGATGGTGAAATAAATATGATAAATTAGCTGTTAGAACAATAACAAATAACAGCGGTCAAATACAAAGAATATAACAATATCGGAACCGTAGAAAAGCAAACTTCAAAAGTCAAAACAGTATTTTATCTATATTATACGTGACACATGTGTGCATAATGCACATGCTCTGCATACGTCTGTTACTATTTTTTCACGATTTCTTGACAAGACGTAACTCGTAAATCTATTTGAGAAACGTTTACGCCCTTTCTTTCTTCAGCACATGTGACTACCGATGAATTAGACAAATGCCGGTATATGTTCGTATTTTGCAGCGTTATTGATATACCGGCAAACTTTCGTTGTTTATAGTATACACAAGTATATTGATCTTTTTGATGTAAATTGAACGGCATTCGTAGCTTATATCATTAGCGTAATAAGAGAGTGAGCGTATGTTCTTGTTTTGATATTCTCTTTATTTTTCCCAATAGTTTACAACTAAAAATAGGTATGCGAACAATTTAATATATAAATTCATAGTGAAAATACTAAAAAAACATAAAAACACAAAATTAAACTATTGTTAAAAAAAGAAAGGTCGTTTAAGAAAGCATTAGTACATTTAATGTCGGGTAAAGAATTAAGAGTTGCTAAAACTCTTTCAAAATGACACATCCCATGAAGTCCCATTTATTTGGGATGCATAGTTGTCTAAACGCAATCTCCTTACTCTATACCTCTGAATTATCTAAATAAAATAATGTAGTATATTTCAATTAATGTTTTACTGTAACTTTCAATTTTTTATATAAATTACATATACGGGAAAGAGTTTTTATTAAAAGCATAAAAATTACAATATGTTTTAAATACTAATAATTTCATTGAAATAAATATGTAACAAAATCGTATTTTGTTTTTTTTTTAGGAAATATTGAAGGTCACTTTTATTTACGCCTAAGTATAGGAACTAAGAATTTACAATTAAAAAAAAAAAACAATAAATACTTAAATCTACTTACATGAAAATATTCTATCAAGAAAGATTATTATGGGAAGCCTCGAGTATGTTTTATGGAAAGATAATGTTACACATAAGACAATATTTACTTAGGGTAATATTATTTTCTTATGTAAGTATTTTACATAAAATAAATTATTCCTAATATCAATGGAATTGATATTCGTCGAATCCACCACTTCGTTATTGACGTCGTGGATAAAACTGTCTTCAGTTGGTGTTACGGCGGAACTTGTGTATAGATTATATAACTCAGTCAGTTGATCTAAACTTTTATCTGAAATTGGACAAATTTATTTAATTAGTATCTTCGTAAAATTTGAGTACCTACAATGCGTGTTTATAAATAATTTATATAAAAACGAGATTTTCAAATATTTTATAAGATATTTTTATTTAAAGAATAATTTCTGTTTGAGTCGTTTTATCGCGTTGTAGGGTACCCAGAATAAATGCAAATCATGTTGATTCGCATCGCGTAATATAAAAACCATTAATAGAAATTCAAAAGTAAGTACAAGTTAAGTTGAATCGTTCTGTATTGCATTTTATAGATACATATTTACGAATTAAATTATGTTTATTGATCTTACAAGTAACGGAATGAAATACAAGCTAAAGTTAGAAACTATATTTTAACTATAATAAAGAATTCAAGGACTTCATTACTTTTATTATGTATTTATGCGTGAGTTCATTACATTTATTAAACACAGCAAATATTCATTATCTTTCATTCAAAATTATATTTAATAATTAGACAATTTACTTACAATCCCTTTTATGCACATCATCTAAGTATATGGACTACTTCCATTTTAGCTAACATGTTTATGTACAAAACTCTAAGCTATAAAGTGCCATCTATGTTCTGTTATACTACAATCACCACAGTCATACATTTGTGGCCTAATTTTTTTTCATTGTAAAATATGGTTTTATTTTGTAAATTATGTCAATATTTGTCTATAAGAAACTAAACAGTTTTGTAATTCTCTTTTAAATTTCTGCCACGTACCTACAGTTATATCGTTTTCTGTGAAAGAAAGTTCTACTTCTTTACTCAAATTTTGTTGTTATTTTCTCGTCATTAAATTAAAATTATCAACCCTTTTTTTGTTTATTTATTTGTGTCTATTCAATTAATTTCTATAAAAAAGAGTTAAACTGCACCATTATTGTCTTTGTAGCGACATTCCTTAGCAAATAAAAGTAACAAACGGACATTCTCAATTAATTTCAATTGGAAAGTGCAAATAATATGCAGAGTGGAAATGTTAAAAGTCAACATTTTTGATATATCCCACTCTATTTTCAGAAAATATTTGTGTCATCACCAGTTGATATCAGAGACAATAATTTAAAGTGTTTCACACAACGTTCTTACCTTGTATGTATAAATGGAGAACTGTGTTATAAGTCGGTGTTTCGATCAATTTTTATAGTAAGAGCGCAAGTACATATGGATGAGACAGTAAATATTCAGTATGTTCTTATTACGAACCTGGTAGACAGATAAATGTGACCATTCCAGTTATGAGTTATTGCATTATAGGAGGAATGTTGAAATTTTAACTGCGTTATAGGAAAAGAATGTTATAAGAATAAAAACTAGAGGATTTACTGTAAACGGTTAGATGTTGCAATGTGAATACTTTTGCAAATTGTGCAAAATTGAAACAATGTTTCTTGTGCATTCATAAAATTGTACACACCTATTTCGTTAAATATTATACTTTGAACAAAGCTCATGTAAAGTTAGCTAATAAGACGCTTACACTTAGCAAATGAAAACGAGCAAAAAAAAATTTGTATTAAATAAATAATTAGCAGCGACGGAAATATTGAGTTGTAGTTTTTTGCAATTTTGAACGAGATTTAAGATATAGCAAATGTTTTCAAGAAATCTGTTGGGTATTTGACGCCAAGTCTTGTGCCCTAGCTACCGAAAGAAGTAATATAATGCATTTCAAGATTACTTTAAATGGCACGTTTTTAGCTTCTCAGACAAAAATGGCTGTTGCCGAAAAAATATTGGCCTTGAGCATCATTAAAGACGATCGGTATGGTACTATGTTACTACACAAACATTTGAAAATGCATAAGTTTTGTTTTAATTGAATTCTTCACAATTTGATTAGACATGGCATACACATACACAAAATCGCTTTATTAATGTATTGCCTCATCTGGTGTATAACATCATTACAGATGACGAAGCTTGAATATACTATTATGATCTCAAAAAAAAACAACAATGGGTAGTAGTTAAAATGAAAGCTTTGACGAAAGTTTCCGAGAAAAATTCCGAAATAAAAAATTGGTCGCCACTTTTTTTCGGGACTAGCAGACATGTCTACTGCAATATGTTTACTCATCAAAGTAAAAATTTAAAAACTAATCACAATGACTCTATAAAGTACTTGTATGGCATGAAAATAAGAGGTTTTCCATTAGGAACGACACTTTTATAAACTGTGACTTCTTTCCCCTGTTAAGATTGGTTTCTTCACATTTGTGCTTATTTTGCTTATCATTTCATCCTAGAACGATAAACGCCTTACAAATTTTTTAAATATTTGAATTAAATTGACATTCAGGTTCGGTTACTTTACTTGCATGAAATCCAACTTTCGGTCATTATAATCAAGTGGAGGAACAATTGAACGTCTTGTGCAAAAATACAAATCTACATATTTCATAAGTTTTCTATGTCAGTGAGACGAATAAGTACAAGGGGTAAAGAAAATGTTGCAACTGTACGTCAGAGTGTTAGTAAAGGACCAAGTTGTTGATTCCTGGTCGATCTCGGGCATAAGATATTTCCAACACCTATTCGTGACAAATTTTGCGAAAAGATCTTGCCGTATGTGTTTAAAAACAGGTCTAACAGCGTTGTATATTCTTTAGAGAAACTTGAAAATGATTCTAAATTTCATATGAAAATCATCTTCAGCGACAAAGCTCACTTCTGACTTAATGCTTCGTAAATAAGCAAAATCAGGAGTAATGCTTGAAGAAGCAAAGAATCATTGTATCCACTTAAATTTGTTGTCTGGTTTGAATTTCATGCTGAAGGAATCATTCAACCTTACTTTTTACCAACTATGCTTGTAACCTGGTTACTGTATGGGAATTTTTTTGACCCGTTATATATTCGATTACATGTGGTTTCAACAAGAGAGTGCCAATTAAACAATTCGCTTACTGTAAGAAAAATTTAGTGATTTACCACCTCTAGACTTCTTTCTGTGGGGTTATTTAAAGTCATTAGTTTATTCTAACAAACTAGCAATATTACATCTAATAGACCAATATTAAACGTATCATTGCTGACAGTAGAGCAAATTTGTGTGAAATAGTCATGGAAAAATGGATTCAACGAATTCATTTCTGTCGACGCTTCCGCGAACCACATTTGAATGATGTGTTCTATCAATAATGGTATTAAGTGTATTTTATACTGAACTGAAAATGATCAAAATAAGTCGCTCATAATAAAAAAACCCGCAGATATGTTTTACAGTATAACATATTATAAAATAATAATAATAAATTTTCTTTGTTTAACTTGGTTGAGGATGTTTCGTTTCGCCTTTACAGATTAAAATATTTGATTGACCTTCCCCATATAAATTAATTACTGATTCAGTCTTCTTTCACTTTTATACTATGATATAATGTATCGTAAATTTTCTTCTACGAACAATGTTTCCAAGTTGACTATAACCTTCTTCATATAATATAACAATGACTTTTACTTTTCTGTCAAACGAAAGTTCTTTTCTGTCAAACGAAATTTTTCGCGTCTTAAACATTTTACCAAAAATATGTATTTTTGTGCCATAACTAGAAAAACTAGAAATATCTGGTTTAATCAGCATC
This sequence comes from Dermolepida albohirtum, assembly GCA_031893035.1. Taxonomy (NCBI): domain Eukaryota; kingdom Metazoa; phylum Arthropoda; class Insecta; order Coleoptera; family Scarabaeidae; genus Dermolepida; species Dermolepida albohirtum. The sequence goes on along the minus strand of JAVIWB010004791.1, from coordinate 283,251 downwards.
ATGCTTACTTCAAGTGGTGTCATACTAATTCTACTAATACTAACATACTAATAAGTCGGTTTTTTCAAGTGTACAAAATACTTTTTTCTATATATATATATATATATATATATATATATATATAATAAGTTGTATAAATTCAAACAAGAAATAGTTAAATATTTTACGAAATTTGTTTATAATACGAGTTTTTATGTCTTACGAATACTTTGTAGAGCCATTATTTTCATCATAGTTTAAGTAATTATCTCCTGACTGATTATGGAAATATATTTTAAAATATTATTAGCTATTCTTGTCTTTGATCTTCCAAATTTTTAGACCTCACCTATTATTTTCAAACATCATTTAATGTTGCAAAAGTGAAACGCAATTTGTAGCAAATTAATCGACATATTAAGATATTAATTAGCGTTCTTAAAAAGCAACCAAATATAAAATAACAAGCAAACAATAGTCAACAAGAATAATTTCCAAATTAGAAAAATATAATAAAAAGTAGAATTTTTTTAATAATTAGGAATAAATGTAACGGTTTCTTTTACATATTTTATATGTTTAGACTTTTCGAAGTTATTTATTTAAATAAAAAAAAAGAGTTTAGAGAGACTTATAAATAATTATATATATTTTAGTTTTTTAATAACACATAACAATGAAAACCGTCACATTAACGAAAAATAAGCTAATATTAACACAAATCGAAATAAAAACAGAAGTTAAACTAAAAAAGAAAAATTTCAAGTCTAACATATTTGTGTAAAATGCTAAAAAATGTAGAATACATGGCAACACAAGTCATTAATAGTAAATTATATTAAACTAAAATTGGAAAAAGGATATATGTAGCGAAGTGATTTTCTGTTTGTTTGTAAAATTAAAAGATTTTTGTTTTAAATTGCATGTAGTTTTCGTGTATTATTTAGCAGGCATTTAAAGTTCATAAATATCACAACTAATTAACTTATCTTCGTCTGTATGCTACATTTAATAACTTTTATAATTTATAAATATTTAACATTAGAATATTCAGTTTACATATGTTAAAAATAAGAATTAAGTTTCAATTTACATTTTCTAATGCTTAAACTGAAATAAAACTTAACTATATATTGTTACCATCTTTGTCTTTGCATCGTGGAGATTCTATTGTTGTGGCGTTTCTAATCTCCTTCGCGTAACCTTTCCACAAGAACACATAATACAGAGATAACATGATGGCCGCTAACGAAACAAAGAACACATACGCGACCACTGTAAGTACTCTCACTAATTTTTTTTGTTTGGGTTCATAAAGCCTATCTTTCGCTTCTTCACCCGCCAGCTTGATGGTTGTATCTAAACTGGCAGTCTTTACCCACTGTGATTGTTCACAATTCAATTTCAGACTGTTGTTAGAGACTTTTTCAGACATTTTTCACATTGAAAGCGACCGCGCGTTTCCCCGTTTTCTTTTTTCTTTTTTTTTCTTGTGTTGACCGAAAAACACACGCTACGAAACGGTCAGAGAATATAATAGGTTGCCGTACAGATTTACTAAGCGATCCAGGTTAATAATAAATTATATTGAAGTGTTTGGAAATCTGGCTCGCGCTGTGTGTTTATTTTGCGAATATTCTGAATTTATATGAAAGGATTTACTCATCGTTTCACAAAAGGATCGTGATTTTTAACGTTTTTGTTGTCGTTTTCGTGTATATTTGTCGACTTAGGACGGGATTGTTTTGATTCCTCCGTGCCGGTTGTCTTGGGAATCGATAAAGTATCAGCTGTTGAGACTGTCGCGGCATTTTGCGCATTCTCAATTCTGTCCATGTTCTATTTATTCAATAATGAAAATGCGTTTGCATCCAAATTACGTTCGTTTAGCGAAATTCATTTTTTTTTGTTAAGGACAATCTTTATTTTACAGATAAGTAACTCAATAATTAGGAACGTAAATAATATAACACAAAAAAAAGCCTATTTTGTATGCTGAAAAGTGAAATATCGGTTTAGATTAAATCTTAAATTCTAAGTAAAATTCTCATTAATATTATTTAAGCTTTTGCATTAAGTTTAATGCTATTTTAAAGGGGTACATCTTTAAGTGCTAGAATTCATTATAAAGAAATTTAAGAATGCAAAATATATGTGCGAGATTTGAATATTTAAATTAAGCTAATTTATATTTAGGTCGGATTTATAAGTAAAATAGGTTAATTCAAAATAATCAATTTCAGTCACTTATGACTATGTAAAGAATAGGCGTTTGTAAATATGCAAAAAATCGAAATAAACTTCTCTGTAATTATTTAAAGAAAGAAATATTTGAAAATATGTTTATCTTCTTAACGAATGAACGATAATCATAATGTATAATACCTGGTAATTAACTTAGCCTACCTTAGAATTTTAGAGTTTTAACGAAATAAAATCCAATTGCTTGAAACGTATACTTCTATATTATACATGCTAGTATAGATTTGAACACATACAACTATAGGATATATTTGTTTCACTATTTGATTAAACCTTCTCTAGCTTGAATGACGTTTAAATTCCCTTTGGCATGCTAATCAATACAGGCTTTTACGGTGTCTTGCGACTTTCTATTTTCTTTCCTGACTTTTTCAATATTTTCTTTCTCGAATCTGGGATTTGAGAACGAGTCAACAATGGATTTTAGAACACTCGAAACAGTCTCCACTGGATTGAGGTTCGGTGAATTTCCAGACTCAGACAATACTGATGTACCGAAATCTCCAAAAACATTGTGGACAGGTTTTGCCGTATAGTATAAACCTGGAAGATTTTCCTCTTTACCTAGTGAAATAGTAAAGGGCGCCAGAACAATTTCCATTACATTTTTGTATTGATACTGATTCATTTTCCCTTCGATAAGGTACAGAGCTCTTGTTCCAGCCCCAATAATGCATGACCATACCACAACAGCGGGGGGATGTTAAACACTTTGCGTTCCACATTCCTTTCTATAACTCTCTGAAGGTGTACGTCTCACAAATTTGATAGATTCTGTAACAGCTTCTAATCGTAACTCGTCGCTGAATATAACCTGTGATTATGAAATTAACTAAACTAACACGTAATATAAGAAAGCAAATGCTTGCGATACAATTTTATACAAAGATCTTTCTCCATTCACCAACAGTAAAATGTTTATGCATCTCGACCCACTGTAAACGCTTTTTCTTCATTGTTTCGGTTAAACATGGGCCGGCAACATTTTACTCCAGCAGCGTATAAGAGTTTGCAAAGTCTGCTCTGATACTTTTATATTAAAGGACTGCAGAAGATGGAAGCTTGTCTAATTTTCAAAAGCAATGTTCATAATTCTTCCATTCTCCCTTTCGGTGGTTGACGGCATTGTCACGCTGTCAACGACTTAATGTTGAGGGCAAATATTCTTTAATAAGTGTTGCAATTCTTGAGTGTTCAGTGTGAAACTTTTACTTTTCTAGCAAGTTCGCTTTGAGAATACAAATCAATTACTAATAAAGTTTTCATTTTAAAATTCATTATAAAGAAATTTTCATTGTTTGTAATATAATGGGGGATTCATTCTGATGTACTTTTTTCAATAGCGATTTTTTAACAGATAAGTTTTGGTTAAGTATTGTATGACATTTTATTATGGAAAAACTCAGCTCGGTACAGCGTCTAAAAATTATTCAGCTGTATTACAAAAATTAGCGTTCCACGAGAAATATGTTTCCTGTGCTTAGAACAACTTATGGTCTATGTAATCAGCCCACCCAATGCACAATTCGCTGTACCATCGAAAAATTTGAAACACAATTTTCACTATTGGATAATACGCGCCCAAATAGACCACAGCCACACCCAGCGCGTAGTGAAGAAAATATAGCGATGGTAGCACAGAGTGCATGCGATGATCATGAAGAATCGATTCGACATAGATCTCAACAGCTTGTCGTATGTCACAACGTATTTTACGTAAGGAAATTGGTTTAAAACGTACAAAATTCAACTCGTTCAAAAATTGAGAGCGGTCGACCTTTCGAATCGTGACCGTTTCAGCCTTTGTGCCGTTGAAGCTTGTCTTTTGTTCAGCGAATTTTTCAAAAATGAAGATGGTCGTAACGTAAGTGTGAATGACTCCTGTTATCGCTTCATGAAAACGGACTATTTGCTGCCTGACTTTGAAGCCCGTTTTCTCGGCATTTGGTTCCAACAAGACGGCGCTTCTTGCCACACAGCCCGTGAAAACATGGCTTCATTGCGAGAATAATTTGGTGAATATTTAATTTCACGCAATGGTCCTATGCAAGGCCGCCTAGATCATGTGATATCACACCTTTAGACTTCTTCCTTTGGGGTTACATAAAGTCAAAAGTCTACATGGATAAGCCAATCATCGAAAATTGGAACTTCAGAGTGAAGCGTGTTAGGCGTAGTTACAGCCAACATTTGAAGATAATGATTTTTAAAAAATAAATATCAAGAATGGTTCTTTTGTATGTTAATAAAGAATACCTGATAAAATTGAAGTTTTTATTTTTTTTTATTTTTGAAAAAAGTACCTGCCTTATTTCGCCTCACCCATGGCGAATAAGTTCCTTGTGAAAATATAAAGAATACAATTAGCGCACTACTAATGTAGTAATAAGACACTAAACTAAAAACGGTAAATACGTTATCACAAACACACACTTTGAGCGTTCCAACCTTCACCTTCCTAAAATTTAGCAAGCGCAAGTGAGGATCAGTTTGGTAAGGGATTAGCGACCTCATAACTTATATAATACTCTGAATGCAAAAAATAAATAAATGTAGGCTAACAGTCTGTGCATTTAAAAAATGTGTACATTTATCTTTCCAAGAGAGTATAATAATATGTATTTAAAATATATTATTCTTCATAACTGCGACTGGACTAATTTAGTTACCAGATACTGCAGTATTATGATTATCATTCATTATTTTTATATTAATTAGATGATGTTATATCATTGCAGAAGAAATTAATTGAATTTATTTTGATTCAACTGACCTCCGTCGCATATTACGTGCGTATTAAAATCTGTTATTAAACTCAATTAAACTGCAACGCCTTATATTCTGATTGCAAATGAGTATGCATTAGTTTGAAACATGGCTAAGTTTAGTACGAGACGCTTTTACAAAAGATTAGAAATGGATTTATTACTCTTCTGGGCGATGAGCTAAAAAAACACAAAAAAGCAGAGAATATTACCCAAGTTCCTTCCCTTTTGTAGAATGGCAATTGTCACAAATTAGATATTCCAGTTTGACCAAATTCGAAATTGTTGTCGATTGTCTAAAAATCTGATGGATGAAATGACAGGGTAAAGATATGCGGTCAAATTTTGTGTTCGTCGAGAAAAAAACCGCAATGGAAATGTTTTTTCCATGATTAAGATGACTTTCAAAGAATCATTTATACTAAGATTTGGTTACTTTCGTTTAAATATAAAGTTTAGAGATCGTCTAGGAAGTCGCGAGTTGCAGCTATCTGAAGAATCCATCAACGCTGGTGCAATAATTATTCATACAGACCATATATAATAATTTTGAAATCCTGTAACATTCTTGAAATATCTATTGAAAATATTTTTACCTTGTTTCAAAAACATTTAACATGAATTAGTGCTCACAGAATTCTAGGTTTGTTAACATCAAAAAGTAAATAGATTTGTGAATACTGGAAACAGTGTTCAAAGTAAAGAATGCTAGGAGACGGTTACTACAGCGAGTGAAATTTAGTTGTAAAGTTATGATACGGAGATAGATCAGGAGAGCATTTAATAGGTACAGAAAGAGGATTACCACAATATAATAGTATAGTATAATATATACAAAAACATTCCCAGAAAACGACCTAAGTTGATTTGAAAGCGGAAGAAATTATCGAACAGTAAAAGTGTTAAGTGTATACCATACCCTCCGCTGTTCAAGATTAATAAATAAACTTTTGGTAGTTACTGGTTCCAATTTTGACTTCTTATTATTATTTCAATTATTATTAATTTTAATTATTCAATTGAAAATCCCTCGTAGGAAACCACATGCGTAATTTTGGTTTTATTATATAAAACTTTCTTTATGCTTCAAGTCTAGTAGTTAAATATTATTTACAATCAGTATCATAAACAAATATATTTTCCGTTGTTAGTAGAAATGAAGTTACTGTGTATATAATTTTTAATTTACTTTTAATATTTTAGATACTTTTCCTATGCAATAAAAAAAATTTAAAAGTATCGAATTTTCTATTACTACTAAAAACTGTTTGAAGAGTTTTTGACGAAATCTTAAATCTATACACATATATTGATCTGAATGGCTTAATATCTTTTTAGTAACAGCTAGCATATACAATTCGTGGAAATAGAAAAAAATGTATATGGAGAAATTTCCCATCAAAAACCACATCACAAAACAGATAGCTTCGGAAAACAAGTGGTAGTGTAGTAGAAATTTAATTATACCGTCAATTAGAATGTTCGAGATAATTGAACATCTGTCTTAACATTTCGATATCTGTTATAGTTTCAAAAATATTAATGCAGATAGCGAAAGAAAGAGTTATATTTAAAGTGTCCCCCCACCCCCACCCCTCACACACACAAAACGGGCGATTAATGAAATTACCGTTGTTCATACATTGGACCATTCTATAAACTCATCAAGTTTCACTTAATTCTGAACTTTCAAGTTTTTCCCAAATTAAGGAAAGCTAAGAATATTTCCAAATCTACTAAGCACAGAATGATAGCAATTAAAATACTTAAACGTACGAAAGTACTTTAGGTTCCACAACGAAGGTTGCACTCAGGCTAATGAAAAGATCAGCTCCTCCAGTTTCCAGACAAAGAAAGTATTTGGTACGAGAACGTGGATTATAACATACTAATGTGAAGTATTTAGTGATTATGAATGAAATAAATGCAATTGAAAAAAGATTAGAAAGTTTATTTCAACATCTAAAGAAGTCACTGTATGTTGAAACAATTGTCATGTACATTAATTAAAAAATAAAATACGCGAAAATTTAAACAATCTGTGTTTTACTAATATTACTCATGAATAAGAAAAAACCTCAACAGCAAATCATTGAAAGAAAAAAAAGTTCAAATCAATTAATCATGTGACTAATAGTAGAAATACAAAGAAACAAATTAAATCAAAAATATCGGGTTGTTCGCCTATTGTTAGGGTAGACTAAAAAAATTCTATAATAAGAATTCGGTTTATTAAATAACATATTCTCTATTCTATTCGTTATTTTTCTGTCAGTTTCATTATCCTACTCTATAGAAAACCTCTCCTCCAAGTGCTATTTGCAGTCTTCCAGAGAATCGAATGATTTTCCGTTCAACGAATTTTGTAAAGAGCAGAACAGATGGTAGTCTGGTGGTACCATAGCCGGACTATATGGTGGATGAGGGCAAGACATGCCAACCAAGCTCTTAATAACTTTTGTCACGTGACAAAGATACACGTGGTTTAGTGTTATCCTAGTGGAAGACCACTCGTTTACTATTGGCTAATTCTGAGCATTTCTGTTCAATTGTTTCCTCCAAATTATCCAGCTGATTACAATATTTTTCATTTTTCATTTTTCATTTGTTTAATAACGATTAGTTATCTTTCTGTCAGCTTCATTATCCTACTCTATAGAAAACCTCTCCTCCAGGAGTCTTTTGCAATTTAAAATTTCACATATTGATCGTTTACTTACAACATTGTCTCTGTATACATCACATATCTTTTTCGCGCCTTGAACTGCATTTTTGCCCTTGCGATAATAAAACAGCATTAAATGCCAAACATGCACATGGTTCTCCATTTTCGCACCAACCACAAGTAAACACAATTTAAGAAATGTTGATTCGAAATATAAGCAAATACAAGTGTACCTTTTTAGAAAATATATAATTTAAAGAGATTATGGCATTCACTTAACATAAAAACATAGGTAGCATGCAATGCATTAAAAATCGGTGGTGACGAACTTACTTCCATGAACGAAAATATTTGAAGCAAATTGTCGATAAATAGTAAATGCATTAGGTTATTAATAAAATTATTATTAAATAATCAATCTATTGTATTTTGTATGCTATGTTTTTCGAAGTTTATCTCCAGGAATTAATATTTATTAAAATATATTATAAATATAAAATTTCCACATATGTATGTATGTATGTACAAACATATATTCAAGCAAGAATGCAATGAACTTTCACAATTTCTTTGACAAGAAAAGAAGCTTCGTGAAATACAATTACATCTATTTGTCGTGCATTTGAAGTGCTTGAAGTGTCCTTAGAATATTCAACTCAAATAAGACATGCAGCAAAGCTTCAAAAACAAAATAATGTTTCAAGTAAAGATTGTTGGAGGATATAAAATTATCAAGATTCTTTTTGTACTAGAATATGTAATTAAGTGTATACTTCATTTCTAATTCACTTGTGGATACAAATTAGGAATATTTTTCCTATCAAATTTTGTATACTTTAAGTAGGTTATTAAAAGCAATATACAGAGCGAACAGTTTTAATAAGCAAATAGACAAATTCGAAGTAGCTGATCAGCTGTAAAAGGCGAAGCTACGTTTGCTACACCTCGAGTTGTAATACAGTGGAATTACATCATGCTGTAACTCAAGTTCTCGTCACGACAGAAATACGAGTATGAAGTTGCTATTATATCTAATTAATAACATTAATTAATATGGGCATTATTTATTGTATTCTAACATTTTGTTAAACCAGCATTTATTTTTTTAAATCTTTTGAACTGTTATGGTACTGATACCAAATTTGCTAACAATTTGCCGAGATAAGATAGTAGGATTAGTTCTACCAAAGCACAAATTTGTATTTCTAAATCACTGACATTTAGATCAGGGATATTTTTATTTTCACTATGAACTAAGCCCTAAAAACCGTACTACGAATCGTATTTGCGCTAGGAATAGGTCTTTCAGGATAATTTACATCTAATAAATCGCTAGTTCTTTCCGCTAAATTCCTGCCGTAAAAATTATCATCATAAATAATTTTTAATTTCTGCATTTTAATATTTAAAAAAAGACGCCTATCTTGATATACAATGGCCGACATTTAAAACTGATCGAACTTGGAAACAAATGATATGAATTGCGCAGGCGCTAACAGTCCTTTGCTTTTTTGCTTGGATAGATCATGAAACAACTTTCAGTGTATTAGAAAAAGCACTTATTTTTCAATATATTGTAGCTACACCTAATGTATTGGACAAAGATACAGCATGTGACACAATCGCCCAGAAAACCAGTACTTTAGCTATTCTTACAACTATGAACGCTGTTGTCCTCGTCTTACAATAGTGACACATCACCAGGACGTTGCTTTTTAATCGGTATAATAAATTTTATTTAACACGAAGAAAAAATATGGTATCAGACCAGTTTTGTAAAATTTTTCTATGAATTACCCATTTTACAGGAAATATGTGGGGCGTTAGATTCAACATTAGAGCAAAAGATTAATAACGAAACAAATTTTGTTTTTTAATGTGATATCCTTGCTTTACTACACATTTGTTCTAACGATTCGACGACTTGCGAATATCACTGGAAAAAGTCTTTTGGTCTTTGATTTTCATCACTTCCTTGTTCGACTTGTATTTCTTACGTCTCAAGGCCCCCTTAAGGAGTCTAAAAAGATTGTAGTAATAGTGTGGTAAATCTGGATAATATGGCGAATGATGTAACACTTCCTATGGCAAGTGCTTGAGGTTTACTAGTGTTTAACGAGCAACATGTGGACAGGTATTATCGTGACCAAGAATGGTTCCTTTGCTCATTAGTAAACAACGTTTCGTTCTTACAAAATCTCTGATTTTAAAAAGAAGGGGATTGTAATATTTTACATATTCAGTCTTCAAATCAATTAAGAAATCTACTAGAATCGGGTCTTGGATATTACAGGATACTGCAGCCAATACATTGCCTATTGACGGAATGATTTCGAATTTGTTTGGTCTTGAAGAAATTGAGTTTTGATACTTCATGATGGCTTATTTACTTTCTGGAATGTAATGATTTATTCAAGGTTCATTTATGGCAATTATGTGGGGTAAAACATTGCTTTTATTTTGAAAACGTTGAAGTAGTTTTTGCGAAATTTAAACGCGTTTTTGGCTTAGTTCGTCAAACATATCTTTCGGAACCAGTTACGCACTAACTTTGTTCAGCTTCTTGCAAAATATAATCAACATTTATTAAAAAAAAACAATATGCACTTTTTATACGTCTGTTTTCCCAAATAAGCTCATCAACTTGTCGATTTTTCAAATCATTGACTGCAATAGTAAGTCTTGCTTTACAAGGAAAATTTCATACACGTTTCAAATCTCCCAATAAACGAGTTACACCGATCAAATACGAAGCTTCTTGAGAGTCGTTCTTCATCAAACTGTGTTTGCTGGCAACGATAAATATTAGCAGCGGGGTAAAAAATCATCGCTTTCATTTTGAAAGCGTTAAAGAAGTTTTTCCAAAATCTAAACTCGGTTTCGCCTTTATTCGTCAGACAAATCTTTCGGCACCAGCTGCACACTGGGTTTGTTCATCTTCTTGCGAATAATATGTCACTTTTTCACTCTCAGAACATACAAATTTAATATTATAATAATACGTTGTGCGAAAGGAACAGATACATCATACGATGATATCTTCGATACAACTGTGATTATTTTTATAAAGAATACACAATCTCTATTATCAATAAGGTACACGTTTTGTTGATTATTTCGATGTAAATTTAGATATAATTCAAAATTTAATACAATATTTGATATAATATGTATGTATGTGGAGGATTTTGATCAGCTGATAGAACAAAGTTCTGAAACCATTCGCCTTACCACATACCCAAGAGCTAAATAATGCCACATGAAAAAAAACCGTGCTAAAGTTACAGCTGCTACATTATGATTTTCGTAAGAGTCTAGCATTCAATTGACTTCGTGCTCAGAGAACATATTTGGGATATGATAGGTCGAAGAGTTGATGTGCTTCTTAAATCTTCAATGAACTAACAACAGCTACATGATTATAAATTGCTTGAAATGTGCTCCCACAGGAGTTCTTAGAACATCTTATTAGAAGTACCCCAAAGCGAAAGCAGAATGTATTCGTTTATGTTGAGTCGCAAAACTTTATTAAATTTTCTCGGAAAAGTATGAATTTTTCAATGAAATTGTAATTATTTATTATTTTCAGCGTAGTAAATATTTGTACTAAATTTGATTTAAAATATATATATTTCTTCTAGGTGATTAGTTCGCCTATTAATGTATTATGAAAAAATGTTCATAGTATATTATTATCTGCATATGATAAATATGATTATATAACATAATAATGATTTATGATTTATAAAAATAGTCAGGCCAAAAATAACACATCTGCACATATTTTGACTTAAAAATAATCAAGTAAAGCAACGAACGAAGCCTGCGTTACTGAACTTGTGTTGGCCAAGCTAAAAAAATGTCAATATTTACATTCAAAAGCGCAAGATATATAATCACATATTTCTAATACGTGGCTATAATTTTATATCTCTTATTCAAGAAAACATGTCTTTATAGATGGTACAACATATTTGGTACTACATATACCGTTCTAAAGTATAATGAAGAAGAGGAAGGAAATGCATTGCAATCTCGCATTTAAATGATTATTGAGCCTTTATTTAGCGAAAGGGATCAAAGACTATCTACATGGATCTTTTATTGAATAATGGAGAATGGGTTACATTTTATACAATACCTTGACCTTACTAAAAAGAGAATGAACCGTTTATTTTAGATATAGCAAAATACGCGAGAGAAACTAGACAAGTTTTCTACATAGCAATGAAACAAAACGCCTACAATTTTTTTGATAATTTTATTTATCAACGTAATCCTCTTAACTTTAACGCACTTGCGCCACCTGTCCTACCAACACTTTACTCCGTTAGAAAAAATGATTTCAGTTGGTTTTCAAAATAAACATCAATCTGCACTTTCAGTTGGTTAATGTTTGCAAAATAACGTCCTCTAAGTTGCTCGTTCAAATAAAGAAAGTTGGACGCAGCTCAAAGAAGTTACAGTCGCTAAAGATGGTATGGACTTTGGCTGCCTCGTGAACTCACGTATTGTTATGAAGGAGGAGAATTTGTTTATGAAACAAGCCAACGAATAATATCATATCTCCCTCTCTCGACCAATACATAAATGTATTGACCGACAAAGCAAGAACGCTTCTATCTTACAGATCGGAGACTATGTTTCCAGTGTATAATAGACAAACAAGCCAACGTTTTTGCCCAATAACCGTACAAAATGTTGATAACGTATTACTACAATTAACTGCTGTTATTGAAGTCCTTTCTGGTATGTATTTAACTAATTCTTGTTTGGTCCCAAAAGACAGCGGTCATTTCCAGCTAAAGATTGTGGGTCTTTTTTGGAAGCGGAGAACTCTTATCGACCCATTTCACGAACTTTAGTTTTGTTTTTGGATCCAGTGATGTACCCAAGTCTCAATATCTGTCATTATCTTAGAGAAAAATCAGCGTCTGCGTTCAACAATACCAAGGTTTTGAGAAATTTTTGCGTAAGTAGTTTTTGTTTGAGAGTAAAAAAACGATACAGACGATTCGTTTCTTCTGCCATGGCTGGGTAGCTTTATTCACTTTATATGGGATGTATTATTAATGTCCATTGTGTAATATTTTTGTTTTCTAGAAAACATGTATTAAATACTAAGAATTCAAATGGTTTGCCTTTATATTTAAATATATGCAAAATTCCTAACGCATCGGTAATGAAAAATTTATGCTACATATGTTTTGAAGGCGAATATTATAAACGTATATTCAAAAATGGTTTATGAAGTTTAGGAAAAATGAACTGAGTTTGTTGAATTTTGTTCCAATTGACTCCGAAGGATGATAACACTCTTGTGAGCCCTTCGATGCATCGTGTTCGATAAATATGGAACATATTTATAGCTTTGTTCTGCGTAACACTCAACAAAATTTAAAAACCGAGCAAAAACTAAAAAAGCAATAGTGTACAACTAGATAACGAAAATGGAAATTAAAGTGTTTTAACAAACGTAGTCAAAACTACAATTAAGAATTAAGGTGAAACGAATATACGTTTTAATTAGCGTTCTATTGATTTAATTTTGCAACATAAACACTATTAAAAAATCATATGTATACTTTAAGCCGGCACCTTCACTTACTGGTGATTATAACACAAGAGAGCCATCTATATTGTTTATGGTTGAAACGAGGCTATAGTAAGTTTGCTGTTATGCGGTTTGTGGGCATGTATGTATGTATATGTTGAAATTGGACAACTGATGAGATGTTCATTGTTCATATACTATGTACCTATTATTTAACTTATCGACATACATATACCGACGCCGAAAGACATAGAGCAACAGTGGCGGCTCGTGAGTATTTGACATGGTGAGGCAGATAGAATAATAAATATTCAAAATTGTTTACAATTGATTAATAAACTCTATATACCTACTACATATAAAAACAGTTTATATATATTTATATATATATATATATATATATATATATATAGGGCTTCCAGTACAAACAGGGCTGCCAGACGTGAACTGAGCCCTATATCGCGCCCCATTCGATTTTTAAGGGAAAACGAAGTTTCAAAGCAAACCCTTGTGAAACGAAAATAAATATTCTAAAAAATCAAACAAATTCTAAAAACATTAATCGAAAATAAGAACTCAATCTTCTAGGATTTAAAAATAAAAAATAAATACATTCCTATTATAATATAAAATTTAATAATATAACAAATATATACATATATATGTATATATATAAAAATAATCAATTACATCATTATAAAATCGTTCATCCCTCGTCATCGTTTTAACCAATTCCTTTTCGATTGCAATTAGTGCACAGTTACTAAGTCTTTGTTGTCCAATTGTATTTCTAACATACGATTTTATACGTTTCAATGTGGAAAAACTTCGCTCAACGGACGCGGAAGTTACCGGTATGGTAACTACTATACTTAGCAATTTAAAAAGTTCTGGCATACAGATGGCTAACTTTTGTTCGTGCATAAATCTTAACATTTCACATGGTGTTTTAGAATTACCAAGGAGTTGCATGTCACTATAAATAACAGCTAATTCATTTTTTAATTGAATTTGATCAAAAAATTTATATTGTTCAAACAAATTATTTAAGAGCCTCTGAGGAAATGCCTTCGAATATTCTTCAAATTTACTTTCTGTTAATAAATCAAAAAAAGCAAGTTTTTCTAAATCAATAAATCTAATTTCAATTTGACTAATAAACGTATCTAGAATTTCGAAAAATAATTTTCTATAATTTTGTTTAGTATCTGGAACGTCATCAATTCTACGCCTTTTATGTGCAACAGATTCGTCAGACATCGAATTTTCGTATACAGTACTGAAATATGTATCACACTCCCGAAATTCTCTAAACTTATCAAGCAAAAAACGTAATTATTATTATTATTATTGAAATTTCTGTTAGACTTACCGTGTATTGTAAGAGATTTTGATAAATCAGGGTTTGGTCTTGGAAGGTTTTTGACATATAATTGATCTTCTACCGATAGAACAACGAACGTATTTCTTATTAAAAAATCTACAATGTCTTGTGTATTTCTTACATTTTCTAAATCCATATTCACAATTTTTAAATCACTGAAAATATCACTAAACAAATATTAAAATATTTATAATATTATAATATATATATATATATATATATATATATATATATATATAAATATATATATAACCTAACTTTGTTATTCCCCCAAATTTAACTGCTGTAATTTGCGATTCGGGCCGAGAATGTCAGCCTCGAGTATATTCGGTAGTTCGGCGATTGTGATTCGATGAGAGGCTCAGTTTAAATTGGCTTCAGATAATTATTGTATTGTACATACATACATTGATATCTAAATAATATCTACTTGAAACAATAAAAATACTCCTGTTAAAACTTAAAACATATTATTTGCGTGGAGGAAATATTGAGAAACTGTACAAGAAGAATGTAAACCTTTAGACATCTTTATATCATTAAATAAATACTTAATTTATCCTATTAATAATGCTTTCTATATTATTAAAAAATTAAAAAATCTCACAATAAAGTTAGAAAAATCTATTAACTTTTTGAATATTTTTTCTTCTTTGTTATCTTAAATATGTAGCTAATACTTTACTGTAATTTCCATAGAAATTGAGAATTTTTTTGACTGCTGTAGTGCGTTATAAATTTTCAATGAGAGGCAATGAGTGGCCGGGCCTCAAATATTCGTGTTTAGTAGGGATATACATAGATCAAGCATGAAGTTGGTCGGGGCAAGTATACGCGCTCGTACATTCGCACGGAATTAAAATGAAATGATAAATTTGTACTTTGCTTGTAATGCCGGTTTATTTAAAACTATTTTCTTATTGTTTATAAGATAAATTCTGAATAAAAGATGATAATTAATTTATAAAGAATTTTAAAAGTATACATATTATTCTTGTTATAATTCCAAGATTTAGATGGTGAGGCACTGCCTCACCTGCCTCACCTGACCAGCCGCCACTGTAGAGCAAAGAAGTTAATCGATTCTGTATGTAATAATTCTGTGTGCTATAGATGAAAGAGAAGATATTGCGACATGTAGTCAGATAAAAACAAATTAAAAAATTATAATATAAAAATACTCAGGAGAGGATCGTTATCCCTCTCGAGCTTATCTGTAGCCGCGTTCAGAAATTCCGCTCGGCTTTGAGCCTTCAGGAGTGGATTCTCAAAATCAACTAATAAGATGTTAAATGGACGCCACAGTATTATAGAATTCCTAAGCGCCGTTTAACACTGAAAACGGGTCACGGTTCAGCCAAAATGAACTAAAATACCAAACATTTATAAGCAACTGTATAATTGTGTAAGTAAAAAAAGGTAAGAAGAAAACTATAGTTAACACTTCTATACAGAATTAAACTTCATAACATATTTCTTTTTATTAGTTTCAATTAGTTAGAATAACCGTCAATTAAAAAAAATTGCTTACTCGAAATTGACAACCTGCATAGAATTTAAATTGTCTTTACTAAAATTACTGACTATACAATATGGAACTATTGACGTTAAAAAAACTATGTTATATTGAATTGTTACATTCAAATTTTTAAATGTTTTCTATTGAAATATTAATGTTACAAAAAAACCTAAGTGATTACACTAAAATTATTTAATATTTTCTATGGAATTAATAATATTACAATAGTTGCCGGTCAAGAAAATATCCTACGTGCAAAAGAAAAAAAATTACAACACAGTTTTTTTTTTTTTGCTAAACTCGACGGATAAACAACTTTTAATTAAGTCAAATGGTTATTGAAAGAAATATTAATATTAGAGTGATACAGACAAAAACTAATTACTAACTAAATTAAGTTTAGTCGGATTTAATTTTAGTATTCTGGATATGTAGTTGAATTTGATGGAGCCTGTGGTTGATTGACTTGATCAATAAGGTTGATATATAACCCCTTTCCACAATTAACTATTTGTAAATTCTGTATACGCATTTCGACAACCAAGTTGTCATCATCAGCAGATAATTTCAAAGTGTCGCACCTGGTAAAACACGGCGAAAAAATTGTACGAAAAAATAAACTCCGTACGCGATCCGCACCGTTGAAAACCAAGATGTGCACTGTGTCTGTTTCACAAGATTTTTAAAAAATACTTTTACTTAAACTAACATGCACTACATTGAAAAAGGTTATTATGGTCAAGAAGTGTCTGTGTGATTTATGTGTGTTTTATGATATTGTTCTTCTTGTCTTTCAGTAGAGAGAGGAGAGGGGTTTGCAAGGGCCCGGCGTCATTAAAGTTTACCACATGGCTTAAATTCTTTAAGATGTGCATGCTTTCATACGCGTCCAGTTCGCGATAATTGTACACGTTCTTTATCAAATGTAAACAATCCATATTAACACTGTGGTTATTTTCTAATACATGTCTCGCTATACCCGATTTTTCCGGTCGGTTGAATTTTATGTGCGAAAGGTGTTCTTTATACCTGGTTTCGATCGATCTTTTAGTTTGGCCGATGTATTGTCTATTGCACTCTAAACATTCAATTCGGTAGATTCCCGATTTTTTATTCTCTTCAATTTTGTCTTTTGCATTTCCTAACAGCATTTTAAGGGTATTATTGGGGCGGGAACATACTTTAAACCCGTCATCTTTAAAAATACTATTCAGATTTTTTGTCACACGATGGAAAGGTAAACAAACAAAATGCTTTTCCCGATTGCTCTGTGGTGAAAGACATGTGGTGTCACGGATTGTTTTTCTTATGTTGGCCTTTCTAATTAATCCATTGATTATTTCCGAATCGAAACCGTTGTATACCGCGATATTCTTAATGAGGTTCAATTCTCTTTCATATCTTACTTTTGTTAGTGGGAAATTGATCAAACGATTAATCAGAAAATTGAATGAAGCCATCTTCTGTTGCATGCTGTGATTTGAGTCAGCCGTAATGAATCTATTGACATTGGTTTCTTTTCGGAAAATATCAATTTCTATTTTGAGATCATTCTTAATAACTAAGGTGTCCAAAAAAGGCAACTTGTCATTGTTTTCTTTTTCTACTGTGAATTTAATTGTCGGGAATTTTGAATTTAACTGTTTAACGAAATCATTTAAGTTGCATTTTTGTGTATTGATATGATATGATGACAACTTGGTTGTCGAAATGCGTATACAGAATTTACAAATAGTTAATTGTGGAAAGGGGTTATATATTCTGGATATGATGAGCAAAAGAAATTATAACGGTGTGACCTTTTGACGTCCTTTTAAGATTACGAAAATAGTCCTGTCGTTCGAGAATTATTCAGGTGACACAAAAATCACTTAACAACCAGAAAAGAAACACGATGGAAATTAATATTCGAATATAAGACAAGTGAGAAAAACAACTCTTACCAGGTGGTGACTTTCTTCTTTTTACTCTCTTATAAACTCGAAGGGAAAAGTGTTCAAATAATTGTCCTCCAATGGAGTAAGGAATAAAGCTCCTTTACCGGAAAATTCTGCATTAATTTCCCTAAACTGTGGGAGGACTAATCACAAAAATTCAAAAATAATGCCTCTAAATTTAGAATAATCCGAATTGCAACTTCGGATCTATATGTGAGTATCGTGTACGTCGAGATTTTTTCCCAACGTTCGGTGAAGGAGAAAAAAAAATTAAATATAAAGAGAAGGACGTACGAACAGAAAATGCAGATATATGGAATTTAAACTTGTATATACAGCGGATTTAGTGAAGGTCTTACAAGTCCATAATAATGTCTTCCGACTCCTTTGTCTTAAAATTTCAACGTAGACATAGGTAAAAAATAATTGACTTTTTGTAATTCTTTTCCATTTTATATAAAATATGGAGAAACAAATGAATCTACGAAATGCCAGAGTACATAAAAAACGCTCCAGTTGTTAGTAGATACTACAGAAAAGAAAATGCTGTTTATAAAGGATGTGATTATTTCGCTCGCAGGCTATGATCCTTGACAAAGTAAAATTGGAGGATAATAACAGAAATTTCCAACTGTATGTAACACGTGGGAATACTATTTACTGAATAACAAAAGTGTTTTTATATCAAACATGTTTGGTTTGGTAAGGGAAGTAATGTTTACATTTACAAGTGAAAGTGACAAAATGTTTTTTCTCTTTACAATAAGGCCGTCAGTAGTTTCGTGACGCTTTTTATCTTTTACAATAGTTTGTCTTTGGAATCAAATTCTAATTCTGGCCGAGGGCCACCAGCAATTAATATATGTACATGTAATTTTCATGTAAATCTGGTGTGCCTTTCACTTCTTTCTCTTTTCCAAGTGGTCATAAAATGTTCGGTATGGTAAGTTGTTAAAAAGGCAAGCTAATGTAAAATCATTCCTATTACAAATTCATCAAAAATACAAGAGCTTTGTTCATATTTTTAATTTATTGTCTATAAGCTAGACTACTACATTTTTTTTATATCTTACGTGATCCAGAAATTAACTAATTAAATTTATATTTTAAAATTATTTTTTTTCAACATTTTTTATAATCATTATGTTGACTGTAACATATGTACATTTCAGCTTAATGTTGAATGTAACATACATTTCAACATGAATATATAACATGATTTGAATAAAACGTAATGTTACGATCAACATTAATATTACAAGAAACAGTATTTCTTTTTAATGACACTAAAGAGTTATGATGTTTTTGATTTCTATGGTCTATATACTAGTTTTTAAACGTCCTTGATCAATAAGTTATTTAATCAATGTACATAGATGAAGATCACAATACAAGTGCACATCAATTTTTTTATAGTTACAAGAGATTCCCAGATGTAACATGTTTTTTTAGTATTTATAAACAATACTATTATGTGATGTGAAATGATTATACCCTAGGTCATCAGAAGTAATAGGTTTTATGTAAAATATTAAAGTATGTCAATAATAAAGCTCCTATAAAAACACTTGTAGATGATGATGACAAGATTATTTATAAAGGGCCCGGAATCTATGATCTTTGAAAAAACATTTTGAAATTCTATAAAATTTCTTATATATTAAAAAAATACCATTAGTTCTTTATTAATTTTAGAAAGTCCCTTGAAATTCTGAATAAATCTAACTAAAAATAACATCATAGAACTGAGCGTTACTTTTTTATTTTTAATTTCAAAGATTTTGTAAAAAAATGTAAATATTTTGATAAAAAGATAATTTTTTATTGGAGTTTAAGTGACCCCTTGCAAGCTACCCAAATTCGGTGAAATTTAAAAAAATATATATACTCTATTTCCTTCTGGACAGTACAACAAAATTCTATATTATTTAAAAATCCTCTAATTGACAGACTGGTCCAGTAGCAACAATATCGCTACTTATGTAAAATCACCATTGTATTTATAGCTTTTTTTAATAAATTCCTAGATTCTCTATTGTATTTTAGTTTTAATGATGTAGTCACTATTTCCAAGTATTCCTAAAGCATCTTCCATCTTAATGCATGGCTACGTGTTCAACATAAACGTATTTTAATTCATTTATAACTTCATAGACATTCTTGATGTTAGTAAAACCTTTTATGTCGGCTGATAAGTCAGTGATAAGTCACTGACTTATCACGCCGGGAGGCACGGATTCCAATCTGATGGCCTGCTCTCTGGGAAGGTTTTTCGAGGTTTCCATTTCCCTTTTAAGTGAATTCTGACAGAAAAAGATTGTAAATCGCTCTAGGAGCGCGGACATAATAACAACTCATAGTCTACCAAAGCCTTTTTAATTGGCGTTACGTTTTTGAGGGATGTGAAGGTATGAATTATTATATTACTATTATACGTTTGAGTGAGATTTACGTTGCAAAACAGGGCTATCATTTTCGTACAATTGTACTATTTTTCAATACATTTTACACAACAGCATATTCTATGATAGATATGAAATTGTAATGATTTATTCAAAATAAAGCCAATAGCTTACTACAAATTTATATTTTTTGTGTTGTAACATACAACCTCTATTGTGTACTTTTCTAAAAGAGTGTTTATAATATTAACTATCATTCAAAAAGGAATATAGGAATCTGAAAGTTAAAACATAATCTTTATAATTTATCTGTGTAAACATACTGAAGATATGTCAATGTTGCAACTAAGATCACCAAAATTCAGTCTATAGTAAAAAAAAATAGTAAAAATATATAATTGCTGATTGCATAAACAACAGTTTATGCAATCAGCAAAATCAAAAAAGTCGTTTATACAAGGGTAGCCGTTTATATTTATTTCGGAAATAGCAAACAAAAAAAAAATTTTTAATATCGGAAATAGTTTTATTGCTTTTCAAAATATTTTCCTTGAAAATCAATGCACTTTTGCATTCGTTTAAACCAATCCGAAAAGCATTGCTGCCACTGTGAAGGCGGTATCTCCAAAATAAGAGTTTGGAATGCCTCAACTACCTCTTACAACGTAGAAAACCGTTGACCATAAAGCTTATTCTTCACGTGTGGAAACAAAAAGAAATCACAGAGTGCTAGATCAGGGGTCTACGGCGGATGGCTCGCATTGTCATGGTGGAGAATGATATGTCGTTTTCGGTTTGTTTTCCTTATTTCTTCAAAAACTTTTGGCAAACAAATAGTTGTGTACCATTCTACAGCTTTCTAAAGGTACGGTTGCAACGTGACCGGTTTTTCCGAAAAAAACAGGCGACCAATTGTTTTGATGTGCTTCGAACGCGAACAATTTTTGTTGGTTTTGGCTAATCTTGGAATTCCCACACAGTCGACTGCTGTTTACTATCGGGCTCATACATATAGATCCAAGACTCATCACCTGTGACGACTTTATAAATGTTTTTTGAAGCACCGCCATTGTATTTTTTGTGCATTTCATGGCACCAATCGACGCGAGTCCTTTTTTGAGCGGTTGTTAAATTATGTGGTACCGAATGTGACCATAGCTTCTTAACGGCTAAATGTTCATGCAGGATCTTATGCACACTGGTGTTACTAATACCTAGAAATGCCTGGATGTCATGATGTCACATGACGGTCTTGCATTATCAATTCAGACACTGCATTAATGTTTTTCGACACAACAACATTTGTGGGACGACGAATTCAGCTCGTCGATGCATTCTTGTTGAGATAATCTATGCCGAAAGTTATGAAAAATAATTGCACGAAAATGTTCGCGTGTTAATTCCATTTTTTGCTGACATAAAATTTTTAAGTTACTGCCAACAACAGAAAGCGATCGGGTAATAAAACTGTCAAGGTAAATATATTGTCAAAAATTGACAAACTTCACGATTCAATCATCAGCTCGGAGGCAACACTAACAGTGTTGCCAGTTCCCAAAATATAAACTGCTACCCTCGTAGTAATAATAGATAACGCTGAACTTACTACATTTTATTACACTTTTGATCGTTGTTTTAAATTTTCATTTTTAATTGCAGCATGACTGCCACAAACAATACACTGTATTTATTTGTAGGCGCTCTATGATTGACAAATGGAAATTAAATGCCTAGCCGAATTTAAGCCTAAACCAAAGTATAAGCAAATACAAATCATACTTTTAATTCTAACATTATTGCTTTTTACATCGTATATATGTTTCTGAAAAGAAATTGCTTCTTTCTGATGAGATTCGAACTCACGATCTCATGTTCTCCAGATATGTGTTTATACGACTCAACCACAGATAAGAACGATGTTCGAATCTATGAACATGTCATAAATTGCATTATGAAAATAGATATTAAATGGAATCCTCGGTAGGTTTTAATTATACGCTTTTACGATGTAAAACTGAAATATCTCTGGTGAGATTCGAACTTACAATTTCATGTTCACCAGATCTACTATGCATAATGAAATTTATGGCACGTTAATAGATTCAAATATCACCATTCTCTGTGCTCCTTTGGTTTAAATACATGTCCTAAAAGATATGCAACAAAATATTAATTAGTCGTTTTTATACAAGTACTACTTTTAATAAATGAGAGAAGAATTTCTTTTTATTTTTCTAATACTGTTATTTATTTTCTTTCTCTTGAAAAATAATATATTTTTGAATATTGGAAATATTTATTATAATTACTACCACTTGATTAGTACCAGATAAATACTTCTACACAAACTACTGTGTATGCACATAAACGTGTAAATGTAGACGTTACATTTATACTTCAAAGAAAGCATGAAAGATTAAATCTAAACATTATCTTAATAATACACTTCGACTTAAAATATTAATGTCATTTAAATTTATTTTTACTAAAATAAATTTTAATGTTTATAATTTTAAATACGATTTTATTATTTGCGTACGTAATAAAGCTTCACTAAGTAAAAATTAAAGGTTTATATTGAATCTTTGATCTTCCACTAATAGTTTCAGGCTTAATTTCAGAAACATTTGCGATAAAATAATGATTATAATATAATCTTTAAATTAACTTTGAAATTTATATCTAAGTATCATTACAATATCAATATTTTCGTGGAAATGTAATTTAAACGATTTTATTCGTTTAACATGTTGTTTTTATATTATTTTCTTTTAAACCAAGTTTGCGATAACTCTGGATTAGTTGTTTGTTTATTTAGAGCGCGAAGCTTTTTATTTTTAACGATTTTGAGTTTGATGTAATATTAGCTCGAAAATATCTGCATTTAGAAGAAGAGTATACGTGGGTTATTTCAATAAGTTTCTGTGAAACCGTAGTTGAAGTATTTCTTGTCGTTTCACCAAGTAAACTAATTATAACTTAATTATGCAAATGTACAAGGGTCTTTCGGCGAAGACCAGGACTGAATGTATACGTTCTGATGCGATGAGCTACAAAATGTTAAAAGTAGAAAATTCAAGTAAGCTTCTTTCCTTATGCAAAATGACAATTATTATTTGAGATTGTCAGAATTTGAAAGTTGTAATATTGTTATCACTTATCTAAAAATCATGATATATGAAATGGCAGGAAAAATCCGCAATGGAAACTTTTTGATCTGATTCAATGACATAAAATGTTTAAAAAAAACGTCAAGAAGCAACTAAAGGGTGTTTCAAATTTCGCAGTTTTTTTAAAGAATAAATAAAACACATAATTTGCATTCACTTTCAAAAACTTTTTATTGTTAATTGAAGTATCAGTTATGGCATTTATATGCGAAAAATAATATCTACCAAATGGCCTTCTCTTGCAGATCCATAGACGTCCACTTTTTTGTTAAAATTTTCAATGACATTTTGACATAATTGAGGCTTTATCTCACCAATGCCACGAATAATTTCATCTTTCAAAGCAGAAATTGATTGTGGATTGTTTTTATAAATCTGACACATAACCCCAAAGAAAATAGTCCAACGGTGTCAAAGACACGATGTTGGTGGCCAATTAACATCACCGTTTCTTGAGATTATACGTCCAGGAAATTTTTCTCTCAATAAATCAATTCAATCGTGTGCAAAGTGAGGTGTAGCGCCATCCTGTTGAAATCACCTATCCTCTAGATCAATATTAATTCAGGCCACAAAAATTCGGTTACCATCCGACGATATCGATCACCATTGACAGTTACAGGTTCACCAACAGCATTTTCAAAGAAGTAAAGTCCAATTACACCACCTGACTATAATGCACACCAAACAGTAACTCGTTTAGGATACATAAATTTCTCATGAATAATTCGTGGATTTTCCTCACCCCAGATATAGCAATTTTGTTTATTAACATAGCCACCCAGTTCAAAAGGTGCCTCATCGGAAAACATTATTTTTTGAGAAAAAACAGCTGGTTGTTAATTGATGAAATTGACAAATGAACGACGTTTTAAATGATCTAATGGCTTCAGTTCCTGTGTTATTTGAACCTTATATGCCTTCAGAGCTAAATCCTTGTGTAAAATACGCCATGTTGTTGATTCACTAAGTACAAGTTGTTGTGAACGTCGTCTAATGGACATTTCAGGATCTTCAGCAACACTTTCACGTACAAACCAATATTTTCTTGTGAACAACCACTACGACTGAATTTTTCACTTTTTGATCTTCCACGGAACCGGTCTCTTGAAATTTTTTTAATAATTCAACCAATAGTGCTTTCAGATAGACGATTATATAAACCACAAAATTCACGTAATTTTCTAAAAACTCTTTTCACAAAACGCTGATTTTCATAAAATAATTCAACAATTTGAACGCGTTGTTGTACCCTGTACGAAACCATTTTTATAAATGTCATACATCGCACTTTTTAAATGCCCACATACCCAGACAAATTCAGTGCGCCATCTATATTTTATTTATTCTTAAGAAAAAGCGCGCAATTTGAAGCACCTATTAGTTGCGGTACTTTAGTTAATATGCTAACTGAGAAAACTATTATCATTGAAACAATAATTATCCCCAAGGATTCACTTTTTACTATTTCGCAACTGTGTAGCATTTTTGAAATATTTTGTATTTTGTTGTTGTCATTGTTTTTGCTCTCTTATACAAACATTTAAACATGTCTAAAGTTGGTCTCGCTGGATTTTTCCATTTATTAACACTGAATCAAAAAGTGGAACTGGAAATATGATAAATGATAGAAAACGATTATTACTAGGAATGAAACTTCGATGTATTGTTATAATCTTGAGAAGAAGCAACGGAATACGCAATTGGCTGAAAAAACAAGACTACCACGAAGAGAAAACTCACGCACAAAAATCTGCCGGTGAAGCTATGGTCGCTATATTTTTTCTTTATTGCAAAGGGAAGGTACATAGAATAGTAATCATCAATGATGCAACTATTATAAAAAAGTTTTACGTCAGTTATTTGCTGATAACATCCGCAGAAAGCAACTTGAATTGATTGGAAGGTGTAAGCTTTACTATGATAATGTTTGATAGCACTTGGCTATATTGTGATAGAATTTTTTGAGCAATAAAAGTGTTAAGTGTATATCTAGGTTTTCTCCATATAGTCCTGATATAACAATGTCCATATCCTCAAATAAAAAGACCATAAATGACATCGATTTCATATAGTGCTAAATTTTTAGAGATGATTTCGAGGAAACTCTCAAAGAACATAATAGAAGTATCGTTGTTTTGTTTTACGTAAGTTTTCTCCATTTGTACATATATTAATATTAATTACAAACGTTAATGCTTATATTATTTCAGGATTGTGTATACAGAAATGTTTAACAAACTTCTTATTTTACCGACTAAAAATTTGTACCCTGTACACGTATAGTTCCTAACACAAAAAAGTTTATAATTTATATCACAAGTTTTGGTTTACATTTTTAGGTCGAGTCATAATGATATCAAACTAGAGAAAGAGCTCTTGTATGTTTCATTGAAGAAAAGCGAATAATGGTATGCGTAGTATGTAATACGAGTTTGTTTGCATGTTCGACCTGATAACAAAAAACTTCGATACTCGCATTTTATTCAAGACATTGTAGTCTCTCATTTTATTCAAGACATAAATATGTTGAAGTAACAAGGTGTCGTTTACTCAAAATACATTTCTATTTAGCTTAGCAGTATTTGTTCTTGAAGTAATCTTTTGCTATAACATTTTTTAATTTTTTTTTGATAAACTCGATCATTGGCTTGTAAGTAGGTGACTAAAAACAATAGTTGAATGAATGCATTTGCATCGACTGAATACATTAACATAAATTATTAGTTAATATTTGATGTATTAAAAAATGCAATACAGAATTCAAACGCTAAAATTCATGTTACGGTGGCATCAAACATTAGTGGTAAACTATTATATACCAATATTGAAGGAATGCTATTTAATGAATAATATCATATCTCCCTCTCTCGATCAATACATAAATGTATTGACCGACAAAGCAAGAACGCTTCTATCTCACATAGATCGGAGACTATGTTTCCAGTGTGTAATAGACAGAAACTTACGTCTAGGCTTTATGCCAATTTAAGTTACTTATTAATGAAGAAATAAAATTTATCTATACTGTCACATGTTAAATGAAATTTTACTTAGACTTTTTTTCTTCGCGTAACATTTAGTTATGTATACGTAATAAGAATGAAGAATTAAACACTTTTTACGTCTTTTAAGAAATTTGGAAAAATCGTTAAAATGTTTGAAATCCTCCAAGCATAATGTTACGTGCTATGCTTGGAAGAAATTATTTTTTTTTATTGATTGCATATTAGTAGTACTAAATATATGTAACTATAGAAACAATTTGTAAAATTGATAATATGGAAATCTTCTACGTATCTAATGAACTATTTAAATATCTTTAACATTATCGATCACGGCTTGTTATCAGTTGAACGAGCTCCGAGTCAGAAGTTTGGTAGAAATTAAATTAAAAAAATAATTTAGACCTACATAATTAGATCACTATGTTTACATAAAAAATATATTTATATATACGTAATCAAAGAAAATAATTATTAATTTATTAACAACTTCTTCGAAAATAATGTGCTTCTTTACTATTATGTTATGAATGAGACATGCTCCGACTGCTAATTTTTCTTACATATCATTATTATAAAGATCGTTCTGCATGAATTCGGCAGATACGCCTTGTAAATCTTAAACTTTTTTGTGGTGCCACTGCAGATATTGCTATGACAATGCAGTGCGTATGTCAATAAGTTATATACTTTCGCAGGACAATACTTATAATTTGAGATTCTTATCATACAACTGCCTTTTATTTTGGGTTGAACACGAACTCTCTAACATCCAACTTCAGATAATATTTGTGTAAATAAA
This sequence comes from Dermolepida albohirtum, assembly GCA_031893035.1. Classification (NCBI taxonomy): domain Eukaryota; kingdom Metazoa; phylum Arthropoda; class Insecta; order Coleoptera; family Scarabaeidae; genus Dermolepida; species Dermolepida albohirtum. The sequence goes on along the minus strand of JAVIWB010004791.1, from coordinate 255,807 downwards.
ACTAATAATTTTGAAACACAACTTTAAGATTTATTGAAAATCAAATTAAAATTTATAATACGTTTAAAAACTTGTTTAAATAAGTTCCGCTCATAAACTAAGCATAAATAATCAAAATTATATTATCTTTTATAAATTTCAAATATCACGTATAACCAAAACTTTCACTAAGTAAAGAAAAGCATGTACGTGTAAAAAACTATGCAATATTATTTCTGATACATAAGGATGGGTAAAAATAAATATTTAGGAAAATAATGAAATTAGATGAAACACCAATTTTTTGTTCAGTCCTATCTAAATATGATCAATGAAATTATAATGAGTAAAGTAAATGTATTCATTCGAAAAACATTTAATAAAATTATTATAAATCTTCGTTGCTCGGTTCACGATGCTACTCACCCGCTTTTCTCTTATTGGTATAACGTAATCATTAATTAATCTCCGCATATAAAAACTTACTTCGAAACATATAAAACACGAGTAAAAACGAAAATATGGCCTATCATCCGCCTCGTTCTAGAGTAATTCTCGTATTCCAAATTCAACCAATTGAATTATTCGAAAACCATAACAAGAAGTTAGTTAAAATTTAAAAAATTAAAGATAAACAGTCATTTAAATTAATAAAACAATAAAACAATAATATACATATTATCAGTACTTAAGTGAAGCGTAAAAAGCCAAGAAACCTTGTTCATCAGACATTATAAAATAAAACTTTTAACTCGGTATTTCCTAGACTAAGGAATTATACCTTCTTAATTATTTGTAAAATGTTACTAGACCGAAGTAATTAGATGTGTTCCCGAATCGTGCGCGTTTCCTGTTTTATACGTAGCCACTTTATCGCTGGGCAAATTTGGGCAGAAAATGCATAAAAAGTGAAGCTGTTACTTGATATATCAACGTGTCTCAACTTTCAGCGTGCTGACGTCATCTCACTTATTTGAAGAAATAAATAAATAAATAAAAATAGTTACAAAAATAAATTCGTAGTTTAAAAAAGGACATAGAAGTATGTCCTTTTTTAAACTACGAATTTATTTTTGTAACTATTTTTAATGAATTTTATTAAATTTCTTAAATTACCTGCTACCAGTTCATATGTATATGTCACTTTTAAATGAAAATGAATGAAATGTCCTATGAAATATAAATTAAATTTTCTTAAATAAACTACCTATCCTTAAATATATCACTATGAAATTTTTGACATTATACAGAGTGACATAATATTAATTTCGACGCACGGCAATAAGTACATATTTGTGCATTTTTTGATTGATTATAACTAGAGTCCGGAAATTTTGTCGGTGTTATTAGACGTGCACCTAGAACGTAGAAGGGGTTTAGTCGCTGATATCTATGTACGTAATGCAGTGCGCGTCTTTGTCGGAGGCGTTCCTTTGTATTACGTATGTCGCTGTTACAAAAGTCGAAAATACGGCCCTTCTCTGACATAATAAATAAGTTTATTTGTGAATTTTTGGATTTAATGTATGATACCTCAAAAATGAAATGCTTAGCTTGCAATAGACCACTCATATGCTGGACGAAATATGACTGCGAACAAATGTGGACATTGGGAAGCACAAAAATGGCGTACGTTCGAATGAATAACTTCTATTTGATATATTTTCAACACTGATTGTGTGCAATCTATCGTTTCGTTTATTAGATAACGAACCATTTTACGAATTTTGAAATAAATATGCGAACTGTAAATTACGTAATTCGAAAACGTAACGAAATTTTGTAACATCTGCTTGAAAATTGAATTAAATCGAAATTGAAAAATAAAATGATTGTGTGGACGAAACGACAGATTGTAAAAAAAATTCCATTGTAATGTCATAGTTCGTACAATGAAACCACTTAAATCGTCATCATCAATCTCATTAGTTCCAAAAGATTACAAAAATACTGCTGAAGTTATTTCAAAAGTGGTACTAAATACATTGGATAAATTTGAACTTTAAATACACTAACTCTTAATATTCGTTGGGTTAACAATTGTGCCGTAACTATGAATTTTGTACATCGGTCTCTTAAAGACTTAACTTCTTCCATGTTATACTTCCATGTTTTACATCTTGTGGCAGAAATGATTAGACATTGTAATCCAGTGGTAAATGGTTTTATAGCGTACACAAAAGTAGTCTTTCTCAAATCCCCTAAACGTATTCTACAGGTAATATCTCGATATTCCCGAACATCCACTGACGATTCCTACACGCTGGTGAATATGGTTAAAGGTAGTATTTATTATTTTCTATATTTCCAAAGAACTAAGTCTGTAGTTTTATAATTTGATTCTAAAGAAGTAATTGCCATCAAAGAAAATCAAAAGAAATTCTAAAACGCTGAAGTTGAAGTAATTGATAAATTATAAAAACCTATTGCCATTAGTAGATTTATTGCAAATACTAGACATTGTACAAGCACAGCTTATAGCTATTGGCGACGTGTTATAGTCAAAGTAGATAATGTGCTAAAGAAAGATGTAAATTTGCCGCATTAAAACAAATTTGTAGTGATAGTGAGTGTACAGATTCGTTAAATAATAACAAACATTACTTTAATTATGCAAATATTAAATGATTAGATGTCGAATGGTCGTTCGCTTCATATAAAAACATTTTTTCCTCACTGTGAATTCGATTTGCTGAAACAACTGTGGAAATATTTCTGATGTTTCAAATATTTAACAGATCTTATCCTGTTTGTGATTACACTGAAAATGCTGCTTAAAAGGGGTTTTACGTTTCATACATTTTATATAATTATTTATTTTATTTACCTAGTATCAAGCGAACCCATCTAACTTTATATTGATTTTAAATTATATTTTATTTTTTCAAATTGTTCATATTCATACTTTTTCATGATAACCGAGCTTTCTTAGTTCGGTTGACTTGTTGAGTTATTGGTATTGGTTGTATATGCATTATCCACTGTGAAATGTTCATATAAAGAAGTTTCGAACTGTAATTTCTAGAATATTATTGTTAGTCGGTTTTATTGTTTTAAACGAAGTGTCATACAATTTTTCGCACTAATTTTAGTGAAAATAATTGCTTGTATTTTAGCGTAGAAATTCTGAACTTTTACTTTTGTGTTTACGCATTTGCAAGGAAAGTTTATCAACCTCAAAGTATTGATTCTCTTGAAACTTGGTACTTTTACTTTTGTGTTTACGCATTTGCAAGGAAAGTTTATCAACCTCAAAGTATTGATTCTCTTGAAACTTGGTATTTATATAACCTTAACGGCTGGCTATGTAAGAAAATTTTCTGTTTGTTTTTTTTTATTTGTGTATGAAAATGGTATTACATTTTTTTTCAATTTGAATTTGCGTTCGTCTCATTAAGTGTTTGCTTGTTTCAGATAAGGAAGATAAGTACAGTCTATATAATAAGAAATCAGGTCAACATCCTGTGGAGGGAAAGTTAATGAGACGGTGAGACTGAGATAATAGGTAGAAATATTATACATTAATATGTCTAGACAGTTTTAGTTTAGTTATCCGTTGTATGTGACGCAATGCGTGACAGTTTTTGTTGAAATGAGAGTGCAGCGTATGTAAATGGTTTCAAACTAGTGTTTTGTGTTGGTATCGCAAAGGTTTTAAAATAAAAATTTCAATGGCAACCAGGTACTTACACATGTTGAATGACTTCGTCAGACGATAGGTAAGGTGTTATCCATAAACCCAAAGTGTAGATGATCTTTCAGGACGCGAGGAGAGCCCCACTATAACAATCCGCCAAGGTAAAATTATTAATTTATTTAGGAAAAAATTGCAATTAACACTTCGTCGAGGACAATCCGAGCTAGGCAAGAAGAATATAGATATTAGATTAATGACAATTAAAACTAAATTACGTCAACGCTATATTATTGCTGTACGATAAATATCGACAGGCGTTTATGATGTGGATACAAGAAAATTAAAGCAAAGATTAATTCGAAGTTGTGTTTACATTTTACAGATGAATCATCTTTCTGAACTCGAACATCTGAAAGGAAGGAATGGTCAACAGACAAAGAATATATTATACAGTGCACCCCATGAAGAATCATTGCGTGGTTGCTTTAATAACGGATTTGGGACCTTCTGTTTACCGGTATTTTAAATGTGAAACGAATGGTAAATTTGTACAAAAAAAGGTCTTGGAAAATGGTAAATAGTATTGCATCAACGTAATGGCCTTCGCCTCCACAAGCGCCAACCCAATTAAAACAACAATTAAAAATGTTCGTACTCTTATGGATCAGAAACTTCGCGAAAAATGTCTATATATTTTTTTTCAATTACCTCACACTATAAAGAAGATATGGAACTTACTATCATCGAATTATGCGTAAAAATCGTTGCGAAGATATTCTTAAAACTAATTGGTACTGGATACCATATAAAATAATATTAGTGTGTTAAGATATAAGACGTACTTTGAAACATATACTACACACACTGAACACGGAAACACGTATAAAGGTATAAAAAATGATATTTTTTTAAATAATAAAAATTAATGTGCAACATGCATATAACCATTGTTTGTTGGAAACAGGTTTAATTTCTTGTTAATGGATTATTTAAATGCTTTACCACTTCAAATCAATTCACATTTTTCAAATTAAAACGTTCCAAGTTCACTTTAATTATAATTTAATTGGGTGGAAAGAAAATACTTTACACGTGTCCTAGCTTTTTCGTTTTCGATAGAAGAGCACATTAACTTACATACATGCATACATGTATATAAGTATGAATGAAAACAACTGCAACTAAAAATAACTCGGAAACTGCATTGAAATGTTTAAATACTGTGAAGAATAATAAACAGATTCAGCGAAGGTCACTTTATGAAAGTATGTAGGTTACAAATTCAATTTTTAGATGAAGCCGTATTTATACATGTATGTGAATAAGTACTATAATACGATTAGTAAATATAGGACTTCAATTTCAATAAGGACTAGAATTGCAATTGCTTGCAAATAACTCTAAGAAACTAAGTTGACATAAAATACGATGCGTGCCTTTTATGTTTGTGAAAACAGTGGCAGCTTAGAAATTGACTGGGTAGTTCGTTTACAGTGAACGTTAAAAAAAAATTTTTTTTGAAAGAATGGAAATTTCACGTGAAGGTTTTCGTTAGGTGATTTTTACGATTTTAATAAAAGTGTAACACAACAACAATGCATAGAATTGCTTCGTTTCGTTTTTGGTAGTGAAACACCATCAGGAAAGAATGTTCACAATTTGTTTGCAAAATTTCGTCGAATTTACATGAACGCAACATGATTAAAGAAGATCGGCATATGACTTACAGTTAGATAGTCGAATCCTTAGGCATATCAAAGACTGCAGCACATTCGACTTTGCATGATCGTTTTGCTGTAAAAATATCTATTTCCGATGGATTCTGCGTAATTTGACCGAAGCTCAAAAAAGACAAAAGAGTGTTAATTGGTGTAAGGAAATACTCAAGAAATTCGACTGAGAAACTGCAAAATCTGTATACAACATCGTAACAGGTGACCAATATATTCGTATGAACTGGAGACTAAGCAACAATCCACTGTTTGGGGTCACTTGTTTCTTCGGTTGTAGTGGATATACTGTAACCATTCCTTTAAAAGTTCGAAGAACAGTTAATATTGAATGGTATACAACAAATTGTTTGCCAGAAGTCATCGACAAAATCAGGAAGTAGCTGTGGAAGTCTTAAAAAGACACGTTTTTGAAAAACTAAATTTGAAGTGAAAAAAAACATTTCGAGAATTGGTTTGATGCATGTAAAAGTGTACGTAAGCTGCTAAGTTTTGCGTTTCAACTACTTCCCATAAGGTGGCGCTATCGGAAATATTTTTGTCGTATTCTCTGAGATTTTTTAGTCCGAATAGCATTTACAGTTTGATAGCATATACTGTTGTCTCTTTTTAGTAATTTTTTAAATAAAGTGAGTTTAGTGAGGAATTAACGCGCGAAAATTTTCGAGACATGGTTTTCAACGATTTTAAAGACGGTCTCACTCGACAAGAGTTTTCGCAAAAAATCAAGCGATTGTTTGGCAATGAAGCACCATCCTTGGTCACTGTTGAACGGTTGTACGAGTTCTAGTATGGACGTGTTTCGTTTAAAGACAAGTATCGTGAGGGACGGCCTTCCACTGCAGTCGCTCCAGAAAATATCGACGCAGTGTACAACATGATAAAGACAGGCAATAACTGCACATACAGAGATATTCGGGCATCATTGGGCATAGGTATGACCCAAATTAGAACTAACCTGTGTGATTATCTTGCCGTCAGAAAGCTTTGCACTCAATGGATACCACGTAATTTAACGGTCGAGCAAAATCATTGTGCGACATCATTATAGGTGACGCAAGTTGAATTTATTGTTACGAGTCAGAAAGCAAGTGACAATAAGTGCAATGGATCTTCAAAAACGAGGAGAAACCCACGAAAATAAGACTCGAACGAAGCTCTGGCAAAAAAATGGTCATCCTGCTACTATTCCCCTAGAGGATCGTCGCATAGTCAATGCTAAATGGTATGCAACCATTTGTTTACCAACTATCTTCCAATAACTGCGCGAGAAATGACCAAGAGGACAAATTATTCTGTATCATGATAATCCACCATCACACAACGCATCTCGAATATTAGTTTTTAGCCGCGTCACAAACTGAATTGATGACTCATCCGCCTTATAGACCCGACCTGGCACCTCGTTTTATTCTCATATATAAAAGACAAAATGCGTGGATTGAAATTCAATACCCCGGAAGCGACTGTGGAAGCCTACGAAAATTCCGTATCTGAGGTGAATGAAGAACAACAAGCCCGATGTTTTGAGAAGTGGTTCCATTGAATGCAGATGTGCATAGATTATAAAGGTGAAAATTTGGAAAACAATAAAAAAATTGGTTCAAATAATTGAGTTTTCCGGTATTATCCGCAAAATTTTTAAACAAGCTGCGTATGTCTTAAAGACGAATATTTTAAAAAGCTATAAAACAGATTGTTTAGGAAAACTTTTTCTTTCCTAGTTTTTGTAAAAACATAAAAAGTGCCCCTCTTAACATAAAACGAAAGATAATAGGGTTGCTTTCTGTTTTTTTTTTGTAGAATAAATTTTAATTTGAAGATTCTTTTAATAATTGCTTTCGCAAAAGTTATGAAAAACGATAGAGGAAGATAAGAGTTTGACTATTGGCAGCGTTTTCCGAAAAAACTTAACATTATTGTCTAATTTCGACATTTTTTATAGCGAAATAATGTTAATTTATGACATTTGAATAGAAGTTACAGTGAAGAACATGTCCGCATGTAAAATCGTAAAATATAAATATTCTCAATTCGCGGTGTCATCTATTATTTATTTTTTAACTTAATTTAATCGGTTATTACTCTTAAAAAATTTTGTTAAAAAATATATATTTTTACTGAATGCTTCCTTTTATTTTGTCATATACTGTTACCTTTCAAGGAAATATTTGAGGTAATTTAAAATCATTTCGTTATTAATAGTGTAGTTTAATTCCTCTCACATTTTTGCGGATCGTCTAAGACGTGCTGTGATTAGTTTTGTTCGTAGGCCATCAGATAATTGTTTACCGACCTTAAGTGGGTGACGCAATGGTATAATGGCTCTCATTGTTGATCTTCCTTTAATATCCGCATTTTGTAATAATGTTGTTAATTTAACGTTAAATACTTTCTCAATAGGGCTCTTTCAATTGTCTGCAATATATTATTATAATTATATTAAGGGTTATGTCTATAATTGCCAACATTATATTCGCCTTTACTTTAATAATAATAAAAGAATAGAAAATATATTAAACCTGTTTTGATCTAACAATCAACTGATATATGCAGTTAATTTACGTAACGGCCTTTCCTTGACATTTCGTACGTCTTTCCGTAATTAAACCAAATTGCAATTTAGTAAACAATATTCGTGATAATATTTATCAGAATCATGTTGTCAACCGAGATAATTTGTACATAAATAAACCTTAATCTATTTTGCAGATTAGTAATTTTTATTTGTTAATGTTATCAAAACATTTCAATAAGTTCTAAAGTGTTTGCTCTAGAAAAATACATTTCCTATTTGTCCACTAAGCTGCGCTCTGTCAACAAAAATGTTTATTCACAATTAATGCTACTTTTATAACCAACATCTAAATTAGAATATACGAGGGAGCGTTTTTATATTCGCGGAATGGGGGATAAGGGGTGGAAATAAAAAAACCAAATTATTTTTCTTTTTCAATATATTCACCTGCAAGACGGATACATTTTTCACATCTTTCAATTAATTTATTTATACCCTCATAAAAAAATGATTTCTCTTTATCTGCAAAATACGCCGAAACTGCCTCCTTGACTTCATCATCGGCAGTAAATTTTTTACCCCGCAGCTCTTTTTTCATTTTCGGAAACAGGTAATAACCACTCGGGGCCAGGTCTGGGCTGTAGGGTGGGTGATTCACAATTTCGAAGCCCACCTTATGCAGGGCAGCTAACGCAACGCGGCTCTTGTGGACGGGCGCGTTGTCGTGCAAAAGCAGAACACCTTTTGTCAATTTTCCCCGTCTTTTCTCTTTAATGGCTTCTTTTAGTCGCTCTAATATTGAAGCGTAATATTCTCCGGTTATAGAAACACCTTTATCTTTATAATCAATCAACAATATTCCTTCCGAGTCCCAAAATACCGTTGCCATGAGTTTCCCAGCTGATTGTGACACTTTAAATTTCTTGGGAGGTGCTGTGCCCTTTTTATGCCACTGCATGGAGTCTTGTTTGGACTCAGGTTCATAATGATGAATCCAAGTTTCGTCTCCAGTAACAATTCCACTCAATACACCATCCTTGTCTTCATTACAGAGGTCCAAAAATGCACGCGAATACTCTACGCGCTGTTGTTTTTGCGGCGGCGTGAGCATTCTCGGCACCCATCTTGCGCTGACCTTAGACATGCCGAGATGATCGTGTAGGATTTTAAAAATTGTTGTATCGGATACTCCAACCATTTCTACGAGTTGTTTCTTCTTTAGTCGAGCATCTTCGAGTACAATTTGTTCAACTTTTTGGATAAGTGCTGGCGTGGTCACCTCAATGCTCCTGCCCAGCCTCGGGTCGTCTTCAAGGGATTTCCTTCCTTGTTTAAATAAACTATGCCACTTGTACACCATGGTTTTTCCTGGACAAGAGTCGCCGTAAATCATGACATCTCATTCATTATGGTCGCGACTGATTTTCCTTGCCTGGTAAGGAACTTTATAACGGCACGATATTCGATTTTTTCCATATTTCACTTTTCACTCCTGATTATGTTACTTGGTTGACGATAGTTCAAAGACTAACTGTCTAATAACAATGAAACTTCGTATTTATACTAATCATGAGTCGCTGCACAGGCCACGCCTCCAATGCGCCTACTCACCCCTCTACAACCCGCTCATTCCGCGAATATAAAAACGCTCCCTCGTATCATCTATATACTTAAGCTTCATAACAATGATAACTGAATATTAAGAGTACTTGTTACAAATAATACGTATAATTATGTACATACATATAATTATGATCTGAAATACAGCACGCACATGGAAATCAAATTACTCTACGATTTTGTAATATTTGCATGATAAAATACAGTCATGTAATATAGCAAAACACATAAAATACAGTATATGTGTATTAATAAATACATATACATACATTTTATTCAATATTTTATCAATTCTCCTTAGCTTTAGAAATTGTATCCGTTTATTCCAGCATGTTATCAATGCAAGCCTTTAAATATTTTCTTTTAATAATATGTATTATAATATTTGCGTTAAGGTACGGTGAATTGCCGAATCAAGGCGATTTTAGTATGTTGTAGGTTAAAAACTTGACAACTGATACCAACCTAAGCTTCGACGTCACTTTATTATTCACCAAAATAGCGATTAACGAGCTAACTCAAATGACTTTATTTGGAAAATTTCTACATACAATTTAAATCTACACTATATTTTCTAATACGCCGCATATTTAATATGGTGTCCAATCTAGATCGTTTTCCATGATCACTTTATAGCGATTAGTCATATTTTCTACCAATTTTTCGACATATGAAGCGAGTAGTGATGTCCATACTTTGCGCAAATTAATTTTAAGTTGCTTTGATATGTAGCAACGTTTTGTACGAAGCTTTTGTTTTATAATTGCTCACATATTGTCTATTGATGTGATACCATTTGCCAGCTTTTCTTTCACACAGTGCCTGCTCCAATGTTTGTGTTCATTGATTGTCCTCCTGCAAAATCCATTGATGGTTATATTTGCCAAACCACTTTCTTGAATAAGGCACAAGACCTTTTTGATACAATTTCAGCATCTCGAGCGCGTCCAAATTTGTTGTAAAAACGCACAAAGATCCAAAATTGCGCGTGTTGAAGCACCCCACACCCCTAGTGGATGTTGTACTGTTCGTTGAATTATTCGATCTTGTCGTGTAGATAAGGCTCTCTTTATTGATGATTACTGCGAAAAGATGTTTCGTCTGTAAATACAATGTCAGATCTAGCTCTATCAATCTTGTTGTTTGCTCATATATGGTGCATTTCTCGATGGCGGTTCGGTAAGAACGACTTTATTATTGTGCTGAGGTAAACAACTCCACTCTTACATAAACGACTTCTATTAGTCATTAACTTAACATTAATTTGTATTTTTGCCAAATCGTGTTGGCCCTAACGTAATGTGCATTGTGATTTTTTTCTGAATAAATTCAGTATGGCCTTATCTTGTTTTATTTGTTGTGACTCGTACTTTGCCGGGGGCTAAAAGATTATCATTTTTTGTCGGCTTCTAGCGATTTATCCACAATCGTACGAATCCCACTAACTTATGAGGGTACTCGGAGTGGCAGGTGCAGACATTTTTTGTCATTTGGGATGAATGCAAAGAAATACCACTTCATATCTTTTTAAATACAGAGCACTCATTTCTGAAACAAAACTGTTCTGAAAACTGTACAGCGTATTAGGCGAAAGTGCTTTTCAACCCTCTATAACATTGAATATTTGATCGAGCTTACTTTTCGCAGGTAATAGACCTTTTTCTCTTGTTATAAAGAATATAATAAGTGTAACTAATGTACTTCCACGAAATTATAACGGACGAATTATAGAAATTATAGAAAATTATAGAAAAACCTATGTGAAGAAAATGGCACAGCAAGTTAGAAGAAAAGAGTAAACTACAATTGTATCTTAATAGAATAAGGACCCTTACATTTGGTGTATAGGGAAACATAATCATGGAGATGTATCTACAGACATGCCATATCTGCTTGTTATCAAAAGGAATAGATACCTCTCATCAGTACAGTAACGCATAGAAAAAAGTGACGCTTAGAAGATGAAAAATAATACATTAAAGAAGTACTAGTGTAAACATTGATAAAGAAGTATGAGCAATAATAATAATCTTTATTGCCCAACAGAAATACAAAATTTACAGCCAAAGCACATATTACAAAGCTTAAAAAAGAAAGGGTCAAGGTAATATTTGTTGATATTAGTCATCATGTAGAACAAAATTTAACTGTGGTAGAACAGAAGTAGTCAACTCTGTATCTAACAATAACAAAGATTTGCTGTCTAAATTATTCACTTGATATTTATTCACATTTATATCAAATGTTTAAATGCGCTGGCTATATATGGTATGTCTATTGATGTGTTTATGGTACTTTTCGCGATTCCACTGGTCAATGCAATAGACCTGCTGTTCTTACTAGCCGTTATCCGTGTAGTAGATAAGAAGGGACACGCAGTATGTTATAGGGTTACTGTAAACAATTTATTTTACGTCCGCTCTTTTGTAATTAATACGTTAACAAACTATAACCCTTTAATATACTACAGATATTATTCATGTTGGAAATACCAGAATAAAATTTGGACAGTAAAATACTTTTTGGTTTTAAAGTTTAGTTATAATGTCATATAGTCAAAACATTGGTATTTCAGTAACTTTAAACGTTATAATTTCTTCATATTATCAGTTTACATTAATCACTAACTCGGATTTATCAATGAAATATTTGTAGATATTGTATACGCATATTAAAGTATTAACTTTTGGATAAAACTTTCGACCTTCCAAAGGAATGTTTATTTTACTCAAAATGTATACATATCGTGTCATCAGTTTATTTTGAAATTTTATTTAATATAGATAAAATATGGTTAAATGACAGCAAAATTTGATTGTAGTTGTGTGTAGGTACTTGCAATGAAAGTGAAAAGATATTTTAGAAACTACGTATACATATATGTAAGTATACCACTAGGACTTTTAAGAATATTTAAATATACTATAATCTTAATCTATATCGTTTCGATATTCGTTATTTTGAATTGCATTGCATTAAACACATAAGACTATAAATCTGAATTGCGCTGGTATGATTATGTGATTCATATTAAATAAATTGCGTATTTCCCTACATTATGCCGGAGGTAGAATCTTTAGATTTTGTTCATTTAATTCTTTTTTTTGAAAATATAAATGTTAACACTTGGCACTGTTTATGATTTTTGTGAGGATTTCTTTAACTTACTACCATGGTATCTATTTCCCGGTTTTTCCTCCATCAGATACCTTATATAGCCATTAACCTAAAGAGTTTCTCAGACAATTGGCAACGAAGTAATATCAGATATGTTTGTTAAAATTATCTTCTAACACTTTAGAATATTTTTCGTTAGCTTGTTAACTAAAGTACACAATATATATATATATATATATATATATATATATATATATATATATATACGAGTGTATTGTGACACAAATATAAAAAATATAAAAGAAAAAAGAATTTTTTAAATACAAAATAATTTTTATTTTTCAATATATTCTCCTAAAAGAACAATACATTTATTCCACGGTGCTCCAATGCTCTTATGCCATCTCTAAAATGCGATTCCGGAAAGCTTGCAAAATACTCATTCACGAAGATGATAAGCTCGTCGTTAGACGAAAATTTCTTTCCACCTAGTGCCGTTTTCAATTTTGGAAAAAGGTGGAAGTCGGAAGGGGCTAGATCCGGCGAATAAGGCACATGCGGTACTAATCGGAAATGCAACTCGTGGATTTTGGACATCGCAACAGTGCTGGTATGCGAGAGAGCGTTGTCTTGCTGAAACAGAATCTTTTTCTTTGCCATTTCTGGCCGTTTAGCACGAATCTCAATATTTAATTTTTGTAGAAGTTCTGTATAATATTGTCCGTTTATCGTGGCACCTTTCTGAAGGTAATCAATGAGCAAAATGCCCTTTGAATCCCAAAAAATTGATGCCATCACCTTGTTTGCCGATAAAGTGGTTTTCGCTTTCTTTGGAGGTGCAGAACCATGTTCTAACCATTGTTTCGACTGTTGTTTAGTTTCGGTTGTACTGTAGTATATCCAAGTTTCATCGCAAGTAACAAATCGCCTACAAAAATCAACCGGATTCCGCTTATAAAGGTTCAAACACTCAATGGAAATGCGCAAACGAGTGAATTTTTGATCAGTCGTAAGCAATCGCGGCATCCATCTTGCCGATAGCTTGGAAAGGCCTAATTCTTTCGTTAAAATGTGGTGTACGCGTTCTGTTGAAATGTTTACCATGTCTGCTATTTCTCTCACTTTGAGTCGTCAATCTTGCGTAATAATATTATGGATTTTTATAATCAATTCCTTAGAAGTCACGATTTTGGGTGCTCCAGAGCATGCTTCATCAACACAGCTTGTTCTACCACGTTTAAATTCATTTACCCATCTACTTATTGTGGCGGATGATGGAGCAGATTCACCTAATGTTTCCCGTAACTCATCTTTTATTTCGGTAGCTTTCATACCCTTAATTACGAAGTATTTAATCACCGCACGATACTCTGCGTTTTCCATTTTAACAAAACGACGTATTGCTTCTTTTTCAATCAGCTGACAAAAAGAAACTAATCAACCGATTTATCTAAATATCGGAATGTAAATAGGCAACCTAAATTACAGTGCATTTGTTTTACCAATTAGAGCGCCACCTATATCTCACTCTCACTACTTGTCAAACTATCCTCGTATATAGAATGTTATACTATAGCTATACTATGAAATAAAATAGATGCTTCAGTTAAAATTATTTGCATACAAAAACTACATACACTAATAAAACTCCATACAATTTAGAAATATTTTAGATATAATATAAATTATATTTTACTTTCATCAAAATAACTGCCTTTTGCCTTAATGATTCTTTACAAATGCGCTGCACACGATCTATTCATTATTGAAGATAGTCTTTCTATATTATTCCAAACGTTTTGTAAGGCAATCCAAAGAGTCTCTTTGCTGTTGAGTAAAGTTTTATGTAAATTACTGTCCAAATATTCCTATAGCAATTCAATAGGTTTACAGTCTGGACTTTGATCATATTACTAAAGTCAGAAGGCCTTCTTCTAATTAACTTAACAAGAAAATTTTTGACTATTTTGGCGATGCGTTTAGGATCGTAGTCTTGTTGGTAAATCAACCCGTCGCCTATTAGGTCAAGTCCTGTTGGAATTCCATTTCCTGCAATATATTCAGATTAACATCCTTCGTCATTCTTTTTGTTATTGGGACTAATTTTCCGACGCTAACACTCCCAAAACACCCTCAAACATTAACATCATCCCCACCGTGTTTAATTTTTTTTTAATTTTCGCTATACATTGATTCAACAATCCTTACGGCGAACAATTGAGCGAGTGTACTGCTATGAACTTCAACTCATCTGACCATAGAACAATTTTTATGAGTATATGCTCAAGAATGTTTCCTTCGCTCATGTTAGGCGAAAAGATTTGGTATTTTTGCAGCCTTCTATTCTAGCTTTTGCTATATTCCAATGCCAATTATTTTACTGCGGTGAACATTAAATTTTGCTGCGATATTCGGAGTCTTAAGTCGGCGATTTCTTAAATATAACACTCTAATGTAGACGTCTTCACTGTCTATTATTATGCTTGGCCGTCCACTGTATCCACGATCGCAAAACTGACCAGTTTCTTCCATTCTTGTAACAGTTTGCCGAACACAATATTCTAAAATTTTTAGTTGTCGTTCAATTTCTTATTTTGAAAGTTTCATGTCATGTATAATTATAACCCGCGATCTTTCATCAAAGGTTAACTGCTTTCTTTTTGCGATTGCATAACATATACTACAAAATTTACTATCAATAAAACTTCGTCGCAATACTATGCTCACCAAACTAAGGTACTAAAATAAATGAGATGAGTGCAAACCAAATATTTCAAGACAATTATATCCTAATGTATAGGTGATAATTGACAATACTCGCTTAATTGGTAGTTCCTGTATGATGTATATTTAACATTAGAGAATAGAATATTTACATTATCATTATTTTGATAATGACAACGATATACAACATATAAAAACATTCGTATACATACTAAACAATTATTGAAGTTATGTATATAGATTCACAAATAATTGAAAATAAGTTTCAACCGCTGAAAATCAAAGTAGTAATTTGGATTTATCCTATTGATATCCATTCAATAACTTAAATAATACCCAATAGGATAGCCAACTGGATTTCTCATGCCGATTAAACTTGATGGCGAGATATGTTCTTTATACTGTGTTCATATTGAGCGTTTCATTTAACCAATGTATTTTTTGTTACAATCTCGCCAGTTTATTTCATAAATCCCGGTTTTTGATTTACCTCGATTTCATCTTTCGCATTGCCTAAAATAGATTTTACTGTGTACGAGAAACTGGGCATTAGACACGCGTTTTATAAAAGTACATGATGCTTTGTGAGAAAATTTGATTTACGTTGTTTCGATATGTTTCGAAACATACATACCGAACAGAAATAAAGGCTTAAACTATTTTATATATGAGTATATATCATAAACGCAGGAATGTAGATATGGCGTATTCTTTCACTTTGCGAGATATCAACAACTTTAAAAAACATAAAAATAAATTACGAATTAATCATAAAAGGCAAAAAACCTCTTACTATATCAATGTTCGTGTCTGTATACATCTTTCGACCACCAAGTTGACATTATCAGCAGATTATTAGTAACAGTGTCACACCCGGATCCGCAGTAAAGCTCACGCAGAAAATTCCTCGCTCTACTTTCCGCTAAGACCAAACAAGTCGATATTTTCTATTCCTAAAACTAACATTTGTGCTAATGTACGCCCCCGAATGATTATAAATTTTTTTTAACGATCGTATTTTCCAGGAACTCATAGAGGTCGGTATGTGGTATCAGCCCCTGTCAGCGTTAAACACATAGTTTTTATTCTAATTCATGGTCATTGTTTATATTTTTAATTAAATAGACAACTCGAGATTATTTTTTAACACATATTTCGTCAAACTGGATTTCTCAGACTAATTAAACTTGATATACGAGATAGGTTCTTTATACTTTCCTACTGAACGTTTCGTTTTTCCGATGTATTTTTTGTTACAGTCTCAGTAGTTTATTTCACAAATGCTAGATTTCTGATTTACCTCGATTTTATCTTTCGCATTTACTCAAAGAGATTTTATAGAGTTTCTGGACAGAAACATACCTTGAAATCCGCGTCCTTTAGAAATCCTATTTAAACTTTTTGTAACTGGGTGAAATGATAAGCAAATAATTTGTTTGTCGTGATTGTTTTGACATGACAAACAAATGATATCACGAATTCTTTTTTTAGGTTAGTTTTCTTATTAATCTCACGATTATTTCCGAATCAAATATTAGTTTAAGACTAGGAAATATTCCATCCATCGAATGCTTAAAAATAAACTATTATAATCGACGTCGATTCTAAGCAATTCTTTTTGAGACGTTAAAAATATTCTTGAAGTTAAAAAAGGATTTTTTTATCGCTTATAAACAATATTTACACATTATTTCTATGGCTTAATGTAATTTAAAAGATAGCTAAACAAAAACTATATTCACTTAAATTCGTATTTTTTTAATTGCATTATTTTTTGCATTTAATGGGGATAATTTACAATCAACTAGTGATTGGTTGTGAATTATTCCCATCGAATGTCTTCAATATCTATTCTTAAGTTTTTACTGTATACATAACTACTAGAAATATTAAAATTCTTCTTTCTTATTTGACAATTGTAAATACTCATTTGTTTAAATAATAAATTTGTCTTATTTTATATATTTGTTACAAATATCAAATATCATAGTGAATAATATAAAATAAACTGTTTTCCATCAACGTTGATAGAGCGTAACTTAATCATTCTAAGTGCAAGTTTTATTAGGAACTACATAAATACATACATCGTTTTAAAAATCAGATAATTCAAGAAAACATTACATTATTTGCAATGTAGGTTATATCTTACTTACTGCCATGTAAAGGTTAATTGATTTATATGAAAATGTTATGTTATATAATACAATGCACTATCTAAACACAGTGTTGGAAATTATTATAGTATTTACAAGAACATTGCCTAGATTAAAATAGTACATACGAAAAAAAATAATACAAAAAACAAAACAATAAATGTATTTAATTTTTTACTTTTCTTAACATAGTTTAACACAAAGCTCTTAAAAAAATAAAATGTAATATCGATTTTCGATGTATAAATAAAAATAAATTTAGATGTCTGAATAGGGTCCTTCATAATTGTTCTTAACCTTAATTGATAACAAAACGAATACATATTATTTTACTTTTATTCTCATAATAAAGCTTTAAAAATTGAAAATATATTGTTCAGTGAAGAAGGAAACAGTTTCTGAGAAAATATTCTTACTTAATCTTACTCAGGTAATCTCCCTTGGTGATGGTTATTTTGTAATGTGCTTGACAGTTTGGCGCAATGTGGCTTAGTATATCACTGAATTTCGAAGCGTTTAATGGAATTATTGTGTTTTCAATTATAAATGACTTGTTTACTTTAGTATAAGTACCTGTAAATATTTTTCTGCAACAATTCATTTTATTCTTATTCTCTTTATTTGTATTTCGATTAGGTTAATTTCTAACTTGATCACTTAGTTATGCACACCTCTGTATAGATAGATACTGTATATATGTATACGTATATATATATATATATATATATATATATATATATATGTGTGTGTGTGTGTGTGTGTGTGTGTCTATGCATGTGTGTGCTTTTAAAGATTTCATTGTTTTTCCAAGTATTCTCCATGCAGATTAATGCACTTTTACATGCGCTGGAACCAACTCTAGAAGCAGTTGTTCCACTCGTGTGTTGGTACAGTCAAAATTGCGTTTTTGAAGGCATCGACTGCTCCTTCTGACGACAGTAATCTTTGACCACGCTGTT
Source organism: Dermolepida albohirtum (assembly GCA_031893035.1). Lineage (NCBI taxonomy): Eukaryota > Metazoa > Arthropoda > Insecta > Coleoptera > Scarabaeidae > Dermolepida > Dermolepida albohirtum. The sequence goes on along the minus strand of JAVIWB010004791.1, from coordinate 237,367 downwards.
CGTTCTTAATGATCGGGAAGGTGAAGAAATCGTTGGGACTTAAATCCAGACTGTACGGAGGATGGTCCAAAAATTCGACGGTGTTAAAAATTCAATTGTCTTGTGTGCTGAGTGCAAACTTGTATTGTCTTGGTGAAAGATGATTTGTCGTTCAGGGTTGATTTTTCGAAGCTCAGCGATAACTTGTGGCAAATAAATGGTTACATGCCAATTGGCAGTAACAGTTCTTTGATCTTGCAGAAGAATTGTTGCTATACGATCTGTATTCGAGACAAATGTCGCGACCATTTTTTTGGAGATACTTAGAGAACGGATGACTTTTGTCGTCTTTTTTTCACCTTGAAACACCCAAACAGACGACTAGCGTTTATTTTCTGGCTCGTATGAGTAAATCCGAAATTCATCACCACTGACAATGTTGTACACGTTTTTAGAGTTTCCAGCGTTGAAGCAATCTAGAGTTTTTTGACACCAATTCACCATAGCTGCTCTCTGTCCTTCGATCAACAGATGCGGCATCCAACGGGAAATTAATTTTTTACACACAATTCTTTATGCAAATTTTTTTTTAATTGAGGTCTTTGAAATACCCAATAATACTTCAATCTGGCGATATGTCACATGTCGATCCTCACAGCAGCGACGTTTTCTGAGTGTTTTTAGTGAACGTGGTCTTGGATCGTCGCTAAGACAAATCCGTCCACGTTTGAATGCTCCATACCAACGAGAAATTGTTAACTGATGTGGTATTTCATTGCCGAAAACAGAAACTAACTCGGCGAGGAATGAGATAATTGTCTTCGAAAATTATAAAAAATTATTCCACGAAAATATTCTCGGTTTAATTCCATTTTTCAACTAATTTACCAACTTTGACAGTTTGTTGTACCTACAACACTACAGGTATTGCACTGAAACTTTGGATTTAAGTTAACTAAAGATGGAGGTTAATTTTTAGTAATGACATTTGATTAGTGGCGTCCTCTATGTTCCACTACGTAAAACTTAAAAGACATCTCACGTATTATCGACAATATCTAGATTTATAGATCATGTTGATTAATGACTATTGAATGGAGATGGATTTTCAAATTTCGCGACCTAGATGCAGTAAAATATGTAATATATCAGAGTAGACTATGTGTCATTATGATTTGTTGTATGTTAATAAGAATCATGAAATTATAGTACAAGATACGTACCATATCCACTTCGAAATTTTATGGCACGCGAAGTTGCAATTACCGTACAAATATTAATTATAGTACGATTGGCAACACTGTCTAAACACATTTAATAAAATATTTTCTTTTATATTAAACTGAATAGCATCACTTACCTGAAACCACATCCTTAGTTGATTTTATATTTGCTTCGGTTATACTTTCGGTGGTAATATTAAAATCATTATCACTAATAGTGCTATCTATGATTAAATTTCCAACATCCGGAAGGCTTCTATTTACCAATAATTTTTCGTCTTCAGATATGGTGGAAGTAATATTTTCTGTATTTTGGTCGTAAAAGAGAGGATAATCATAATCTTGTAGGCCTATTCTATGTTGCATTCTTGGTTCAGTTCTTCTGGCTAATGTCGGTTGGCCATCCCACATGAACACATAGTATATCGACAACAAAATGGCTGCCATAGAAACACTTAAGATATAAGCTAATACTGTTAGTACTCTGAGTAGTTTAGGTTTTGGCTTGGGTTCCATATAGAGGTCATCTTTATCTGTGGTATCTTCTGAGACTCCATTTTCTTGATCATCTGCCATATGACTTCTGTGCAAAGAAAATTAATATATACAATGAATAACTAATATAAATTTTACTATCATTACATACAAATTATAAACGATATTTTCTCTTCTTAAGTACTTATTTAGGAAGAGATAAATATAAATTAATTAATAAAATCACTGTAAATTTTGATGAAGACTGTGACTGACTAAATTAATCAGATAAGGTTAATATAACCCTTTTATACAATCACTTTCGTTTTCTGTATATGGATTTAGACAACTAAGTTGTCATCATCAGGCAAAACCATTACAAAATCCGTACAGAAACACAAACTCTGTACTAGACCTACACCGTCGAGAGTCAAACATACATTTTAGATTCGTTTTGTTTTGTTTTTAAAAATTTTCTCAAAGCTTTCAATTTTGCAATCTGTATTTTTTAAAACGACTACTGATCCTTTGATTTCTATGCAGTTTCTGATGTACCTCTAAGCTCAAATTTGGGTCCATTACTTTTTAGTTAATTCCTTAATTATCTCTTAGATTTTTTAATCTCTTACTTATGCCGCATATCTACTTCTGCATATTGTGTTGAATTACAATCAGTTCTTAGTTTTACGATGGGTTGGTAGTGCCTTAATAAACTGTACTTGGATTTTCATAATGGTTCATTGTGAGAGACTTTATTGAAAAATTAATCCAACTATTAACACCTGCTTAATGGAAAGGTATGTTTTCAATTTTGCTATCATTGTCAAGGACATTGTTGTTACTTTAGCCGACAATTAATCATCAATCTCATCTTTTCTTCTCCCAATTAAACCTTCAATATGTTCCCTTTAATAATTACAGTCTGGAGATATTTTAATAATATATCTATTTTAGCCTTTGTACTATGCTTTTGTTATAAGCAAATTTATATGAAATTTATATTTCCTTTAAAGCACTGAAGAATATCTTGGACGTAACTTTTCCAATGAACAGCTTTTATGGCAACATAGATTTGCTTCGCTAACTGGAAGAACAACCACTTGCAGTGCTAATTTTTTAAATTAAGTTTTATGGTGATGTTTTTATTGGTAAACTGTAGGATTAATTCAATTAAATATAATTATTTTTACATTATTTAACTACTTTAATGTCTTTGATGTGAGCCACGATTATAATGTTGTTTCCTTCTTAAATTTGGTGTATAGATTTTAGTAGTTAGGTGTTGAGAAATAAAACATATTTATTCTTATTTGTTATAAATAAGCATTCTTCAGTGTACCATTTAGCCTTAATTGTTTTTTTTAAATTTTAAGTACTGTTTGTGTGTGTAAAAAGTTTATTATTATATGAATCAAGTTATGGATTAATGATGAAACAGTAATAAAAAAATACATTTATAAATAAATCATTTAAAAAGACCCTACTAATATAATATATAAGAAATACATAATATAAAGAGAACAGGAAAATAATTTTACGCAGTAAAGTATCAACCCGAAGGAGGAAAGAAAAAAAGAAAGCCAGAAACTAATTAGAAAACTATAACAAAAAGAATATAAAGAAATCAACATAATTTGGGAGTTATCGAGATAGACAACTAGGATAATCAAAAATGGAAAGTAGTTGATCTAGCTAATTCACTACATGTACAAGTACTAACTAAGAAACGTACAGGTAAGAGACCTATGCTCCATTAAAAGTCAAAGAAGCGGATCTAGAGAGAGGGAAATGCAATAATTTAAAAGCCATCTTGAGTCATCCTCAGTGGATTTCACAATTTTGGGTTCGACAAAATGAATGTTTTTTATGACAGCATTCAACTCGTTGATGTCTTCGTCGATCCATCAATTTATAAAACGAGTTACGTAGTGACATTGCTCAGTTAATTCTTGTTTTACAAAGAGAAGTTCATCGTTCAAATTACAGTTATTCTATTTAAAATTTGTCCCATCTACCACGCCTTTACTTCTTATTTGGAATGGCTTCTAATTTTAATACAAAATTGGAACAAACTAAGGTTTAGCACCCTTTTGCTCGACAGAGATATTTACTTCAATCTATAGACCAAATTTTATTCAAAACGAAAAAAGAATAACATAAAAAATAATATAAACAAAAACATATTCAGTTGGCAAAGTTTTCGGAAAGTGTGCATATCAATGAACATTCTTTAATGACATTTGCCAATGTTTCCTAACGAATTAATTGCACTTCCTCAATTATCCTCTACAATAGCTCGTCCGGATTATGCGGTCATTTAATATAAACGACAAATTTTAATTTATTCCAAAGTAAAAAAAATCTAGGGAATTTAAATCTGGGGACCATACAGGACATTCAATAAATCTTTTACGGCCAATCCACTGATTTTGGACAGTTTCGTTCAAAAAACTTCGAACATTATGCGCATAGTGAGAGAGTGCTCATTTTGTTAGAACCGAACACTTACAGGTAATTCGCCATCTTCCTTAATACTAGGAGAAAGTTGATCACGTAGAAGATCTAAATATCCCTGTCCAGTTAATGCACGATAAATGAAAAATTGACCAATGATTTCTGAAAATACCAGCCCAAATGTTGAATTCATTGCATCTAATGCATTGCATTTAATAATCATCATTAGACGCAATGCTTCTGTTGACCAATATTGACTATTATGGCGATTAACAGTACCATTCAAATAATACGTAGCCTCGTCAGAAAACAGCAAATTGTATGTAAACTATTGGTCATTGATATAGGTCTCCATCATTCTCTCGCAAAATTCAATTCTACGATCATAATCTCTGTCCAATAATTCTTACACTAAATGTAGTTTATACGGATAATTTTTTTGTTTCAATATTCTGTCTACTGATCGGCAACTTATATTACAGTTTAGTCTGGAGGATGTTGTAGAAGTTTGTTTAACCAACGATAGTTTGTGATATCAGATACCGATCTTCATGCAAATTCTGATTTTTAAATATTAACTTCAAGCAAATAGTCGCTATTGAGCAAAAGGGTGCTAAACCTTATTATTATTGAACTATCAAAATTGAACTGTATTGAAATTCTGAAAATATACAGGTGACTCATTTAAAATAAAAAAGTTAGTATTGTTAGTTACTTGATCTTGGCTTCCGGGTTGGAACCGCGTCCTCAGTAATTGTGCTGTCGACGTTTTGGTTTCACTTATTTAGACATCTACAGGGATTAACTGCTGCTGTTAATAATCAAAACTCTGGTGATGGTTCCCCTTTACACAATGCCTGACAGTCGCTTATCTTCAACAACTCCACCATAACTGCAACGCTTCCTTAACTCGTGACGAACAACAGTGCTATATAAACCCACCTGTAACGGGCTTACATCGGTTTCAGTACAACAACGACAGCAGAAGCAGCAGTTAAACTCTGAAGATGTCTCGTGTAAGTGAAGAAGAAACGTCAACAACATAAGTACCGAGAACGCGGTTGCAATCCGGATGTCAGGATGAAATAACCATGGATAATAACTGCGGAAGTCTATATGTAAGATCAAAAAAAAGGAACATAATTTCCCGTTAAACCGGAAGTCTGATTTGTATATAAATATGCTTTTCGGTTCCCTTATTGCATTTGCTTAAATATGGAAAATTTGATTAAAATCTAAGTAGATGTGTCGAAGATATTCACATGGATTATGTATCCAATTATTTACCTAACCCTGTATGTATTAACATTTCAGAGTCAGCTTTTTTTCAAGCGCATATTAGACTATGTCCAAATTTTGAATACTCTGATTTCGGAAACACATTAAATACATCTACGAATTTTTCAGCAACATATTCATTTCAAAGAATATATACATTTTTATTTTCAAATTAATCATTTGTATATAAAATAAAAAAAACTAAAAAATTGTCCATCAACTTTGTAATATGAAATCGATAAGATGAAATTGATATCCTGTTATGTTCCAAGATATTTTTAGTTGCAGGGAAAAAAATGAGACAAAGAATAAAATATGAAGAATTTACTTACCAAATATATTTTATGAACCTAATCAGTTCGGTACCGTATCTTGACAATTTTAAATAGAAAGGAATGTGAAAAACCAAAAATTTTTAAATTATATTTCGAATTTGAACAAATTTAAGAAATAAAAATCACCACAGGTATTACACTTCCTCCACTATATATTATTTTTGAATCGGATGTTCCTAACTTTGTTTATATAAAGTTTTCGATTTGAAAAATTTAAGAATAGGAAAGAAATTGATCCGGCAAGTTAAAAAAATAATCACCACGGTTTCTCAAAATTTTTTTTTGTATATATCTACATAGGTATATATAAAAAGAAATACCTAAACACATGCGATTTAGAGATTTTTGTTGTTTATGTTGAAATTGCGGAGCGTCGGAAGCTCGTGGACGTTATACAAACAAAATATAATGTATAGTCGGTTCTTTCGTTAAAACACATGCGCAAAAAAATCGTCCCGCAAATAAATAAAATTTAATTGAATTAGATTGCTTGGATTAGGTCAGGGAAAAACTGGCTTCGTTGTAAACATTTAAGTAAACCCATTAAGTTATAACATTAATCAATGTATCTCGAATTTAATCATTTTTGAGTGTATTCTTTTACATTACTAGACGAATCAATTAAACTGAATATCTATTGCCGTTTATAATATAAACAAACAACATTTAATCAGACCATATCCTATATATATATATATATATAAATATGTATGTATATATATACATTGAAATATACATACGCAAGTACATAGAAGAGATGGTGGAAAGTATGAGTAATATTTTAATGACTTCAATAAAATAAGAAAGTCAAACAGTACAAAAAATAGGAAATGATTTACTACATAGTAAGAAAAGAAAATATGCATTTGAAGAAGATACAAGATATTTGATAGCCCATGCCTTAATTTCGAAAGCATTCTGCGTAAGTAGCCCATTATCTCAACCATGCAGTACATCACTGAGTCAAGTAGGCACTGAATGCTTCATGAACACATCTGTATACTTGATATCAATTCTTGTCAACAGGAGTTAGAAAAATTCCACTTTTCTGACTGTTGAAATCTCTAACCGATCACATCTCAAATATACAAATGCAATGTATGTCAATGAAATTTTGTATTATAGGTACAACAAGAGGTCATGGGTTCTATTGGTATAACATACAATATATTACACCTAGCGAAGAAAATATATGAACAAAATTTCTTCCATCATGCATTCGTCATAATTTGCTTTATCTATATAAATACTTTTTCCAGATTCTCATTATAATTTTGATAACGGTTTTGGACGAAGTATCATTACAGGCGTGGTTTTTATCGATCTTAATTTTGCTTTTCTCGCAGATAATCGTGAGCTACTTTTGAATAAAGTTTATATCATAATTTCATTACAGATTTTTCGGAAAAGTAGACACACTACTTAATAATGCAGACAGCAAAACAGTACAGTAAAATCAGTAGTATTGCAATTAACACAGTCAAACAAACATCAACATAGACACTTACTGAAGGGGTTTCTAGTGAAAATATCTAATTGTGAGTCGGAGTTTGATGTCTCGATAATGATAAACTAAAAATGAGATTCAGAATAATATGCGTACTTATAATTTGGCCTGAAGTGAAATTCGAATTCTAACATTTTTCGAAAAAAATACCATTATATTTTATTTCTGTTAATTCAGTCAATTCTTAAAGTTCAATTTCAAAATTATAGACCTGCAAATAAAGTGCCTGAATGAAATATTATAAAATCGCGATTTGTGGTACAATCCGAAGTTAGTTTTTAAAGAACATATCTGAAGTTTTGGCTGATATACATCAAACTTTAGATAACGATGAGCTCCTTCAAAAGACACATTTCGTTGATGTGTTACTCAATTTAAATGTGGAAATAAAGGCATTGAAGGTAATATGCAACCAGGACAGTCAAGAATTGCAACGCCTCTGGAAACTTTTAATAAAATTGATGATACTATTTTAAACAAAATTTAACATCAAGGATATAGCTAGATCGTGGTAATATCGAATGATTGACTACATTAAATTTTACACTAAGAATTAAATATGTTCAAGCTGTAAGCATGTGTGAATTTTTAATCACGATCAAGAACGAACTGTTAAAACTGTTTGAAAAAACCAGGCTAGTTTTGGCGAAGATTTGTTACGATTGATGAAACCTGGTTTGACCATTAAGTTCCTGAATCTAAAGGGCAATTTCGACAATAGTTCCACCATAGTAGCTCTCTTTCAAAAAATTCAAGACATTTTTATTGACTGGAAAAGTAATGGCTACAATTTTTTAAGATTCAAAGAAAGCAATTTTTGAAAATGGTCTAGAATTGCCTACAAAAAGTTCATTTTCATTGCGATAATACGTCTTCACATACCCGTCAAATTGTTCGCAAAAATTTAGATCAATTAATATTTCAGGTTAATTCAAAATTTTTCCTTATTGGAAAAAAGTTCCAGTCAGATAAAGAATTTATTCCAACAACGGAGCAGTATTTTGAAGTTCTTGAGAAAAATCATTACAAAAAAGGCCTCTATGATACTCCAATAATCTTTGTCCTTTTCTTTTGTGGGTTGATGTTAAAGGGGAATATGTTGATGAATAATAAAAAAACTTAATACTTTAATACATTTGTTTCATTTTAAATCTCACTTTCTGTCACTTTCTGTTGGCGTCGCTTAACACAATAACGTCTTATTACTAAAAACGATAATTTTAAGCCAATTTATTATAAAGTAACTAATTGTTTTCCATATGATAAACAACGCGACTTCAAAAAGACCGTGAGTTCAATAGAGAGATATGAATTTAGAACACTGTGCGACACCAATCTTGGTGTGAATTTAGGGAAAAATAATTATGCGAACTCGGTGAAGAACAAGTTCAGTTGTGAAGCATTGAAACTGCAGCTGGTTACAGATTGTTTACCTACTTAAGTCAATTACACTATTTTGCAGGTATCATGTTTTCAAAGCATTGTGAAGAATTTATAGCCAAGAAAGAGTGGATAAAGTCAACCGGAAATGAAGTTGACGATTTATAAGGTCATTCCTAGAGTATTAGCATCCACAAATAATTAACAGCAGATTGTAAAAAAGAATGGATATTTAGTGAGAGAATGCCATTCGGCTAGTTTGTATAAAGAAACATATTACTTTCGCGACAGATGTAAAAGGGGTTCTGCTTTTGGCAAAAGCGGTTTTGAGATTATTTAATTCTGAGTAAACTGCTGGAGACGTTTTAGTTAATCAAGATTCACATATAATCTCATGGTGAAATTCAAAATCACAATACAATCAATTTTTATTTGTAGTAAAATAGTGTACACATCTATACAGGCGGCATTATTGTAAACGAAATAAATGTATGTATATAAATAAATACGTTACAACTTAGAACAATAAAAATTCGCTCTTCTTCCATATTTCGTGTTTTTCATGTGGTTTATTATACAGAAACAGGTAAATTTAAAACAATGTATAGAAAAAATAATATATGTATTTTGTTTGGGTGTGGTCTAGACAACCTTGAATCAACCACCACAAATTCTCAATTTTTGACGCATTTGCTAAAACGTGCAATGTGGAATCGCATGTTGTCCTTCCTTTAAGTTGTATTGTGTTAAGTGATGTTACATTTGATACATTTTCACATTTTTTGATAAGCAATAATTTATTCTTTTTTGCTCGCCATTATGAATGTATTGTAAAAAAACTCATAATGTGTGACTTATCGCTAACAGATATCGTTAGGGCTGTATCAATGATTGAAAATTGTCGAACTGATGATGAAATTGCTCAAATAATGAGCAATTCAAAATGAACGACCTATCGTAATGTTAGATATTGGAGATAGACTGGAGAGTATGAGACAAGACAAGGCCAAAACAGAAAACGCAAAACAACATCATTAGATGATGGATTTATAAAATTGCAACCGTCCGAAATAGACATCAAACGGCAATTTAATCCAGAGACTGAAGAAGTTTGCGGTATTAGAATAAGTGAGCGTACAATTAGGAGAAGACTTAAAGAGATTAGTTTAAAGTGGTATGTGCCAATAAAAGCCACATCTAGATATGTTATTGAGTGCCATGATTATATTTTGTCAGTCATAAGTCTTGTATGACTGTACATTTTCAATGTGGCAAAACATATACGATTTTTTTTAAATTTTATTTTTCAATGTAATATCCCCTTAACTTCTGTGCACTTACGCCGCGTGACTTGTAACAACTTTATTCTAACATAAAAAACTTATTTCTGTTGGTCTTAAAAGTATACATCTCCTCTTCAATTAATTACCGTCTGCAAAAAGGTTTCTGAAGTACTTTTCAAATTTATAAATAAAAAGAAGTCAGACAGAGCCAAATCCGGACTATACAAAGGGTACCAGGAAAGTTTTGCAATGCAGCTTGGTTTATTTAATTTTTTCAAAGTAATTTCCTGTACACTCAATACACCTCACCATCCTCTGTTCTGCCAAATTTCACTAGGGAGTAAAACACACTCGTTGTCCCAAGCCCGCAGAAGGTCCTCATCACTAGAACACCGCCTCCATTTTAGCTTCATTTTCACATGCGGGAACAGTGCAAAGTCGCAGGATCTGGACTGTACCCGGGGGGGGGGGGGTACTCGAAAAGTTTCAATCCTGTCGTGGTCAAATATTCGGTGCAGGCTTTGGCGCGGTGAGCTGGTTGACTTTGGCCGCAGGTTCTTCATAGATCTGTCTTCTGTGTGTCCAAAAGGACGCGTTCCACAATTCCACTCGATTTGAAAAATATAGCTTCTTTACAGATCGGGATTTTCTGACAACTACGGGTGTGTCCTCATCATCAAAGACCCGAACTTTGTTTTGAGCTTTGGTTAGCACATCGTAATAGCACAGCAAAGTCTCGTCACCTGTTACGATGTTGTTCACATACCGAGATTGTTCCTTATTAAACTTTTTTAGCATCTCCTGGCACCAAGTCACACGTCGTGTCATTTGCTCTTCAGTCAGTCAATGCGGCACCCAGAGAGAACAAAGTTTCTTCAAGTGCAAATGATCATGCAGAATCGAACGAATTGCTCATGCTTTTAGACCTGAAGTACCCTCTATCTGTTAGTAGGTCACTCGCCTGTCCTCGCCAAGCATTTTCCTCACAGTAGTAACGTTTTCCTCCGTAACTGACGTTCGTGGCCTTCCCGGCCACTCAGCATCCTCCACAGTTAAATTTCCCCTTTGAAAATCTCTATACCACCTGAATATCGTTGTGCGATGTGGACAAACATCACCTAGTGCTAGGGGCGTTTTTTCGAAGCACTGGTCTATGTTCAAACCACGCACGAAATTATAACTCAAAACTACCCTTATCTCATTTGTGACCACGATGCCATCGCAAGCACTTTACACTCTCACTGCTAATAAATAACTGCGCCCATCGACAAGGCGCGGCGGCTACTATGAACGTATGAACATGTCTAACATGCAGCAACAAACAGCTTCCTACGATTCATTGTTGCGTCATATTGCAAAACTTTCCTAGTACCCTTTGTATGATAGTGCAGCTCAAATAAGTAACACTCTCGAATGTTAGTTGCTATTATTGTAGTTCCCTTTATAATATATTTAACAAGAATAACTCATGCTTGGTGCCAAAAAAATTTATTTACTATTTTAATAATAATAATAGAAACTTTCAAACAATGATATTCTCGAACCATTGTTCCAATTTTCGCACAAACATAATGATTGGTTGCGTCCAAATGATTTCTATTTCTTAGATCATCCTCAATGTATTTAGAACCACGCCATAATTGTTTTGACTAGTATTTCACTTTAAAATGTAATAATAACCCTACATTAAGATGTTCTAATTTCAGAAAACTAATTTTTTGTTGCAAAACATTTTTTAAAACACAAAACAATAAACGAATTGAAGTCAGCCTTGGCACATATGTGACAAAATGTTGTTACTATCGGACGTTACTAGGCAACACACAAATAATTGTTTCTCTCATGTATAGATAGATTTTTTTCTCAGATCAGTTCCCCTCGTATATTCATTGAATTCACTGTAGAGTATGTCAGTGCAAGCCTTTTCTTTTCTGTAACTAAGCATTGTTTCTTCTTTATTCGTTAGGTTAATCTTAACACCGATTGTGTAAAATATATTAATTGACATATGTATTATAATATCAATGCAGTCTGTTATATGAAAAGCTTAGTATGAGTGAGATATTCTGCTAATAATGACAATTACTCATATACACTACCGGTCTCGGAAGTTTAGCCAAGGAAAAAAGTTTTACAATGCTTTAATAAGTTTTATTGCATTCAACATGACAATCTTAATATTTCAATCGAGTATAATAACCATATGAAGAAAGTTATGTCAGCAGGCAAATTGATGAAAAATTAAATCTTGCCGCATCGACAGTAAAACACACCATTCGTCTATCTCTCTATCACGAGTAACCACGTCAGCAAATGATCGTCTACTGTAATTATAAAGCAAACTAAATAGCAGAAAAAATAGCACCAGAAACAACAAGCGAATCAATCGCGAACGTCAGCATCCTATTTCAGTTACCATAATCAAACGCCCGCGGCCAGAATGTAATTTACACGGTCGCGTGGCAGCTCGTAAACTATTGCTACGCCGGGGTAAGTGATTAATAAAGTTATAGCGGGCCCGAGAACATCGAGCCTGGATGGTAGAACAGTGGCAAAATGTTTTATGTATTAATGAATCAATATTTAAAGTATTTAGTCAAAACAAGAAAGTGTTTGTCAGACATTTCGCTAATGTTTCCCAAATGTGTTGTATCAAAAGTAAAACATACGGGCAGTTACAGTTTAGGGTTATTTTTCTTACTCAACAACAAAGACGTTACACCGAATCGAAGGAATAATGTGGAAAAAGTACAACCGTGAAATATTAGAATACCATGACATTCATTCTAGGCTGCGAGTAATCTTTGGGAATTATTTTTATGCACGATAATGACCCGAAACATACAGCCCGAAAATGTCGTGATCATCATTTTAATGGCAGATTTTTCTGCACCTTGTTTTATCCACTGCATGCTCTAAAACTTTATCACCAGTTCATAATAATACACTCAAGTTTCTCCTCATTATTAATCTTCTTTCATCATGCATCACTTTCTTTTTGAGAACACTGTTTCCAGTGCTCACTACTTCTCATTTTGATCCAGTGTTGGCAGATGTGGAATCCAACAAGCCCAAACTTTAGATATATTTAAATGTTTGTGCAAAAGGGCAAAAAATCTTCTAACAGATATTTTCAAGAATGTTGGGGAGTTACGAGATAGTTAAATGAGGATCTGTGTGAATAGTTACAGTTCCAGAGTTGATGGATTAACCAGAGAATCTGAATCTCCTTGCAACTCGCAGCTCATTTATATACATTCGTTATATCAAAAACAAGTATTTTTACCATAGCCGACTCATTTACAGAAAATGTTTCGGTGGCGAATTTTCTTTGACAAACACAAAATTTAATCCACTTTCAATCAAGTTCTGTCAAATTAAAAAAAATAATTTGTAATAATTGCTAGTTTTCAAAATAAAAGATGTTTACTTGGACAATATTTGAAGCTTTCTAAGATTTTGTAACTCATCACATAGAACCGCGATAAATTCAGTCCTAGTCTTAGCTAAAAGGTCCTGATATTTTTGTATAATTTATATGTTACCGTTTGTTATGTTTGTGTTAAAATATTATTACACTGAATAGTGCATAAATTATAATATTTCGATAAATAAAATAAAATATGGATCAATACACACAATTGTGATACACACAATTCTTGTGTGTAGATGTACGTAAGTTTTAAGTTTATCGTAAAAAAAATAAGATTTCAAAAAAAAAGAAAAAAATATTTATTGACAAGAGAAAACTTAATAAAATAACAAAACGAATGAATGATACGTGTATTACAATTTGGTGTTTGTTCCGTTTATCAGGGAGTCATGAAACAATGCAACTCGTTCAATGTCATGTGAAGGTTTACAGTGTGTAAGTTTTAATGTCCACAATGATAATGATTCATATCGGATGGCCCAATATGACTTGTATATCTCTTTAAGAGCCTACTGTATTCTGTAAATACATGTATCTTTTAGAAAAATCGGTCAAACAAAAAGTGGTGAATGTCATAGGTCAATAAAATAAGTAAGGAATAACCAATGACAGTATAGGAATCACTTAGAGAATAAGAAATTAATTAAATACTTTCAAATAATGTTACATAAGTTGTTTAAGCTATGATTGAAGTAGGTAAGAGGTACATGTTTTACAGAATGCAAATATTATTAGTGTGTTATATTAGATCGACCTTCACCCCAAAACAGGCGATTGGAAGTTAAACAAGCGACTGTTCCTATGTTGTATACTACCCAAAATTGACAGTTTTATTTGATTCTGATTTTTTGAGTTATGTATTTCCTCCTCAGTTATATTTATCATGATAGTAATAGGTAATATTAAAATAAAAGTAATTAATTTTATTTAATAACAATAATATCATCGCAGAAATTTATTTAACAACATTTAAGTAGAATGGGATTAATGCGGTTCTCAGGATAATTTTTAAAAATTGAGAAAAATAATATACTGAACCAAAAGTATATCATACTTAGCAATAAGAAATTGTCTAGTATTAATTAATAGCATATTACTAGTACAAAACTAAATATAATATTAGTAAAACATATAGGAATAGATAACTCGAGAATTCATCTTAATAGAAAGAGAGGTTTCGATTTCCACAAAATTAACAAAAGCATGCTAGTGGTAATATTTGAGGCTCACTTTTGATTACTTAAACCTATTTGTTGTTATTTTTATAAAGTAATATTGGAGTGGTTATCGTATATTATAAAAAAATGTCGTGAGTTAAGTATTGCTGAACTTATTATTTTGTAACTAGAATGTACGTATGCAAGATTTAAATAAATTAGTGCTGATAACTGATAGCATAAAAACCTGTAACATTAACTGTCTTTGCCCTTTTTAAAAAGATCAATGAAATTAAAATATGAAATGTAAGATTGCAGCACTTACTTACATCAGAGCTAAATTTACACGATAAAACAAAAAAATCATGACAAAGATGTAGCAAAGTGCGTTGTGTACATCCATAGTTGTCATATAATTGTCATGTATATTATGTTTATGTAAACTGATACCTTAAATAAGGGGCTGTTGATTTGTAGCAGTACGTATCGATAGGGTATAATAAATTATTTTATATTTAATCATTTATACTATGTTACCTAATAAGCGTGTAAAACAAGTTTTCGTCTATTATGTTGAATAATGGTTAGTTTAAGCCGAAGTTTAAACACAAATTCAGGAGTAAGTAAAATCCTAACCTGCAAATTTGCTCGTTATTAGCATGAAATACAGGTAATGCAATAAGTCAGTTATTTTTTTAAGGGAGCTACATTTTTTAGCGAATCGCAAAATATGGATGACAGAGAAATTTTAGCACCAATATTAGAGTCTTATGGAATTTTTAAACCGCTCAAAACTATACCATTAGTTAGTCTTCATACATTATTAACACTTGCATTGGAAATAACAGCTATTGTTTATGCTATTTTGAATCCAGATGAATCAAAACAATGTAGGGAATATTTCATTCTAATATATATACAAATTGGATTATGGTTTATAACATTGGTAACAATCTTTTAAATATGATTTCTTAGTTGTATCTTGTGTTTTTCAGATAATCGATCAAATATTACGTGTTAAACATTACGCATTGAGATTTAATGGATATTTAGATTTTTATAAAAAAACACAAACACATCATCGTCTTCCTTTTTATATTGTAAGCTTATGGCTTGCATTTGCTGCTTTAATCCAAACATTAATGCAATATTTTTATGGAGATAACTTCATTAATAAATGTTTGCAAGGTGGTCTTTTATCACCCATAAGCTATTTATGTGCACTGTTTACCACAGAATTTTGTATAGTTTTTGGTGTCAACATATATTATATTAGTAAGGTATTCACTACTAATATTCTTTCTTACTAATACTATATATTTTTAGTACGTGTTTCAAAATTCAATCGTTCTACACTTCCACCTGATGTACAAAGAGAAGAATGGAATGCATGTTCATCTGTAGACAGTTTTGCTCGGGGAGAAGTTGGCTATCGACAAAGAACTGACAATGTATATGACTTTATAGAAAAGCAGGTATATATTCCTTTAATTTATTAAACATTTTTATGGGAGTTATTCTAGCTAGTAAAAATTAATATTTAATTGAGTACAAAAAATTTTTTAACTTATATTTTCTTCAACTTGAAAGCTGTATTTGATAGGCTATTTCTTTTGAATTTTTCTCCAATTTTTAAATCTGATCAACAAATAATATAATTTTGCTTTTTTAAATAATTTCAATTTGATTACTTTTTTAAAAGTATTATTTAAATTGAAATAAAAATTGTATAGTTATAGCAGTTTATTAAAGAAATGCATAGATAAAAATTCATATATTAAAAATAGTGGAGGAAATAAAGGGTATGATAGTAGTTGTTATTCACCATATGTCTAACAATTTACATTAACCAACTACCCAATCCTTTGTTTATCCTTAATACTTCTATTTTTCAGAGAATTTATGGTATCAATTACCAGTAACTTGATGTTACAGGTATAGTTTATGGTACACATGCTGCATTTGCTTGAATAGATATTTTGACACCACCACCATTATTATCTTGTGTGTGTGTAGTTATTGTTCCATTTTACTTTTGTTCTTATAAATTATTTTGCATCACTTACATAATGCTAAAAATGTTAAGTTTAAGTACCTTCTTCAAAATTCAAGGTTGCAATATATACTAACTCAATTATTAGTAAATTTAAGTATGGAAATTAGTAAATTTCCATATTTTTAGTACTAATAATTTATATTTATTATATAATTGTTTCAGGCGGATTTGATTAGATATTTAAAGGACCACAATTCCAAATTAGGGGAAAGATTAATGATATTAACAGCTCAAATGCAGAATAGAAACCGAACATCTTCTAATAATGCGTAATTAGTGAGACATTTGTGATAATTTATATTTTTAAGGTATTGTGTATTTAAATATTATGTTGTCTTTTCACTATTTAAAATATTTGCCCTGCTGCAATGTCTGATTAGGGCTGTGTAATTGATTGATTATAAACAATTTATAATTTTTAGCACTTACTCTGAATTTTTTTAAATTATTGTATACATGTTTAAATACTTATTATATCATTTTCTTAAACTAGCCTCATGATTATTGTAAAATATTGTACATATTACTATACAGTTTGAAATGTTAATGTTTTAATATAATTATTTGATAATAAATGAATAACTAACAAATATTACTTTTATATATGACAGTCACTATTTTGATTATTTATAAATAATTTTTTTATTAAATAAATTCATATAAAAGGAAATTTACTTGTCACTACGGGGTCTGCAATAGTTTTTTCTTCATGCGAGTATTTGAACAAAATTTATTCCTAGATATTAACCATAAATGATAAATAGATTTGCCTTATAGCAATGTAAGCCCATAATAATAAATAGAATCCAAACTAAGTGGTAAATTGACAGATATTTTAATTATCTTATTAACTACCCAATCACCCTTAGTGAATTTTTTGAATACCTGAAAGATAAAATTTATTAGTAGATGAATTCATTGTAAATAAAGAGAAATTAGAATCTGACCAGACTTAATAGCAAAGAAACTGGCTCATATGAAAAACAAGTATTTAAATTTTAAACGTAGATATCTCGCTCTAAAGAAAATTAATCGTTAAACAAGTAGTAAACAATGAGAAAAACTCCTACAACAATACTTAATTGACTAATAAAATAATGTAAACAAGGGAATTTCATATTTCTAAAATAATCCATGTTTGTCAACGAAATAAATGTGAATCTACCAGACAATTGATAATCGAATGCCTTAATTGTATTGCATGTGATTTGACTGACGGTCGATTTTGGGTGGATGAAACTAGTATGTATATTCACAATAGAAATGCCATCTAAAGTGATCCAAATTGTTTTCCCCTGAGATTATTATTCATTAATATCTTATTATTGTTATCGTACTCTTCGCACTATTAGTACAAAATTCACAAAATATCTTAATGCTTTTTTGGTTTGTCTAACCTTGTGAAAATTCTTGCTTTCTAAAGTTTTATTACTTTGCACATTTTATATTTGCTCAAAGTAGTCAGTAGTACGCCGATTCTGGACCACGAAATTATGAAACTACATAGCTTTATTTTCTATTTTTAGAGGCTAAAATTACCTCTAGAGCTTAACAATTTAACAGTCCATAAATAGTATAGGAATTAATATTAAAATTTTAGTAATTTCCGTATAAATACCTAAAAATAACCATACTTTACATTTGCTAAATTTTATATCTGTACTAACAAACACAATTTTGCCACACATAATTATTAGCATATCTACTCGTTTACACTTCAAAATTACATAAAAAATTGACCTTATTTTATAACCACCAACTTGTGAACGAGTATAAATATACATTTCAGGTTTTACTTAAATTTCATTCCAATATTGGTCCACCAATTTGTGAATCACTGAAAAATGGTTATAACAAGACAAACTATAATTACAAGTCTATTGAATTGACAACCCTAAATGAGGATGAGAAAACAATATTTATTAAAGAATCAGGTTTACACTCTTAAAGCTTTTAAACACTTAAAATGGTGTTGGATTTATTTTTACTGAAAATCATATAATTTTATGTATTTAATATTTTACATCAATATTCAATCACTAGATTATAATCTACTAATATGGTTGCTATAAACGCAGACATGAAACATTAAAATTGAAAAATAATATTTTTATTTAAATATTTATTATTATATTATACATATATATTTTATTTAGATTAACAGTCAACTCTTAAAATAATTCTACTTTAAACTCATTTCTATTTCTTAAATAAGATATTCCTTTGTTGAATACTTGTACAATATAAATATTAGTAGGTTCATTTTCTTCTTAGCTATTCGAGAATGCCACTTCCAATAAGTTCGCTTTAGTTTCAAGAGATGCAAATCTAAATTGTATGTTTATCAAGTGTTCTCCATTTATTGCCAGGATATTTATTAAATCAACACCTTGCTCTTCTAATATACTTCAAACCACTCTATGGAAACCATTGATTATAGGAGTGTTATAATAATGAATAAAATGCGTTCACTTGTTATTTCTAATTCGCATTTACTTTCCTGACTTCCATTTATTCTTGCCGTTACATTGCTACAACACGCCATCTTGCTTTAATATGTTTTCTTAAGTTTGACCACGGTAAATGAAAAAAATACTTAAAAAGTTATATTAACTTACCAAAACATCGAGGAAAAAAGAATGTACCTTCACGAAGATACAACGGGAATGATTCTTTACGTTCACAATTTATGCTGCACATCATTGCACCAGTATTGCCAGATAATTTTTTCGATTGTCGGAAACATGTTAACAGAAATCAGTTATAAACATTTATACTCTTTATACACACCCATTCGTACCTAGTAACCTACATACATACTAAAGGATACAAGTTAAAGCAAAAATGATAGATATTCATCTATTAAACGATAAATGGCATGATTATTTTTGTAGCCGTTTTTAAAATAAATCTGAAATATATTGGTTGCATATTTAAAAAATATTTTTTGTCTTTGAATATTATTTTTTTAATACAAATGACTTTCGCAATTAAAAAAAGATCAATAATTTTACAAGATAAATCAAAAATCGTTGAAGGAGGTGAAATAAAGGGAGGGTATCTACAATTCTTAATTACTATATTACCTGCAGCAGCTGGACCAGTATTAACTAAATATTGTAAATAAGATTGTTGATATAATAGATGATAAAATAAAAGGTAAGTCATTAACATTAAAAATTCCTGATCAGTCTCCAATTTCTTTAAAGAAGATAAAGGCATTATAGAAGAAAATATTAGAGCTCTGATGAATATAATTAACAAAGAGGATTCAGATTGTGACGATGCTACTCCATTTATTACCGCCTACCTTGATATGACGTGTGTCACAGATTTTAAATGACCCTTTAATTAATTTAATAAATAAAAAAGATAATATTCTTTAATAGTAAATATTTATTTGCACGTGATGGTTAGTGAATTTATTACGAGCAGGTGTCTAGCTAGCTGAAGCGCTGCAATAAATGCAAATCTTGTGATATAAAGCTGTGGAATAAAATATAAAAAGGATTAGATTAAAGTATGTATCGAACGATACGTGAAGTACTTGTGTATGTGTATGTATAAATCCTGGGTCAGGATGCTATGCATATTTTGTAGTTGCAAAAGAAACACGTAAACACTGCATGTATAGGTAAAATTCAACTGCACAAACTCGTAGAAAGCATGTGCGTAGCCTTAGTCATGACTGGAATAGAAGTTTTTTTTACAAGCTGGGACCTTTAAGAAAAGAAGCGGTAAACTGATGAGTAGGGGACTGGTTACATTTGAACTAACCAATGAGAAGAGAGAATAAGCACACTAGAAATTGGGCGCGTCAAAAAAATTAGAGTCAATTTAAAGTGCGATGGTAAATTTTGATGGAGATGTGGTTGATTAAATTAATCAGTTAAGGTTTAATATAACCTATTTCCACAATGATTTTCGTGTTCTGAATACGTAGTTCAACAACTAAGTTATCATCAGCAGATAATTAATAACAGTGTCGCACCTGGAACCACGGCAAAATATATTTCTTTTTACAATACTAAATATAAATCTTCTTTTCCAAATCCTTTTAAAATATTTTCAAACGTTTAAGAGTCAACTAATTTTGTTACTTTATTATTATGATTTTTGCAATTATTTTAAAAATATTATTGTCTGTAATTGCTTGATATTCTACACTATTATATTCTTGTTTCGATTTATAATGTGTACAATAGCAACTATTTACTTCTATTGAATTTTTAACTGTTTTATCAAGCGTTGTACAGTGGATAACAAGCGCCTCCCTCTGTCGTCCACTATACTGAACGATAAAGCGAGAAACGCGTCTATATCGCTTGTCGATAACTACGTTATTAGAGCGTATAAGATAGACTCATTGCGTAACGGCTATTTGCCAATTAAAAGAATGTTAAAAGGAATCATTCTATTATTAATAGCACCCTATCTACTACATATGTTTCACCGATATCACGGATCGTCAGGCAGATTTGTGTTATTAATGAACGATTCCTTAGTAGCGTCTATCATATCATTTCGATACAGAAAAATAATGGATAACAAGCGCCTCCCTCTGTTGTCCACTATACTGAACGACAAAGCGAGAAACGCGTCTATCTCGCTTGTCGATAACTACGTTATTAGAGCCGTTACGCAATGCGTCTGTCTCATACGCTCTAATAACGTTATTAGAGCCGTTACGCAATGCGTCTGTCTCATATGCTCTAATAACGTAGTTATCGACAAGCGAGATAGACGCGTTTCTTGCTTTGTCGTTCAATATAGTGGACGACAGAGGCAGGCGCTTGTTATCCATTATTTTTCTGTATCGAAATGATATGATAGACGCTACTAAGGAATCGTTCATTAATAACACAAATTTGCCTGACGATCCGTGATATCGGTGAAACATATGTAGTAGATAGGGTGTTATTAATAATAGAATGATTCCTTTTAACAAGCGTTGTACAATAAATCTAAATTCAATTTCAACGTTTTGTATGTCACCTTTCTTAATTATTTTTGTATTACTATTACATTTTTTAATTATTTCATTGTAATATTTCTTTTTACATTTTGCACATTTTGATATATTATAAGATTGTTTATATTGATCAACAATCACTTTTTTTGAAAATTCTATATAATCTTCTTTTGAATTTGAAATGAAATTTATATCTGATGTGTAAGTGTTCAGATAATTTTATAATCCATGTCAAAAATGTCATTGTATCATATTTTTAATTTCTATTAGTACAAATTTTGGAAGTTTTAAATTTAAATTACACGAGTTACAAGCAACTTCTCTAAATTCTCCACTAATATGATTATGATCTCTTACTTTACGCAAATCATTTGCAAACTTTTTATTACGAATATAACAGTTATTAGGTCAATTTTTCCATAATCTCTGGTGTCCATATTATTTCTTTATTAGTTCTCCTAATCTAATTATATCTTTTACCGAAATCAATTAGTGATTTGCTAAATAATTTTATTAATTCTTCTATGTTATCACTTCTTATTAATTTTATTCTATTAAATGTATTAAAACAGTAACTGTTTAGAATATGTTCATAATCATATTCAGATTTTTTACCAATTTCTTTTTTAATTTTTTCTAATAAACATTCAAAGTCAAGTGTAATTGTATATGAATGATATAATTTAGCTCCACAAGATTTATATGATCTAATAGTGTCCCTTTTATACATTATTCAATATATTCTTCAAGCTTTTGTTTATTTTTAAATCTGCCATGACATGTTAAACATATATTCATTTATGAATTTGACTGTTTAATAATGCCCTTAAATTTTTAATTCCAGTGTTCATCATATTTCAGAATGTTTATTTTTTTCAATTTTCCCAATTTTATTGCTTATAGTATAAATAAAGCAATTGTAGTATCATTTCGTACTTTGTTTATTTTAATAGATCCTTTTAAAAATTCTTCATATTTTGATACATTCTGTCTATTAAAAATATTAGTAGCAAATTTATTTACAGATTTCACACGGCCAATCTCGCAATGTCTTGAATTTAATGATAGTAGTTGAAATATATTGTGACGAAATTTTTCCATAATTTATTTCTGAAGACTGGAAAGTGTAAACATATGAAGGATATAAAAATCAGTTTATTGAAAGAGAACCACTAATTAATGTTGTGCACAAATAGAAAATGAAACCAATAATTTCGTCCATTAGAATTATCAGATAATAAACTAAGTTATAATTAATAATTTTTATAAAACTATGTATGTTTTGTAATAAATAATTTTCGCACTAAATAAGAGATTGACATTTTCAGATATTTATAAATTTAAAAATATATATGAAAATATAATATAACTTATTAATACGAAGTAATTAAAATGTTTTAAAACTTGGGCACTTTCAGGTAGAGAAGCAATCAGGACATTAAGTGTAGATATTAACAGTAATTTAATAATTTCTCTGTCTAAAGCGAGCTTATTTAATGTCGCGTACCGTACCTGTTTGCAAAACTACATTGGATAATCTGTATATAGATCACGCTCAAATTACTTAATTTTCATCTGTTAGTTTTATATACATGGGAGTATGGTGTAGTAGTTTTACCGTTTAAGTATAGATGACGGTAAATGATAATAATAACTTTCTTGTATAAATAGATGTTTTAACAAATTGAAATCAATTACATATACACAATGTATTAATCAAGTCAAAGCACTATTCATTCTTAGGCAACTATTTAGACAATATATTTTTGTTGTTTTAATTTACTAAATGTTAATTTAGTACGACTTGGGCTGGTATTGGACTGTCGAACTGCTAACAGCATGTACTTGAACAAATACGACACTTCTAAAATCCCATTACATTAAGAACATAACCTTCTCTGATGAATGTCTGCCATTGATGACAATTAAAACAAATCTTTAGGTCGGAATCAATACTGTTTTTTCAATATGGGGGCATATCGCAAGATGTTTATGCACGCCGTCACATGAACTACATAAGGAACTCAAATATCGAACTTGCTGTCGTAAACTAGCTTTTTCGTATAGTCGTGATTGCTTGAGTGATGGATGTTTAATGTTTCTGTAATTTCTTATGTTTTGTACTTTAGGTTTTTGCCTCGATCAACGCCTTTATTTTGTCATCATCAACCTCAGTTTCCCATACCGAGATATATCATTAAGATTCAAACCACCAACGTAGAATTTCGTGAACCATCCCTGTCATTGATGTTATTAAAGAGTGACCGTAAATTCGAAGTAACTTTTCACAAATACATTCTCTTCTTTATGGAGGCAAAAGAACAGCTTATTGGACAATCATCGTGTTTACTTAATAAGAATGGTAGTAAATAGATTGATTGTGGTAGTTCTAAAGATATCGAACGCCCGCATCATGTTTATTAGAATTTTGTAAAATAGAAGGTCGTAGCTCGAATCATTAAATGGCAACTGTGTCTACAGAGACATATAAATCTTACGTCTCAAAAGTTGCAATCAGCAAATTATTTTATCTCAAAACACGTACATCTATAATTTTATGGAATTAATCCGTTAAAAGTAATGATTTTATACGATTTTATAATTCAATGGTTCCAGCATGTTCCCAGATGAAGAGTTATTTACGAGATAATATTAAAACATCGTCTTGTAATGTAACATCCTTAAATGCTCTATATATGTTTGAAATGCTATATTCACATTGCAACTCTTTTTGTATTTTGATTTGGAATAATAATATTTAGAGATTAATAGATAAATATGTAAAAACGCGTTATATAAATAAAATTATTTTCATACGTGTACCACCGGGACACCTACTTAGATCTGTTTTGCGAGGCAATTTGCATACGTGTTTCGCAAATAAATAATTCTAGTAAGTTATAAATTACTTGCTCGCTAATCAGTTTTCAAACCACATCATATATGCATGTATTTATAAATTGGATTATTTTAATTTGACATGTGTAATATCATGTATGGACATATTATATATGAAAAATAAGGTTTTATCAATAACTCTTTGCTTTTGCTTTAGTTGTAAGATAGTATGCACTTGAGCTGTAGGTACGATGACATCATACGCTTTACATACTCCCATGCTGAGTCCTTTTGTCCACAAACAATCGAATTTCAGCGTTCGACAGTTAATAAACTTTTTGAGTCACCCTATATGAACAGGCTGTAAAGTATTTAAATGAAACTGCAAACGCCACACTATACATACAAAGAATCGCGTGTGTTGAACTGTCGAATCATTTATTATAAATTTCTATCTGTGCAAAAACCCACGTTTTTAGCACCTATTTTGAGCGTGCGCTTTTTCAAAAGCCGTCATTTTGATATATGATATATGAATAGTCGCCATTAAGTAACAGGAAGTTAAGTGGGTAATTAACTGCTTAATACCTGTTCGAACTGTTTCAAAGCTCCGCCTAGACTGTAGATGTAACTATTTCTATTTATTTTATGACATCAAACCTCCAGCATGTTAACACGATAAAAAGAATAAGAATTGTTGGAACTACCAAAACATATCTCAAAATTTTGCTTGATTTTTAAAGATTCATACCATTACTGGAATGTGATAAGAATAGTCTGGTTTATTTATTCTAGCTGAGTAATGTAGTGAATGATGGGTCATTGACGAGCTACGTATTACATAAATACATTAACTTAATAAATTGTAGAAAACCCAAATTTAATTTTTAAAAGATGCCAAAAATATAATTTACTCAATGGAATAGAATTCACAATACAACACGTAATATTTTCGATTAAGCAAATAAGATGAGAGAAGACTAATAACAGAAGAGGTAATAGTATAAAACCTGCTACATAGAAGAATTTGTACAAAGTACAAATATCGTAGACTTGCTCATTTCTATCTACGACCTTACTAACATACTCAAATATTTTAACCAATCTTCGATTGAATATCGTATGGAAATGAAGCAATCTTTGTTAAATGGAGACGATGCTATATAGAGATCCTTCGATAAAATTGCTTTCGAAGCTTAATTTGCTGTTTTACCTTAAACATAATATACAGGGTTAGGCAAATGTATTGATCCATTCGAATATCTTTAGATTTCCGATTTAGCCGGAAACGATAATAAATTTTTTGTGTTAAATAAAACCGAAGGTAAGATTCAAATATAAATATGCTAATCGAAACTCCTATTTACATTTAATTAAATGAGAAAAAATTTATTCAAATCTAAGTAGTCGTATCAAAGACATTCATACGTTTGTCTTGAATAACTTGTATTATAATTTGATGGAATTGAAATTTTGTTTCATGACGTCATGTACTTATAGTTACGTCATCGATTATTTCCTTAAATTACACTATTTTTTTCTACATATATCGGTAGGTGAATGAGGTAGTTTTCATCCATATACAAATTTATAAGCATTCTTTTTACAAAATGGCAAAAAAAATTACATAATTACTTATGTAATGTTACAAAAACCTATTGGTTGAAGTTTTTCTATTGATTATAGATGAAACTAAAGAAAACGAAAAAACCAAAAATAATCATAGGAGTTGCTCGAAAGCAGCACCAGTGCTTTTAACGCAATGTTTACGAAATTCACTTCCGATTCGCATTGATATCAGAAGTTTTAGTATAGCATCTTGAGTGTGGTTATAAAGTTCTTCGATGTTTTGCGGTATTGTTAGATCAGTTTTATCTTTTAGACGGTCCCGTAAAAAAAGTTAAGTGGACCCAAGTTTGCCGAACGAACGGGACAATTTGATGGACCATTTGGACCGAAATATGAAGTCCCGGCTATGTAGTAGTAATTTGTCAATGAACTCGTTCAGCTTTTTGCGAAACAAGATGTTATGTGTTTCGGCATTTAGTGGTCCTTTAATCAAATATGGACCAACGATTCTGTTGTTAAAAACAGGTGGAGCCGTCTATCCACAAAATTTTAGAACGGTTAAATTTACACATATTTGAAACTGCCGTCTTCTCTCAACGCTATTTTCGTTTAAACGCTGAACTGGTCTAACCCTGATACTTCCATATTATACTATTAGCATAGTAGTTCACTTTTTAGAACACTTACATTATATGGCCGCAATTTTACTTTCCAAGATGTAATGAATTGTGTTGATGGAAACATTACTATTATACTCAGTTTTGCCAACAGAAATATCATTTCTTGAGCAACGCGTATATCAACCTCAAGATAGTTGTTTCGTATATTACGACTTTTCTTTGTGTTTATAAATAATCCAAGACGACTTAAGCGACTCCCTAGTTTGCTAAATTTTCATTGGTCGACTACATATGCCTATTAGGGTAGTGATGGTGACGCAACTTTGCACTTGATAAGCATTTCTTCTCAATTCAAAATAAACTTGAAGTATGTTAGTGAATTCATTAAAAATATTCATATTCGCTTGAGTTTACTAGAAAAATGTAGCAAAAGAAAAACTAGGTGCAAAATACCCTATAGAAGTTCAAGAACTTTCAAAAAAGATTTGGATATTACCTGACTTTATTTATATAACGCAGGCTCCTATAGATATATAGTTATAGATATATAATTATATATATAGGAGAAGAAGCATTAAGAATAATTTCTTAATTATCAAAAATTAGTTCTTTTTTCTAAATTGGTGCTATAACAATGATTATAGAACATCGAAAACTGTGCGTTCACAGATTATAAACGCACAGTTTTAGTCTAGTGTAACTAAGTTTTTCGAAAGTGGTCAATCGAATTTTCATATCAAATCAAAACATCAAAAAATGCGAAGTCGATCTGTCAAATGCGTCAAATAATCCGACGATTTATTAAAATAATTTATCCATGTAGTAAATAATATATTTTTAATATTGTCGTTAAAAATATGCAGATAACACAGATAACACATTTTCTGACACAACTTATTTTCTTTGTACCATTCTTCAAATTTCATAAATTGTTAATCATAATTTACAGGAGATTTATTTAATTTCAGGTGAAGTACATGAAAAAGTCTCATTCATTTTTCATTAAATTTTATAAGTACAAAATTTTCAATTGATAGATTTAAATTGACGAATATCATTGGGGGTCATAAGTATGGTAAATTAGAAAAAAATGACATAAAGAACTTGTCACTCGACCTTTAGGGCTTTCTCGCTTCGCTCATCATGCTTTAAACTGGCCTGGTGTGATAAAACCTGTCTTATGACACTCTTTAATATACTATTTTTGCAGATAATTTAAAAAAAATTAACGTTTTCTGATTACATTTCTTGAGGCAAAATAGCTATTAGGAAATATTCATTTATGTAATATAAAGAAATAATATTTCCTTACTATAGTTTTCGAACTGCAAAAATGATTGTAAACACGTTTTTAGAAACGAAATCGTGTATTCTACAACAGTACGTTTGAATACATTCTGAAATTATTTTGTTTAATTTACAGTTATTTGACAATCAATAGAATCGATGTTGTTAGGGCTATGGGAAACTATGAACATGACAAATGCTATGATTATTTTATCGATTATTTTCTACTGTGAAAATTTCGTCTCACACCTCTATTTTATAATTAAGAGAATCTTTGGCATATCTCAGCAAAATTTGATGACTTCCATCCGCCACGCCTTTTTAAAGTACATCTACATCAGAGTCAATCAACATCGCCGCAGAGGACCGGCGAAAGTAGTGGCCAATACATTCTGTCGAATTTTACAAATTCAAATAAGTTTAGTCTATTTTAAGTGCCAGTTTTCTAAATTGATAGATTTCTACTATTCGTCTACAAGTCTTTCTGTATTCAAAAAAAATTGAGCAAATTTTCTGACCTTAACGTTATCATATTTGGAATAAACATTCCTACAGTGCGCGTTTTAGCTTTCGACGGTATAGACCGTGTATGGAATTTGTTTCGTGCGGGTTTTTGCCATAGTTTACCGGGTGCGATACTGTTATTTATCTGCTGATGATGATAACTTAGTTGTCGAAATGCGTATAGAGAATACAAAAATTAATGTGGAAAGAGGTTATATATCAACCTTAGCTTAAATTCTAGGTCTTCTATACCTTGTAGAACCATTCGAATTCGCCCATCCACTCTACAAGCCCTAGAAATACCAAATATTAAAGCAACATTAATCGTCAAATGTTATTTATCTGGCGTTTTATAGATTAATTTGTTGATTTCTTCCTTCGTTAAAATTTATTTACTTTATAACATGTATGTAGTTTGTCGTTTCAATAAAGATCGAAGTTGAGTATATTTATATTATCTAGATAGTGACATTGAAGATTTCATCTTTAAAGAAAGCAGCTCTAACAAGTATGCTACTGCAATATTCTGAGAAAGAACTACAATAACAATTAAATTTCTATATTTCAGGTTAATTTTATTCAGAATTTCAAAGCACCATTTATTTGTGAATAAATCTTGCTTTTTTCAAAATTAAGCAAAATTTTAGTTTCTATTAATGATCTACTACTAGTCCCATTTCTGAACTCTGCGTTGCTAGATCTCGACATATGTCTCGACCTAGCAATCTTCGCAGTCGTTCAAGAATGTTAGGCTTCTCCTACTCGATATACTATGTATTTAAGGTAAATTTTGATGGAGACTGTGGTTGATTAAATTAATCAAATAAGGTTAATGTAACCCCTTTCCACAATAATTTTTGTATTCTGTACAGGCATTTCGCAAACTAAGTTGCCATAGTAGTATGTATTTGGAATACGAAAATTATTGTGGAAAAGGGCTATATTAACCTTATTTGATTAATACAATAGACTATTTATTAGAATTCCATAGGCGACCATGCAATTTCTTGTTTTGCCATTTTATCCAAAATTTTGTTAATGAACACTCATAAATTTCTATGTTGGTGAAAACTACATAACATTACTTATTAGTTTATGCGACGAAGTCACTTCAATTCATGAATTTCATCAGATTATGGAACAAGTTATCCAATTTAGTAATATATAGTATATATACTCTGTCTGAGATAAAACCGCAAATTAAGCTTCATAATTT
Organism: Dermolepida albohirtum; assembly: GCA_031893035.1. NCBI lineage: Eukaryota > Metazoa > Arthropoda > Insecta > Coleoptera > Scarabaeidae > Dermolepida > Dermolepida albohirtum. Next base: position 207,802 of record JAVIWB010004791.1, on the reverse strand, counting down.
ATCGTTTTTATCGACCGGTCTGTATATTATAAGCACATAGATTTAATATGACGTAACACATTTGATTACTTCTAGTACAGTGATTGCAAATATTTTGTGTCTGCTTAAAGCATTAACAATAAATATTAAAAATTAAATTATTAACTTCATTAATTATAAATATGTAATTTAGTCGGAAATAGTAACGAAATAAATTAGATAAACGGGTTTTTAAATGCATTACTCCTCATTCATAAATCTGATAAATAAACACCTGTAGGTTTATATTTTCTCGCTATATTAATTTCAATTTGTATTTAAACTACGCGGTCCCTTAAACTAACTTCTCTTTATGATCTTTTTTTACCTCCAAATTGGCCTTCATAGTGTTTTAGTTACATTTTTTAAGTGCTTTGGTTTCTTTATGAAGCAAAGGTGTTTTTCTCAATTCTGTTAATCAAGTCTTGATTGTTATGTTCGTAAAGACAATGTCGCGGAAAAATTGCAAAAGTCCTAATTACCCAACATCGTTTATGCACATTACCTTTTTTCTGGGTGTTTGTGTATATCTGATGTAATTTAAGATAAGTGAAAGTTGCGGAGGTTATATTCTGGCGGTATTACACTTCAAATTTATTCGTTAAAATGCCGCGAAGAAGCAAGTAGGTAGGCAGATATTTATATAAATCTGATATAATAATACTTGTAACTTGAATTTTTATTGTCGGAACGTCAAGTGGTGAGCGTAGTTTAAAATGTTATATTTCGTTTTAAAAGATTTCTATTGACGCATTAAGGGCATTACATAAAAGTCGAAAATACCTAAAAACAAGGTATTGTAATTTTATAATGTTTTCAATTAATAAAAAAAAATCGCAAATACAGTCTTAATTACGAGTCATAAAAATATGAGTCTTTTTTTATGACAATAACATTAAAATATTTTTACTTAAAAATAAATTATGCGACTGGATTTATTAAATGGGTAATTGTAAGAACATCTTATTACATATTTGTATTACATGGATTCATAATCTAAATAGTATATTAAGTTGCAAGTGTTATAAGACAGGTCTTATCACACGATGGCTCTAAAGATAGCCTTAAAGGCCGAGTGCAATAAGTAAGATTCAATGTGAATGAATACACTAACTTGTTAACTTATGACAATAGAATGTTAAAGAACAAGATTTATAAGATAGGTCTTACGAGGGAGCGTTTTTATATTCGCGGAATGGGGGACAAGGGGTGGAAAAAAAACCAAATTATTTTTCTTTTTCAATATATTCACCTGCAAGACGGATACATTTTTCACATCTTTCAATTAATTTATTATATACCCTCATAAAAAAATGATTTCTCTTTATCTGCAAAATACGCCGAAACTGCCTCCTTGACTTCATCATCGGCAGTAAATTTTTTACCCCGCAGCTCTTTTTTCATTTTCGGAAACAGGTAATAATCACTCGGAGGCCAGGTCTAGGCTGTAGGGTGGGTGATTCACAATTTCGAAGCCCACCTTATGCAGGGCAGCTAACGCAACGCGGCTCTTGTGGACGGGCGCGTTGTCGTGCAAAAGCAGAACACCTTTTGTCAATTTTCCCCGTCTTTTCTCTTTAATGGCTTCTTTTAGTCGCTCTAATATTGAAGCGTAATATTCTCCGGTTATAAAAACACCTTTATCTTTATAATCAGTCAACAATATTCCTTCCGAGTCCCAAAATACCGTTGCCATGAGTTTCCCAGCTGATTGTGACACTTTAAATTTCTTGGGAGGTGCTGTGCCCTTTTTATGCCACTGCATGGACTCTTGTTTGGACTCAGGTTCATAATGATGAACCCAAGTTTCGTCTCCAGTAACAATTCCACTCAATACATCATCCTTGTCTTCATTACAGAGGTCTAAAAATGCACGCGAACACTCTACGCGCTGTTGTTTTTGCGGCGGCGTGAGCATTCTCGGCACCCATCTCGCGCTGACCTTAGACATGCCGAGATGATCGTGTAGGATTTTAAAAACTGTTGTATCGGATACTCCAACCATTTCTGCGAGTTGTTTCTTCTTTAGTCGAGCATCTTCGAGTACAATTTGTTCAACTTTTTGGATAAGTGCTGGCGTGGTCGTCTTCAAGGGATTCCCTTCCTTGTTTAAATAAACTATGCCACTTGTACACCATGGTTTTTCCTGGACAAGAGTCGCCGTAAACCAATGACATCTCATTCATTATGGTCGCGACTGATTTTCCTTGCCTGGTAAGGAACTTTATAACGGCACGATATTCGATTTTTTCCATATTACACTTTTCACTCCTGATTATGTTACTTGGTTGACGATAGCTCAAAGACTAACTGTCTAATAACAATGAAACTTCGTATTTATACTAATCATGAGTCGCTGCACAGGCCACGCCCCCAATGCGCCTACTCACCCCTCTACAACCCGCTCATTCCGCGAATATAAAAACGCTCCCTCGTAGCACATGAGGCCTGTTTAGGTCCCGATGAGCAAAGCGAAGAGGGGACGTAAAGGTCGAATGCGATAACTGTCTGAGAACGCAAGTTCTTTATGTAATTTTTTCTAATTTGTTTCGTTTATTATCTGTTATAGATAAATAATAGTGAGTTTAAAATTTGGGAATTTTCGTGATGTTTGGTAATACACGATGATATCTTAAGTTTGCTAATTTCTATTGAATATTTTGACCTTCTTAAATTTAATGTAAAATAAATGAGAATTTTTCATGCATCCTACCTGAAATTAATAAAGTTGTTGGTAATGTAAACAATTTACTTCAAATTAAATCTCGTATCAGTTACGAAAAGTAATTTATGAAATTTGAAGAATGGTCCAATGAAAATAACAAGTGTCAGATAATATTTTACCTGCACACTTTCATTGGCAATATTCTAAATATACCATTTACTGCAAGAATAAATTATTCTATTAAATCATTTGTGATTATTTGTTATTAAGTTGGCTAAATTAAAACAGTTTGTTTATAATCTATAACTGCACTGTTTTCGATGCTTTAGTAGCGATGACTTGACAACAAATTAAAAAAAAATTTTTCGTCATATTGCCATAAGATCCTATTAAGAAATCATATAGTCAATAGAATGTCAAAATAACATGTCAGCCTTTCTGCATTTTTTCATCGTTTTTGCCTCTTTTTTGAACCGAACTCGTTTTCTTAACAAGTTTGTATTTAACCAATACTTCTTTCAAACATTACATTATAGCATATGTTTACTAGAAAGAAATTTTCTAACAATTTTTCTAGTACGTAGAATCTGTAAGCTGCCTGCCTTGACGTTTTAATTTTTTTTTAATTTAAATAAATTGTTACTAGTCGTTATAGACTAACCTACAATTTTGCTCTATATTCTTAAAAACTAGGTGCTCGTTCAGGAAGTCCTCAGTGGAACAGCTCAGTTCATTTAATTCAACGCTTTTGTTAACGCGTTATACACAAAGTCACTATGCTCTGCTTTTTCACTGTCACTACACACTACACAGTTCCAATGGTTTGATCCTCTTAAGCCATCTGTTCAAGTCGGTGTTATCTAGAAGCTGCAATATTTCTGTATTTACATGGTTGTGAAGCCTTTCCTCGTACTTTTCTGCAAACCTCTTGATTTCTTCTTTAACAGTTGGTATTTTTAGATCTCTGTGAAGATAATCATTGCGATAATACCGTGGAGCGTCCACAATACCTTGCAGTACCTTGTTTTAGAATATTTGAATTTTGTTTATGTTGCTTTTGGCTGCACACCCCCAGACCTGGATTCCATATGTCCAGTGAGGTTTTAGAACTTGATTGTATAGTAACAATTTATTATGCACAGAAAGCTGTGATTTCCGCCCGAGCAACCAGTACATTTTTTTATTTTTGAGGTCGAGTTCCTTCCTTTTCTTTTTTATATGTTCTTTCCATCGTAATCGGATATCCAAGTTCATTCCCAGGTATTTCGTTGTGTTGCTATATGAGATGTTGGTATTGTTTATTGTTACCGGTATCTGTACATTCTTCTTATATGCAAAGTCAATATGTACTGACTTGTTCTCATTGATACGAAGTCTCCACATTCTAGCCCATTCGTTTATTCTGTTATATGCTTCTTGCAGTATGGCTGTCGTATTTTCACTGTTACAGCCTACAGCGAGGATAGCAGTGTCATCCGCAAAGGTGGCAGTTTTTACGTCCCCTTCTTGCGGAGTATCCTATGTGTTGACGTTTTATGAGTTAATTTGTTTACGTTGACTTTTCAAGTAATTTTACATTGAAAGTGGAGCATATGGCAAGTGATCCAAAATAGTTCTTTGTATAAGAATGTAGAAAAACAACGTACAACCTGCATAAAGTCAGAGGAAACAATGAATTAATTAGATACATTGGAAGTGTATCTAAGTTAGTAAATTGCATACCACATGCTTTTATTTTCTTGTGTTGAATAAGTATCAAGTACGTGGGATAATGTATGGCGATGTGTATAAAAAAATTAAAAATAGAATCATAATGCTTCAGTGCTGAAGTGCATGAAATGCTTGAAATTACATTTTTATAATAAACTGTTTAAGTATTACATTTAAGTGAGACGAAGATTAGGACTACAGAAAGAAATACACAATGCGATTGTTTATTCAGATGAAAGCATCTATAGATTGCATAAAGAGACAAAGTCTTTCCATATTATTATTGATTGAAAAAATTGTATGCTAACGATCGCAAAATGTAATGTAAAAATTTATTTGATTATTAAATCTCTTTAAATAAATTGATCAGCTATTAAAAGAATAATTTAGTAGATTGAGCATAGATAGTACATAAAACAGTGATTTTTATTAAACTTGGGAGTATAATACTGGTAATAACATCCCTCTTGCATTTTTATTAGCATAACTAATGCGTCAAAAATCTAAAAAAGGAAAGTGGATACTCATTAAATTTAAATATGCGAACACTCTCAGAATATAGTATTTTAAAAGTTCAAACATATCCTATTGTTACAGCTGTGACATTGCCTAAATACTGTTTACGCTCAATGTTTATTTATAGAGAAGATTACAGCAGAATACACTATTAAAGTAGTTGTATTCTAAAATATTGTAGTTGGCGAAATTATCTCATAAAACATGGAGCACGTAAATGAAACTATTCGTAACGAGGACAAATAAATTTAAGTAAATTTCAAATTTATCGGTTTCTGTTGACAATATCTTATATCGTTTTGTAATTTCGTTGTTTTTTACATTTTTAATGAAAGATAAAAGGAATCATTCAAATATTAATAACACCCTATTTACTACATATGTTTCAGATATTCACTCGTCACCAGATAAACTTGTGTTATTAACGAACGATTCCTTTGTAGAGTTTATCGTATCGATACTTTCGATACGACAAACAACAAATATCATATGTAGGTACATGTGTGTATGCGCATACATACAGCATGCATACATACAACAGTAACAAATGACAAGTAATAAGGATAGTAGCGCCATATTCCAGTTCACTGTTCGCAAAAGCGAAATAAGTTGACTTGAAAGTAATGTATTAGAACGAGAAACATTTAAAGCTTAAACTAATAATTGAAAACTTTTTCTCAAAAATTTATGTTTAAAAAATAGAAAATTTCAACTTAATCTTCACACTTTATTGATTACAGAGTTAGTTAAATTTAGCTAATAATATTTCTGAATAAAAGGAGCAAATCTGTTTAGATTGCTCAGTGCGATGATGATAGTAGTAGTTTAAGTATAGGAAGCCACGTTCAGAAACACTTAGTTGACACTTCAGAGGTTTTTATAAAACTAAAATGTGATTGGTATTTATTTTCGTTTTTACATGCTAATGTCGAAACAAAATGACGTACACCTACGACGGAATCGAATATGACACGGGCAAAAATGCCATACGTATTTTGAATTATGTGGAAGTTGCTATAATTCGTGCAATCAACAGATGAAGTCTTTAGCTTACGAAACCTGAGAATTCATATGTCCCCAGAAGGAAAAAATTTAAGAGGTGTTAAATCTACTCCCTTGGAAACGAAAAAAGAGAACCACCTCTGCTTATTCAGCTTTGTTTGAGTATATGGTTTTCTAGTAATACACCATTAAATTACTTCAACACATTCTAGCAAATACTCAATGAAACATTTGCTGGTACATGTATATTCAATGGGATCCATCTTGTTAAATAGTTAGGCTATAGGAATGTTAATCACATCGTTATTCATTCACATGCGATAAATGAATGTCTATGCCATCTTGTGTAAAGAAAGTTTCGTCGGTATAAATCTACATAGGAAATCTGGTTCAAATGGTTTGATGCAGAAAATATTATGGAGTTAGTGTTTGTATATTTTAGATATGATAAGGACTGCAGTTGTGTTCATGTAATATCCACTAAATGAAAACGTAATGCATACTCATTTCCTTAGTATTGGTAAGCGATATGTTCACTATACGATCAACAATTTTCATTTCAAATTACGACCTATGATTTTACGATCATATTAAACTTGGTATCAAATTTATTTAAAGATTGCTATACAAAGCCAGAATACGAAATTTTTCATACAAAATTTGTCACTTAGTTTTTTATAGCGCAAATTAGTGTGGATGCGGTGAAGAAGTGACGTCGGCGGTTGATGGCTATTTTGAGGAGCAAGACAGTTCTTATTATAAAAAGAGTATCGAACTTATTGAACATCGCCGGGAAAAGTGTATAGAGCTGAAAGTAGATTGTGTTGAAAAATAAATACATTTCTTTCCAAAATTTTTGTGTTTTCTTTGTTGGGTCGGGTACTTCTGGGACCACCCTCGTAGTATTCAAGGATTAATGATATAATTATCGGAACGGTACTGTTATTAGTTACGTTTATTTTAAGTTTAAACAATCGATGTATTTTATGACGCACAAAATATCTTTCATAGAAATTATTGCCTTTAGTTGTCGCAAATTGTAAAATCTTTCATAACAGTTGTGGAGTTCCACATTTATTATTTCTCTGATTGTGAGACCGAAATTTAACACTCTATTATAAATGGTGTAGGTAATATGCAGTTGGATAATAGACCGCTAAAATCAGGTTCTTAGAATAGCAATTTTAGAGATCTGAATTTTTATTAAAACAGAATTTATTGGTAACGTATCATAGCATTTAGCTACATATGTATCTATTGGTATTTTTTATATCTTTAAACATAATGTAGATATAGCTATGTTCAATTAAAAAGACAATCGTCAATGCATTGTAGACAATGTACGCAGCTACTGATAAATAAAATGGTCTTAATCAAGTAAATATGAAGAGTTGACTTGAAAATTGTATTTCATATTTGATAGCTCATTTAAAAAAAGCTGGTCAAAATTTCTCGAAATGTATAATGAAACTATTTATTGTTTATTGCGAACATTTAAAATATCGTTTATGATTCAATGAGAATGAATACACTACACTGTTAACTATGACAACAGAATGTTAAAGAATGAGTATTATAAGATAGGTCTTAGCCAGAGGCCAGTTTAGGCCCCGATAGACCAAGGATGGAAATATATAACAATTTATCAATTTAAAATTTAAAGTTGACGGTTTCTATTGAATACTGTGTATTTATTAAATTCAATATAAAATAAATGAGAATTTTCCATGTATTCCACCTAAAGTTAGAGTATTGTCGAAAACATCGTAAATAATTTACTCATTAAATCTCGTGTCAATTATGAAAAGTAATTTATAAAATTTGAAGAATGGTGCAAAGAAAATTAACAAGTTGTTTCAAATATTTTACTTGCAAATTTTCCCAATGGCAGCATTCTAAATATACTATGTATTACATGGACAAATTATTCTGTTAAGCTGTTTGCGATAATTAGTTGACGAGGATACTTTGAGAACTAGTGAGAATGACACATAGGTGGCGCTCTAATTGGTAAAACAAATGCACTGTAATTTAGGTTGGCTATTTATATGTTTACATTCCGATATTTAGATAAATCGGTTGATGAGTTTATTTTTGACAGCTGGTTGAAAAAGAAGCAACACGTCGTTTTGTTAAAATGGAAAAAGCAGAGTATCGTGCGGTAATTAAATACTTCGTAATTAAGGGTATGAACGCTACCGATATAAAAGATGAGTTACGGGAAACATTAGGTGAATCTGCTTCATCATCCGCCACAATAAGTAGAAGGGTAAATGAATTTAAACGTGGTAGAACAAGCTGTGTTTATGAAGCGCGCTCTGGAGCACCCAAAATTGTGACTTCTAAGGAAATGATTATAAAAATTCATAATATTATTACGCAAGATCGACGACTCAAAGTGAGAGAGATAGCAGACATGGTAAACATTTCAACAGAACGCGTACACCACATTTTATCGAAAGAATTGGGTCTTTCCAAGCTTTCGGCAAGATGGGTGTCGCGATTGCTTACGACTGATCAAAAGTTCACTCGTTTGTGCATTTCCAATGAGTGTTTGGACCTTTATAAGCGGAATCCGGTTGATTTTTGTAGGCGATTTGTTACTTGCGATGAAACTTGGATACACAGGTGATGGCATTAATTTTTTGGGATTCAAAGGGCATTTTGCTCACTGATTACCTTCAGAAAGTTGCCACAATAAACGGACAATATTATGCAGAACTTCTACAAAAATTAAGTGTTGAGATTCTTGCTAAACGGCCAGCAATGGCAAAGAAAAAGATTCTGTTTCACCAAGACAACGTTTCCTCGCATACCAGCATAGTTGTGATGTCCAAAATCCACGAGTTGCATTTTCAATTAGTACCGCATGCGCCTTATTCGCCGGATATAGCCCCTTCCGACTTCCACCTTTTTCCAAAATTGAAAACGAGCTTATCATCTTCGTAAATGAGTATTTTGCAAGCCTTCCGGAATCGCATTTCAGAGATGGCATAAGGGCATTGGAGCACCGTTGGAATAAATGTATTGCTCTTTTAGGAGAATATATTGAAAAATAAAAATTATTTTGTATCTAAAAAATTCGTTTTTCTTTTCCATTCTCACTACTTTTCAAACTACCCTCCTATATTTATATTTGACAGTTTGACTTCACATTACTTGACGTTTAAATTTGATATGAAATTTCTACACAAAGTGACCACTCTTGATTTATATATTTTTTGGTTCTCGACAACGTAAGTCTAGTACGGACTTTGTGTTGTGCGAATTTTGCTGTGGTTTTAGGTGCGACACGGTAATTAATTATCTGCTAATTATGATAAGTTAATTGTCGAAATACGTATACAGAATACGAAAATTATTGTGGGAAGGGATTGTATTAACCTTAATTGATTAAAATTAAGGCATTTAAAAACATAAAAATATAAATTTCCTGATAATCAGCTTCTTTACTAAGATGATAAAATTAAGCAAACAATAATACGAAATTAAAAAACGAATGTTTAATTTATGAAATTAAAATTATATTTGAAGAAGAATACTTTTACAGGTCATTTTCTTTGAATGAATCAAATTTTAGTTATAGTAAAAGATATTGGCGACAGAGTTAGGTAATGTCTGGGCCGGAATAATTAACGATGTCTTTATTGGTCAATTTTTTAATTGATGTAAACTTTAATATTGTTCCACAAATACTAAATTTGAGTATTGATTACATTTGGTTTTAAATGGTTGAGGTTCCACCGCATTTTATGGAATCCGTTACACGTTATCTTAACGAAGTATTATCAGATAGCTGGATTTGACCATATGCAACCGTATTCTCACCATGTGTAATAAATTGAGTTTCGATTCCTTAATAAATTGTGTGCGAAATGTTTATAATCGTTTAGCAAAGATATTTCGAATATTTTTTGTAATTTTTTCTTATTAAATAAATAGTTTTGTTGAAGATATCATTATAATTTAATAATAGGTAAATAATACTTAATATAACCTAAAAACAAGTTAATGTATAATATCTTAAATTCACAAATGCAATTTGAGAATGCTTTCAATGATCAATTACTTTACAAGAAATAATTTTATTACACCTTTCGCAAGTCTCGAGAATTTTTTTTTACATCGAACATAGAAATATTTACATTATGTTTAGAAATACGAAATCTTACACATACATATTGTAAATATTGTCTATATGTTTTATTTCGTATATGTCTATACATATACAACAATAAACAATATGTATGATACGCGAACCTTTTAAAAAATAACAAATAACTTTACTATATGTAAAATTCAGCTAGCTGTTGTATATTGCAGGAAGTAAATACCCGCCAATCGAGAAAAACCTAAAAATAAAATCAACAAGGAGCCACATTTCTTAATAGTATTCAAATTATTATTATGATGATAATGTTTTTACATTTATTGGTCAATTTTATTTTCATATCGTTGATTTCAACGAAAGACATTTAATAGCTAACATGAATAAAATTAAACTCTATTAGTTCAATATTTAACGTATTATATTCAAATAGGTTAAATGATCTATAAACGGAATAAAAATAAGTTATTTGTAAAAACTTTTTATCAATGCACGCTCACCCTAAATGTGTATGCCAAACAATGTATAAAAAAATTTACAGTAAATGTTTCAATACAAAAGAAACATTCCAAAGTTGTTCTGGTCTAATAATTCATAAATTATTATGCTAATGTAAAATGCGAAATCATTTTGTAAGTTAAGTACATCCTAGAAAACGTAAATAAATTAATATAATTTAATACCATAAAATCATGCGCAACCAATTTCAAAAGGAACTAAAAATTTATATAATAATAGCAATAATAATACAACAACAAATTACATTTTCAAAATAGTTAACTCGTGAGCTATAAGAATATATATATATATATATATATATATATATATATATATATATATATATATATATGTATTGAGCATAGAGGCAAATAAACGAAGTTGGTCATAAACAAATTATCTAATGATCGATACAATACTGAAATAATGTAATATTAAAAGTAAAATCTGCAGATACAAATATTTTGATAATTCCTATTAGAAATTGAATAGGTTTCTTGTCTTTCTTATAGTTTGCTGTTTTTTTTTCCTTTTTTGTATATATATACACACAAAAAAGGAAAAAAAAACAGCATATATATATATATATATATATATATATATATATATATATATACACACACACAAAAAAGGAAAAAAAAACAGCAAACTATAAGAAAGACAAGAAACCTATTCAATTTCTAATAGGAATTATTAAAATATTTGTATCTGCAGATTTTACTTTTAATATTACATTATTTCAGTATTGTATCGATCATTAGAAAATTTGTTTATGACCAACTTCGTTTATCTGCCTCTATGCTCAATAGTGTTTTTTCTGACAGCTTGAAAATGTGTATTGATACGAATCTTATAGGTAATGATTCAAGCATGAAATGTATTTTCAAAATTATTTTAATTTTATCAATTTATATTGCGATTGGCTTTTGTTTTCATATGAAAACTTGTTCACGGTGTACTCCTTCCGTACTCTCCATTAATTCCCTAGTCACTAGAATTTCACCACATTCTTTCAGTACTTTTTCTGACCGTTTTCCAGAACAAATTTTCTCTTTAGCTTCCCCCCACCCATAAAGTACCGTGCAGCTGACGTATACTACAGAGACATATTTCACTTTCTTCCAGTACTTCTTTTGACCGTTTTCCAGATCCAATTTTCTGTTTAGTTCCCCCTACCAACAATTTGTCGTGAAGCTGACACACTACAGAAGCATATTTATTTTCATCATTATAATGGCAATTTGTTACTTATATTTTAATTATTGTCATAATACGAATATGTATACATTTAATTTGATTATTTGTACTGTGAATGGAATATTGTTTAACGGTAAAAGCTACTACTGCTATTATTATACGTTAGAAAAGACATTAAAAAAATATGAATGTCCACCACCACTACGTACAGGAGAGTAAAAGACAAAGCATGAAGTGTAGACACTCATCGTCTCTACTTTCTAAAAAATTCTAATTTTGAAGCTATTCCTAAGACATGATTTCTAGGAAGAAGATTTCAGTAACTGTACTGTGAGAAGTGATAAAACATGGCAACCGAATGGCCAAACTATATCAAAGAAATATATCGCCTTCCACAAGGACTACGTCCGAAAGTAACGTAAATTTGTTCTTCGTCAGTGAAATTAAATGTGTTGTATAAAAATTGTTTTCACTTTTTTATTTATTTTTGTAATACTTATTATTTTGTATATAAATTAGTTAATATATTAAATACAAATTGAAAGTCATACTGAAATTTAGTTGATTGTAAAAGTCGGTGTTTTCTAAAATGTAATCAAATTACGTAGAATAATTTCATATCGGTTTTTGGGTCTTAACCGCGTTGTTGGCATAGATACTTCACTTGCTGAAGTATCCTCTACCCTTGCGATAGTCATTCTCAGTGTAATCATTGCTCTTAACGCTGTGTTGTTTAATTATTACAATAGAGACTAAACAGCAGCCCTAAGGATGTCCCTTGCACGAGTGGACGAAATGTCAGTGAGTGAAATAGCAGTGCCAAAGGCACTCTTACGTCACCAACATTAAAAAGAAACTGCAAAATCGATGTCGACAATGAATTAGCAAAATTGTATACATCCATCCAACTGTAAATAAAGAAAAACGAATATTTCAGGATACTCGTAAAGATATATATTGTTAAAAAAATATGCCCCGCTGGCAGGCCAAGTTATTGTTAACGCTGAAGTATTAAAAATAATTTTTGAGCATCATGTTGCGGGCGCTAAATTATTATTACACTGTGTGTCTGACCAAAGATATTCCACGCTTTAAAGCTTAATAATGTTGTTTAATAGGGTTCTAGACCAGCTATGGCGTTGCAATAATTATAAAAACTAGTAATAAATTATTTCATAATGAGCATCCAAAGGCCAAGATTACTGGAAAGCTGAAAGAAAGCATTAGTTAAAAAGAAAATAATAAGATTATCCTGTTGATGAGCATCCAAAGTCCAAGACATGGGGATAGTTGAAAGAAAGTATTAGTTAAATAGAAAACAATAAGGTTGTCCTTAAAATTTTATTTAATTAAATTAAACAAAAAATATGTTAAAGCTTCAAATACATATTCGTTCCATAATAATATTTACGGCACATTAGGAACCTCGAATTCATCGTTCTCAGTGGTCTAAGGGTAAAGGCACATTCTCAGCGATCGCGGGTTCATGTCTCGCGCGGAATGCAGAAATTTTGTCACAAAATTTTTGCATTATATACACGATGTAAAAAGCGTTTAAAATTAGAATTTTTTCAGTTTCGCATAGTAAAAGCGCATAATTATATGCAATTAAAAACTACTGTCAGTTTCATTTAATAACTGTTTCTATTAACACAAGCATTCCATTTCATCGTAAGTAAAATGCTAATTAAATAATAGTGGTTTATTTCTTTCACAATTTAACAACTATTCTACATAACGATTTCTTTTTGCGCTGCATGGTATCTAAATAAAATATCCATAAAAATTTATCACTATTAAACTAATGGTGCATTAATATTTCCCTCATTTGAAAATATAAAGCGAATTTGCGGGACGTGTCATATAGTTCTTTTGGTCTAAGAGTGAACGCACATTCCTAATGAGAATGAGATTGCTGGTTCGAATCTGACGTGGAGAGTAGGAATTTTTTAAAAAATGTCGGCGTTATATTTTTTTGGAACATAATATGTATTCATAAATATATAATTAATATAGAGACTGAATTCGTTGATATGCTTGCTGTGTATATCTCTGTTGTGTACCGTGAATTCCATTCACCGAAACGCGAAGGCATTGTATGTGTGAAGTTGACTGTCGGTCATGAACTGTATTTTTAAAATATGGTGCTTTTAGATGAATCGTTAAGATAAAATGTGAATACCGTGCTCAACTGAGGGAACAAGTACAGAAAAGGCGAGCCAAAATTAAGAAATAATTAAGGGCGCAATATAATTAACATGATTGTGACAATTTGAAAAATAATATCGATGTAAAAATACTTTACAATGATATGTAAAACGACTTGCTCCATGTAATCGTTATTCAATAATAGTAAAGAATTACTTAAAGCCGTTGGTAGCTACCTAGCAGATATATCTTTGACGGCTAGTAAATATTATTCCTGCCAAAGGGTGGTAATTTGAAACCTAATCATAATTAGAAATTAAATAAAGTAAAAATCAAATTAAATTAATATTGAAAAGAAAGTTCAAAAAAACGAAGAGTATTTCGTGGTCAAAAGTTTTCTTAGAAATGAGGTCTTTGTTTATGACCGACCCATGCTAACTAACAAAGACGTTTCTCGTTGGAAATATTTTAGTAACGCAAAAGTCGTTTTAAGTCTGAAATTTTTAGAGTGATTTTAAAATTAATTTTTACGTAAAGAAAACATATTAAATTCCATTTCATTGTAAGTTTCTCTTTGAAAGTGTTTATGAATTTTTTATTTGAAAATTATGTCAACTCTTTTTTATTGAAAAATAATTATGGCAAAGTCTATAAGATTTTGCTTAGGGAGATTAATTTGGAACTTAGAATTGTGTAGGTACGATTAAAGGGAATCAATAGGAATAGATATAAATCAAATGAATTTATTTGAAGGTATTTTTTCGTGAAATGCCATTTGCAATCGACTAGAAAAAATTCCGATTTCGTAATGCTAATTATAAACAGTAACAGAATCACGGCCATATTAATTTTAATACCTGTCTTAAAAGTTAAAGCTTTATTTTGGAGGTGTTTATGTACACTGCTTAAACCAATTATCGAATATTCTATATAAGTGATAATAGAAAATGGTGCCAGTAAAAAAATATTTCTATAATCTAGCTGCCATTTCTTTCAACAAGAAAATGAATACACAGATGTGTCTTAATATGTTTAAAGCAATTGCTAGTGTATAAAAGCTCGTTTCAACACGCTTCTCGATCAGTATTAAAAAGTTCACCTTTGCAATTAGTAGCGAAAATTTCCAATTTTAAGTGTCACACACTGTCCTTCCGTATACAACAGCAGTGGAAGAAGAATTCATTTTTATCGATGATAATGCTCATCCTCATCGTGAATAATTGGATTGTCGAAGTTAATATACAGAGAATGAAGTGGCTAACAAATTTCCCAGATTATAATGCAATAGCATACGCTTGGGATATTGTGGAAAGACGTGTTGCTGCACGAAATATGTCATCAAAAATGCTACAGGTATTACGAAATGCTGTCTGGGAGGTATGGGGAACGATTTTCCAAGAAATATTCGACATGTCAATTAAACGTTGGTAGATGTTCGTGAAGATCAGTAATTCGTTACAAATATACTGAAACCAAAAAATGAGGTGAAATTAACTTTTTTTGGGCATGGTTAAATAATTGTAAATAATTATAGAAACCTATCTCAAAATTTAATAAAATGGATAGAGAAAGTATTCATTCATATGAATTTTGAATTCCATTGAATATAACTGTATCTTTATCTGTGTTTCAATCTATTAATTTATCGTAAAAATCATAAAAAAATATCCAGAAAATGATAATGTTATAAGAACCTTCAACATAATAAACGCAACAGTAATCATAAACAATGTGTATAATATAACAAAGAAGTACAGTACTGTGTAAAAGAAAGAAGCATCTTCTTGAATTTTACCAGAAACTATTATAAAAGGATAAATAATCTTATACAAGTTGAAATTTTTTTTAATGTATAAAAACTATCACATATTGATATTTAAACATAAACAACTTGAATTTTCAATATCTTGATAGGCTCCATTAATAAATTAATGAAATTTTCAGGAATATTGTACCACTCTTCCTGTAGTATGTATGTTCCACAGTTCATTTTTGTTTTTTAGCCCACTTTTACACTTTTTTCAGTCAAGATAATCCCACACGTGCTCAATAATATTTAAGTCAGGACTTTGAGGTGGCCATATCATAGTCTGAAATACCCCGTTTGCTTCCTGCTGTGTTAAATAAGTTTTCACAAGTTTTGAGGTATGCTTGAGATCGTTATCTTGTTGTAGAATTAAATTATTGTCAATAAGTCGTTGCGTTGATGGTACCAGTTAATTTAGTCTCTATTTTTACAATTTCATCCACACCTGCTACCGAAATACAACCCCAAACTTGGATATTGCCTCCTCTATGCTTTATGGTAGTGTGTAAACATGGTTCCAATAACGATTCATCAGGGCGTCGTCTAACATACTGACGTTTGTTCGTTCCAACTAATTGATATTTAGATTCGTCAGTCCATAGTATTTGTCGCCACTCATTATTTCCCCAAGTTTCGTGGGCTCTGGCATATTTTAATCGTTTCCCTCTATTAGTTCGTCGTAGTAAGGGATTTCTCACGGCCACGCATCCCCTCAAGCCTGATCTGAGCAAGTATCGCCTTACTGTACGCATGTACATTGTACCAGATGTTCGCGCAAGATCTTGAGCTAGTTCTGCGCTAACTTTCTTACGATTTTTTAAGGAACTAACTTTTGAAAACTGTGCATCAGCTTTACTGAGATTTTTTGGACGTTCACTCTTTGGTCTATCAGTTACACTGCCGGTTTCAATTATTATTTTTATTGTTTGTTGCACGGCATACCGGGAACTATCTTTGATACACCCTCTTGGTGTAAAAGAATAATTTTATTTCAGTCTAGTAATGCTATTCTAGGCATTTTCTATTTATTATAACAATTTATTAAATAAATTCTTTTGTGGAACCGGTCTATATCGTTTCTACCATTGATATAATATAAATAACTCTCCCTTGAAATTTTATTTTAGAACATTGTGGTGAAATAAAATTTATTACTTTAATCCTCTTATCAGGCGGTCGCTATCACACCTACGCGGAAATGTGATGTTATAAACTTGGAAATGTCCAGTGATTATATTTCTACCAATAAGTGAATCGTTCGTGGAAAGATGTATTAAGTATTATAAATGAAATTAACCCAATAATTATTAGTTTTAGTAAATAAGTTTTGGAAAATATTGTTAGGTACTTCTTTCTTTTGTACAGTACTGTATATAACATGTACCGCAAATTTGCTCTATATTTTCAAATGAGGGAAATTTTAAGGCAACATTGATTTAACAGTGATAAATTTTTATGGATATTTGATTTAGATGCCATGCAACATAAAAAGAAATCGTTATGTAGAATAATTTTTAAATTGTGAAATCAATAAACCACTATTATTTAATTAGAATTTTACTTTTACTCGTAACTTGCTAAATGTGATCTCTCATAAATACGAGTTATGCAATTTAAATAAAAGAATTTTTATTTATGCTAAAGCAAGCGAAAATGCATTGTGAAAATAACAAAAAAAATTTGATGGCAATCAATACCATTCGAAACGACATTTAAATACGTATGTACATATATTTTATAAAAAAGGAGTTGTCGAAAGTATCTAACTAATATCAGCAAAATGATGATATTTTCGGAATTCTCGATTTTTTCTTTTTTATTTTTCTATCGCAGCTTTCTTTATTCTAATACCACTGTACATGGTTTACCTTTCTACTGACTCGTTTATGTAATATTCCCGGGCTATTAATACCGTTTTATAAGTTAGAGGTTTTTACCATGTAGCTAATGTGTACGATATGACGCTATAGTGTCAATTCCATCTTATCTTATGCGGAAATATTTAAAATAACATGTGGACAAAATGGAGAAAATTCAGGTACATGGTTATCTGGCGCATCTTAATAAAACACACACTTTTATTTATTTATTTTTTTAGCACACCTTACAAAATTTAAATAGATTTAAAGTTTCTTCTTGCAGTGTATGTAGATGGAATTAACGTCAAAAGGTTGCATATTTGCATCTAGTGTTTTCGATACATGTCTATAATTTCTGTGTTAATAGCAGTGTACTTCTGAATCTTGAAGAGCCCATTTCCTAAAAATCGTAGTCTGTTGCGCGATCTACAATATTAGTATATTACGAGTGGTGATGGCAAAAATTTCAGAGAAACATATGTATAAATAAATATCATATATCACCGTCTATTCGATTAGAATTTAGGCCTGGATAGAGTCTCAATATAATTTTAGCTAACTGGTTCAGATGAAGATCTAGCTATTAATAAACAAAATTGCCGTATCTGGGGTGAGGGAAATCCACGAATTATTCATGAGAAACCTATGCATCCTAAACGAGTTACTGTTTGGTGTGCATTATGGTCAGGTGGTGTAATTGGACCCTACTTTTTTGAAAATGCTGCTGGTGAAGCTGTAACTGTCAATGGTGATCGATACCGTTGGATGATAACCGAATTTTTGTGGCCTGAATTAATGAATATTAATCTAGAGAATATGTGGTTTCAACAGGATGGCGCTACACCTAACTTTGCACACGAATCAATTAATTTATTGAGAGAAAAATTTCCTGACGTGTAATCTCAAGGAACTGTGTTAATGTTAATTGGTCACTGAGATCATGTAATTTGACACCTTTGAGGTTATGTGAAAAGTCAGGTTTATAAAAGCAATCCACAATCAATTCCTGCTTTGAAAGATGATATTATTCGTGTCATTGGTGAGATAGAGCCTCAATTATGTCAAAATGTCACTGAAAATTTTAACAAAAGAGTGGACATCTGAGGAGCTGCAAGAGGCCATTTGGCAGATATTAGTTTTCGTATATAAATGTCATAACTGATACTTCGATTACCAATAAAAAGTTTTTGAAAGTGAATGCAAATTATGTGTTTTATTTATTCTTTAAAAAAACCGCGAAATTTGAAACACTCTTTATAATAGTGTCAAAAGGAAGATTTTTATACATAGTTTATTCAGAACCTATTAAATGAGTTAAATCCAGTTAGATTACATTAAAAACAATTTTAAGAGCATGGTAAGCACAAACCAGTGTACCCTGGTATTGTATGCATTTTGGTAGAATATGCGGAAAAGAATTTTATTTTTTGATTCAATTATGGTTTCTTTAATAACTTCTAAAAGTATATAAGAGAAAACCATTACATTAAAAGCAACACCAATTACTTATTTCTTAATATATAGTTTGTAAATAATGATCGTTTGCTAATAGATATCGATATAAATAGATTACTAATGAAAAGAATCACTTTCCGATTCACGTACTATAAAGTTAACGGCAGATAAGATTTAAAAGGTAATGATATATAATTAGGAAACTCATGGAATACTGATGGTATATACTTAACTACTGTTTTCTATTTTCTATTAGTATAGTGTGTAATATATATGTGAAATATATTATTCCATGAAATGTCTTGATTAAGAAATAATATATAGAAAAATATGCAACTAATTCTTTTAATTAATTGTAATATTATTAACAATAGCATTAAGGACAACGAATTAGTAAATAACGTTGAAAAAAATTGTCCTTATAATAATTTTATACAGGTTCGACTTTGATATTTTTGATTGTTTCGTTTAAATATATTTAATTTGATTAAAGTTTTGTGATAAAGTAAACGTAGTTTTCTATTTTTATTTAAAAAACTTTAAACCAAAAAAGTTAATACTTGAATAGTCTATAAATTATTGCAGTACAATTTATGAGGGGAACTAGGAAAGAAATCTATCTAGCCATGATAGAAACAACTAATTGTGCGTTGCCTAGTAACGTTCAATAGCGATTTTAGCATTTTTCTACTTATGCGTTAAATTTAACTTCATTTTGTTTACTCTTTTGAGCTTTACAAAATGCTTCGCAACAAAAACCAAATCATCATCAAATTTTTGAGAAAGGAATAAGATCGGCCTAAAACTATTGGTAATCGAATAATTTCACTGTATGGGGATAAGACTTCGTAATAATTTAAGGTGAAATGTTGGCTCAATCAGCTTCGGTGGGGTCGTGAATCCATTTGTTCTCGAAAGATCGTTATTTGAAAGTTTCTACCATTGCTAAAGCATTAAATTTATCTTAACCAAGCGTTGTAACAATTCTACATGGAAAAACTACAAATGACTATAGTTTCAGCAAGATGGGTACCAAAATTGTTGTCTTGCGAACAACAACTACAAATTCCTCAGAAGAAAATTAGAATCCATCTATAAATAGGAATTATTTTATTGAATACATGCTAAAGGGGATTCAATGTTCAAGTTTGCACCAAGGGGATTCAATATTTAAGTTTGCACCATGAAAATACCCAGGTCATAGGCAGCTAAAATCCTATCCAACTACACTCTTCTCTGCGTGTGTAACTTCTTCAGTGTAACGCGTAGCGAAAATTAGATGGAGAAATACATGCCTACTATGTCCGTTGACTGGAAAAATTTAACCGGTATATTAATATTGTCAGTATAAAATGTTCAGAATCTTCAATGATGTTATACCATAGAAATATGATTGTGTGTACAGAGTAAGACATATTGCTGTGATTTTATGGAAAAGCAATAATTTTAATTATAGAACAATAATTTGTTTCATTTCTCTCACATTTGATAAAAAAAGAAAGAAAAACGAATATGTATTGTCTTTTATACGTTATACAAAAAAGAGAACAATAAGAATCAATTGTCATTTATCTGCACTGACAAATACTCAGAAAAGATTAATTTTTGGTTAAATAAATAATAACATTAATATCGCAAAGCTCAGCTTTACCATTTAATAATTACTTTGTAAGATGTATAAATTCAATTTGAAAGAATAATACTATTATACTGTTGGAATTTATAAATTAAACCGTTTCAATATTTCAATTAATTTTTTTGTTAAACAATGGTAAGGCGTTTTGTTTTCAGCAATTGAACTTTTATCTTTAATTTTATATTCGTTTAGTTTTAGTTAGAATTGTTCAATTATTTTGATTATTATGACATCAAGATTGTCCACTTTTATCCTTTTAATCTGTGTAAAACATATTTGTATATCTAATCTATTATACAGTTTAACAAAATGTTTATATAAGTATATATATGTATATCTTAATAAAAAAAATTGCTTCATTTTATTATTTCATCATGCACATGTATGGTACTATATGTAAAAAAATGAATCACCCAGTAAAAGTATATTTTTAAAACAAATAATAAATGATTGAATTTTCATTAAAAAATTCGTGTTCTTTATACAAAAAATTTAATAATATATCGCCGCTTCACGTAAACGAATATATTCTTCTCTTCACCCAGGCAATCTTCCAGTAAGTATATAGTTATAAGTTAAAATATTAACACAGATAACCAAATTATAAACAATTTTAATCAAATAATATACGTAGTAGGCCTTTTTTAGTATTCCTTCGAAGCCACTTAAAGGCTCAGAGGTACATTCAAAAAGTTTTGAAACCATTCGCTTTACCATATATCCAAGGGCAAAATTATCCAACAAGATGTTGCCCGTTCTCATGTTGCAGCTGTTATATTACGATCATGCAAGATGACAACTTCAATATTGTCAATGTGCCTGCGCGATCACCAAATATATGGCCATAGAAGAGTTTGGGATTTAATAGGTCAGAGGATTGGTATGCTTCCTAACCCTTCAATGAACTTACAGGCTAAATAATGCTCTACAAGTTGCTTAGAATGTGTTTCCACAGGAATCCATAAAACATCTTATATAATATTATTATACAATAATGCCCAGGCAAATAGCAGTGTATTCGTTTCCGTGAAGCAGCAACTTATTAAGTTTTCTGTATAACGGGCACAAATTTTTCAATGAAAAATTTAATTATTTATTATTTTAAACACAGTAAACATCTGCTTAAAACTTATTTCTTTTAATAGCGTATATATATATATATATATATTGCTAGCAACTTCTCTTGAACATGAAAGCGCACTTAATAAGCAACATTTCTAAAAACGATAAAAATCAAAACCGGTTCATCGCGTGCAGTCCATTTGGCTGACTGTCGATTGGACTCTGGAGTGTAGTGATGAATCCATGTTTCATCCATTGTCACATATCGACGCAAAAACTCGGTTTTATTACGATTTAACAGCTTCAAACACAGCTCAGAATCATCAACTCGTTGTTGTTTTTGATCGAATGTGAGCTCGCGCGGCACCCATTTTGCACAGAGCTTCCGCATGCCAAAATATTCATGCACGATGTGTCCAACACGTTCCTTTGATACTTTAAGATGTCAATCTCGAAAATTTACTTTACGGTCATTTAAAATGATTTACGCGAACTTTTGGTCGTCCACTGCGTTCGCCGTCTTCGGTGCTCATTTTACCACGTTTAAACTAAAAATTATGGTTGATTTTCCTATAGCATTTTTTCCCTTCACATCAGCACACGAAATTATTTTTTTTCCATTTTTTTTAAATAACAAAAGTAGCTTCACTCTTAACGCAATATCTCAGTAACTAATGGTCAGATTGCTGTCAAATTTTGACACGTTTCGTTTGAAGGTTACTAAAAAACATATGGATTTAAAACAGTAATGCCATCTATGTGTCAGACCGGGGACTTTTCAGCCGACCTGGTATATATGTATATACTAGAGAATTTAACAATTACAAAAAAATATGTGGTAATGAATAGCACATAAAGTTTAAAAACCTTTTTATTCTAGGCTCTAATTTACTATTATAACAATGTTATTAAAAATGAAGCGCTTGTAATATATAAATATGTTTTACAATTTTAAAATTTTGCTAGCAACTAATAAGTAACACTAAAAACGATAAAAATCAAAACGACCAGAGAAGTTTTCCTATGAGTATGCTTTCATGTTAGTTGCAAGTAAAATTTGAATATAATGTACTGAAAAAAGCATTTAAAAACATTTTTTTAAATTAAATATTATTCT
Source organism: Dermolepida albohirtum (assembly GCA_031893035.1). Classification (NCBI taxonomy): domain Eukaryota; kingdom Metazoa; phylum Arthropoda; class Insecta; order Coleoptera; family Scarabaeidae; genus Dermolepida; species Dermolepida albohirtum. The sequence goes on along the minus strand of JAVIWB010004791.1, from coordinate 185,004 downwards.
GCGTTGTAACATTTACAAGGAAGATCAACTGTTTAAACTCTCTGTATTACATCGACAATAAAATTATTGAAAAAGAGAGTTCTGCGAAAGATCTTGGAGTAAAATTCGATAATTAACTTTCAACGAATACTTATCTAGCATTACTGAATCATCGATTAGGTTCTTGAGTTACATCATTAAAATGTCTCGCAATTTTAGAAACATTAGAACAATTAAATCCCTTTATTTCGCGTACGTCATCAGTAAATTGGTGTCGATTGTATAATATCTGATCTATGAGCTGCATATAAATAAAATTGAATGCATCCAAAGGAAATTTTTAAAATACTTGTGTTATAAGTTGGACGTCTGTCCTGGTATAAATATGGACTATGCAGACTTAGTTCTGAGGCACAATGTGAAGATGCTGACATAGCGAAAGTAGAAGAAGAGTGCATTACTGAATTATTGATTAATAAGATTGATAAATTTGTGAGTGCTACGGATTACTGCCAGGTATCATTCAAGTTTTGTTTTCCAAACATCGATAACTAACATTTTGTGTAGAATGACTTTGTTTAATGCATCAGCCAATGCCGATTTATTATTTGATGATGTTTTTTCTTTTTCATGGAATTAATATGTATATCTTTTTCAGTAGTGTATTGTCCTATAGTAATTTAGAATTCTAATTTTTTTCTGCTGAGCAAAATAACTTATTATTATTATAATTATAATTATTATTTTTAAAAGTGTAATGACTACGACTAATACCTAAATGATTGTTACAGACAAAATTATTGTACTTTAAGGTAACTTTAACTACAAAAGTCTATGAAGTTTAAGAAAGGAGGATATACCGTTAAAATACACGCAGTTTTATTTACATCAAAAACAATGTTTTTCTGTTAAAAACTTTTTAGATTTAAATCAAGGTTAAGTATTATGAGCAACTTGATCAATTAAAAAAAATAACGAAAAACCTCCGACCTCCTTATAAATAGGGAAGATAAGGCGCGTCATTAGACTCCTTCGCCAGGTTTAGAAAATTTGCTGAAACACGGTTGGAATTTTTAAACCACCAGATACACTATCTAGTTATTTCCCTATCATTTATTTCGCTCTTTACGACATTTGCTTAATAGAAAGCATTTTTATAATTCAAATACATGTAATGTAGAAGACAACAAGTTTTAAGAGAGTGAATTGTTCAAACTTCCTGAGAGATGGTGAGAAATACTTAGTTGTTGAAACTTCATTTTACACTAAAAAGTAAATAACTAAAAGATTAGTTTCAAAGAATTTATTATAACACACTACAATTGTTTGGCCATACTATGGCTTCATCGGTTGGATGAAGAGCTGTTACTTTATCAAGCGGACAAAAAGTAAAGTACTTTTCCTCTAGACATAGTATGGTGTGACAATTGTGGTTAATTACAATAATTCTTTGAAACTAAATATTTATCGCAGTAAGCTACTGCTTAGTGTAATTATGCTCATGCTGTTGGTTAATTGTAATTTTTTCTTTCAAACAACTGGAAATACTTTTTTAACTAGATTTACCTTAAAACTCTGCTTCTAACACCGCAACCTACATAATTCTGATTTTACTTTCTGTTGTTCAAATAATAGATATCTCTAGTGATTTAATGCCTCGCAGTCAAACAGTATATATTTTGCTGTTTTTCGTTCTTTATTGCAAATTTGTAGTTGTTCAAGAGCAATCAGCTCTGTCACCTGCATATACATTATGTTATATGATTTTGGGCCAGGCCTTTATCCCATGGTGTTCTGCTCTAGCTTATTTTGATTTGCAAATTTTCTTCAACGAATATCGATACCAATTTTAATATAATCTCTCGTACTGGTATAGTGTTGAGTGTCGCTCGATTTTCTGAACATATACGAATTCGTTTGATATAAACAGATCTTCTGGTGTTTTCTCTTGCCTGAATGTATTTATTATTTCACAAAAAAACACACTAGAGATTAGACTAGAGTACGCTTAAGTTTACCGAAATATTCTGCAACTAGTTAGTAACGTTATCAGTCAAAAGATTTTAAAGAAGAACGACTACGTCGAAAGCATTTATTCGTTTAATTTATTAACGCTGCACCTTGCATCATACTAAACATACTAAAATTGTATCTATATTGAAAAAGTTTTTTAAATATTTTAATTACTGTGCAAAACCTTAAGCCGGACCTGAATTCTTCAACCGCATATAAATACAAATGATTACTCACGACGAACACCGGTAAAAGTTATTCCAATCGCGGACCTGGAAGTTTGATTCTGCCAGTATAATTAATCCGCGCGTTGATAGTTTGCTGTTTGAAATTAACTTTTTACCATTCTCCGTTTGTTTTGATTTCTTTCTTGTAAGAGCATGTGCACACCTCGTCAGTTTTAGCCGTTTAACTAGACATACAAATATAGTTAATAATGGGAAAATTATATAAGATATGTGTGATATTATATTGTGTGTTCATGGTAAAGAACGTTCACACTCAAGCAAGTGATAAAGGTATGTAATTATGTAATTACTAAAAAGAAATTGTGTAGTTGTTTGGTATTAAGAAGTTATGCGGAAAGTTCTTTTGAAAATATTCCATACAAATACTTGAAAATTGTTCAATTTGATGGTTAAACAAAAAGTTGTGTTAGTACTTAATTGAAGGTGAAGATGCACCAATGATAATATAATATTTTGTATATTTATACATACTAGTTGAGTAAATATCAAATTTTATAGATTCCTTTTCTCTTTGGATATTTCATTCGTTTTAATATCTACTAGTAACGTCTTTTTTTGCAAAACACTTTAAAAACTTTTTCCTATTTCAACGTGACAATATTACTTGTTTCGTAGAACCCTACTATGTGTGCGTATATATTTATATTCGCTTTATCTTATAAAAAATCATGAAGTTGACTAATTTAAAAATAGTTATGCAAGTAATTAATGGCCATAATTATCTTCGTTCTTAATGCAATAACTGTACCAATACTTTCCATTCGAGATCAAGGTAGGATTGCACGTTTGTAAAAAGTTCTAGCTTTTCAATGTTCTTGAACTACATAATTTTATGTATATATTTATATCTATGCAAATTTAATATTTACCCGTAAAAATCTCATACCCAACCTCAATGCAATTATAAATGCAATGAAATTAACATTGTAAATTCCGTATTTACAACGAAAATTTTTAAATATCTAGATGCATTGACAATTATTGTTTATATCGCTAAAAATTCGTCCAGTTGTTAATTTCGTAAGACAGCATCCTTAATTTTGAAAAATTCATTATATTGGATTTCCTTTTATTCAAAAGAAACCTCTCTGAAGCCCTTTTGAAGCCGTCTCAAATTGGAATTGGTTAAATGAGAGACCAACTTACGATTTTACAACATATTTTTACAAGTTTCCTTAATATACGTCAGGATGTGCAACAAATCCAGTCTTTTATCATAGGCATTTGTTTATTTGGTACTTGAAATATAACTTTATCTAATACGCATTATAATGCACCTGAACTTCAATTGTTTGTTATAGCAGCGGGTCATTATGACTCAATTATCGTTTTTACCCCATTAAACGCTATTTACATATTTTTTAATTCGATTCTATAATGCACATTATGCAATGTTTTGGTTGTAAAAAGTCCTGCTTTGAGATACTTTAACTTTTTCTGAAGTTAGTAGCAAATATAATAAATATTTCATTTTTAAATGTCGGAGACAGAACAAGAACGTGATGCAAAAATTGTAAAAAGGGCAAAATAGGCACAAGTTTTATTACTGTCAATTAATGATATAAATCATTAAGCAAACAGATTATAGTTAACATTTCTATTACTTTTATTCAAACTTGTTTGCAATTATTGAAATTAAATTAAGAACCACCAACCTCAAAAAAATTAAAATTCTAAAATATTTTGATTATTTTGTTAAATCTTTCAACATATTCTTCTCTTTTTTTTTAGTATGTTGATCGTTTTTTCTAACCATAAATTTTATTCTTTTGTGTTTAGGTTTTCGATCATTAGGGATAATAAAATACTCAGTTCATATAGACAACGGTTTCGGATATTTTCTCCGTTTTTCAATATATATATATATATATATATATAAATATTTTTATTTGATGTATTTTTTTATATTTCTTAAAAATATATTAATATCTTTTAAGTACGTACATTTTTTTAATTTCGTTGAAAATTGTAAATTTACAAAAACGCGAACATTTTAAGTTAAGTTGGATTTGATGGTGCCTGTGATTGATTAATCTCGCACAAGATCCGTACCCGTTGAAAGCCAAGACGCACACTGTATATTCGTTTCACATAATTTTTTAAAAATTGCGTTGTAGCCCTAAACTAAGATAAACAAGGAAGAAAAACAGAAAGAAACGAAACATACCTACATGAATTTATTGTTTCAACCCTTGTCCGTTTTTAAGAGGCTGAACAATAATAAGTTATTCGGACCAGTGTCACTGTTCACCACATGGCTTTTATTCTTTAAAATGTACATGCTTTCGTGCGTGTCTAATTCACGATAATTACACGCGTTCTTTATCAAATGCAAACAATCAGTGTTAACAAAATGATTATTTTCTAACATATGCCTTGCTATACCTGATTTTTCTGGTCGGTTGAATTTTACGTGCGCAAGATGTTCTTTATACCGGGTTTCGATCGATCGTTTTGTTTAGCCGATGTATTGTTTACTGCAATCTAAACATTTAATTCCGTAGATTTCCGACTTTTTATTTTCTTAGATTTTGTCTTTTGAATTTCCTAAAAGGATTTTGATTGAAAAGTGACTTGAAAACCGCGCTCTTTAAAAATACTATTTAAATTTCTGAAGTGATGGACATGTGGTATCACGGATTGTTTTTCTTATGTTAGCCTTTCTAATTAATCCATTGATTATTTCCGAATCGAAACCATTGTATCTCGCGATATTCTTAATGAAGTTCAATTCTCTTTCATATCTTACATTTGTTAGTGGGAAATTAATCAAACGATTAATAAGAAAGTTGAATGAAGCCATCTTTTGTTGCATGCTACGATTTGAGTCAGCCGTGATGAATCTATTGACGTTGGTTTCTTTTCGGAAAATATCAATTTCTATTTCAAGGTTATTCCTAATAACTAGAGTGTCCAAAAATGGCAACGTGTCATTGTTTTCTTTTTCTACTGTAAATTTAATCGTCGGAAATTTTGAATTTAGTTGCTTGACGAACTCCTCCAAGTTGCATTTATGTGTATTGAAAATCGCGAAAATATCATCTACATACCTAACTCACATTCTTGGAAAATATTTAGCCTTACGTTTTAGTTCAATTTCAAAATTATTCATAAATAGGTCTGCTATAAATGGAGCAAGGCAATTGCCCATTGCAGTTTCCTGTTTTTGTTCATAGAACTTACCTTCAAATTGAAAACAGTTTTGGGACATGCAAAGGTTTGTTAATCGCATATATTCCTTTATTTTCTATATATATATATATTTTTGTGAAGAAATTCTTCTAAATATTTTAAAGTTTCTGGGAGCGATCCCAAAGGAAACAATGAGGTTACGTCTAAAATTTCCCCTTCTAATTTACAATCTTCAATCCTTTGAATAAATTCTAATGAGTTAGCGACTGATAGGCTTTTAAGTTTTTCGGGCGAATATTTATATTCATTCACTAACCACTTTGAAATCAAGTAAGTAGGAGAGTTGATCCCTGAGACAATTGGTCTCATTAAGTTGCCTGGTTTGTGTATTTTAGGCAAACAGTATAGTCTAGGGATCAACGGATTACTTACACTTAATCTATCACTTAATATAGGTTTTCAAGTCACTTTTCGGTCCAGTAATTCAATCAAAACCCTTTTAGGAAATGCAAAAGACAAAATCGAAGAAAATAAAAAGTCGGGAATCTACAAAATTAAATGTTTAGATTGCAGTAAACAATACATCGGCCAAACAAAACGATCGATAGTTCTCCAGGTGCAACACTGCTTAATTAGCTGCTGATGATGACAACTTAGTTGTCGAAATACGTATACAGAATTACGAAAGTTAATGTGGAAAGGGGTTATATATTAACCTTGGTGATTAAATTTTAAGTTAACAAAATTTATTTTGCTAATTTAAAAAATCCACAAATAAAAATATATTCAAAATCAATGTTTTGAAAGTTAAAGAAGAAACAAAACAATTAAATAAATAATTTGAAAAAGAGGAAAAAGTTCCTAGAAATGTTAGTATGAACTAAACATCTCTTATTGTCGAAAACCCAAACACAAAAGAATTTTAATTTATAGTTAAAGCTTTTAAACATTTAATCCAAAATGGAAATAATAGTAAAAATACACGTTCCATTAGATATTTCGCGCACTCGTTCTTTATAACTTGAACTCGTTCACAAAAATAATAAATAAAAATAAATTATGAAATTTGTACCATTTCTTTTCCTTTACAGTAATAAATTTAAAAAATTTAATTTTTTTTCTACAATTTCATGTCGAGATGTCTGATTTTCAAACTCTAATTTATCAAATATTCTAACATAAAAAATAAATTTAAAGAATGGCCAGGCAAGCCATTTTCTCAGAGTCGCCAAATTAAATTTTTGCTGCAATATGATTTGTAGTTTGTTTGACTTCAGTGGGTTGTCGATGATGAACGCAAAAGTAAGCAGCCGAGTTATACATTGACGCCAATATAAATATTCCGTTGTCAACTGTGGTTATATAGCTATACTGTAGGAATGCTATTAAAACATCGAAAGCGATGCTTTTATAATCTATAAACATACTGTTTTAGTATAGTGCAATCTAGTTTTTCAAGAGTGACCAAACTGAAATTTTATATAAAATTCAAACATAAAAAAAAGTGAAGTAGAATTGTCAAATGCAAACATAATTAGTTAAACATTAATTAATTGTTTTTAGTCATTTCTCTAATTTTATGTAGAGTACATGAAAATTCTCATTTACTAATTTCTAAAGATTTATGTAATTTTTTTTTAAATTACGCGAAAACATCTCAGGTTGGTATTTGGTCACAAACAACGGAATTGTATTTTTTAGTGTATGTAGAGTTTTTTTGTTACGTTATCTTCTCATTGAGATAGGGAAATTGATTTCTTTTACTTAATAGTAAAAGGGTAGGAAAGGAACTTCATTAAATCATTCTCAAATTATTAAATTTGAAATCATTATTTATGGTAATGCTCGCAACTACTACAATTCAGTGGTCATACAATTTGAAAATTCTATAGCCCATACCTTCATAGTCCTCAACAGCTTAATGTCAATTAATGTCTCCATATTAAATAAAATATACTAAGTTATAATTTGAGGAAGATAAATATCGGACTTTTGGCAAGATTTGGCTTGCATTAGAAAATAATAATTGTTGAATGTTGCTAGTGAAAAAATTTAATTTATTTCAGAATAATAGTTCCTTGAAAAAAACTAATATATTTAATAATTAGTTTAGCAGAATTCGATTTTAATTTTTTTGATCCTCGAAAACTGGATTTTTTTTGGATTAATTATTAACTGTATCTCCATTACATCACGAAGTAAAGAAATTCATATTCTAAATGTGTTATATCGACGTGAAGATTACAAATTAACTGAACATATGAATATCTGGGCCAAAAAGAAAATATTAGTTAAACTTAATCACGAGTAACTATTCTAAGTTTGTGTTTCGAGCTCTATAATTTGGATCTCTGATTAAGTTGCTTTTGTCAGAATCCAAACTATAAAATATGAAGTTTTAGATCAGACAATGTTCAATAGTCTTACGTCTGGTATGTTATTGAGAGCTCTTGAAAATTGAAAATTGTATCTTATGATGCATTTCTCTAAGAAACTATAGACGTTAACAGAACGTACACTATTGCAAATTACAGAATGTTAAATATTTGATAATCTATATGATATTATTAATTTTGCGTAGTCTTAAATGTAAAATTATAGAAATATTTTCTCTCATCAACTAGTGCTATGAACTGAATATTTTGAAGTCTTATGGGTAGTATTATAATAACATCAATAACGCAATTCTAATATTTATTTATGTTAGAAGAAGATGAAAGAAGTTATGTAAGTTAAATAATTAAACGAACATGTACTTTACAAACATCTGCGAAGTACACATAACTAATTCCCAGTAGAAGGGAATCGGCAATTCTGGGACCACCGCTGCCGCTAATAAATTAATTTCAATTACGCGGTTAATTATGTGTATTTCGCAATTAATTATTCTCAATTACGCGACAGATTTTCAATTACGCGTTTAAATTGCGGCGATTTACATGTAATTTACATAATTCCTCTCATTTCTCGGTTATTTATTTGTGTAAAGGGTACTAGGAAAGTTTTGCAATACAGCTTTGTTTATTTAATTTTTTCAAAGTAATTTCCTCTACACTCAATACACCTCTCCATCCTTCGAAACCAATCTTTAAACCAGTTCTGCCAAGTTTCACTAGGGAGTAAAACACACTCGTTGTCCCAAGTCCGCAGAAGGGCCTCACTAGAAAACCGCCTCTCTTTTAGCTTCATTTTGACATGCGGAAACAGTGCAAAGTCGCAGGGAGCAAGATCTGGACTGTAGGGAGGGTGCTCGAAAAGTTTCAATCTTATTTTGACCACGACAAGATTGAAACTTTTCGAGCAGGGTACTAGCAAAGTTTTGCAATATGACGCAACAATGAATCGTAGAAAGCTGCTTGTTTCTGCATGTTGAGACATGTTCATACGTGCATAGTAGCTGCCGCGCCATGTCAATAGGCTCAGTTATTCATTAGCAGTGAGAATGTAAAGTGCTAGCGATGGCATCGTGGTCACGAAATGAGATAAGGGCAGTGTTGCGTTATAATTTCGTGCGTGGTTTAAACATAGACCAGTGCTTCAGAAAAATGGCTCTTGCACTAGGTGATGTTTGTCCACATCGTACAACGATATTCGGGTGGTATAAAGAATTCCAAATGGGAAATTTAACTGTGGAGGATGCTGAGAGGCCGTTGCTACTGTGAGTAAAATGCTTGGCGGGGACAGGCGAGTGACCTACCAACAGATAGAGGGTACTTCAGGCCTAAACGCACCAGCAATTCGTTCGATTCTGCATGATCATTTGCACGTGAAGCAACTTTGTTCTCTCTGGGTGCCGTATCGACTGACTGAAGAGCAGATGACACGACGTGTGACTTGGTGCCGGAGATGCTAAAAAAGTTTAATAAAGGACAATCTCGGTATGTTAACAACATTGTGACAGGTGACGAGACTGGTTTAAAGATTTGTTTCGGAGGATGGAGAGGTGTATTGAATGTAGAAGAAATTACTTTGAAAAAATTAAATAAAAAAAGCTGTATTGCAAAACTTTCGTAGTACTCTTTGTAATAATACGATTGTATAATTCCTCAGAAAGAGCAAGGAAATTACATTCCTTAGTTGGAAATATCCAATTTTTTTCCCTAAATTAGAAGGAGACTAATTACTAACTAATCAAAATGCGACTTTACATACGCAATACGGATATAAATACAGCCGATTTAATAAAGGTGTTACGAGCACGTAACAGTGTTCATTCTCAACGTGAAGCAAACTATAGCACATATTTCAAATTGAGAAATAAAGAGTTTCCTCCAGAAATCAATATAAGAACAAAAGTAACATAATAGAAAAATTTTGTTAGGCAGAGTAATATTAATAATTTCAATAAATCGTAAATGATTACCTTAAATGTCTGAGTAGGAAAAGTGGAGCAATTATTTTTCGAAAACAGAAACTTGTAAAACACAAAAAAGTAGTGATCATAAAGATTGAACGATACTCTGAGTAACCAGCGACAGGACCCAATGGAAGGCGAATGCGTGCAGGAATTGCCGATAGGCTGCATCATGTCAGTGACATGAAGATGCCTTACAAAGGTGAATTGTTAACTGCATTTAGAGCAAACGCAACGTGTTGAATGCAAAAAGTGATATAATATATATTCCAATAAGGACTTGACAACTTTTTTTCAAAATAAAATGCAGACCATTTGAGATATTTCAAAAACTTTATTATCGGGTTGATATACAATCAAAACATTTATGAATGGAACTAGACTTCGTTCATATGGCCACCGCGGGCACGTTTGCAGCGGTCGATTCGTTGGACACAATTTTCGATGACTCGGCCACACAATTTTTTACGGCCGAAACGGCTCTATTTCGCGTTCAATGTTGGCTAATAATCACTTCCAACGTTGTCGGCTTGTTGGCATAGACCAATAACTTCGTAGCCCCCTTAAAAAAGTCTAGAGGCGTTAAATCGCACGAAGGAGGCGGCCAATCGACTGGTCCATTTCTTGAGATAACACGCTCATCTAACTTACTTTTCAATAAATCGATTGTAACGTGTGCTGTGTGGCTTGTGGCACCGTCCTGCTGAAACCACATGTTGTACAAGTCCATATCTTCCAATTCGGGCCAAAAATAATCGATAATCATGGCGCGATAACGATTACCATTCACAGTAACCTGACGATCATTATCGTCGACGAAAAAATAGGGCCCTATGACGCCGCCGGCATGCAAACCACACCAAACAGTTATTTTTTGTGGATGAAGTGGTGTTTCATGAACCGCATGTGGATTTTCACCCTACCAATAACGCATATTTTGCCTATTGACGAACCCATTGAGCCAAAAATGAGCATCGTCACTGAAAATGATTTTGCGATGAAATTGATCATCTTGGCGCATCTTTTCCACAGCCCAATCGGAGAACGTACGTCGTTTCGAATGATCCATCGGCTTCAATTCTTGAGTCAGCTTGATCTTGTATGAGTGTAAACCAAGATCCTTACGCAAAATTCGCCATAAAGTGCTCTGGGCGTTGCCCAACTCTTGAGAACGCCGTGGAATTGACTGATTTGGATTATTTGCTACGGACGTTTCAACGGCAGCGATATTTTCGACACTTCGACCAACCCGTTATCTCACTGGCACGGCAACATCACACAACGAATATGTAGATCTCAAATTTTTGCACTAAACTTGTTACTGCCTGTCTACTAGGGCCAGAATTACGACCGAAAATCGGAGTTAATGCTCTTAAAGTAGCGGTCACCGACTCCGAATTTCTGTAGTAAATTTTTATAATTTGCAGACGTTGTTCGATCGGTACTTTACCATGATGAAAATGTTAAGTTTACTGAATAAATTGACAGTGACAGTTCGATGATTAGTGAAAGGGTGCGTTCACAAATTGAATTAAAAGTTGTCAAGTCCCTATTGGAAAACCCTTTACTATATTATAAATTTATATTGAATTTTATTACTATGTTAGCTGGGTGACACATTGCTTAACATGTAGTAGACAATGAGAACTTTTGTCAGTTTTGGAGCAAATATATTCCACATTGGAAGTTACCAACTAGAAGACAATTACAATATAATTTACCGTGGGTAGACAGTCACGATTACGGTCCTTATAGAGATGGAGAGAAAATAAAAAGATATGGATACCGATTGATGAAGCAACAGATGCTAAAAATTTGTGCTGTGAATATATAAGTACGCCCTTTAGAAAGCTGTAAGACTTCGTCTTCTATTCTTTTTCGCAGTAAAACATTACAGAAGACAAACGTGGAACACACAAACTAGAAAAAATGCTGCTGGGAAATTTCGTATATTGTATTATTAACCCAAGTTATAATATTGGTTAGAGATGGCGGTTCAAATATAGTTAAAGCTAGCGAAATACTAAAAGAATCTTTTCTTAAAGTGCCTCACTACCAAACGAGTTTTTATTAAATCTTTCGAACGCATTCACGAATTTAAACATTCCATTCCGCACATTCCTCTGTCACCATAGCCGGTATTAATGAGTTGAAACGTGGCTTCAAGCATTAATATATTACAAGAAACAGTTTCACGTTGTTAAACCCTGTATTTTGAAATTAAATTCACAAGAAACTCCAACAATTCCATTGAACCAACAACTGTTTGCAGATATCGAAATCTAAACAGAATAGATCAAATTTCCGAAAATTACTAGATCGTTTTAGAAGACATCTCTCAATTAGAAAATCGTAAGCTGTCTTTAAATGAAGCCCTGAGTATAATACATCGCCTGAGAGCCTCGGAAACCAAACAGACAATGTAGGTAGAACTGATAAATTATATGATGTTTTAAATAGAAGTCAAATTTTCAAAGCTTAGTGCACATAGAACATTATTTAAGTGAAAACCAAGAGTGTGAAAAAGATACGAATGACTTTTTTAAATTCTAGAATGTCACTTCATTAGACGTAGAAGGCTCTTTCCAAATGTATTTTCACCTCCTCATACTCGTTTGATTAAATCAACAATAGAAGATATGCTGATAATATAATACTATATAGTATACGAGGTTTGGCAATTAAATAATGAAACAGCGCGAAATTTTCGCATCGGGCGAGGTTGTAATTGGAATGTCATTGACCTTCTTACTTCCCAAGCAAAAGCACGTCGTTTCGTGTCTCTATCTGCTATAGTTTACTTTCGAGCTTTAATTGTAGAGAACACTGTTACTTAGTAGTGCCGTTATAAGAGTTGACATAAAAATCGAGCAGCGAGTTAACCTGAAATTCCTTGTCGAAATAAAAAAAATTGCCAACAGAATGTTTACAAATGTTATAGAAAATATTTGGCGATAATGTTATGTCACGTGCGTGAGTTTTTGAATGGCACAAATGGTTTTCTGAAGGTCGGGAAGAGGTCGAAGATGATGAACGTCCTGGTCGACCTGTGACTGCAAGAACTGAAGGGAACGTTCAGAAAATTTCCGAAATTGTGTGGAAAGACCGACGTCTTCATTAATAAAGAAACAGTAAGGTACATTTTGTATGATGAATTAATCATGATAAAAGTTTGTGCAAAAATGGTGCCCTATCTGTGAAGCAGTTTGTAACCGACAAGCACATTGCTGAGCTTGATTATCTTCCGTATTCGTCAGATCTCGCATCATGTGACTTCTACTTGTTCCCAAAAGTGAAAAGTACATTAAAGGGAACACATCCTTCAGTCTGCTGAACATGTAAGAGCAAAACCATTGTTGAAGAGGCTGACAACTAATGAAATACAGCATTCTTTTGAACAATGGAAGACACGTATACAGCGATGTATAGATAGGGGTGAAGACTATGTTGAAGTATATGAAAGTTAAATATAAGTTTATTACCACACCTCGGCACGTAAAAAATAAAGAGGTGCCTAATTACATACATTACTTATTTTATTTATAATCGCATCTATCCAGCCTTTCCACCGAGATTGTACACTACTGTGAAGTCAAGGGCTTGTTCAGCATTAGTGATCATAATATATTATAATACAGTAAATTTAGTTTTCTTATAAGATGTTACAAACTAGGTGTCTTATAATCTCTTATAATTGTTTAAAAGCTTAAATTAAGAATAACACATTATGGTGGAGGTATAAAATGTAAAATGACACTCATAAAACTGTAGTAGCACGTAGTTAAGCTGAGAAAGTGTTGAATGTATATTTTAATTGTATAACACGTAAATAATATAATCCAATGAAGCTTGTTATTCTATAAACATTAGTTGAGCAAATATATATTTACCTGTATTTGCGGAAAAGAGCAACGAACATTTTATGACCATTACGTAACGTCTTCTCATGCTACTTAAAAAAATTCGCGAAAGCCTAATTTCTCTTATTCATTGAATTATGTAGCTAACGGTTGTGCACGCTAAATATGTTATATCAGCAAGTAATTTTAAAAGATACAGTTCGCAACTTTATAAAATAAATATTTCAAAACATTGGTAAAGCTTGTGTTATTGTTAACTTCTAAAATAATCGTTTTATTTATTTTTATAAATAAAAGAAAAAAGTAAAAATTACAGTATAATAATTGAAGCATAAGCAAACGCATTAAGGTGTTACTGTAAATAGGAAGTATTTAAGCAAAATGAATATGAAAGCGTAAGTACATAGTTTGTTCAAAATAAAATGTACTTGTCTTTTATCTAAAAACTAAAAACTTTTATCTAAAAACTATATATCTTTAATTGGTAACTTACGAGTAGATACATTAATGTTTATACACAAACAGCAATATAATGTTAATTGTCGAGTTGTTTCACAGAAAGAACACGTGCGTTTATAATTTTTCAAATTATTACCGAAATTATAAAAAATATTTATTAAAATGAGTGACATGAGAACATACACAATACTTTCCCGCCAAAAGTTTCTGAAAATAAAGTTGCTTCTTTTTATTTTGATTTAGTTTAATAAACTATTTGTTGAAATTCTGTTATCTTTTCGACAAATTTGATTATGGTAAATACTTAATAATCATAATTAGATGTGTATATTTGATGAAGCCAGTACTCTAATAAAACAATTATTATACGCCGAAAAAATACGAAATCTGTAATCAATTTTCACCGTAAATAGAATTACCAAATAGAAATTACGACGGATATTAAAGCTTTTCACGCAAAAGAGCGATGGTATCGTTATTTGTGTGGCACGTAGCGCCGTCTTGTTGAAAATAAACGTCGTCCACATCAATATCTTCCAATTCCGGCCATACAAAATCAGTAATCATTGTTCGATAGCCCAATCCATTCACCGTAACAGTTTCTCCAGCCTCATTTTCGAAAAAGTATGGTCCTATGACCTCGCCAGACCAAAAACCGCACCAAAGAGTGACACGTTGAGGATGGAGAGAGTTTTCAACAATAATTTCTGGGTTTTCCGAGCCTTCAATTACGACAATTCTGCTTGTTAACTTAGCCTCCGAGGTGAAAATGGGCATCGTCACTCATCATTTCGATGAAATTCCGGATCGGTTTGATGCATTTCAAGAACCCAAACAGCAAAGACACGACATTTTTGATGGTCGGTAGGCGTAAGTTCTTATGTTAATTGAACTTTAGAAGCCTTAAGACCTAAGTCTTAATACGGTGTAATGTCGTTTGTGGAATGCCCAATTTCAAAAATTGACGAGAAATGGACAAACCTGGGTTTTCTCCAACACTATGGGCTACAACAGCAATATTCTCAGTTGTTCTTGAGCGACGTGCACCAGTTCGATTCTTCACATGACTAACTTGTCCCAGCAGATCAAATTTTCCCACCAGTTTCATAATTGCTGGCCGAGAAAGTGCTTCATGACGACCCAAAAATGCTTTAGTTTCGCGAACTGTGACCGCGAAATTTTCACCATTTTTGTAGTGTATTTTAATAATTTCAATGCTTTGTTGAAGAGTATATCGTTCTATTTTTATTAATGGCGTAGTTTTTACTTGTCATCTGTCAAGTAATTACAGGTTGAGTCATGATAACTGTTAAAATGACGGGCTATTGAAAATGAAACGTCTTATTGGAACACCTTTTACAATATTTCTAACGAAAGCGGCGCTATGTGATTGTGTTAGAAAAATTAATAGAGTAAGATGAGTCACATGTCAATTGTTTTTTTTCCAGCAGCCAAATCGTGTTAAGAGTATTAGATCCGATTCAGATATTCTAAACTTGCATTGGATTGTACGCATGTCCCGAATGAGCGCAACAATTCCAAAACACGGGCTGTAATACTGTCGAAAAGGCGGATGGACAAACCGCTACTATAGCATTGCGACAAAAATAAAAACGGTCATGAAAGTGTGGATTCAAAGTACATAATCAATTATTCTCTTTAATAATTTCGATCTGTAAACGTTTCGTTACATTGATTTCATATTACTTATCGTATGTTTAAAAATCTTTTCTATAGTAATAAGTTTTTACTTTTCAACATATTTCCATTCAACTTCAAAGGATTTGAACTAACAACACTGACTTTTTTGACCTTTCTAACGATCAAAATACTGCTTCATTGCTACGATAAGTTCTTCATTCAACAGAAACTTTTTTCTAACGATGAAAAAATTTGAATTCGAGGAATAAGTGGAAGTCATTTGGGACTACATATGGCAAAAGTGTGTAAGGTATAACCTGAAATCTCAGTTGATTCAATTTTTGTGAATAGCTTGACCAATGTGAAAAGACCCGTTGTTTTGATGAAAATAAATTTTTTATGGGGCTTTTCAAGTCGTTTTTCTGAAATTACTTTCTTAAATTTGTCTATTAGTGTTTCATAATATGAATTGTTAAGGGTTTCGGCCTTTGGGAGATTACCTATGGAGATTATCCCCTTTCGAAACCCAAAAAATTGCAGCTATTAGCTCACCACTGTTGAGATTGCCTTTTGGATTCAGGTATATAATGGGGAAGCCAGATTTTACAAACCGTTAATCGTAAAAAGTTAACCAGTTGTCACAATTTTTGTCATATTATATAATGCTGTTTTTCGAAAGATGATTTAGTAATAAAATTTCACTGCCCGACAAAATTATCCTCATGTATATATGTATATGTACGTATGATCATATTTTATAATAATAAAAATACTTTATTATCCAACAATGGTCTAACTACTACTTTCAGTCTAATGTACGAGGTATGGCAGTTAAATAGCGAGACTGCGCTGTAATTGGAATGTCATTGGCCTTGATGCTTCCCAAGCAACAACACGTAGTTTCGTCTCACTATCTGCTTTAGTTTACTTTCGAGTTGTAATTGTAGTGGACTCTGTATTTGCCTGATCTCGCACTGTGATTTCTATCTGCTACTAAAAGTGAAAAGTGCAATAAAGGGAACACATTCTCAGTCTATTGAATATGTAAAAGCAGTTGCTGAAGAGGCGGACAACTGATGAGCTACAGCATTGTTTTGAACAATTGAAGACACGTATACAGGGGTGAATAGATAGGGGAAGAGATTATGTTGAAGGGGATAAAAGTTAAATATAAGTTTATTCGCAATAAACTAACATTTCTCACACCAGTCTCGTTATTTAATTGCCACACGTCGCACTTACAACAAAAAGGAAATATATATATATATATATATATATATATATATATATATATATATACATCCTTGGCCATATGTCTGAAGCACCCTCAAGTTTTGGATGTAAAATGAAATTAGGAGGTATAAAAATTAAACTACAAGTGTATATACATTTTGAATGCAAATTTAATAATATACATTAATATTTTGTAGCACCACCGCGACATTTGATAACGGCTTGTATCCGTTTAGGCATTGTAGCCACTAATTTGCTACATATCTCGGGTGAAATCTTTTCCCATTCTTCAAATATCCTCGCTTTTAATTCGTTTTTGTTTTTATGTCTATATTTTGCGACATTTCTCTTTAAAATACGCCACAAATTTTCTATGGGCGACAAATCCGGCGATTGTGCCGGCCATTCGAATATGGGCACGTTATTTGCGCTAAACCACTCGATTGTACGTTTGGATTTATGGCAGGGTGCATTGTCCTGCTGGAAAATGTAGGCCTCTTCATCGGAATCGAACAGCTTTACAATAGACGGTTCTAGTACTTCTCCTAACATATCGATGTACCTACTGCTGTTCATTCTGCCTTCACAGACGTACACTTCGCCGACACCCTTAGTGGTCATGCATCCCCATATCATCACGCTACCACCCCCATACTTTACTGTAGGCACAATACAATGTGGCTCAAACGCTTCCCCCGGTCTTCTACGAACAAACTGAGCCCCAGGTGTTGGCAAAATCTACGTAAGATATAGAAAAATTAATAGCTGTTCAAAAAATTCCAATTCACTATTCAGCACATTCAAAATATCATATTTATGTAACACAAAAGTAAAACTGCATTAATTTATCATACCTCTACATTGGATTCGTCGGACCATATGATTTTGGACCAATCCTCAACTGTCCAATTTTTGTGTTTTTTTGCCCACAACAACCGTTTTTTCTTCTGCTCCTCGCTCAATAAGGGTTTACGGCGAGCTTTACGACCATGTATATTTACTTCTACCAGTCGTCTTCTCACTGTTCTCGCTGATACAGAAGTTCCTTGGCGCTCATTTATTTCTGCAGATAAATCTTTTGATGATTTCATACGATTTTTCAGAGAAAGTCGCGTTAAAAATCGATCATCTCTCTCCGTTGTAATACGTTTTCGTCCACTTTTCGGTCGATTTTCGTAAGAACCTGTCTCTTTAAAACGTTTTATTGCCGCTTGGATGGCATAGCGCGACCGCTTCATTATTTTCGCGATTTTTGATTGCGATAGTCCTTGAGTATGTAATAACACTGCTTTACTTCGCTCTATTACATCTAACTCCCGTTTTCTAGGCATGTTGTCACAATGTACAACACTATACAAAAACACAATATTCAATACAACTGGTTAAATCAATTTTATAACACAATATCGTTTCTAATACACCTCACTTATTGAACAGTAAAGATCAACTAACAGCAATAAACCTTAAAACTACAGAATATTTGTATACTTCTTGAGATTTTCCTGGTAAACAGTCATTATATACACATTAGTAATGGCCCCTTTCATTACGTTCTTAGGGTTCAGGTAATATTGCACGTTTATGGGGGTGCTTCAGACATATGGCCAAGGCTGTATATATACATATGACTTTTATAGAAAAAGAAAAATTATACAAAAATTTTATAAGAAATATAACAAAATTAATAATAAAAGGACTTAGTGTTTGTTGATATTACAAACTAAGCGAAGCGATAGCCATTGAAATATAACAAAACAATAGAAATCATTAACTTACATTAAATTCTGAAATTAAAATTTTTTTCAGCGACATTGCAATATTTATTCACATTCCTACACATGGATGTACTAGGCGAGTGTGAGCGATGAGTAGTAGCCGTAACTAGTATATGAAAGTCTCAGACTTCTAGTACACAATCTAGGAACATAGAAACCAAACAATTGTAGTAAATCTGGAGCATACGAAACATTGACCAACTTATAAACAAAAAAAGCTGAGATACAATCCTACGGTTACTTAAAGAAACGCAACTAAATTGTCAGTTTTTCAGTAATATTATACATTAAAACATATATTGCTTAATTTACTCAATATAAAATAATGCGTCTATTAGCATACTCACATATGTATATAAAACTCATTGAGGTACGTAGTTATTGTTTTGAAATAGAGTTTTGGCAAATAATAAAACCTATATGAAAAATAAGATTTTGTCGCTCTTCATTGTTTCCTGTATATTTTTACGAAAATATTATTCCTATAAGAGAGACAAATCAAAAAGAAAAGTTTTTATTTTTATTTTAAATTATCATGGGACCTAAATATGTACATATGTATTACATGAGAATTTTTTTATAATTTTTTTAATATTTTATGTAATACATTACTACAAATTTGACCTGTGTGGCATGAAATAGTAGAAAAACGAAAGTTAAGTGAAACAATAGGATGAGAATTATCATGCGTTTCGAGGTCGGAAACAACCTTGAAGTTGAAATGCTCTAGATATACTCTTTACACCACTATTTAAACGTCAAACATCCAGATAATTTAATTCACATAGATTGAGTTAAAACTAAAATCTCATCTTGTAATTAGCTACAGAGTTAAAAGCGATCACAAGCACTAATTTTTCAGCTTGTTTTGTTTGAGCTAAAATTGAAAAGGTAATAAAATTTCGCATTTGAACTAAAATACAAGCCTCAATTTCACGAAAAAGAGAAAATATTATGCGACCTGATTTTTCAGTTCTCGTAGAAAAATACCTTATTCTAAAAAAATAATAATTAATTTTCTTTGTGATGTCGATATTTTTATGTATACCGTATGCTGTCCAATTGCAATCCGATAATACAATACACATCTGAATAAATTGTTTCATTCTTTGATAGGAGCTCAAGAAACAAGATACCTTTAAAATCCCATTGTACTGAGAGCATAACCTTCTTCTGATGAATATCTGCTTTCAATTACGTTTGAGGTGAATGTTCTAACCGGAACCAAAACTATTTTCGCATCATAATCTTGTATATAATCCACGTCTCATCTTCAGTTGGTCTTCCATTTTTAACTTTTTATAAAAATTTCATCGTTCATTTTTTTCCCGAAATTAAAATGTCAGTTGTCATACGACACAACATAAATATAGATGATTCCAGTATTTGTAGAAATAAACTAGCACCATCTGTTACAAAAATGACGTTTCCAATAACCCAACACTACAGAAAGGGGAAATGATTAAATTGTAGAAACTTTTCAGTAGCCATTTATGGTAGAATACTAAATACCTACAAAACTTCCGGGAAATAATTGAAGACTAAAATATTTGAAAACAATGAGAAATTTGGCTGTTACCTATGTTCATATGATTGAGGATATCAGTAGTAGAATAAAAGCGAAGAATCGTCACCTAAATTTTAAAAAAACTATTTAATTTTTTAAATTTTTAATTGAGAAATTTCGCGTTAGCATGAAATTTAAAATGGGGCTAATAGTGCTCAGGGCTACTTCGTATAATGTTCCATTCTTTCGTAATTACCTTATTTACATACCCTTTGTGAAGAACCGATTAATTACAAGGGCGAATTTTATTTTTTTATACTAACTACAGTATATATATTTGAATCTTCTTCGAAACGACATTGTCCCTGCTTTGAGAACTATTAATCCTAATTTAGAGAACGTATGGTTCCAGCATGATGGTTGTCCGGCCCATGGATCTAGAATTGTGAATGAATATTTAAATAATATATTCCCACCAAGAGTTATATCTAATAGTGGTACAATTCGCTGGCCACCAAGGTCACCAGACCTAATGACTTTTTTTATGGGGTTACATAAAATCAAAGTTATATGGGCATCAAGACGAAAGGATTAATAATTTGGAAGAATTACGGGTTAATATCGAACACCAATTCCAAATTATTAATCCTCATGGACTGGCCAATATTCGAAATGAATTTTATAATAGATTGGGGCACTGTTTAGCGCAAGCAGGAGGGACAGTTGAGAACTTAATTAATTGAATTTATTTTCTGTATTTAAAAAGTATTTTATAAGTTTTGGCAAGTTATATTTATTTTCTGTTTAAAGAGCATTTTTTAAGTTCCGAGAAGTTATTTTATTTTTTAGCTTCTTTAAGAGTTTTTTTTATTTTTAAACGTTTTATTAGAAAACGTCTTTCAGTTCAATGCGAAACTTATTGTAAAAATACCTAATTGTACAGTTAAAAGTAATTATAATTTATTAATTTTTGAACGTAAACAATTTGGACAGTCAGTGATAGACCTTCCGCCAAGTACCACGAACAACTACTTAATCTGTAATCTGTAGTCAGTCGTTGTTGTGATTCGACTGACTCGCGCCCCACCACTTTACATTCTGATCGGCATTCGGTATCTAGACCCGAATATAATATGCTACGGTGTTTGTAGCATTTTAATATGA
This sequence comes from Dermolepida albohirtum, assembly GCA_031893035.1. Taxonomy (NCBI): domain Eukaryota; kingdom Metazoa; phylum Arthropoda; class Insecta; order Coleoptera; family Scarabaeidae; genus Dermolepida; species Dermolepida albohirtum. Next base: position 163,639 of record JAVIWB010004791.1, on the reverse strand, counting down.
AAGCACGGTATAGAATCACATTATCATATTCGGATATATAAATATTATAAATTATTTTGTTTTTATTGTTTTGTACATCTCAAATATTTACTGAAAGTTAATGATAGCTTGTTATGTCATCATTTGACTTCTTGCACAATGTTTCAGTAAGTCAGGGAGTAGTAGCAGAATATATCTACCTAACATGTAAATATATTAACATCAACACCAGCAATAGCTGGAGAAGAAAATAGTTGACCAAACTTAAATGCGTCAGATTTCATTAAGTTAATATAAATAATTCTTCTTTCTTCGTAAATCAATAATAAAATACTAAAGCGTCATGTAATACATGATTGTACTGTAGTATTATACCAATAAAATTAAACAATGGCAATTTTTCAATTATATGCATGTATCTCCAATGAATAGTTGATTGTGTAAGCGGACAAATTCCTAAGAATTGCTGCAAAAATAAAAAATATAGTCCCTTGGCCATTAGGCAAAATTAATATTTTATCACAACTACCCACATGTATTAATATTTTAAAAGTGGCCTAATTCGAGTTTTATGATTTTTGTTTAAAGGGTCGCCAATTTTGTATCTCGCTCAGGGCAGTTTTGTATAATTTTGGGCAAGTATACCTCTGCTCCTGTTTGTTATAGGTATCAATCTTCAAATTTCGTCTAAAAGATATGTATCCCTGGGCTCTTCCTAAGAAATGAAGTTACCGTTTTTTGAATATAAAGATTTCAAAAGCATTGTTGTTCGATGCAATAAATTCTATGGAAAAATTAGTTGCGAAAATTTTTTAGTGGTTCACTTAAATTGTATGTACGTTATACGACTACATAAAATGCTAAAAAAGTTAACTTCTGCATAGTTAGTACTTAGACTGCATCCTAAAAGTTTTGTAATAGAGCTTTGATCTTCATAATCTTTCGAAATCATTTCCACCATATCTCAAACATCGCTAAAGAACTGTTTTCTTCTTAATGGATCAATATTTCTGTACAGATACGATCAAAAAACCAAGCTTTGTTGTTTGCTTTAATGAGCACATCATCGTTGTCAAGCCAAGTTTCATCATTAGTCAAAATGATATTAACATAAGGAGATGTCCCTCGAGCATCTGGCTGTCATTATGAAATGCATTGTCCCATCTCGTCTGTTCGTCTGTTAAGACATACACTACCCACAAAAACATACCTTCTTCACTCGAGAAAATATTTGTGTAGAATGGTCCGAATTGCCGGTGAAGATATTCTTCTATGTCTCAATAACTTACGTGACTATCGAATTCAAGCATCATCTGACACCCTCAATCTTTTCTTTTTTCTTCTCTGGCCTAGGAGCATTTTTCAAACCAAAATTTCCTATATGAAACATCTTATACTCCATGAATTCTAGTATATGTGCCATTTCCTTTAAAGACAAATCAATATTCAGTTCGCACAGACAAGGTTGTTGTATAAATTTTCTTTATTCCGTTTGACTAAAATATTTACACTTACGATTGGGGAACAACTAACTAGGGACATTATGCCACTAACTAAAGTGTACACTCTAATTTACACTTAGAGATTCGAGCCTGTTCAAGCCTATGCTGAACTTTTTGTAGGTCAGCGCTTATATAATGAAATTTTGAAACCACTTAACAATCGATAATCATAATCAAATTAGAACTAAATCTAATTATATCAATACTTATCAATGTGTACTTTTGCAATATTTATTTAGTACACTCCCATATTCATTTACTTGAAGAGTTAGTTTCAGCTGTTAGAAAAATGTCAAGCAAAAATACGTTCTGAATAAAATCTGCAGTTTATTCTTTGATAGAAAAATGCGTATGTTTCAAAAGCCCAGTATTGTTATATAAGTTAATATAGATTATTTCTTGCATAATATCTGCTCTTTGCGTCAAAATACTTTTATTTTCACTCTATTTTATACAACGGTATCGTACTTCTCTTAATTGCTAACTTTTCCTTTGCTGCCGACATGCGAGACAGACGCGTTCTCGTTCTGTCGTTCAAATCATTCGTGTGTTGTACGAGAGGGGGAGGCAATATTTTTCCATTATTTTTCTGTATCGAAAAGGTACGATAAAGTCTACAAAGGAATCGTTCGTTAATAACACAAGTTTACCTGATGATGAGTGAATCTCTGAAACATACGTAGTAAACAGGATGTTATTAATATTTGAATGATACCTTTTTTAACATTCAACTGTTCCTACTTAGTATACTTATGCTCCTTTACAAGTATACACCTTAATAATGAAAAAGAAATCTAGACTACTATATTTTATTGTTTAACTAGACAATCTAAGTACATTAGCGAGCGGGTACATCCTTCGTAAACTAATAAGAAATGGATTTATTCCTTAGGTCAAACTTCACCGGCCAAAAGTAGTCAACAATCCGTGTTAGTATGCCCTAGCAGATCCAAACCTGTACCGTTCTTGGCATTGCCATGTGGTTCTAACAATGATTGCAGAATTATGGGTGCCGGCAGCACTACAATTTGTTGCAGAACTCGTTGCGTTGAAGGTGAAACTTTAATAAGTAAGTATGTAAAATTTATTCGAAATTCTGAGCTAATATCAATTGTCTTATTCGTTGTATATATAGCGGATACCCATTTTCTATCACTATATATGGGTAGCTTTCTTATTGTTAAAAATACAGGATAGATTAGGTTAGCAAAGTTGCTCAGAAATTCGAGGGGCATTTGATATTTTGAGATCTTTTTAAAACATAAAATTGCCGGAATCTTCAATCTTACATATTTTCGTAATCACTGAAGATAGAGCAAAATTAAAAATAGCATCTGGTAGAAATTTTACATAGAATTTAATAATTAAACATTCATGGCGCACTTAATTTCCAAGATATAACAAAAATGTTCTTTTTAAACAGTAATCATAGTTGGCCATGACATGATTAAAATGCTTTTCTTTTTCTGATTTCATATATATAAGGTTTAGCACTGTTATCTTTTTAGGTTTTTTATTATAGCGTAATAAAAAGTTACTAATTGAGGAAATAATGCGTAAATAGGCTTTGATTAATGAACTACAGTTGTCAAATAAATTGAACTCCCATCAGATAATTTTGCTGTACTAGAGTTAAGAGTTTTCTCTGTCAAAGAATGTATAAAAACGAAAAAAAAATTATATGCCTTTTTATTATACTAGCAATAGGGATAATACTAATGCTACCAATAATGAATGGTATATTGAAAGATAAAACAGTTTTTTCCAAGTTAAAAAATAATTTAAAGAAGTATGGATCAGTTATAAAATTACGTCAATTGAAAGAAATATTCAAACGGGAAGTTGGAAAGAGGACCTTATGTAAATTACAAGCCCACAACATCTACTAATAAAATTGTAAGCGAACGTACGGTTTCCTCAGAAAAGTCTCGTTTATTTTTAAAATAAAATAAATACAACCCGTTTAAATACAGTGTTAGCAATATATTTTTTTGCCCAAGATCAAGAAAGAAAGCTGTTATTCGCTCGATACTTTTTTTTGGAGAAATAAACAATAATACGCAATTTCGTACACAATTCTTTATACTGCTGAAACTAAATTTATCAAGAATGGACTATTTAAGAGACATAATAATATTTGTTGTTGTCAATATAATCTTCACCTTATTGTGCAGTAGAGATTTACACATTCTACGCAAGGAGCCGGAAGATATATTAAATGATTTACCAATAAATTTAATTCGAATCTCGAATACTTTTAACATGACAGTGTCCATAATTTTCGAAACGTTTCTGAGTATCTTTCAGAACGTTTTCCTAACTGAATTGGTAATGCAAGTACCGTCCTCTGGTCAACAACTTTGAGAGCTAAAAATGAATATTACGACAGTCATGAAAAGCATCAACTCAGACTCTACAGAAGATTAATTCCGAAATGGTGAGAAGATTTGAAAGATGCATATGGATAATAGAGATCATTTTGAACATTTACAGAAACAACAGCTACATTAAAATAGTCTTCAAACCAGTTGCCCACTAATTCCTCAGTTCAATTATCTGCGCTATAATAAAAATGTAGAAAAGATAATCATACCAAACCTTATGTTTACTAAATCAGAAAAAAGTATTTAAAAGTTATATACATATAATATGCTATAATTGCCATTAAAAAAAATAAATTTGTATTATATCCTGAAAATCGAGTGGGCCAAGGATTTTTAAATAATTACTAAATTCTACTTAAGAATATCTACTAGATGCTATTTTTAATTTTGTCCTATCTTCAGTGATTACGGAGATATGTAAGATTGAAGACTTCAGCAATTTTCATTTTTTTTACACTTCAAAAAGGTAACAACAAATCTAAAACTTTCTGATCAACTTTGCAAATTTAAATGATCCTGTATCTCCACTAGAAGATAGAAAATGATCACCTGTATATATTATTTCTTTTGTAGGTCAAAATGAGATACCTCAATCTCCTACTAAAACCACGGAAGTTGTACGAGCTAGTGCACAAACGGAATGGGTGTGTCCTAACAGAGCCTCTCAAATACCATTTATTGCTATACCCTGTACTTCTAGCAGTAACTGTGGAATCTTGGGAGTTAGTTTTGTTTGTTGCAGAAACAGATGTGTTCAAGGTGTTCCAGCACCATCTAGATTAGAATCACCGCATGATCGTAAGTAAATATTAGCTATAATAAAGAATTTAAACGAAACATATAGAAGCATAATGTACCATCAGGGAGCTGTAGCCCATATTATTCTAGTTATGGTACTGTTACGAATTTGCCTAATTGAATCTTATTACTCTGAAGTTTTCATAATTTTGGTGTAAGATTTAATATCTTTCTTACAATATTCAAAAAAAAAAATACAAAATATAGTTTTATTTATTATTTGAGGTTTTAATCTAGTCGAACGCTATTAAGATTAAAATAAATATATGGAACTTTTAGTAACTCATGAAACAAATTTTACTAATAACTTCAAGGGCGCAAATTAATTCTTGTAGAGAAAAAGCTTTTAGTTTTTAGTAGAATTTGTATGTTGCTTAACTTTAAACAAAATTAAATTGGCTATAAGCGATAATTTACTGATTTATTCTTTATTTGATCGCAGTGACATATAAATAACCCCTAAATATCCACTGCTGGCGGTAAGTTCAATATACATCCTGAATTTTAGAAAAGTAAAAAGATTGAGAGGCATAAAATGGTAGATCAATAATGTTTATAGTAAAAAGATCATTTGACAAGTATGAATGCGAACGGTTACGTTTGTGAGTTTAGGGTGGAAGTCATTGCCGAAAAAGCAGCATAATCGGTGTTGCATTAAATGTATTTTATCGGTTGTTACAATGAGCAAATCTAGTAAACAATTATCCGTAATTGAACAAGCTTAAGCGAAGAATAATTGTTGGAATCCATAGTAGCGAAATATCACTCTGCGAGATCGTATACTATCTTGACGGTAATTTTAGCACTTTTTTCTATCCCTTGTAAAAGCCTGGTTAACATAGAATAATGAAGAAAAACAAAATACGTCGCGCCAAGCACAAGAAGTATGTTCTGTTGTATATGTCAGTTGCCATGTACGTTATCATGTGAATTGAAGTATTGTGAAGATGTGCTGCGAAAAAAAGGACTCATCATGTTTTTCAACAAATCAAAATTCTTATTAAAAGTAAATGCGAAACTTGTTTCAGCGTGTCTATACTAGACACACAGACTTCATTGTATTGTTTTTCTTTGAGTATATATATATATATATCATGTTTCTATATGCTCGATGTACTTTATATCTGATGTAAGGATCGTCCAAAGAAATATCAATATATATATATATATCCTTACATCAAATATAAAGTACATCGAGCATATGGAAACATGATCGGTTAGAAATTTTTATACTATTTAGTTGCCTCAAACAGTTTTGACTCCAAATGTAAACATAGTTGGTTACCACAGCATCTAGCACCTGATCTACTCCATGCCTCTTCGGTGGCTGCAGTAGCTATTGTTCGGAGCGTTAACTATTTTCCTTGTAGATGACCAAATTCCTCTTCTAAGTTATAGACAAAATACCATGGTGTTACGAAATTCGTGAAATACGAGTTCCATTCTCAACTTACGACTAATATTGAGTATCTCCTATTCATCTTCGTTTAGAAGTTCCCAGTTTTCTTCATAGTTTTAATAGCTTAGTACAATTCGTTTAATTCAAGTAATGTCGTTCCCAACAAACTAAAGAACTTTGGGCTCTGAATTCTGTATTTATAATTAAATTTTTCTTTCAGAACTAGCGCATAAGATTCTTTGATATTGACTTCTTAATTTAAATATAATATCATAATGTATGCAGACTCTGAGATGATCTCATATCATGCCGCGTCCAGCTTTCAAATGTCCATCGTTTTTTTATAAATTTTCTAGTGAAATCATAGATAGCACAAATTTATGCTGACGTTAATTTAAAATAATTAAAATAATTCCAATTGAATGCTGATATTGATATTATAGTTAAAAGTTTAGTATTGAAACTAAACAGCGGATACATCATGGTAGCTCTCTCCCAAAGAAAGCCAAGACATTTTTATCAATGGATGAGTTGATGGCTAGAATTTTTTTATGATTCGAAAGAGATGATCTTCATAGATTCTCTTAACATACTGTTAACGAATCATATTACGCCTCTTTACAAATTTATGGAAAAATTTGGATTAGTCCATAAAAAACTTCTCCATCTTCGCGGCAATGTGCTTTCTCACACCACTCAAATCATTAAAGAAAAGTTAGATAAATGAATATTTCAGGTTGTTTCTCGTTCACCCTATTCGCCATACTTAGCTCCAAATTACCTCCACTTATACTTTAAAATCAAACATTTTTCTTGCTGAAATGAAGCCCAAGCGCATTGAAGTTCAAGAGGAATATGTTGAAAAGTAATAAAAACCTAATGCCTTTAACTATCTGTTTTATTTCAAGTATCGCTAATGACAGGTAGCGATACTTGAAATAAAACAGATAGTTAAAGACATTAAGCATAATCCATCAGAGATTTGTGTGAAGCATATGTGTTTATATTTCATTTCACTTCTGTTGTGGCTACATGCTACTTATTAAGTACAGACAGAAAATATTTACAAGATTATAGTAGTGAATTTCTACAAAGAAATTGAATAAGCTAAATAGGAATCAATCTGCAAATAAAATAATGTAAGGTTTTATATTGAGCCCTGTGCATAGATATTCCAATATAAAATTCGTAAAATTTATTGTATTTAATTAGTTTTAAATTCGAACTAACATTTTTAAAGTTGAATCACAATAAGAATAAAACAAAAAACATTGAGGTAAAAGTACGTACAAATGACCGAAAATTAATTGCAATATGTGAAGCTAGAATGAAATATAAATAAAAAATATTTATGAATTTCTAAAATTTCTCGAACCAATTTGTACTAAATTACACAACTGGATGGAACGTGTAATTTTTAATCTCAACATAAATCAAACAATTTTTGGTTCAAACTATTTTGAACAGTTGAACTAATGAAAAGGAATTCTAGTCAAATAACTTATTTTCACTGTGATTACAAATTTTTCTATATAATGTTAAAATATTTAACAGATATAACTTAATTCATGAGTTTACACGTTACATAAAATAACATAAAAAGTTTTTTTAGTATTACTTGCATTAGAGATTCGCATACACAATAACCCTTACTTTTACATTTTTTTTAAAATGGTAATACTTTATAGGTTAAAACAAAATTATTTACTATCTCTTGCTCTCAATGTGTATTAAAATTGTTTATGATTTCTTTTCACTTCTTTTTATATTCCAAACAAATTTAAGGTAGATTAAAAATAAAAATTTCTATAATAACAATTCGATTTATTAACTAATAAATTCTCCATTTTGTTCAATAATGGTGCGCCGCCTTTCTGGAAGCTTCATTATCCCAATATTATAGAAAGTCCTTCGCTTAGAACTAAAAAATTCCTCCAGTTGCTGTTTGCAGTTTGCAGTACTTTAGAGATTTGAATGATTTTTCATTCGACGAATTTTATAAAGGTAGTTTAACGGTTCTAAGTCCGAACTATGCAGTGGATGAGACAAGACATCCCAACCAAGCTATAATAATTTTGTTGGATGGCCAAATATACATATAGTCTACCATTATCCTGGTGCAAGACCACTCCTTTATGATCGGATAATTCTAGGCATTTCTATTGCTTCCTTCAAATTATCTGGCTGATTACGATATTTTTAGAGTTGATTGTTTGGTTACACGACAACGGCTCATAATAAACAATGCCCAACAAATTGCATTCGCTTAATTTGTGGGATACCAAAACATCAAGCCGTCTAATAAAGCCAACCCGCATCGAACGTTCGATAATAGTTAAATTCAATACCTTGGGCCTTTCTGCTATTGCACGAGTGGGAATGCGCTAACGCGATTTCGTCGTTATAAACCGTCATCATCCGCGGTAGGTAAATTCACCCCCCACAGCATTGTCTCCGTATACACCACATATCTTTTTCGCGGTTTGAACTGCATTCTTATCCTTGCAATAGAGAGAAAGCATTAAATGCCGAAAATGCCCTTGTTGGTTTTCCATTTTTGCAACAACTCCCAATAAGCAGAGTTTAAGAAATGTTTATATAAAATGTAAACAAATATATGCGAATATGTACCTCAGAAAATATATAATTTAAAGAGGTTATGCCATTCACTTAACGCTGATACACCCAATATTTATAATCATATATTATTTAGCATCAGATAAATGTTATGACACGTTTGTGTTAGAATTGCCAAACCGCCGTTTTTAGATGTAATGCGGAATTCAGATACAACGTTTAACTATGAAATCATTTCAATGCTAAAACTTGTAAACCATTTATTTATGTTCTACTTGTAGGTGACAATGAAATTCCTCGAGCATCTGCTCTAACAACTGCAGTTGGAAAGCCTAGACGAGCAGAATTAACATGTCCCAGCAATGTTTCTCAAACACAACTTGTTTCATGCGGTTCCAACGTAGAATGTGGCCTTTTGGGACCTACACTTCTTTGTTGTGAAAATAGATGTGTTCAAGGTGTTTCGGCACCTGTTAGATTCGAGCTGCCTCTTCAGCGTGAGTTAAATTTAGGCATTTTACATGAGAGGAACGTTTTTAAATACTTCAGAAATATTTATTAGAATTGTTTTTCGAATTTTGTATTTATGATCTGGCACTATAGAGAATATTCGCAATTAACATTCATACATTTTCTATCTACAAATAATCTCTGTTAATGTAAGCGACGTTTCTTGTTTAGTACTTTACCATACATTTAATAATTTGTATATTTGCAGATTACTCTGTTAATATAGCCTTTATACAAAAAAGAAATTAAATTGGTAACACCTTCTGCTATCTTTTTGTTATCAAAATCATAATCTTCAGTAGTATTGTGTTACATGTTTGTAACATTTAGTCCATTTTAAGTGAACTTATAATATCAAGAGAAACCACGGGTCTTGAAAAACGGTAGAAAAATGATTTTGAAAGATTTTATATTAAATTTAGTGGATAAATTGCAGAAACGCATAAAATGTTTCAAGAAGTTCATAGTAATGAATGCTCATCCCGTACTCGAGTTTGCGGTTGGTTTAAAGCTATTTCAAAGCGATCGTAAAACGCTTAAAATCGACTAAAGGTTGGACTATCAAAAAACCTTATTGCGCCAATATTAACATCCAATTACATTAAGTAAAATCCAGAATCGTTCGTGAAATTAATTGAAGCTGAATAAGGCATTCCAAAATCAATTTTACATATCATTTTGGTCGAGTGTTTGAGCCTTCATAAATTAAGTTCGCCACTAATTTCCTACAAATTGACCGACGAGCAAAAAAATGTATATGAGTGAATACTGCAAAAATTTTATTGAATTTGCTTGTATGAATTCCATTGAAGCAATCATTACTCATTGTATTTTAAGTATGAGCCTGAAACGAAAGGTCAGAATATCGAATAGAAGCCATCAGGAAAGATGCTTCTGAAAAAAGTAGTCTGGAAAAGTCAATGCTGACCTGTTTCTATCTGCTATTCCAAATACACAAAAAATTTGTTCCATCAGACTCAATTGTCGATGGTGGGCTTCATCTCGGAGCATTGAAAAGATTAAAAACGAGAATTCTCTTCGTTGGCATAAATATTGTAATACAAGTTGGTGGTCAATTTCACACGATAGAGTTTGAGCAAAAACTAAGTATTCGTCTTGAATCATTTCACCATAAATTTATATTCGATTTATATATAACCTTTCGTCTTTTTTCGCTTCCACTGACTTTATTTGATCATAAAAGCAAATCGTTGAAAATATTCAAGTTACAGTGACCACAGCAATGTCAAAAAATTGACATAAAATCTAATTTCATAATATGGATAAGTAGATGGATAGAAATAGATGATTTGAAGGATTCTAATCGGGCTACGTTTTGTTTTCTATTAAAGAGCAGTTGTGTTTTAACAGAGGATCTATTTTACACTGTTTCTGCAATATCATTATCATCGCTTTGTTGACTAATATACAATACGCCTCTTCGGATAATTAAAAAGGTAAAAAACCTTGAATAGGCTAACATTTGCATCTTAAATACGTCTTTCGACAACTAAGATGTCGTCTTTAGTAAACAACTTAATTGTCAAAATACCTATATAGGCTACGAATATTAATATGGCAAGGGATTTTCTACCGTTTTGTTTATTCACTTAGCGATAATCTCCAACGTAATTTGCAACCTCTTCAGACGTAAATGCAAATAAAAGTTGTTTGGCATTTTACAGGGTGAAATATTTATTTATTCCTAAATAAATTACACGACAAAAGATTATATCGAAATAGAGGTTTAATTTTCAGTTTTTTAAAGTAATTTCCAAAGCATTTTATGGATATATACTTGTACATTCTTTGAAACCAATCATCAAACCAACTTTTCCACGTTTGTTGTAAAGTCGTGCATACTCATCATTCTACGCACTAATATCTTCATCGTTGGAAAACTCTCTCTAATAATACGCGCTCTACAACTCCTTACCAACACGATAAAGAAGACGACCAGGTTTCCTCATGTCAAGATGGTGTTAACATAAAGTGATGATTCGTATCTAAATTTATCCAGTATCTCACAACACTATGAATGCAGCATCAATGTTCTCCTCGATAACGGACAAGTTGAAACGTGTAAGCCAACATTACTTCTCTGGAACTACTATATCATCTGAGGTGTGAACAATCATCTAGTAACACAGAAGCAATTTCCTCCAAATACTGATCAAGGTTCAAGGTTCAATCCATGGGCAAAGTAGTCTCGTAAAATTTACAGGTTCTTCATCCTTGAGTAAGATAATATAGCGAGCTGGTTACATTGGCACAATCCAGAAGTACTTGAAACACAATTTGATAACGTACAAAGTGAAGCGTCTTTACATCAGAGTATCTTGTAAGCCCTCATTACTTCTCTGGAACTACTATATCATCTGAGGTGTGAACAATCATCTAGTAACACAGAAGCAATTTCCTCCAAATACTGATCAAGGTTCAATCCATGGGCAAAGTAGTCTCGAAAAATTTACAGGTTCTTCCTCCTTGAGTAAGATAACATAGCGAGCTGGTCACATTGACACAATCCAGAAGCACTTGAAACACAATTTGATATAATTTACATCAGAGTATCTTGTAAGCCCTCATTACTTCTCTGGAACTATTATATCATCTGAGGTGTGGACAATCATCTACTAACACAGAAGCAATTTCCTCCAAATACTGATCAAGATTCAATCCATGGGCAAAATAGTCTCGTAAAATTTACAGGTTCTTCATCTTTGACTAAGATAACAGCTAGCTGTTTACATTGCCACAAGCCGGAAACAATTAAAACAAGAACCGAGACGCCGGGTACAGCGTAGATTTTAACAGGTATTAAACAGCACTACTGGCATTGTCACAGCACGCAACAATCGATTGTCATATTGCAAAATTTTGGATAATGCTCTTTGTATTACATTTATTGTTTGTTTAAACAATGTAAACAAAATATTTGTCCATCGTCGTATAATATAATTTTCGAAACACAATTCTATTACAGTTATTTTAAAATATCACAAACGTTCTCCTTTTATGCACAAGAAGAAATATTATTTCACGGAAATCAGATATTTTAATTACCTACCTACAACTTTTTTAGAAATCGAATAAGAAAATATTTTCCGAGAGGTTTCACTGTGTGTTGCTTCTTTGCCTCAACGCTGCTATTGGCATTTAAGATCTACAGTAAAGACTATATCGAATCGATGTTCTGTATACCCGTGAAATTCTTTTTTTAATCACTATAATTGATTGATTTTTCGATAAAAACTTTCCACATGTAACTGAATATTTAACAGTTTTCCTTGTTTCTCTAAAAAGTCCATATTTACACTTTCTCATGATTAGGAAAACAACGTTATTAAGAACCGCAAAAATTATGAATTATCTATTTAAAATAGAAAAGTTGCATATAAAAATGAAGTATTATAACAACTCAGAAAAATAGTTTGAGAGTTTCAATTCTCAAGAAATGCTAATACAAAATAGCAAAGCATTGATACATAGAAGTAACGCATGTATTATTCTTAATTATATATTAAGATAACGCAGTTTCAAGCGAGTAAAATAATATACAGTCTGGTCCTAAACTTTGGAATACTCCAAATATCTTATAAAACAATTTATTTTTGGAAAAAAGCTTGACTATATCATCCTTATTTTCAAGTTTATTATATATATATATATATATATATATATATATATATATATATATATATATATATATATATATATATATTTCAATAGTACTAACAATTCTGCGAAGTTCTCATTCAAAGGAAAAAATGTGGAGTATTCAGCATAGTTTTATCCGAATGGAGAAGCCATTCATAAAGGTGTTGAGGGCTGGCAGCGTGAGAATAGTGACAATTGTGTTTATCAACATATCCACCGAGGTCAAAATAAGATTCATCGCTCATCCATGTACTCATAAAAACCAACACGTTTAGGATAATTTCCAGAGTTCAATGGGTGAACTATTTGCATTTTATACTAGTGTACGAGGGTAGCCGTTTATATTTCGGGAATAGCAAACAAAAAATAAATTTTTATTATCGAAAATAGTTTTATTGCTTTTCACAATATTGTCCTTGAAAACCAATGCACTTTTGCATTCATTTAAACCAATTCGAAAAGCGTTGCTGCCACGGTGTGGAAACAAAAAGAAATCACAGGGTGCTAAATCAGGGCTGTACAGCGCATGGCTCATCAATTTAATGTTTTGCTCGGTCAAACATTCAATTGTTTGAACCGACCTGTGAGAGCTCGCATTGTCATGGTGAAGAATGATCTGTCGTTTTCGATTTATTTTCCTAATTTTTTTGAAAACGTTTGGTAAATAAATAGTTGTGTACCATTCGAAATTGACCGTTCTACAACTCCCTAAAAGCACGGTTGCAACGTGATCGGTTTTTCCGAAAAAACAGGCGACCATTTGTTTTGATGTGCTTCGAGCACGAACAACTTTTGTTGATTTTAGCTCATCTTGAAATACTCGCACAGTCAACTGCTGTTTACTATCGGGCTCATACGCATAGATTCAAGATTCATCACTTGTGACGGCTTTATAAATGTTCTTTGAAGCACCGCCATTGTATTTTTTGTGCACTTCATGGCACCAGTCGACGCGAGTTCTTTCTTGAGCGGTTGTCAAATTATGTGATGCCCAACGTGAACATAGCTTCTTAACGCCTAAATTTTCATGGAGGATCTTATGCACGCTGGTGTTACTAATACCTAGAGATGCCTCGATCTCGCGGTATGTCACATGAAACAACAACATTTGTGGGACGACCTTCACGAAATTCATCGTCCAAGTTTGAATTCACTATACAAACGATATACTGTAGTTTTCGATGATGCTTCATCACCATATAAAGAATTCAGATCGTCGATGCATTATTGTTGAGATAATCCACGCCGAAAGTTATGAAAAATAATTGCACGAAAATGTTCGCTAGTTAATTCATTTTTTTCCCTGACATAAAATTTTCAAGTTACTGTCAATAATAGAAATAGCGACCGGATAATAACACTGTCAAGGTAAATAGATTGTCAAAAATGACAAACTTCACAATGCAATCATCAAATCAGAGGCAACACTAACAGTGTTGCCAGTTCCAGTTGGTAGCTGTAAGTCATGATGCAAAATTCTCCTTACTATTCTAATCGAAAATTCGAGAGCAACTCTCTGGCGCCTGAAAAATATTCAAGGGTTTCTTGTAAACGCTACTCATACAGCCTCCACTTTCTCGGTAGTACCATCTCTTCTCCTTGTTATTTGACCTGTTGTTTTTTAAGTTGCTAACCCTAACTGAAATTGTCTTACTATTTACGTAGCATAAGACCACGAGTCAGAAGATGAAAATGTAAGCGAAAATCGTGTTGCGCACATACGTAACTTCACCCATTTTCTAAATACGCTGTAGCAGTAAAACTTCTTTGTTCATTGGTCCAATGCTGCATGGTTTCAAGTATGTAGAACGCGAAGATCACTACCTACTTTCCTCAACACAGATACAGACGTCTTCACCATAGAAGTTTCTTAGTAATGTCCGGATTGACTGCTCCACCCTATTATATTACGAGGTCTATTTTAGCCAATAAAAAACAATAACAATTTATCCATTTAAAATATATCTGCTTAGATGAACGGATTCGAACCATGATTGATTCATAATCGTGATAACTATATAACTTGAAATATGTATCGACGACCTTTTATACTTGCAGATAGATATCATTCAAAAGGTTATTTCTTTATCAAAATTGAATAACAACTAAAATTCCATTCTCCTAATATTCATTTTCAGTGGTTTTAGTTTATTTTTGTATAACTTAATGCCTTACTTACTAGACCAACACGACCTCTATTTCTGAAATGTAAAGTTTCATAAAAAATTGAAATTAAGAATCGAATATTCGAGCTTTTTTACAGAAACAAAAGGGTTTTCTGCAATTTAAAAAATTACATTTCATAAAAAAATTAAGTTAAAAGTTGAATACATGCAGAAATAAGTAAATTTAAAAATTACTCTGAATATTCCAAACCCTTAGGACCATTATGTACTATGCTTATTTAATTATAGAATTAAATGATATACAACAATCTCTTGCAAAAGCAGCACAAGCTGCAAAAGCTAGACAACAAACGCAATTGGTATGCCCTGCTAGATTATCTCAAATACCATTTATTGCTCTTCCATGTCGTTTAAATAACGACTGTACTATTTTGGGAATTACCCTTGTCTGTTGCGAAAATATATGTGTTGAAGGAGTTAGACCACCAGCCAGAATTGAACTACCACTTGAAAGTGAGTTGAACTCATATTTAAATATATAGTTCGTTTATATTGAATTGTAATTATTTATCAAGCATTTAATACAGTGACTCTCAAATTTAGTCATATATACGATTGGACAATTTTTTATTCTATTCTTCAGCATCAGTTAAAAAAAGACTTCTTAAACAAGGAAATACTCTGACATATATTATTTCAAAAGTCATTTTTATTCACTAAGCAAGTTTATTACATTTCGTTAGTAAAATTAATTTAATAAATTCAAAATAAGTTTCAGAAAAACATAATAATAACAACATAATTCATGACAGTTATAAGAAAGTATATTATAATAATAATAATACTTATTCGCCTAACAGATTTACAAACTAGTGACAGGACAAAATATATTGCAAATGTTTTATATTATTAATAAATGAACGTATCACAAACACACACACAAAGAGAGAGAGAGAGAGAGGGATATAGCTATATAGCGTATTATAAGGTGAGTTACGCATAATATTTGTTAGGGCAGTAAAACAAACTTTTTCATTTCAAAGCTAGAAGCTACATTGAACAAGCTTCTAGCTTTGGAATGAAAAAGTTAATTTTGGAGCGTTAATACCATTTCTAAGTAAATTAAATGAAAACCTTATAAAAACCTGATTTCGACATAGTATCAGAGAAGTAGCACCCAACATATTCAACAGCTCTTGATGATTGCAACCCTGAGCAGGTACTTCGAATGCAAATATTTTAGAAATCTTTCCTGGACTAACTCAAAGGAAAGTATTTGGTATGCATAAGCGTATGACAGACTAAATCAAGGTAGTGCATTACCGGCCATAAATAAGGGACCAAATACTATCGATAGAATTGCTCTGACGTTGTACCTGGATTTCGATATGGACAATTTAAATAATAGATGTGAGTGCGTTTCTGGGAAGTTTACCAATAATATCCGGATCATTACGTAAATTATATAATCATATTTGTTAGTGTAAAATATTATAATTTCCTTTAATCCTTTCATGATCTGTATTCAGTAGTAATGCTTTTCCTGAAAATATTTATTTTAAAGAGTTTTTTTATACTACAAGATTATAATGGTTCTGAGAAACGATTTATAGGAATTTGCAATTTGCGATCTAAGAAAAATTTAGTATTCGTCTAGAATCTGTCCGAGTAAATTGTAATACGAGTATTCGTGAACAAGCATATAAAATGCCAAAAAAAAGGAATTGAGTGTTATAATAACATTACACAAAGAAAAATTGTCACTGCGGATAATAGCGCAAAAAGTAAAATTAACATATCATGCAGTGCAAGGTACAGTGAAAAGGCACATAACAACGGGTGCAATGCAACCAAAAAACTTATCGGCAGACTAAGGATGATCACTAGACAAGAGGATTTATGGCTAGAACTATTATCTAAACGGAATGGATGGTTAACAGCTCCACGGCTGCGCAGAATTAAATAAAAATCGTGAAAATCCGGTGTCGCTGACTACCGTAAAAAGACTTTTATCAAAGACGGGATTAAAAGGGCAATTTGCTGTTCGTAAACCATTGCTACGATTACAAAATCGTAAAAAAACGATTACAATGGACCAAGGAGCAGCAACATTGAGATGTGGAAATGTGGAAACGAGTTCTGTGGACGGACGAATCCAAGTGTGGAAGTAATCGACGCGTTTTTGTTCGCAGACGAGTTGGCGAAAGGACGATACCAGAATGTATTGTGCCAACAGTTAAACACGGTGGAGGTTCTGTTATTGTTTGGGTATCATTTTCTTTTATTGGTGTTGGAGACGCTGTGGCAAGAGGGAGCTATTTAGGTAGTAATGATGAAGTATGGTACTCAATTTTTTGGAAAAAGTAAGTACTCCGTATTTAGAAATATTAATAATCCAGTATATTTCTACCACTCCAATTATGTACAGTATTTATCTAATCTTGTTAGAAGTCACAATCACCATCCTGGGTTACAAACAATAACTTGTGACACTCAACCTCATTGCATTCACGAAAGCTAGGAAGAGTCCCTAGTTCGTATGCTGAGAGACGCCCTAAGTAGGAATGCCGATTCGAATGACGAACGACCTAAGAAACGTAATGCTTTCTTTTCTATGAGATAAATATGGATATATAAGTAATATTATTGATGATGTAAACCCTATAGCTTCCAATTTATTGAGTAGCATTCGATATAATAATAAGCCTTGGTTAAATCGGTGTAAATAACGCCCATTTAGGTATTGGTATCTAATTGATTGCAGAGATACTGAGTGAGAACTGTCAGGTTAGTTATAGTTGAATGCTTACCGATGAAACCATGCTGATCAACGGATATAAGTTTAAAATAAATGCGACGGTAAAGATGTTTTTCAAAACTAGATTCGATTATATCCACTTACAGTCATTGTTGTTCTTTTCCTGATAGTTATTTGAGTGAATCAAGAATTTTGTTCTTAGAAGACAGATGAAAAAAAATTTCGTCGTGGTTAAAGAATATATATTTTGAAACGTAACAGAAAACTAAAACCAAACTGCATAAACATAAAAAAACTTGTTCCGATGATGAAAGTACCTGAGATAGCTGAAGTAGTAGGAATCTTAAACGATGCAATATTTCGCATGAGTATTACATATGAGAAAAACTACCGTCCTGAAACTATGGAACAATCAAAATAATGTGTTACAGTCAGCGAATTTATGCAAAACAAAAAGGACAAACTGATAACCAGTCCATCAACTAGAATAGTGATAGCCATTGTCTTCTGGAACACTCGCGTATAAACTTTATTAACATTTTAAAAGAAAGATGAAACGATAAATAGGCAGTATTATGCAATCTTTCTTGAACATCTAAATGAAGAAATGAAGAAAAGAATCATCATATTTGCTGGAAAAATTTCTTTTTCACCAAGACAATGTACTAACTCACTTTACTTCAATTATTACATAAGATTGACGAAATAACAATACGAAGTCCTTCAGCATTCTATCTACTCACCTTATTTAGTGTGAGTAAGGGTTCATAGTATAAAGAAATGGCTTCGAGGTAAGAGATTTGGATCAAATATATACAAAAGAGAAGCTTATATTGAATACTTGCATCATACTATAAGGATGGGCTTAAAAGCAATAGTATCGTTGAACAAAAAGATTATGTAGATACAAAAGAGCTTTTTAAATCTTCCTAATTTTTGCACGGACCTGTCGAAACGCCCTCGTTTTGCAATTCAAAATAAGAGGACTAATTATAGTACTTGGGAGAATATTCTATGGGTTGTAGACTATCAGCGGTAATAAGAGATACATTTACAAATATCTTCTATTGTTAATTTTATTAATAAAAGATTTGGTTTGCCTACAAAAATCATCTTGGTATATGCATTTCGTACTGAAAGCGGAAAACCACTTTCTTTATTAAGAATTGAGAATTTGTCACAAAATTCACCATACTATTTTTATTTATTTTTTCTGTTAATGGTAGTTACTTCCAAAAAAAATTGCGAATTCAAGTGTGAGCTCATATGTAAAATCCTTTATAAAACATAAGATATGAAGAATTTTTTAAACATTTAGGCAAAAATTGTAAAATCGAAAAATTACCAGTTTTCCATTATAAAGGATCTGCTTAATTAATAAATTGATTTTTATGTCAAGAAATTCGAAGTACTTAAACTTCTTAAAATTAAAAAAAAATAATATTAAATTTACAATCACTATCATGTTTATAGCAAAACCACTATTACCAGAAAGTTTTGCATGTAAGACGTTAAGAGATAGTGCGCAATCATGATGTGAACATCAAATGGTATTTTCTTCATTTTCACTTGTAATAAACTTCTACATAACGCTATGTGTACGTAGATATTAATATTATTTAATAAACTTTAAATTAGGTTCTATTCAATACTCCAGTAGCCCAATTAAAATCTTTGCAATATATTTATTTCATAGTTGCAAAGCAAACGTATGAATACATTTAAACGGTGCTTTTTTAAATTGATTAAATTTGAAGAGTCACTTCTAAAAATTAAAGTTCTTTTGGTATTTTAAAATCTAATACATATTTGGGTTTGTTTCTCAGTAAGTATCTTTCGTAAACATTTAAACGCTTTTGGTTATAATTTATTTTCTACTTATAGAGCAAAATGAAATACAACAATCTAAGACAACCCAAGTTGTACAAGCCGCTGCACAAATAAGCTTGATATGTCCTACTAGAGTTTCTCAAATACCATTTTTAGCCCTTCCTTGCCGTTCTAATAATGAATGTGATATCTTAGGAGGTGGTATGGTCTGTTGCGAGAACATATGTGTTCAAGGTGTTCAATCACCAGTTAATAATGTCGAATTACCACGTCAAGAAAGTGAGTCTGATTTAAATTATTCACCTGATAGTAGAAATATAATGTATTTCGTTTTAGTTGATTGTATCACCGTTTCACCAGACCTTAGGTAGTTGACTTGTTGATTTGTCAGTAAATAGAATAATTCTCACTCAGCACACAAGTACTGCTTTTGAATTTTCTAGTAAGCACGTAGAATTAATTTGATCTTCATTTCGTATTTCGACTTGGTTGTTCATGCTAATTTTATTATTTTATTGTAGATCAAAATGTGATTCAGCAATCATCTGCTAACCCAACTCAAATTGTAAGTGCAAGGGCGCAAACAAATTTGGTTTGCCCAAATACCATGGCTCAAGTAACATTTATCGCTCTTCCGTGTAATTCTAACAGGGAGTGCGACATTTTGGGAAATGGATTTGTCTGCTGCAGAAACAGATGTGTGCAAGGTGTTTCCGCTCAAGCCAGGCTACAATTACCGCATGAACGTGAGTTAAAAGCATACTCCATTCATCCACATCTACTTTTCTAATGCTAATAAATCGAGACTTTTACTTAGAAGTATCTGTCAAAGTTCGAGTAGTAGATTTCTAATAGCTAACAAAAAATTCAATGCACAGTAATTAAATCGATTTAGTATTTTCCATTTTGTCGTCAAAAAATATATTTATTTTGAAATTTCAAATAAAACTATTAGACGTTGTCAAGAATTTTGTTGCTAGTCGTATTAGACAAAAATGAAGAAAAACATTTCATTCGCCTTCAAACTGAATTAAACTTATGCGTTCCATCAAAAAAATATAAAGAACAATTCCTACATGAATAAGCTCTTCCATAAATCGATACTTCGTTAGCATGACAAACAAAATGTCTAGCAAAATCCCATGGCCAGCTTAAGAGGCTAAGCGGAAAGAGATCTATTCAATACATATCCGATGTAGTCTCGGTATCAGCATAAGCGAAAACGCAAAAGCAATTAAATGAACTTTATTTTAATTTTTCAGTATAATTCCCCATTTATTACATCTTGAAATTTCAATACCTTATAAAAAATAACTTTCCTCTTTGTCTGAAAAAATGCATTTATTATCGTCTTGGGTACCCACGAAGGTCTTTTTTCAATTAGAGAATAGATCTCACAGCACAGCAGCTTTGAAAACACGCGCCGTATGAATCGAAGCGTTGTCGTGAAGAACACCGGCGGTCAGTTTACCCCACCTTTTTCCTTTAATCGTTTCCCTTAAATTACCCAGTTGAGTATGATGCTGCGTTTATGTTCTCATCTTTTTTTCATATATCCGATTAAAAAAATTCCTTTTAAGTCCAGAAATATTGTGGCCGTGACTTTGGACTTCTTTGCGGATCTGTACCCTTATTATACTTGATGAAAATGTAACACGGCGCTCTAAAACATCTCTACAGCATTCGACTCGCACTTGTTTCTGAGGGACCATGAGCGTTACTCATCTTGTACTTACTTTCTAAAGGTTAAGAAGTACAAATTTCACAAGCACACAGCAGTAACCGGGTCGCCCGAGCGAGCGAAATTCACTTGACTACTTTTTATTTGTAGATAACGTAGGTGTTGAATTTTTGTAAATGGCCTCCATCTCTTCGTGATTTTTTTCTTATTTTGAAAAGAATTTAATCACAGGGCAGTGTTCAATTTTCTACTAGATGTTGACTAGAAATTACTAGTGATCTAATCGAATTACCCACAACATTAGTAAATTACCCCGACACCGAGAATACATTGAACGTCTCCCGTACTTCTTGTTTTTAGAAAAACCCCTTTCATTGCAATTTTGAATGTATTTTTATTTCAAAAATTTGTAAAGGAAAAACACTGCAAAATTGGTGAATTAAATTGAAAAAAAACTATTCAAAATATGTATGTATTTCCAATTTTACAAGACGTATCTAATAAACACATGAAAAAAAAAAACAAGTAAGGTTATTGACACTCGCGGTATATACATATGTACATGTTTGCTTTCATTTGAAAGATCGTATAGTATTTTAAATTCACGAAGGTTGAATGGTAAATAATAAAACTTTCACTGATTAATCTTTATATAAAAAAAACGTTTAAAACTTACATAAGAAAATGATGTCAGAATATACAATATACGATCGTAAAATAATTTTCAAATTTCCCAAATTTTGCGAAAAATATATCTTAAATATTATCTTTATAAACTTTTTTAAGAAACAATTATTAAAATATAATTTTAGAACTTAAATACTTCAAAACTAGATTACCGATATAATTAAAATTATTTTTATAAGCATTAGACTGTGATTTGAAATATGTTATGTTGTCGAAACAAATGTTTAACTAGACTGAAAAATTTAGTTAGAAAACGGCATTTTGCTCTTACATTATATCAAAAATTTACATAGCTTACTATTATTTTAATGCATTTTTAAATTAATAAACTGTGTATGAGCGAAGAATTTTCACAAATTCGAAGTAGCTGGCCGTTTGTAAAAGGCGAGAATACATTATGCGCCACCTCGAGTTCTTGTGATGACAGAAAGCTGAAGTTTCCATTATAAGTATGTCTAAATTAAAGAATTATGTAATTTATGATGTTTATAGAAATAATATTATAATATTCATTAATTAGGGTATAAGTTCTTATAATGTTGATATTTTGTAAGACCGGTATTTATTTTTTCCTAAATTTTTCCTAATTTATTTCTAAAAAAAGTATGAATATATTTATTTATTAGGTATTTATTTTTCCTAGTCTTTTGAACTATTGTGGTACTGATACCAAATTCGCGAGGGATTTGTCGATATGACACAGTAGGATTTACTTCTACCAAAGCACAAACTTGTACATCTAAATCAACATTTTGATCAGTAACATTTTCATTTTTACTATATAAAGGATGACCAAAAATTAACGCAAAACTTGAATTAAATGGAAAACACAGTTTCTAGTCTTTTGATTGTTATTTTTTTATTGAATCATAAAGTACATAGGATAGGGTTATTTATGGAATAACACATCGGGCAAATGGCTTCCACGGCTTTGCATGCACACGCACTCGTTTGTTGAAATTTTCCATGACCATTATGCATAAATGTGGCTGAATTTCGTTGATGCAACCTTTAATACACGAGTGGTGGTAGGCTTGTTGACATAGACCTGTGATTTCAAATAACCCCATAAAAAGAAATCTAATGGTGTTAAATCACATGATCTAGGGGGCCAATTCTGATCACTGAAACGAGAGAGTACACGACCTGGAAATGTCTCATGCAGTAATTGAATTGTTTCACGGACTGTATGGCATGAGGCACCGTCTTGTTGAAACCATATTCGCCACATTAATATCATCCAATTTCGGCAGACAGAACTGTGTTATCATGTCGCGATATCGAGAACCAGTAACAGTAACTACTTGACCAGCCTCATTTTCAAAAAAGTATGGTCCAGTTATGCCTCCAGCCTAAAATCCACACCGAACAGTGACACGTTGTGGATGCATTTGTTTTTCAACAATTATATGTGGGTTCTCAGAACCTCAAAAGTGGCAATTTTGGTGATTAACAAAGCCATCAAGGTGAAAATGTGCTTCATGGCTTAGGATGATTTTGCTCGAAAAATCAGCATCCATTTGTTAATGTTCAATAATCCATTCAACGAACTCTCTTCGCTGTGCATGGTCATTAGGCTTCAGTTGTTGTGTTAATTGAATTTTGTAAGCATGGAGACACAGATCTTTAGTGAGTATACGCTGTAGAGAGGTTCCTAAAATTTGCAATTCTTGTCCACGACGCCGAATTGAGGTTTCTGGATTGTCACCGACACTCTCACGCACTGCTTCGATATTGACATTTTAACTACCAGTGTGTTTGACGTCTCCAACGAGTTAAAACACTATTCCGACCATATTTTCTATGAAATTTTTGAACAGCGGCCGTCAAGCTTTCATTATTTTTGAAATATTGTTCAAATAAGACACGTTGTTCTATCGTGTAACGCTCCATTTTTACTAACCCTAAACTGTCAGATGTCGAATTGTTTTTTTTAGGGTTGCCAATACTTTACTGCACAAATGGCGACAAATTCAAATCTTGCGTTAATTTTGGGACACCAATCACTAACATAAATATGATTTCCAAACGTCAGACTATACTAATAATCGTATTTGTGCTAGGAAAAGGTCTTTCTGGATAATTTACAGCAAATATGCTAAATTCCCATGTTTAATTATAAATCATTCTTCTTCATGCATATAATAATGCATTTTTAATATGAAAAAGAGCACGTCTATCCGATATACAATTGCCGACGATTGATATCTCTTATTCTAGGCAACAGCCGTTTGAAAACTGAGCGAACCGGGAAATAAGTGTTATAAATTGCACAGGCATCAACGGTAATTTGCTTTTTGCTTGAGTAGATCGACAAAGTGATTCAACTTTAAACATGTTAAAAAGAGGACTTATTTTTTGATATATTTTGGCTATATCTAATCTATTAGATAAAGACGTAGCATGCGACGCGATAGCTCAGAAAACCAGTGTGAATATACTGTAATTTAAAAATTATACATCCTCAGGATGTATGATTCAATCGCTACAGTCTAATAGTGGCGATTCCTCTTAATGGTTGCAGGTTTGAGCAACTGCCAACAAAAATGAGTAAACGAGCAAAAACTGAAAAGACAGTATGCAAATAGATGACACAAACGTCTATTAAAGCGTTGCGTTGTTTTGGTTCTGCTACACAAACGCTATTAAATGAAGGCAGTCGAACCTATATTCGGGTAGAATCGTATATAGGTTTTCAACGCGAAGTGTATTGCACATATTCTACAAAGAAGCATGTTTCGTGTAGACCTAAGTTCAGTTATTTATGTAAGATAAATTTCATTGACAATTTATTGTTCATACCTTTTTATAGACGTTCAATAAATGAACAAATTGAAAGCAAATGCCTTCATAGACTTATGCTGGAGCAAATGTAAGCCAAAAAATTACTGGTAAAAATCGTACATTTAAAAAGATATTTAATTCGGATATGTACAGAAAGTGTGAGTGGCGTCGTGATTATAATTTAAGAAATTTAGTTTTCTTTGTTTGCTTTTTGACGGCAAAGAATCGTGCACTCAGGTATGATTAATTACGCCTTTAAATATTTTCTAAAGGACGCCATCAAAAACGGACAACGGCATAGTCAAACAAGTATAGTTACAGCATCTATTCTTTTTGCTATCAGCTGCTACTCTAGTAACAATAAAATAAACCTATTCTAACTGATTATTGTTAAAAGCAGCTTCTTTCGCAATTCATTTAATTAATAGTAACCATATATCAAATAATGAGTAGTTTTTAGATAATAATAGTAAAGGAGATAGACTATTCTTAACAGCGCGCAACCCAATTCTTAACAGCGCACAACCCAATTCTTAACAGCGCACAACAAGGTTTTGCTACATTCACCTCCCTCTAACACTTGGTGTTAAATAGAACTAATCCCACTCTATATATTGTAGTTTCTTCCAGAAATGTCCGATTTTTAACGCTTTTTTAATAAACAGGATGTAATTTTTTGGTGTACTAAAACTGTTACATAGATAAAAGTTGCCTTAATTATGGATCGACATCATAAGAGGTGTGACCGCTATTTGAAGCTACATGTACAGTTTGATCTCAAAGATGACGCCCAGAAAAATTTTTGTAGAGATGCGAGTTTGAAATTTCACCATTGTGTGGTACTTTATTTCCTAAGCAGGCGGTGTTTATCGTTTTTATATTTAATGGGTGTTTTTTAAGCTGCATGAGAACTATCGATATCGAAAACTATGGTTTGACAGCTGATAATATGTTGATATTTCTGTTCAGTAAGGTTTGGCAAGTCATCATGAATCGTTTAACGCCAGAACAACGCTTCCAAATGGTGGAAATTTACTTTGAAAAAATAAACCTGTTCGCGAAGTTCATAGAGCACTTCGTCCATTTTACGATCAACATAATCGGCCTAGTGAACAAGCAATTCGTGCAGTTATTAATCGTTTTCGCACTAATTTTACTCTTCTCGATTCAAAACCATCAACAAGACAAAGAAATATGCGTACCAAAGAGAATATTACTGCTGTAGACCACCGTTCGCGTCGCATTTTTGCTGATTGGGTTTATTTGAAACTGGCCGAAGATAAGCATTTTTATCAAAGAATTGTGTTTAGTGATGAAGCTCATTTCTGATTAAATGGCTACGTCAATAAGTAAAATTGCCGTATTTGGAGCGAAAACTGTCGTTAAGCCGTTAACGAATCACCATTACATCCACTAAAATTGACTGTTTGGTGCGGTTTACACGCTGACGGCATCATCGGTCCTTATTTCTTTCGAAATGAGGAAGGAACTGCCGTCACGGTGGATGGTGAGCGCTGTCGAGCCATGCTGACCGAATTTTTGTTTCCAAAAATGAATCAGCTAATCATCGACGACATTTGGTTTCGACAAGACGGCGCAACTTGCCATACAGCGCGCTTAACAATCGATTTATTGCAAAATCAATTTGGTGACAACCTTATTTCCAGAAGTGGTCTTGTTCACTTGTTCACCCCTCGTTCGTGCGATTTAACGCCTCTGGATTACTTTTTATGGAGCTCTGTTAAGTCATTGGTTTATGCCGACAAACCAGCAACTTTTGAAGCATTGAAAGCCAATATTCAAGCCACCATTGACGCCATACTGCCAGATTTATTGGAAAAAGTAGTCAAAAATTGGACTGATCGAATGGACCATGTAACTCGTAGCCGCGACGTACATATGCCGGAAATTATACTTAAGAAATAAATGCCATGAAATTATCTTCTAGATTATAATAAAAAAAATTTCATTCCAACAATATTTCTGTCTTGTATTATCATTTTAAGTTCTCAAGCCCTCAAAAAAACACCCGATACATTAATGGTGATTTACAATTCTAGTGATACACAATTGTCGCTACGGCAGCTAATAGGAATGTATCCGAAAATGTATATAGTATAAATTAATGCATGAGAAAGCAGAAGGCACAAATTAAATTTATTATAATTTTTAGAAGTTAATTAAAGTAAAAAATCAAACAGCTTAATAAATAAACAAACAGGTGAGACATTCCTTTTTATTAAATCTGTGCAATGTAGATTTATAACGGCCCCATAAAACGTGTTTTCTTCACAGTTATTAACTTATTGTTTTTCAAGTTTTATGACTTAGGAACTTTATTACACTTTCTATAAAATATGATACCCTTAGACTTCGAGTTAGCATTTAATTTACATCAAACATCTGAAGAAGCCACTGTGTGCCGAAACAATTGATATACATATGTAATAATTAATGAATAAATATAATTGAAAATTTTAACAGCATGTATATCTATTTCTACAAAGGTACGAATATGAATTTGAATCACGAAGAGGCCAAAACAATTCTACACAGTAGGCCGCCGAAAACAGTGCAACTAAATTTTTTGCGGTGTCCCTTTTAGAAGGAAACAGGAGTTAAACGATACGTTTTTTAAAATTTCGTTGTTGGTTTTTTATTTTTTGAAATTCGAGCCAAGAGTTTTTGAATATTGCAACTTTAACAGTTATTTATTTTATAACGGATTAAATGTTAAGAATGTCCACCACTAATTTCCATACTGTTTAAAATTTTGCCGGACACTTTCGGGGCTAATTTAATAAGTAAAATTTATACAACCAAACCAAATTCTATATAAAAACTAGGACAAAGTATTACAGAGGAATGCAGTCAAGTTACTCCCAAAATGGTATAAAAATATGCTGCTACATTTTAGACAGTGCCCCTGCTAGTGTATGGAAGTTTGTGGTGAAAATTTTAAACATTTAATCCGTTAGCAAGTAAATAACTGTTTTTAGATTGTATATTTTGATGTAAATATACGAAGGCTTGTTGATATTTCAAGAAAGCATTCACTTTATCTAGGTGTAAACAAAACAGATATATTGTTTGGCCCTAAAAACTTTAGAACTGATCCTGCTTGTCGTGACAGAGTAAAAATAACAATAGACAACAACATTCATTGAAGCATAGTATAAACAAATTTAGGTATAGTACTCAATGATGAGATTAATTTTAATGAGCATATTAATTCATACATTCGGCGTTCTTATTCTGCTTTGAAGATTATATATAGCACATACTATGTGAACTCTCGTTTTATCCAATCTTAACTACTGTGATCAATCAATCATCAATCAACATACTTAAGATTAAAAAAATTCAAAACTCTTGCTTTCGCTTAATATTTGGTATACGGTGTTAGAAACATATCTCTCAAAAGTTACGCAACATAAAATAGCTAAATATTGTCCCTAGGGGGAAGTCGCTTTACTTATACAATAAAATTGATTTTTAGACGAGTGTTAATAACATATGTGGGCAACCTCCGGCCCGCGGGCCAGATGCGGCCCGCCGTAAGATTTGATCCGGCCCGCGAAACATTTTGAAAAACCCAAATTTAACAACGATTTAATCACTAAAAATTATGAACACTACTTTAAAATACACTACTTTCAAACGCGGCCCGGTGTACTTGCACATTAAAGTTTGGCCCGCAAGATATTAAAGGTTGCCCATACCTGGTTTATAGTGTCAACATTCGTTTTAAAGGTACATTAACTCACCTATGCATCGACTAGAACTATTGAAGAGGCTACACTACGAATGTATACAACTCTATACCACTCTACCACTCTATACCACATGACGTAAAAGAAAGTTCGTCTGTTGTATAATTTAAAAAGAAATACTTCAAATTTCTGTTCCTAAGGCAATAGATCCAATTACATACATAGATCGCATTAAATTGGATTACTCATTAGCGACCTGTTGTGTGGACTAAATTATTATGCTAGGGTAAGTTAAGTTAAGTGGAAGAACAGATGCTGCAAATTCTAGCAATCTGGATGTCTCATTTTCTGCTTGATTGTACTATTATATAATGATTTTTTTGAACTAAAATAAAAGGCTGTTGTTATTATAAACATATCATTCAAACATAATTATACTCAGATCATATTGATGTTTTTGATACATTCTTTATACTACTCATTTTATCTTAAAATATAAAATTGAAATTCATGTTTTTTTTCTTCAGCTATTCTTTTTGGTTTGGTGGAAAGAGTTTGTCCAGCGGATCCTATACCTGAATTATCAGAAATCCGTGAGTGCAGGTCAGATTTAGACTGTGATCCTCGTATATGTTGTCCGGATAAACCGAATGCTGCTGGTCAAATAAAATTTTATTGCAGGACAGCTGCTGCAAATTTGGATAAACTCCCTGCTCCAAAAATGATTGTTGAACGTACGTACACATTTACAAATCACTTTAGCAACATGTTTGTCAACAAGTCGATTTTTTGTTTTTATTTCTTACTGAATGAGCTTTTTGTTAATTTATAATCAATGGATTTGTTGGCAGGTATATCTATATACCTAACTGACTGATTCAGTACAGGCCATAGATACATTGCATCGCATTTTACTAACGTTTTTCTATTGATAAAAAGGATAATTACTATTTAAAAATTATGCAGTATGCACAGTGATGTAACAAAAAGAATGTGGGTGAAGAATTTTAATACATTATGTTATACACTGCATCTCATTTAAATCAACATTTGCTGGTATCTTCGATAAATACGTTCAACGCACGTTATTATGTAGTAATAAGGGAATTTCCCGAATGATATAAATTGAATGAACGACCCTTATACAGCTTTCTGCTACAGATCGTAAAAATAAGTGTATTAGTTTAAAGAACGGAAAGTAGTATCATTAGCTAACATTAATATTTTGTAATAGAAAATATGTCAGACAAAATACCGGTTTTTGTCTTGCCCATACAGAAATAAACAATTATAAAATAAATATTGGGTTGGCAACTAAGTACTTTCGGTTTTTACTGATAGAGAGCGTTGCTTTATTTTTTGTATAACGTATGTTAGTGCTGTACTTTACCGTTTGTCGCGTGATACTAGTCACATTGACGTAAGTAGTGCGTGATTTTTATTAAAGCTATTAGTTGTGGGTTAATTTTAAATGGAGCGCAGAAACGAATATTTTCGACATATTTTACTATTTTATTTCCGTAAAGGAAAGAAAGCTGCTGCGGCTCACAAAAAGATATGTGAAGTTTATGGTGCTAATTGCTTAACAGAGCGCACGTGTCAGAATTGGTATAAAAAATCCGTTCTGGAGATTTTTCCCTCAAAGATGAGCAACGTTCTGGTCGGCCTACTGAAGTTGATGATGACCAAATCAAAGTCATAATTGAAGAGGATCGTCATATAACTGTTTGAGAGGTTGCGGAGAGGCTACATGTATCGCACACAACAATTGAAAAACATTTAAAATGTCTTGGACTAGTTAAGAAGCTTGATATTTGGGTACCCCACGAATTGAAAGAAATTCAATTAACACAAAGAATCAACTTTTGCGATATGCATATGTCAGTTTGGTGGGATTGCAAAGCTGTTGTGTTTTTTGAGCTGCTTCCAAGAAACCAAACGATCAATTCTGATGTTTACTGTCAACAATTAATAAAACTGGATGAAGCAATCAAAGAAAAACGGCCAGAATTGTCAAATCGGAAAGGTGTAGTTTTCCACCAAGATAATGCAAGGCCTCACACATCTTTGGCAACTCGTGGGAAACTATTGGACCTTAGCTGAGAAGTGATGCCACATCCCCCATACAGCTCTGATCTAGCACCATCTGATTACCATTTATTTCGAAGTTTGCAGAATTCCTTGAATGGTAAAACTTTCACAAATGACGATGACCTTCACTCGCACCTGGTTCAGTTTTTTGCTGGTAAGGACCAGAAATTTTATGAGCGCGGAATCATGCAGCTGAAAGAAAGATGGCAAAAGGTCATTGAGCAAAATGGAAAATATAAAGTGGATTAAAAACTATTCTTTGTTTAAAAAAAAGTGTTTTATTTTATACTACAAAACCGAAAGTACTTAGTTGCCAACCCAATAGTAACAGACGAAATAGGCAGGAAACAAAATTGTATCAAAAATGAGAAAAATTTAATATGAGAGTTACGCAGAAAAGGGAAGACGTACAAAGAAATTATGAAACTTATAAAACGTTCCGAAAATATACATTAAAACCGCAAAAAAATGCTTAAAGTATAGACAGTCCTAGAAAAATTACTACAAAAACAGATTATTCTATATAAAATAAGCAAAACAGGACGGTTTCATAACCTTCGTAAGCATTTTAAAACAAATTAATAGGAATATCAGTTCATATACAAATAGACAGCAATTTCAAAAAAAATAGCTTTCATGTGGTACATAAAAAGTGGAGGAACATACTTTGGAATAACGAGTCTAGGTTTAACATGTTTGGTTCTCTTGACAGAAATTACGTTAATCGACCATCAAATTAAAATTGGAATCTAAATACTCAAAAAACATGGAATAGGCAATATCATGTTTTTTAAAGCACGATATAGGGTCCTATACACATAATTGACGAAGCCACGACCAAGAAAATATATATAGAGACATCTTATGCAACGTTATGTATTCATATGCAGGTGATAATATGCCCATAAACTGGCGATTTCAATAAGACAATGACCCTAAAAATACTTCTGAGTGTGTGAATGATTTAGATTAGCCATCCCAGCCACCCAATTTGAAACTCATAGAAAATCTTAAAAGATTGTCAGGTAAAAAATTTAAAAATAAAACATAGCTGTGAAAAACTATCAATAAAGTTGGCATGATAAAAATATGCTCATTTAAATGATTGATTGTCTAGAAGATGCGTAGTAGTACTCAAAAATAAAGACTGATCCAAAATATTAAAAATAAGTATATATTTGTATAACGATAATGAGTTAATATGGGTTAATATAGTTATTAGTTAATATGGGTTACCTATTCTTATGTCCAAGATAAAATTACATTAGTTTTCTTTTTTGACACTAGAGAATAAAATGTTTTCGCATGAGTTGTTTTATTTTAATTATACCACACGATAGTAAATCGCATAAAGCGCACATTTAATAATTGATCCAATATATACATAGAATTTCTGACATATTTCTGATATACCTATTTTTATGCACTATATATTATGTATTTATCTGTAGTGGCTCTTTCTAAATAATTAAAACTGCCGCTCTTCTTACATGTAGTTTCATTTTCATAACATAAGTCTATATAAGTTTGACATATGCAATAATAATTCGACCAAGCGTAACACTGACATTAGTTATCATTACTAATGTTTCTTAATCTACCTAATTTCACACAGTTCTTGCAAGTGTAAAATTTAATGGTTATCAGTACTATTCGATTGATCTGAACATAATAAATTCTTACAAGATTCAAAGAAATACATCATTTCTTAGCTAAATATCCTAAATTATACAGCTAAATACTTATTCTAACAAAATAAGTAATACTTAGTATACAATGAAAAGGTAAATTATAACGTTAATAGTTTATTACAATGTAGCGAGTCTCGTATTTTAAGGACTATATATACCTCCAAACGGTTTCTGGATTAATTGGAAATCAAGTATTGATCATTTTTCAAATTTTCTTCACTTTATGCTCTCGGTCTCTTGATTCACTTCAGTTTATTCAGGGAGTTGAGTCTATGTTTTTAATAATTATAAAATCTCCAATTCTGTATATTTGAGGTGATTTATGGACTTTATCACATATTTTATTATATTCTTGTACTTTTTGCATCTATTCTTGGGCCCTAGTTTTAATACCTTCAAGATCTAAGTTATAATCATTCTTTACTTTTCTCTCGGAATAAATCTCCTTTCTAATTCCACACCTGAAACTGTACTGCCTCTTTCTCAATAATTAAAACTACCGCTCTTGTTAGATGGAATTTAATTTTCATAAGTTTAACATAAGCAATAATAAATAATTCGACTTTAGTTACCATTACTAAAGGGAGTTTCTGTAATCTATCCAATTTCACAGTTCTTGGATGCGCGAAATTTAAATATTTATCGCTACTCATATCAGAATTTAATATTCTTCTAAATATCAAAGATATTTTGAATAATATTAAAGACAGAAAAAAAAGTAATTCAGAAATAGGTATTAATTACAAATCACTCCTCCAGCATTAATATTATTTGGAATTTTTATACAATCTTTTTTAAATTTTCAGTTTTAACAAAATTATATATGGTACGAACATTTTATTAAATCATGGCATATTGTAAAATAAATTTCCCTTTCTCAATATATTTTAATCCAGAAAATTAATTTTGTTTGTACATGTTCAATATCGAGTTATTATATTAAATAAATTGGAAAATGACAAAAAAAATATTTTTATCAATTTACGTTTTTATATTATGTTACAGCCTTAAAAACTGCTGTTAGTTATATGCAGTGCACGCCACCACCTCCAGCAAATTTGGATTTATTCCCAAAATCATGTGAATCAAGTTTTGATTGCTTCCCTAATTTATGTTGTCAGGAAAATGGTAGAAGATATTGTCGACCACCGAAAAGATCAGTACTGGCTTTATTAGCAGAAATGACACAGGTGTATTAAAGTATCACTTGTTCATTAAAAAATGAAATCAAAGTAGTCCTTAGTAATTAGTACATAATTTGAAATCATATGAGTGAGCTTCATAAATTATTTATCTCGAATTTTTAGGATATTGTATACTGGATGTCACAATACTTATCAATTTATGTACGTAATTATTGAGTAATTGACAACAGACATTTAAAATTTAAAACTAATTTGTTAGAACATACGAGTTTTTTTTGTCCAGAATCTACTTGACTTCAATTTTTAATGAACTCCCATTATATACCTTCTGTGTTCAATAATAAAAATGTTTCTATTTCAGCGATTGGGTACATCAGAATTGGCTAGAAGAGCGATTCAAAGAATTACCACTTAATATGTAATAGTAGTATACTAAATTTGTTATTTCTTTTATTTTGTTATTGAATGATGTAAATAGTTTTTGATGTAAAGTGTAACAACGAAAGATTAAATAAAAAACTGTCAACTTAAAAACAATTTATTTACTTAGAAATACATTTGAGAAAATATTCTTATATACTAAATACAGAAAATATTTTCACAAATATTTTTATCTGGAGATGATTAATCGAGCTGTAAAAAAAATACATTATTAAATACTAATAATATATACAACACACATATATAAAAAAATAACCAATGGGCCAAAAAGATTATAAACTTTGAACAAATTATAAAATATTTTTATTTACAATTACTTATTGTAGTACCTTCCTGATAATTGAATTGATTATTATAGATACACCGATACCACTATAGAAAAATTAAACTCTTGAAAATATTTACAATAATTTCTTATTAAATTTTAATACTATTCTATATTTCTAAAAACAATTTGTTTCCAAAACTTGCGAATTTTATGAAACATATCGTGCTTCATATGTAGATTAGAGTAATAAGTCTGATGAAGTATTTATATTCTATAAGAGCATATGAGAAAAAATAATGAAATTTGTAGATAAAAATTAAATAAAATTGCATTTGATTTTTATATACACAGATATAACCTTAAGATACTGCTGTATTGGTGAAGACACTTTCAATAACCAATAAAAAAAGAAAACCTGTGTTTCAGTAAATGTCGAAGAAATGTTTTTAATATTTTGCATAGAGATTGGAGACAAACTTCATGAATATTAAAGGCAAGTCAATAGATTATATATAATGCATTCAGATGTTTATAATGTATAGACAAATTGAATGTTGCATCCTTGATATCTCTTACATTTTCTTAATACCAAATGCAACTTGCGTAAGAATATTATTATCTGAATATAAAAGAAAACTATTTTGCAAACACATTTCCCAAAAATGTGTAGATCTTTTATAGAAAACAATTAAGTAAAAATTATTTACATTATAATATTTTGATATTATATAAAACCAACATAGCGTAAAAGGAAATAATACATATAATTTTAATTTTATTGACTACAATGAGGTTTTAATTATAATAATAGTGTAATGTAGCTACTTCCTTTAAGAAAATTTATTTATACATAAAATTATTAGTTACAATAGTGATTCTTAACATACCTTTTTGAACCCTATATCATGTGCGTATTCTCTGAAGCACTGTCTACAAATATTTAAACCATATTTGCGAATTAAACCATGCCTATTGGAGCACGAACGGCTAAAACAAAAATAAACAATGTAAAAGAACTAGTTTCGTTAAAAACATACTTGAACACTAAACACTACGAAATTAATGTAAATATGGAAAATAGAGGTTAACCACGCGGTGTAATGTTTACATTTTTGTGTGACCAAAAAAAAGTATTAAATAATGTCAATCAATATTATTATTAGTAATATTTTATTTACCATGAACGTGACCCTTGACCATATTTGCGAGGATGAGAATACCAAATATTTTGATGACCCATCTTGCAAGTAGCACAATTTTACGAAAAAGAAAGACGGTTGTCAACTGTCAAATTCACAAGGAAGTTTAAAGGCGTCCTCCTGATTTTTATTCCAGCGGGAAATCCAAACTACTGTACACAAAGGAGTACATAAACATGAAAATAAATATACCTATATGCCCGATATTATATAATAGTATTTATAATTGTTTTTATCGAAAAAATATAGATATTTATTTACTGTTATTTATCTATACATACCATAAATATCTCATTACACTACGAAAACTACAAACAATAAGTATCAACCCAAGGAAAAATTTTTAAATTTCGCGGGTGTTTTAAGTTGCCCAAGGAAAAAATAACTACATCTAAAATTATATTTTATTTTATTACAGCATGAATATTAATAATTAAGGTGTATATTTCAAAATCAAAATTAAAACGAAAACCGTACGCATTAAAAACATGTTATTTCCTAATTTCTTGAATGAATTGAAATCATAGCTAACCTTTATTTGTACTACTACCAACTCAAAACTTCTGCGAAATTTAAAAATTGTTCCTTGGGAAGTACATTTTACGCTGAATTGAGATATAGCACAAGAAACGAATTTTAGTCCTATTTCATTCATTTTATTTCACATCTCTTAAGGGTTACTCACCAAAAAGTTCAGGAACTTGAGCATAGTGCTCTTTATATCATTTCAATTAACCTCTCATTTCTATTATCAATCCTTTATAAACGCCATTATTAATATGCTTACAGAAAATTCGAGCATTCTTGTAACCTCCAATAAATTATTGCTTTTTATTTGACTTTTTACTTGTTCACAAGTACAAATAATGTTTGTAGAACCAAAAGAAAGCATCGATTACTAATTAAATGTTTCGGAACAAAAGTATCCATACATTTTTAATATCGAAAAATATCCATATTAGGAACGAATGACCAAAGAAAAAATAATAACAATAATATTACCCGATATTTTATATTATAAAAAAGGTGTTTTTTTTGCATGTGTATTGTTTTTACTTTTTGCAAACAATAAATATCTCACAAACTGCCCCTCCCTTATTTAATGTTCTAAAATATTTTCACATTTTGCTTTTTGGTGAAAACATTACATTGACTTTTTTTAGTAATGACATTATTACTTTGACTTTTTGTTTCCTACTCAGTAGTGTTAAAATAGTTAAATATAATTTAACACAAAACTTAGTTATGGCACATATACACTTAAAAGAAACGATTGAAATTGCTCAGTTCATGACACATTTATTACTAAATTTATAAACATAACAGTAATTCATTGGCATATTATTGCTACACCATCACGTATAAACCTAGAACAAATTATAAAATAAACTCCAGAATCTAGATACTAATTAAGAACAATATGTTCTTTAATTGTATTAGTACTTATACGACACTGGAACCAAGTACCGATACTATAGTAAAAGTATTTATATCAAATTATATGTACTAAGTAAAAATTATTTGTATCGAAAACGAATTATCATTATCACATTCGAAGACAAGATATATTTTCGGGATATTCAGTAAATAATTTATTTTATTGGAATATTAGAAAAATATAGACTAATTTTCAATAGTAAAGAACAGATACTGCTGAGCTTGCATGTCTATTAAAAGTATTTAGGTATCCTGTCTGGAATTGAGATTTAGGAGCTTAGTAAATACCTGATAGATCAGATTAAACATGTATGTGATTTATATTGAAATTATATTTGAGCTGACAAATTTTAGTTAAATGTAATACCAGAAATATGTTAAATGTAAATATTTTGTTTACTTTCACGAAGCTGTAAAAGGTTCCTATATTAAAAAAAAGAGATTGTGTATTGCAATCTTTCTCCAGTCTCTTAAATCCTTGTATATTAGACTTTTAGTTTTTCCAAATTCATTATAATTTTTTTCTCCTTCAAAAATTCTCTTTATAGTAGGAGAATGTTATTTTAAACTCTTAAAGTAATTTTGACGTATATTTAATAACTACTGATTACAAAAGTTCAATTTAGATCTAAATTTCTAAAGTAAATTTAACTACAATGGGAAAAAGTTCAAATCATTGATGGAGGTATTTTAAAGTTATATTTTCAGAATTTAAAAAAGATATTGTGGAATTGACTATTGAACTATTGAACACCTATCTAGAGTTACTAAAGAAAAAGGATAATATTAATATTAAAATTTCATCGCAGTAAATGTTAAAGGTCGGAATATGTAATTCTATATTTTATTAGCACCGATCACTTTTATCACAAATGTCTCTACCGTAACCATATGAAAGCCCGAAAGATTGAATTTCTTGACAATACACAACTAGACTTTCGGATAATAGCACATTACAAAGTCTATGCCATAAATAATGGCAGTTCATCTTCTATAGCTTAAATATCATAGTACATAATTCGCATCAATATTGATTGGACTTCTAGTTTGTGACGAGCAAGTAAATTCACTCTAAATAGTTACGTTATAACTATGACACCGAAGTTTGTGATGCTGCAATTAAATAAATTCATTTATTCTCTTACGCAGTCCACGGAAGCTTTAAAATGAAAAATACTCGTAGATTTATATATCGATAATATATGGATAGTTTGAGAAGTAGCCTTCACTTACTGATTGTCCTATTACCATTTTTAAAATTCAATTCCTGTAACAATAATCCCGATTTTTTTAAATGCTTCTGAATAGAGAAATCTGACTGAATTTTCAGGTTAGAATAAACCTTGGCTTTAAAAACATACTTTTAGCAAATAGCGTAGTCTTTATAGAACGTTTTCTACTCTGTACATATTTTCCAAACTTAATAAATTTAGAATTAATATTACCAATTGACTGAACGCATACAAACAATTTCTTGTCGATAATAGAACTACGCGCTTGCTGATTGAAAGCTGTAGGCATCTCTAGATTGACAATTACGAAATTTGTTAATAATTTGACTAATACCATGATCATTTATAGGATTTATTTTATATCAAAGCCGGTACCGGTCTTGAGAGATCTCACGCCACCATTAAGTGTCTTAATTTCAACAATATTGATTGATGCTAATTATGCCCTTAGTCAGAACAAAAAGTACTGTGAGAAATTAATTTTCGGATCTTCAGCTCAGAAGAATATCTCTGGAATTTCCATATATTACAAGTAAATAAAGTAAGGTAGATAAAAAGAAATAAATTTATTTAATTTTATTTATTTTATGCTAGTAAAATATAAAAAATAGTATTTAATTATGACACGTCATGTATTTCATCAAAAAGCTCAGTTTTTGACTTGATAGCTTCCACAATATAGGGTATTTTTTCAACTTCGGGCATATTTGTCCATAATTGTAAAGATATGGGGATCACTGAATATCCTTCCGCTTCCAAAGTATGTAATGTTAAACTAGTAGATCCTAGCAACTGTCGATTATTGGTGTAGTGGTAGTCCTTTAAGGCCATTATTAAAACTCTGTAAAAGTATGTGTACTTTTA
Source organism: Dermolepida albohirtum (assembly GCA_031893035.1). Classification (NCBI taxonomy): domain Eukaryota; kingdom Metazoa; phylum Arthropoda; class Insecta; order Coleoptera; family Scarabaeidae; genus Dermolepida; species Dermolepida albohirtum. Next base: position 124,883 of record JAVIWB010004791.1, on the reverse strand, counting down.
TGAGCAGTTGAAATTATGATAAATATTGGTAATGTAACATAAAAACTGCCAGAATATAAGCACAGTTTTTGGTAATTACATGATATTCAATAAATATCTGAAGAAGTTTCATGTGGAATTCGATAATAGAATAACATTGAGTAATAAAGTGAATTCATTAGCCATATCAACAAGAGTATCGCAATGTAATTAAAGTAGCGATACTTCAATTTATATAGTCAAATAGACCTTACCATCGACAGGTGATGTATGAATGACGAGTAAAACAGAATTTCCTGTAACACAATGCATTTATCCCCAAGGTAACAAAAGACAGGAAAAAACGATCCCAATTATCTAGATAATAGTATTATCAATAAATATGATTATGTCAATTAGATAGAATGCATTGTAACCAACGGAGAAGTATTGGTAGAATAAAGTATATTCATCTATGAATTAATTTTCAAATGAACTTAACTTTATAATGTTTACTATAAATACCAGTGTATTCAATAAAAACAATCAAATTTAAAAGAAAGATATTTGAGAAAGTGACAATGAATTTTTTCAAGAGACATTTGCATTGATAATGAGAGAAAATTTGAGAAGCACATCATAATTTACTTGTACAACGGAACAAATACTATTTCAATAACTGATCACCTTTAAAAGTCTTTGAAGAACGTACCATGAAGCCTAAGGTCTCTGAAGCATGCTTGGTGTAAGGATCAAAGATTTTTCCAGGATCTAACACAAAATCAATTTTATTTAAGACGTAACTATTTATACAAGCAGAAGTTATGTGCTATGTGATAAAGTAACATTAATAGTCAGTATTATTATTAATCAATTTAATATTAATAGTGTAGCCGATATTATATTGTAATGTCAAAACGTGGTGCTCAAGTTTCTTTATTCCGTTCATACAGTAAAATTATTCGAGGTGCTCAAAATAGGCATCAGTTCTGAAAGTGATAGTATCTGAATACTACCACGCCGTTTGAACTAAATGTATTTCCAGCCAGTCATTTTGTAACAAAAGGAAATTACCATGGGCTAAGTTCATCAAGTAAGATGCTTATAATAACAATTCGTAACTTAAATCAAACATTTGTGCAATTAATGATGAATTAGGTAGGTAGTGTACTGTCGTGATGAAACAATTTTTTTCTTCTTCTGCATTATACTTTCCCTTCCTCAAGATAGTTAGCGAGTACTATGCCATATGAATCCAAAAATAATAGTAGCTCTTGCCTTCCCAGCATGTTTAATTTTTCTTTAAAAATATTTAAAGTATCTTCGACGCATTGTTGTTGATTAGTTTTAGATGTACAGCGATGGATCCGGGCCTTATCATTTATGAAGTGTTGTAAAAATTCAAAGGAGTTATGTTGGAGAAGTTTCAAACACTGACTTTAACTGCTTAGTGTTTTTGGTTGATCGTTGACAGTCGTGGCGCCCTCTTGACAGATCTTTTTCACATGTCTCATGCATGAGTATTTGCATACATAAAAGTTCTAAAAAAGATCTAGTAGTCGTTCATTTGAGGTCGTAACTATATCTGTCAGCTGCAACAAATTGATACAACGATCATTAATGATTATTATGGAATTTGGTGGCCGATTTTTGGGTTTCAGGATGTTCGCCATTTTGAATTAATGTAGGCTTTGTTCAAATTCCGACTTTTCTATAGTTGAGAACAAAGAAGAATCATTATCAAGAGTCGATTCTAATTTAGTTTATATTTCAGTTAGTTTTAAAATTTTCAAACGAAATATTTAAACAGATACTCATTTTTTCCATCTTAACAAATGTGCAAAAATTGTTTCCTTCAAATTCAGTTGAAAATTGGTAAAATTGTAGCTCAAAAAAGTAGTCTATTTTATACTCTGATCGCCATTTATATGAAGCCCGAGAACATTTCACTCCACGTAGTAAAGCTAGATTTGCGTAAGGATAAATCTAATAAACTTGTCAGTCAACACACTTAGCAAATAAATTAACGGACGTTTATATTAAGTACTGGTTGACAACAGCATGTTGGGGAAATTTTTAGGTAAATCTAATTCATAATTTTCCGTCAATTATATTCCGAACCCAATGGAAAACGATACTACAGTGGTAAGTGCAGGTCCGTCGTATAAACTCAACAATATATTATGTGAATTTGTATTAATAAAAATTATATTATTTGAACGTTTTTTTTTGACATATATGAAAATTCACACAACTTATCTGCTTGCTGTTATTGTAGTTACATAAGAAAACCGACCCAACATGTGCGACGGGCTGAATTTTGAAGCAGAGACTAACATTCAACCGAATATATTGACTGATAGCTTAGTGCTACGTTCCCGTCTTTTCACGCCAGGGTCCTGACGGCCTACTATCCGGGAAAGTATTTCGTGGTTTCCCTCTCCATTTAAGTGAATGCTGATAGTCAAAATGCCTTACAATATCCACAAGCGCGGCTGTAATAATAACTCATGGATTGCCAAATCCCCCTGTAATTGGTGTTAAGTTGTTGGGAGAAGACATGGATTATTATTATGGCATAAATTTTTCCCTCGCGCTTTTTCAATTTAACGCCAGGAAACTTTTCGTTCAACTCGCATATCTATAGATTAGAATTCGGACTGTACACTAGTTTCCCAATTTAGTGAGTTAGCTTACATATTATTTTACATTAAAATCATTTTAGTATACATACATTTGACTAAGCGAATCGCACTTTATATCTTCTACATAGACCTCTGCTGCATTTAAAGGACATGGATATCCACCTTTCTTCAAAATAATTAAGTGATCTAAAAATATGAAATGTAAATACATAGATTTCTAAAATACAAATTAAGTAGATATAATACCAATATGATGTAACATTTTTGTAGACGCTGGCGTTTTCACAAATTGTTCGCCTTTAAATAAATAATGCAATACTCCTTGAATAGGATAATCGGAAGTTAATCGTAATCTGGATTTCACATGTTTTAGAAAACTTTCATTAAGTAAATAATTGCTAAATTCAGGTCTTACTGTTCTAATTGCTTGTGACACAAGCAAAACATTCTCAAAATTGGACTTGTAGTCTAAAATATAGGTAAGTAAGATAGATATATATTATGAAATAATAAATCTATATATACTTCTTTTAAATAATTGTTTTAAATAATCTTCATTTAGTACCATTTTCATTATCTCTGGAATATAGATGTCCAAGACACAAAGTGCTGTTTGAAATTTAAGAAGATGAATTTCTTTATGAGTAAAATTACTAAAAGTCTTGATTTTAAAAAAGGATTTTTCTACTGAATCATAATATTTTGGTCTAAAATCTGTCAATGCACATCCGCACATTATATTATAGGTAAAAAGTGGATCACCATTTTCAATTAAATCTGGGTTTTCATGACATTTTTGCGATATGTAATTAAGCAAGTTCAAATTAAAATGTCTCTAAAACAAGAACATTCACAAATTTGGTAATTCCTTAACTAATAGTTTGGTTAGTTATACAGTACTTACAACTTTCAAAAACTTCCGTAGCAAATGCACCGCAGTTTCGAAACCTAGATCGTCCTTTATTACATTATTTGCACAAAATTCGAAAAAATTCTCGTTATAATAAAACGGTACTTTAGCACTATACCTTTGGATTAACTTTGAAATTGAAGTTTCTAAGTCATCATATGACACAGAATTACCTGATATAAATAGTGATTTGATGGCCTTATTTAGTAATGGTTCAAAAGCCAAGTTTGGTGGTAAATCACATATAGACCATATAATGCTAACACTAGTTTTTTCATTAAACACTTTCGTTTTCATTAACGAGTTTATTATAATCATAACTGACTGTTCACTTATATTTTTATTTTTTGATACATAACGCAAATGTTCGGCTAAATACTCTGGGTTACTATGGTCCAATTTTATAAGTAGTTGAATATCGTAAACCATTGGCAAAGCAATTTTAAGAGCTTCTACTAAGGGACACGTTTGAGCTTTCGATAATATAAAATCCAGAAAGATGATTTGTTGCAAGGACATCTTGTTTATGTCGTGTCTTATCAGTTGTAATAAAATTTGGTAGATTCTGCTGCTTGAAGGAACACCAAGAAAGGATAGTACTTTTAATGCTTCAAGTGCTTGATTGAGTTCTAAAGCGCCAGCTTGGTATTTAAGTTGACTGCATATCTTTTCAAAATCAGGATGGTTCAAAATATTCGATGATGATATTTCAGAACTACAAAACAAGAAAATATATATAAACAAATTCAAAATTTATAATCATCTAATCTATATGGAAAGAAGATACGATTTGTAATTCGTCAAAGTGATGTAATATTTTGTGAGAAATTAATAAATATTGCAGTGCTTTATTTTTCACGCCTATTAGGATAATGAATAACGTAAAATAATATAAAAATATTTGAAATATGAAGCTAAAATTTTAGTTGTTACTAGTTCTCTGCTTGCTGGTCATTTAATCTCACCAGTGTTGTTCCTTAAATTGAACTATTTTTCCTATTCTTGTAACATATGTTTAAATGTCATTTTGTATAAAATTTGTAGTTTGATAATGGCAGTAAAAAATGAAAATAGTTTATTGTTGAATAGAAAATAAGCATCAATTACAAAGTAATACTAACGACAAATATAATGAAATACAAATTTACACTAATGTACAATAATAATCGCATTATGTTACATCATACATTACTATCAAGAATTTACACCTTTTTAAAGGAACTTGATATACAAATAAATTTATTTTACTATATTGCTCAATAAAATACTAGTTTAAAAGTAATCAGGATATTTGCTTTCAAAATAAGTTATTTCTGCACTTTAATATCGTCTTGAAAATATTTTTCTTGAAGGTTTAAAGAGATGGCAATCCCTGGGAGCTAGTTCTGTGCCGCAAGGTATGGTTTAATTGTGAGGAACAAAGCGGTTTTCAGAAACACGATTATCAGCAGCTTTAAATTACAAAAACTGTCTTTTAAAGTAGTCGTATTTTATCACGCTAGTCTTCCAAAGCCATATTCTCCAAATCAATCGACGGTTAATAGTCAAACGCGTCTGGATTACCCGACGATCAATTCTAGACTACAGTAAACTCCGATTCATTGTTTTCTAAAGACTATATAGTATTGTTGAACTTAGATTTAATTTTAAAATAAGGTACTATTTGAAGCTGTCGCAACACCCTCTAATACATCTTTTTGATAAAATTTGGCTCCAGTTTTAAACACTTTTTCAGAAAAATTAAGATGTTACGCATTCATAAACTACAACCCACCAAATATAAAGGATGTGGGGTAGTGGTCATGTTGCAACCTATTCTTCTCTTCTTAAAAAAGACCTAGACTAAATTTTATTATTTTACTTACTAAATTTTTCTTAAATTTTAAAATTTTTTTAATTTATAAAAGGTATTCGTCATCATTATTGATGAGCTATATTTTTCGGTTCTAATTTCTCAGCAAGCAGATGTCCCATAAATAGCAAATTAAATCAATCTTTTTGAGATATTGCATTTCCTAGATATGACTTTATTCTTCAGTAAATTTCACTTACACTTTTTCCTTGCTCATGAATGTTCATGTTAACAACGTACTACTCTATGTGAACTGTAAGCGCGCCTAAGTTAAACTATTAGTCAACAAAAAGCAGCTTAAGTAGTTCAACAAGCCAGGTTTTATATACTATCAATATTGTTCTGTATCTTTTAATTGTTTCTGTTCAATACGCATTTGAATTATTCTAAAATAACTTATAGCAGGACAAAATATACCACTAAATGATAGTTGCAATTATTTCTTTAAGATAAACCATCAAAATTCCACGACAGTTCCTAAATATAGACTGCATAATTTATTATTTTTAGGTTCTCCTGAATGAAGTTCACTTCATCGTTGGCATTCACGTACTAGTACTATACTCCCCAATATCATATTTTTGTAGACTTCTTGCTGTGGATATATGAAATGAGTGGTGCAAAATTTTTACAGACACATGGCAACCATATAACCTTGTTCAAATATGAGCACTGGGCTTTTAGTGCGCAATATTTCGGTGTTTTGTTTTCAACTGAATTTACAATAGTAGTAAAGGTCACACTGAGTGCAAATGAAGTGGAATTCCGCTTTGTAGTTTGTAGTGTCAGTACAAATATGGCAGACTATATTCTACTAACCCTATAACTTTAAGGAAGTAGGGCAGTGTGTATATTCATTAAAAAAGAGCGACTAACAGAAAATGCTATGAATAAATGCCTCTGTATTACTTAAACTTTCAAAACATATAAAAATATAGCTGATCTAATAATAAAGGAAAGTTATGTCAAATTTATAATGCCAAATCGTAAATTAGACAAGTTGATCAATAAAAAATATTGAAGATGTATAGTGCCTACAATAAAACAACCCGCATAATCGGCAATTTTATACTTGAAAATGTTTTAAAATCCAAATAGTGTATCAGCTGTTGTTTAATAGTAAGTCCTTTCACAATACCATGAATACAACAAGAATGATGATTTAACAGGAAAAGAAACATGAATGGCTAAAGACGTTTTCATTTTTAAATAAACATAACTGTAAATCCTCAAATTATTCACGAGATGGTCTTCCATTCACTAAAAATAATTTTCTGGTGCCACATTTATACAGAAAAAATAATTAGATCTCACTTTTGCGAAGATACTCCTAATAACACAAACACTACGATTGGCAAGAATAACAAAAAAGACGGAAAGATTTTTTGCTAGGACATATTGTTTTCAAAAACAAAAATTTATACCGTTTTTTACATTGTATGTACGTTGCAGTGAATTTTTGAAAAAATTCTCATGATCATACCTACCTGGCTGTCTAACCACTGACCACAGAGAACGGTGATGTTCAAGTCTACTAACATGCCCTTAATTGAATTATGGAAATAGATTTTAAATGAAACCCACGTCAGGTTTTAACTACACATAATAATGCGATTTTACATCGTATGAATGTTGCAGAAATGTTTGAAAAAATTTACTGTTCTTTGGTGAACTCAAACTCACGCATATGGTTACCGGGCATGTGTCTAATCACTCATCCACAAAGAACGATGATATTTGAGCCTAATAATGTGCTATGAATTGCATTATGGAAACAGATAATATTGTCGTCGGAAGTTTTCGCAATAATGAGCAAATTATTACATAATTCAAAACGACATAATTTAGCCCTCCTTTGACATTACGGTGTCTTAAATTTGATATTTCGATACGATGTAAAATGTCTCTGTTCTCCGTTCTGCTACTTTAGCTGTTACAGAGCTTTCAAAAAATTTCCTCAACTTCATTTTCAAGGTAACGCTCCTATTAACTCCCAATTCCATCTTGCTTTTAAGTTTTCCACAGTATTTTTCTTTATGTACCATATTCAATTATTTAATATTCTATATAGATCGAATATTTTCAAACATTGTTACTATCAAATGTCAGTACATTTTCCAATTTAAAAAATAAATAATAATTTCTATATCTGTTAAAACATATTGGTAGTATCATGTTCCTACTATTTATTTACATAAAACGATACATAATAGCGTTTCTTTATGAAAAATTAAACAATTGCTTCTTTAACATTTAAAAAATCATTTGTTGTACAAATTTCCTGGAGTTCGAAACATTTAAATTGATGACAATGACGGCTAGAATTATTTACGTTGTTTATAAAACTAGGTGACACACAATGAATTGTTAAACATTTATTGGATCGTCATATCATATTTTCATTCTATGAAATAAACAAAATAAAATCTTGATACTGAAATAATGCATGTTTATATATACAAGAATTCCAAGAGATAGTACTATCGCTGTTTTTAAAATTTTTTAGGACCGAAATACATATGCAGTTTCGCTTGGAGATGATTGAAATTAAATTTAAAATTTTATTATGATCAACACAAGAAATAAAATGTCACGAGGGAAAGAATAAGAAAAATATGTTCTGTAGGAAAAGTTTGACTACACTGTCTAGCCAGTTTATACAGATTTTTTAAATAGATATGTTGTAAAATAATTAACACTTAATAAATTCTATTGTTTACAGTTTTATAGAAATGATTGCTGTGTCAAAAACTAAAATGAAAGGACAGAAACATATTTGCGCACAAAGGGATCATTGTACAATTAGAGAAACCTTATATAAAAATGAAGGACATGGAACATAAATAGACTAAAATTGTTAAGCAAAACAACAAAACATCCGAATTTGTATCTATTTATAAATTAAACAACGGACAAAGAAATTTCCGAACTATACCTACGTGCCATGCTTCTGCAATGTAAATATCGTCTTCAAAGCCTCAACTGTGTGGTTGGGATTCATAATTCCATTGTGTGTTTTAACTAAATCTAATACAGTAATAATCGATGTTGCAGTTTTAAAATTATTAATCAGCAAATCTGTATTTTGTGTAAGCAAAGAATTTTGCTTTACAAGATCTACAATACCGAACATTAAATAAGAAAATATTTTATAATCATCGTTAATATCTTACCTTTACTAACACTTGATAAATTTTTTACATTTTTGAAACTATTAGCTAATAATGAAACTGAATATGGACTAAAGGGCTTCAAAACTTGATTCATTTTTTACCTGAAAATATAAATACATTCTTAATGATACTAAGATAAATATCGCACTCAATATGAACAAAAATTTTTATACGTATTGAGTTTTGATCAGTTTATTCCGAAATAAAATTAGCCTTTAAAGCTGTGTTGTAAAATTAATTTAACTATTTTTCACGTTTGTCTTACATGTGCGACCTTCGAAATTACGATTACATATGAATGTGTTTAAAATTGGCGCGTATCCAAGTGTTTTTTATTGGCTGGCATCAGATGGCAGTTTATATTGTTTCATTGTAATTGGTTTATAAAATAAGTGAAATCAGCAGTATGTCTGCAAATGACTAGTGCAAATTGAACTGTATTAGAAAGAACAATCAGTTATAAAGAATCCATGTAAAATATAATTAACAAAGTGATTACAAGATTGTGAAAGTTAAAAAGAAAGTGTTTTCTTTAAAATGGACAGACGTAAATCAAATGAACGTCTTAAAACATTGGGGTTCATCCCCCAGAAAGAAAATATTTATAATAAATTACTACCATACGCAGATAAATTAGATGAAGAATCAACAAAGTTATTTCTTGATATAAAAACTAACCTAATAAAGTCCGTGCTGGCACGAGAAATGAGACCAGGATGTGCTTTGTGGACTTCTAGATTAAACAAGTAAGTAATATTTCTTGAAAGTTAAGTACCTTATTCGCCTTTGTTCATTTATAATGTCCAAAATAATAATTACACTTCCCTTTACTGTGACAAATTAATGTAACATTTGACAATTCACTGCTAACCTTACAAATAGGGAGTGGGGGGAATTAAGCACAATTTTTAAAATTATGTAGTTTCCAATTATTTTTAGGTATATGAAAATATATGGACTAAAATTTTCTAAAGAAGATCATATTTGTTTAATAAAATTATATTATGAATTGTTAACACAGCCAAATTTAGAACCTGCAAGAATTAATAAATTTGCAGCAACTTTATCTTTTTTATTAAAGTAAGATTAATGGCATTTTCAGTGTAATACTTACAACTTCAATAACTAATTTTTAGAAAAGAGTATTTATTATCTCAAGATGACTTGCAGCTAGACTGGAGACCATTGTATGATTTGTGTCTAAGATTAGTAGAACAAAGCAAAAATGAAATTGGAATGTATCGTTATTTTTCAGGATTGGAAACCTCTTTAGAAAACTTAATACGTTTTGCACGCGTGTAAATATATATGGTCATCGCATTGTTCCAACAAAAATTTTATTTATTATGTTCTAGTTATTTTCCAGTCACTGCTACACAAGAAATTTTAGATGAATTTAGGCCAAAATTATGTCCATATAGTAACTCTGAAATTGCAAGTGCAATAGAATATTTAGAGATCTTCCTACCATTAGCAGTTAAACCTGAAGATTCTGATAAAGGATACAAATTATGGTTTGAAGAATTAATGAGCTTATGGGAAGTATGTCACAATGCTAATGTGTGGGAGAGTGTAAGTTTATAATTTTGAATTTTTTAGTAGATGAAATATGAATATTATATAATATTTTATTCATTCCAGCATTTAGCTACATTAATGGCGAGGCTAGCAAAATATAATATAGGTTACATTGACTGGGAACCATACATTCCTATAATGTTTGTGAGATTTTTAAGGACTTTACATTTACCTGTTGGTTATAAGCAAAAGCAATCTTGCAAAATGTATAAAATAGATATAAATGCAATGACAACGTGGATAGTGTGTATATTAGGTGGTAATAAAGATATGCCCTTTATTCACTTAGAGAAATTTATGCAAATATTGGAATCATATTGCCACCCTGCAAACACTGGAAGGTAAAAAACATTTTTATAGCTAATAGCAACTTTTGTATTAAGATAGTAATTAATGTGTATTATTGAATACTTCACTGATTTATTTGATATCAGTTTTATTCAAACAATCAAATTTTTCCAGAATATGTAGTTATAAAGATTACATTCACACTTATAAATTGATTAGAAAATTAATATGTTTCATGAAAGTAATTTATTTAACAGGTTGTTTGATTATGAAGATAATTTAAATTTGAAATTGATGCATAACATTGTATGTGCTATTTATTCAATAGAAATTAAAATCTTAGGTTTGTAATCCTTGTTGCAAAAATTCCCCAACTTTTTCAAACTAAAAATATATGTTGATCAAATTAATTTACTTTATTCATAAACTTATTGTATGACTTTTTTTTTATCACCAAATGAAATCAAATCAGACGAATATGGTGAATGTTTTATCAAAAATTTATGTAATTTGTGATAAAAATGGCTGAAAAGGTGGTGAATTATCGTGTGAAAGATACCAACATCTATTTATACATTAGATCAATAATTATGCATATGTGAAAGAAAACATTTCATAATATCCACATAGTACTGACCAGAGACAAATCATGCACAAGACAAGTAATTCAATGGTAAGCTTTTAGTTCAGTGGTAGATCATTTGCTGTTTGTAATATCAGGAAGTGGAAGTGTGAAAAGCGCGCTCTTTGATATAAGAAGTTTTTTGTGTTAATTTGAACACGTCCTTCCAAATTGTTGAAATCTGAGTTTCCAAAATATAAACGGATATCCGTTCGTATTTGCAAGTCGATCCTTTGTTAATTTAAAAAAAAAATAAAATTATTTTTAAACTTATTTAACAAGCAACTTTATAATGTATACATGCGCACTCTCTCGCCAGATATTGCTAATTAAATTTCCAGCAAAAACGAGAAGACAAAAGTCACACATACAGTTACATCCCCGTGCTATTGATTGATGGCTATTTGAGCATTTGACATAAATTTTACGCGCATATATATTTTATTGGAAATCAAAAGCAAATTAACATTTTCTGTTTTGTAGACTTTTTCACATTTTTGGACTTTATTTAAGGGGCAAATTAAACATACCATGTTTTGTCGTCAATTATAATATTGTAAATATAATTCCGAATGTTTTTTGCCTATATGGTAATTTTAATGGAGCCTGTGGTTTATTAACTAGATCACTGAAGGTTGATATATAACCCTTTGCCACAATAATTTCGTTTTCTGTATACGTATTTCGTCAACTAAGTTGTCATCATCAGCAAATAATTAAACAGTGTCGCACCTGGACAACTACGGTAAAAATAACCGTACAAAAACAAATTCCGCACACGATCCGTACTGCTGAAAGCCAAACGTGTACACGGTGTACGGTTTGGCTTTCAGGATCTATAGGAATTTAATTAATATTTTTATAATTAGATTCATTACCTTCTATATTATATTTTCGTCCTCTAATGAAAGTTTCTTTAAAAAAAATCTTCTACTATAATCAATTGCTTCTTCAATTATATCAGCATGGTCTTTATCTTTACAGGTATTCTATTTATTATGTTTTACACCTTTGTTTAACAAGTCTATTTCTTCTCGATTAAAAGTCTGGAATGAATTATTGACGACTAGTCTTTCTTTTATAGGATTTATGCCAAAATAATTACCAAATGTCAGTTTTTTACTTAGTTAATTGAATTTAAACATTTAATATTTTATTGCGTGACCTTTATTGTTTATAACCTCTTGATGCCTGCAAGGCAACGAATTCACCTCTGAAATTGATTGCCATTCGACTTGGCATATTCTCCAGAGATCGTCAATATTTTGCGGCTTAGCATCAGATAGTGTCTTTCTTCACTCTACCCATAAATTTTTAATGGGGTTTAAGTCTGGCAATTGTGCCGGCCAATTCAAAACGCGAACGTATCTCGAAACCATGTTTTCGCTTTACGAGAAACATGTCATCTTAGTGGTATTTCGTCCTCTGCATATGATAGAAGCACAGTTTATAATATGTTCACATAGACAACAGCATTCATTATGCTTGTGTAAAGGGCTTACGCCATAACACTAAAAAAACCCACAGCATGATGCTTGAGCCTCCAAATTTTACCGTCGTTTTGGTGTACTGGGGTTGAAATGCTGTGGTCTTCGTGCGTGTTGTTGGTATGCACCGGAATTAAAATAAACTATTTTGGATTCATCGGACCACAGTAAATTACGCCACTTTTTTTCGTTCCATTGTACGTATTCATGAGCAAACGACAATCTACTTTGTATTTGCTTTTATTTAATAATGGTACCTTCCCAAGCCTTCTTGCACGCAGCTTTCCTTGAATTAATCTTCGTTTAATAGTAGAGGTGCTTATACAAAGGTGTAACTCACATTTAATTGCAGTCAAACTATTTTTCTTCACTTTTCTCCAGTTCATAACGTTTGCAATCATTTTCGTGGAACATGAGAGCGTATTTTGTACAAACTTGTAGCTTTTTCTTAAGTAGATCGAGTACAATTGCTCTTTTTCCGATGAGCAATATTTTGCACAGCCCATATTACAACAGAAATGGATAATTAAAAAGTTGTTGAATTATTCTGTAACCGACAGAACTTTATGCGTCTGCGTTTAGTGCTGCCAGCCGTACTACTGCTATTTTAATGCACAGGCAAATAACAGCGCATGTCTAGACAACAATAAGTTGTGCTTATTAGCTAACAGTTTATTCTAGTTTTTTATTTTTTTGATGAAATTGTCTTTTAAACACATTTTCTCGACACTGCTAAGTGTTATAAAAACTATTATTACGACTACAGATGTCATTCACCAACACATTAGGAACATATTTCTGTTAATTATGTTCTAATAAGTACTCGTACATGCAAAAAAAAACTTGTAATTGGTTAGGTTATTGTTAAACTTCAGTTTACTTTCAAATATAATTAAGTCAATAAATATTTTTATATAATAGTACTTCTCTATGGTAAACCTGTATTAAGAATATTACCTGGTATATTAAGGTAATAACTTGGTTAGTTTTTTGCACTGATTTTGGATGTTAATGTAATTTTATCTCCAAGTACTTATTTTCATCAACACAAGACAAACGGGGGACAAAAGAAAATAATAAAAATTCGACATTTTCACAAGGATTTATGAGCATCAATCAATAATTCCACATTTAATTAAAAATTGTTCATTTTTTAGAACGTTATTATTATTAAATTAACGTTGCATAAAAAGTTTTAGTTGTCTTTATTATTACAAACTCCTAATTTACATAAATTCATTTATTATGATTCTAAAGCCTACGTGTTTATTTCTCTTCCTTGATGAAATAATTGACTGACTTATAGATAGATTACTTAAAATTATCATAAAGCCTCTTCGTGTTTCTCCAGAATATTTTCACTTCTTTGCGATTGCTTGTTGAAGTTAGCGTTGATTATACCTCTTTTAGCTTTTATGTAATCTTGGTCAACTTTTTGCATTATATCTTTAAAAATTCCAGGTGACTTAGCTGATTGGATCTATCCGTCGGGTGACAAATCTAGTTCCCCCATGGAATTTACTCTTAGCTTTTATCTTTATTTAGAAGACCCTGGTTCATTCTTGAATTCCTAGCTTATTTTTCTTATGTAGGGTTTTTGACTTTCATTTCAGAAAATTTTCATATTTCTTTCCCATTTTTTTGTTTTTGTAATTTTGACCAGTACTTTTTTGATATTGCTTTCACGATGAGCAAGGGAAATAACATTCTGCTCGATCATAGCCTTGTTTGACCGGGTAAGAGCATATACTAGGGGTTTGAATCTGATGGACTCCAAAGGAACAAGGAACTTTTTTAATGTTCTTTTTTAAGAATTTTACCTCAAGCCATGTAATAATATTAGCAAGTATATCTGACAGATCTCTTTCTTCATTTGTATGAACCTCATCTGTTAACTACAACACTTTCTTATGGTCATGCAAATCTTTTCACATTACCTTATACCTTAGCTTAGATTTAGCTCGGATTCTTCGGAAGTGCTACTTCACATATTCAGACACTAACTATGAGCCCTTGAGGGTTGATTTATGTAAGTACCAATTTTGCCATTTTAGACTATATTTACATTTTAATCGTAATAAAATAATTCATATCACAGATTCAATATGCAAAACTACACTAACTTGCAAACATGGAAATCTGGCAAGTGTCCAATATGAATGTACTTAAAAATCTTGTTTTATGAAACTGGTCTGGGTATATTAGGGTAGATGTTGTATTTAGGTTGTGGGAAACAAAATAAGATACGATTCACAAAACCTGATATACGTTGAATGTAAAATAAGAATAGAATGTATTTGTAACAATTCATGTGATATACACACTGTTATTAAAGATTGCTATACCTAAAATATTATTCAAGACAAAACATCATTACTTATATTCACTGTAGTATACTTAAAGCTTATTTGTATTTTACAGATGGACATCAAAAATTCGTGAATTTTTGAAGAAAATATCTTACTACTTTGTACAACGTATCCACTATGAACGATATCGTAAACCGAGTTGGGATTACCGTTCTAATCCTGATTACAAATTGACAGATGCAGAAATAGATAGATTTGTGAATATCTTAAAACCTTGTATTGAACAGGCTTTATTCATGAAGCAAGGCGTACAAGATATTGTATTAACATTAAATTATCTTGCATGCATCAGACCAAATATATTAATACCAATGACTTTAGACAAATTATACAGTTCGATGGACAGCTTGACAGAACCCCACAAGTTAACCAGTTCTATTGTTTGTGTTACTGCAGTGTCTAGGTAAGGTAAATTTTGAAATCGTGCGGCCTTAACTTCATGAAAATTTATATTGATAACTAATATTATTAAATGCACAGATTGTCAAAATGTTCACTTATTTTATTTTTTAATTAATTATTTATTTGCCCAACAAAATATAGAATTTCTAATTAAAGGATAAGTTGTACAAAAAAGATACATAATATTGTAAATTATTCAAAAGATGCTAAATAATAAAAATAACAAAAATATTAAATTGCAAAAAAATAAATAGAAAAACAATCATTCAAATAAGACTACTAACAGCTTATTAAAAAATTATACCTACAAATTAGCAATTCAAAAAATCAAGTAAACCTAAACAAAGATTACGAAAAATAGGCTTCAATATATTATGATTGAGGAAACGTTCTGTCATATTTTAAAGAAAACATTTGAATCAATTTATAAAAATATATGTTTTAATATTATTCAATTATATAATTTCCTGCTTTAAAAACATCTTCCACCGTTTGACAATTTTGCAGTGATCTGAATATGTAGTAATCGGAAGATGCAATATCAGATGAATATAGTGGGTGACTAAGAACTTCCCATTTCAATGCATTAAATTTTTGTTGTGAAATTCGTAATACACTGGACATTTTCTGTTCCACCACAAACAGAGTAGTATTTTCCTTAACGAATATTTGATTCTGCAAGAGTTTCCAATGTTCTAGGTTTGTAATAAGCTTTTCTCCTCTTAATATTCTCATACAGAATCCACTTTTCATCTCCAGTAATCAGCTTGTGCAGAAAGGATTACACATTGTGCATAATGAAATATGAACATATTTTCATACGATTAGATAAATTCTTGTCAGTCAATTCATTTAGAACCCTAATGCTTTGCTTTAAGATAAACCCAAGAGATTTAATGTTGTCTCCAACAGATGTATGATGAATGTCAAACTCTTCTGTAATTTCTCTAGTAGTTAATGTGAATTATTCTCCAACATGGGCCGCAAAACATCATTATCGATCGTGGACGGTCGTCTAGATCGATTACCTTCTTTGGCTCTCCCCAGAGCGAAATTTACTACACTATCTATAGCAGGTACGAGCATTTACATCTCTTCCAAATACTGCACGTAAATTTTCACATGCAACCGATACTTTGCTTCCTTTCTGAAACTCATATAAAATATAATGTCGAAAATACTTGTAATATGCTGACATCTTCAGTTCAAATATCATAAGCAACTGATAAACGGTTTAAAAGATTTTAATTTTAAGACTTTTATTTTAGCAAATAAAATGCACAATGACTCATTAGCAACTTTTGTTTTTGTTTTACAAGCAAAACTTCCTGTTTATTTAAAATACGACAGAACTTTCTCTCCAATCTAATACATATTAAATATGTCAGAAATCAAATTGCCGCTGTCATTAAACAAATTCCAAAAGGCCGAAGGACATTACATGATTAGAGATTGAATAAATGTATTGGCTCTGGGAAATAAAAGATAAAAGTAGAAGGACAAGGCAAAAAGGTAGAACAATCAATTTCGTTATAAAGAAATTGATAAAGAAAGTTGAGGCTAATAAAGAAACTCTTAAAAGAGAGGGAAGGCGTTCCAAAGTGAGAGAGTAGTGATCATAGTCTCTAAGAAGATAATTAAGATTAGTTTAAACCATAAAAACAACATATCTTCGTTGCAGTATCTCCACTTAACATTTTTGAGTTACATAGAAAGAGTACCAGAGGAAGTTTGTATAATCCAATTTCAATTTAAAAAACATGGCATATAGAGTCTTTAATATTCTGTTCTTTTGTAAAATGTAAGTCTTCAATTTTTAACAATTTTAAACATATTAGATTAACCTGTTCAAGCAAGTAGTTAGAATGAGTAGAATCTAATTTTCGAATGAATGTAATTACTTTAAATTTTGTTGGAATTAAAGGGACGTTGTTTTTTGCACACAAAGTTCGTATATTAAGTAATTCTGTCGTTTATGTATATCAGCGCTACGGTAATATATTTTCAGATCGTCAGCAAACAACAATTTGTTGGGCATAATCATGTCAGCATTGCCGTTAATAAAAATAATATAATGTGGGCCTAAATCTGAGCCCTATGGAACTCCAGAAGTAACAATGTACGGTGTGGAAAGATAACAGTTGCAAAATACTTTTTGAGGTCTATTACGAAGATGAGAAATGAAGCGCGATTAATTAAAACTAAAGCTCTTCAACTTGGCAGGCAGCGTAGCGTGATCCACTCTGTCAAATGCCTTGATAAAGTCGTGTTAACTTGAACTCTGTTAAACAACGCATCAGCCATAAATTATGTAAGTACTGTAAGGTTTAAAACAGTTGATCGCTTTTCAATAAAACCATGACGATATGGATATATCATAATTTTGATCCTTGAATAGATTTTTGACTATAACGCGATTCCGAAAATTTTGGCAAAGTGGCACAAAACAGCAATTCATTATATCTGAATAATCATCAGTTTTCAAGGAAGAAATAATTTGGACTTTTTCCAGATAATACTAAGGGTTTATGTGCTAAATTAAATATTTTTATTAAAGGTGCAGCAAGAATTCTTCCTACAAACTAGTGCTGGGCGAATCGAATCCAAAAACACTCGGTAAGGAAAATCGAGTTATAAATCGATTCTCCTGGAATGATCGAATCCGAATCCAGGATCGTTTCACAGCTCGGACTCGGAGAACCGATCCAAATCGGTTTTCACGCTGAATTCGAATCCAGAGATACATATATACTGCATTGAAACTATGATGACTTGAGGTGTATAGAGCGCATTGTATTCGGCGGAACTTATGTATTTACATAATATACATACTTATGAATGAACTATTTGATTTTTGGTCAAAAAGGTGTTTTTACGCATTAACAGATGTTTTAAAATTGATTTCTACGGATCGGAAGGTTTACAACTTATTGCGGATATCGAAAATATAAAACTAAAATGAATTGGTAGTAGATTTAGAATACGGATAATATTTAAACAAATATTTTTCTTTATGATCACCTATAATAGGGATATACGAGGGCCATTCAAATATAAATGAGAAATAACATTTACTATCTACATAAAACAACGAGTGGTACCTAGTAAATAAAATTTTACGTTAAAATGAACAATAACCATACTTTATAGAAGTGGTACGCAGTTTTGTTTATTTCATTGCCTTACAGTGCTCTCAAAAACATAAAGACAACCAATAAAAAAAGGACACAAAAAGGTCCCATTTTCTAAAAATGAAATAAATGAATTCAAATATATCGATGTCCGATAGATGTACAAAAAAGTTTTTAACAAGTTTTCTAAATATATCAAGTTATCTGTGCAAGTCAATCCTGTAGATATTTCCAGTTTTCTTTAATTTATTAAATTAAAAATACAACCGTGAAGATCACATGGAGCTGACTGTATTTGCTACAGTGGCTTGAAAGTAAAATCTTAAAAAAATATTTATGGCAAAAAAATCGAGTAAGCACTTTTTCTATCATTCTCATTATGTTTTGCAATTAATAAGAATTTCGATTGTCTTTAGTTATGTTACTTTTTGTACACACTGTATACAAAAATGTATTATTCAAAATCAAAAGAAAATAATCTTAGATTCTAAAAACGAGATTCATGTCAAGAACACGCATCCAGTTCTTCCGTTTAGGACCACTTTGTCCAAGAAGACGAGTATGTTACTTGCCGTTTGTGCCAACAAAAATACAAATATGTTAGCAATACCACCAATATGGGCAGGCATCTAACACGAAAACACGCTAATGATATTCATGCACCTTCAACGTCGGAAGCGACGGATACAGGATTAACAACCACCCCAGGATTAACAGTCATTCTCCATGGTAGAAAACATAAGTTTTAGACGTTTTTGTAGCAAAATGCAGTCAAAATATAGCCTACCAAGTAGGGGATGTTTAAGTAGTACTATATTACCCGACATGTATAGAGCAACTTACGACAAGTTTAAACTATTAATTGCAGGATCAAACCATATTGCAATTACTACCGATGTATTGATATCTGAAGACACAAAATCCTACTTAACGGTTACAGCGCATTTTCTTCATCATTACACGTTATTTGCATTGGTGTTAAATACTAGACAAATCTTGGAGCAGCATACCGGAAGAAATCTGGCTATTGTTCTAACGGAAATTTTTAACGAGGGGGACATCAGTGAAAAATTAGTGGCAATAGTAACAGATAATGGTGCAAACATTAAGAATGCAGTGAATGAATATTTAAAAAAGGTACATTTATCGTGTGTGGCACATACATTACATTTAGTTATAAAGGAATCGTTAACAAGTAATAGCGATTTAGTAGAGATAATTAAAAAGTGTCGTAGCATAGTAACATATTTTAAGCATAGTGTACTGGAATCAGATAAATTGCGACTATTACAGACGCAACGCAATGTACCACTCCATCGTTTAAAACAAGATGTACCAACACTGTAGAATTCCACAGTTATAATGATAACCCGGTTAATAGTATTAAAAACTATTTTAGCAGAAGTTGTAACTGATCTTCCCAGAGCACCTGACCCACTAAATGAAATGGAATGGACTGTATTAATGGATTTTTCACCACTACTAAATCCGTTAAAAGAGGTTACGGAGCAACTATCCGGTGAAAGCTTCCCCATTTTGTCGATGGCAATTCCTTTAATTAAAAGCGTGGTATATACGGTAACACAACAATTACCAACAACGTCAGTTGGTGTACTCCTTCAAAGCAAACTGCTAAGCACAATAGAAAGAAGATTAGTAGTCTTCGAATAAAATAAACTCGTTGCAATTACAACCTTTTTAGATCCCAGATTTAAAAATGTGGTATTTGACGATTCGTCCAATGTTGAACAATGGATAAAAGATGTAATAGAAAGCAATACTTCTATGGCAACTGTTACCGATACCGAAGAACACAGTGTGAGCCACCCATCAATTTGGCAATATTTTGATAGCAAACTTTTAGAAAAATCTCAATATTGTGCTGCAACTTCTTCTGAAAGCATAATTAAAAACTATTTAGACCTTCCACACTTACAGAGATGTAAAAACCGTTGTGATTTTTGGAGAGATCACGCGTTATTACTGCCAGAATTAAATGCACTCCAAGACAAATATTTATGTATTCCAGCAACGTCGGTTCCAGCAGAAAGGATTTCTTCGAAAGCAGGCCAAATCTGCAACGGACGACGAAATTGTTTATCAGCCACAAACTTAGATAATTTTCTTAAATACGAATTTGGATGCCTGTTCTTGACACGAATCTCGTTTTTAGAATCTAAGATCATTTTCTTTTGTTTTTGAATAATTTTTGTATACAGTGTGTACAAAAAGTAACATAACTAAAGACGATCGAAATTCTTATTAATTGCGAAACCTAATGAGAATGATAGAAAAAGTGCTTACTCGATTTTCTTGCCATAAATATTTTTTTAAGATTTTACTTTCAAGCCACAGTAGCAAATGCAGTCAGCTCCATGCGATCTTCACGGTTGTATTTTTAATTTAATAATTAAAGAAAATTGCAAATATCTACAGGATTGACTTGCACAGATAACTTGATATATTTAAAAAACTTATTAAAAACTTTTTTGTATATCTATCAGAAATCGATATATTAGCAAGTTACATTAGTTTTTGTATACAGTGTATAATTGTCTTTATTGTATCTATGGATATATTTGAATTCATTTATTTCATTTTTAGTAAATGGGACTTTTTTGTGTTCTTTTTACGAATGAATAAATGGAAATTTTATATATATTTTTATTGGTTGTCTTTATGTTTTTGAAAGTACTGTAAGGCAATGATTGCAATGAAATAAACAAAACTGCGTACCACTTCTATAAAGTATGGTCATTGTTCATTTTAACGTAAAATTTTATTTACTAGGTACCACTCGTTGTTTTATGTAGATAGTAAAAGTTATTTCTCATTTATATTTTAATGGCCCTCGTATATCCCTATTATAGGTGATCATAAAGAAAAATATTTGTTTAAATATTATCCGTATTCTAAATTAGTATTTAGTATATCTACTACCAATTCATTTTTGTTTTATATTTTCGATATCCGCAATAAGTTGTAAATCTTCCGATCCGTAGAAATCAATTTTAAAACATCTGTTAATGCGTAAAACACCTTTTTGACCAAAAATCAAATAGTTCATTCATAAGTATGTATATTATGTAAATACATAAGTTCCGCCGAATACAATGCGCTCTATACACCTCAAGTCATCATAGTTTCAATGCAGTATATATGTATCTCTGGATTCGAATTCAGCGTGAAAACCGATTTGGATCGGTTCTCCGAGTCCGAGCTGTGAAACGATCCTGGATTCGGATTCGATCATTCCAGGAGAATCGATTTATAACTCGATTTTCCTTACCGAGTGTTTTTGGATTCGATTCGCCCAGCACTACTACAAACTCTCACAAAAGAAGGAATTTGATAATCTTCTTATGTAAACTTACCACTGTCTTCTAATACTATGCAGTACGTCTTTCTCGGAGAGCTGATGTAAATAAATGATTAAGTAATTGTGTGATATCATTCCGCTAGAGAAAGAGGATGTAGTGTAAACGTTTTTGAAGTAGTCGGCGAATGCATGGACAGTGAGTCTCCTCGACATTAATTCCTCCCGAAAATTGTGTTCTACTAGTAATACATCCTCTCCTTTTCTTTCCAGTACAAAACTAAAATTGTTCTAGAACATTAATAAGTTACTTTTCGGTTTTCACATAGGTAAGAGACACCTGCCTCTTAACTGCTCTTAGTTGTTTGAACAATGTTAATGATCCAAAGATTCTGGTGCTTTTATAACATTTAAAGTATTTATATTTTAAATATAGCTTGTAAATAATTTCCAGAGTGTACCATTTAGGATACTTACAAGAGTGGTTAACATAATTAGGAATGTTTTTCAAAGATAATATGGTGCGTTATAGAAAACATTACACATAATATTAGCACCTGAAACGTTATTCATAAAGCCCCAATTCATGTTAGGAGAGCGTCACAGGATTGAGGTATCGATAATTAAGACGGAATAAAAACTCCCCTGGAACTAATAGTGAATCATCACGTATAACGTTACAGGCCAAATCTGAAGCTACTAAATCCAAAAGTTTGCTGTTCGAATTAGTTATAGCTGCATTGCTTCAAATTACACACATGCATAAATGATGCAATAACTTCACATCAAGTATTATTCGCATCATTGATAACAAACCATAAGCAATTATTGCATATAACAATTGTTTCGCCGTATAGTAAGAATTATAAACTAAATTCTAACGTATATTTTTAAACTTTAAGATATCATATTTTGTACAATAAACATTAAAAATATGACAAACATGATAATAAGTTAAAATAGTGTGGAAGGTATGTTCTCTATTAAATTTTTTATTATACAAATTTAGGATGAATGGTTTACCCCTGTTTGTTCGTTTACTAAGTTATTAGTTTGTTTTCTAAAACTTTAATAAATTTAATCTATGTACTTTGCTTTCTATATGCATTATTTTATATTAATAATTTGATTTATGGCCGTTATTAATTAAATGATTAGGCAAAGAAGAATCTGTATGTGAAGATAAAATAGTACATATAAAAAGCAAAGGACATGAACTATGTTTACTAGAATATTTAGAAGTTAATAAATATAAAAAATCAAGCGACTTAATAAATGAACAGAGATAATGTGCTTTTCTACCTTAAGATTTTACAATGTATGTTAGAATTTAGTTTATTTCAAACATCTGAAGAAACCACTGTGACGAAACAATTGCTATGTGCAGTAGTTAAAAACTGAAATAAGTGCAAATTTTAACAATATTTATTAATATTAGTTAAAGTAAATTCTGCTTTTTTAAGTAAATTTTCTTATATACTTAAAAATAAAAACTAGATTTTGCATTTTATAAAATTGATTTGATTACTACGATTATATGTATTAACATTGTTTTTTGGGGCTTATTTTACAGATACATGGTTCAAGGCAAAAGGAATGGATTTATTGAAGGCCCAGCTAATGTACTGCCACTTTTAAATGCACTGCTTCCAGGTATTGATCCCAATGACATGAGAAAATGTTTTCTGACTTTTAATTTTATTATGAGTATATGTACTATGTGTCCGCTAGTAGATAGTTCTGACGCTAGTAAATATTATGATGATTTGACTGAAGAGGAGCATATTATTTGTGAACAAACCGCTGGATTCGAAGATTTCTTAATACAATTTTTGGACAGGGTTTTTACATGGATTGAATCGAATTCTTTAGAATTCACAAGAATGGAACTCAGTGATAATAACTTTAATGATGTTAAAAGTAAAGCTGATTCAATGTCAGAAGGAGCATTGATACTTTTAATAACAACTGTTTTGATGCAATGCAGTACTAACATTTTCATTTCCGCTTTGAAAAAATTACATAATTTCGTGACCAGTCGTGTTATGGAATTAAATATTTCTGGAAAATTAATTGGTACATTATGTAATGCTTTTGTTAAGGTTAATGCGGCTGAGACAATGAAAATTTTTGTGCCGCATTTGTGTAGTACCATAGAACGCTTGTTGGATGAACATGAAGACGTCATGAACGAAGAACGTTTGAATGGAGAATTGCTATATAATCTATTGCTTCTGTCTGAGGTATAGCAACAATTAATTACTTAATTGTTAATATATGTTTTAGATAGGTTTATATTGTAGATACATAGCTTAAAAAGCATTGTATTATCTTTTATTTTGTGCTGTAATTTGGCTTGACCTGTTCGGCAATAAATTATATTATTATTATTATTATTATTAATATTGAACGAATTCTTTATTAACCATCTACAATTTTACTGTGAATTTTTTAGAACCTAGTTCGGTCTTTGTTATAATTTTGATTTTCAATCTAATATTGACAATTATATATATATATATATATATATATACTAATAAATTCTAATACTTTCACGATCGTGCAATGTATGTGTGTTCTTTCGGATGTTGTAACACGTTAAAGAATAGTCTTGAAGACGAGAACTCTTTGTCTCCTGACATTTCAATGAACATTTCTTTATCTTCTTCAGAGGTTAAAATTATAATATTGCCCTGCGTCAGTGTTATACTTTTCTGGTACTTGTAGAGATTGGTTTTGTTTGTCCCTTCTTGTTATGGCAACTCCCGCTTTTGATGTAAAAACTACATGATCTTGTTCCATAATATTAGGTGAACTATATTGTTCAAGTGTAAGTATGCCTTCTGTAAGCGTGTATCTATTTCACTTAATTTTCTGCGTGTGTCTTGGCTTGAATTAAAATGTTAGTGATTCTTCTTCTGTTGGTGTGGAATGCTAACTTGCAACAGATAAAAATGTTTCTTTTTGCAACAGCTTTTTAGATAGGCTAGATCACATGGTAGTCGGGTCTTCTTCATGCAAGGTTTCTCGTACATCTTCGTAGACCATATGTATCCTTCCCGTAGAGGTAAATTTAATCGATTCTGAAATTTTCGCAGTCGTATGATGTATGTGTTTTCTTCCGGGTGTTATACTGCGTTGAAGAACAGTCCTGAATATGACTTAAATGCTTTTACATTTCAATGAAATCTTCTTCATTTTCTTTGGAACTTTAAAATATTATTATAATTATATTTTAACGTCTGAAGATGAAGAGTTCCTCTCATTACCCATTCATATACGAATATATGACGTTTCAATGAACTTTCTTCATTTAAAACTTAATCAATAGAAGTTTAATTTTGTTCTTAAAATTCATATTTGCATTGACTAATTATTATGATCTTCCGATATTTCCCGTTCCTTAGTAATTGCTTTTTAATGACTGGAATTGTTTTTGGAGATTTTTCCTATATATGTAATTAAAATATTATCAAAGATCAAATGATCCAAAGTTCGACCTTTGCAAAATTGCGTATAGTAACATATATGCGTTGCCAGAGAATTGTAGAGGGAATATGACTTCATTTTGATGCAATATAACTTTTCAGCGAAAATTTAATAAAATTCTTTGTTTTATGATACAATGTGGTTTTGAATATATGTAAGTGTACAGTTTAATGCATAATATTATAACTATTAATTCTAGGTTGTTGATGGCAAACATGAACTTGTGCATTATATAGATAGATTGACAACAATACTTGATAAAACGCTGTATATGAAATCAACAGAGGCTAATAAAATGTCGGCTATGTTACTGCAAGTTATTGTCCTTTCTTTATCAAGTACACAACCTGTCGAATACAGAAGCGTAAATGAATCACTAGATTCACACGTTAAAGATTTTCTTCCAATAAGGTACTTATTAAAGAAATTTATTTTTGTACTATAATCTTTGTTTTAAATAGGAATTGGGGTTGTCCAGGGGATTTAAATAATTTAAATATAAAGTGGTATTCACCTGGCGAAAAAGAAACCGCTTGTATTCAGAGTGTAATGAATAGGTATTTAGTACCAGAGTTACAAAAATTAGAATGTCTTAGCAATGGAGAATTAACATTAACAAGAGATGACCTTCACAGGTCTTTAAAAATTATCATTTCATTATTGGGTGCTCAAGCAGTTTTACCTTTATGGAAAGAACCTGCGTTACAGTTGTAAGTAACTACTTGAAAAATATTAATTAAATAATCAATCATTTTTATTAGTACACTCTCTTAATATTTTTGAATTATAGAATTGATTCTACACTTGCACCTTGGGCTTTTGAATTGATAGTTGGAGGACCACATGCAGTAACTATGCCTGATGGTCGTAATATTCGTAAAGTAGTTGCAGATATAATTTGCAACGTTCAGAAATATGTACATTCCCACGACGAAGGCGATACTATGAGTCTTACGTCTATAATTCATGTAAGTTGTTCATAGTGATTATAAAAAAAATCTTCAATAAGTTCAATATATCATAGATATATGACATTCTTCTTTTCAACAAATATCGTGGCCGTGATTTTGAAATGCGCTGGAAGTCGCATCATTTAACAAAGAAAAGTTTAGAAGATAGGTTACATCAGAACAAAATGCATATGAGAAACGTTCTTATCGATAGAGTGATGTTACATCAAGAGTTCCGTAATGATAGTAAAAGTTGTTCTTTCACCAACACTCATAAACAGTTGATGCTGGCTCTATTTGAACTTGCTGTTAGTCGATACAGTGCGGTAAGTATAAATTAGAAATTATAGTGAACAATTCTTAAAATTTACTTTTATCGTAATAACGTGATTGATAAAATTGATGTAATTTCAATGCTTTTGCTATTCAAGATATTGTATTATTCTTTAATTAACATATCCAAAAATGTATTTATTAACAAATAAAAGTATTTGGGTTTATTTTACTATCGTAAAATATTTTCAAGGGTACATTTAAAAAATGTATGTTATATTGGTTACTTTTTTTACCAGAATGTGTTAAATATAGACCGGCATAAAATAAAACAAAATTATTTTAAAAAGAGTGATTTTAAAAGGAATGAGAGTATAAGTGCTTCGCTTTCAATATAAGTATCTTTAACAAGAGCTATATAGTACAGTAGGTAATATTGTTCAATAATAATCGTAACTGTACTAGATCAATATTTCAAATTTGGAAGTATGCGTAATTAGTAAAAATTTAAAATTATTATGTTAATATAAAAAAAATTAACATTACAATTTATTCATTCACGCAAGTACAAGCATATAATGATGAGGTAGTTTAGTCTTTTAATGTATTTCGAAGCACATTTTTTAAATACATCCATAGTTAGATTTAACGAAATTGTAATTATTATTAATTTCGCTTAAATTACATATTAGAAAACGATTTTATATATATATATATATATATATATATATATATATTAGAATTTAAGGTATTTGTTTTGAAAATACGAAGCAGGAAGTACATAAAACCAGAAATGCCTACATTTTCTGCTAAAAGGATTAAAGTAATATAGCTGTCATTATATGAGTGTACTTGTATGAGATAGTAACCTGTATCATTATATGTATGTCGCAAATATGAACATTTTTGCTCCTTTTTAACCATTTCATATTTTTTCTAAATATTATATATAATGCTTATTATTTCATTCACACATGAAAAAACTGTTCTGAAACGTAATATATATTAGACCCGAAAGTTTTCAATCTCTAGGTCTCATTAACACATTTACTATCTTATCAGGTAATAACCTATTTATTTTAAATAGTATCTTCATATATTCGATAGTTTATCCTGTTATTAATTTATTTATAATTTTTATGTATTATGTAATTCAACTAATATTTTTTAGGTACGAATATGTGCACAAAGTAAATTATTCAGTATAGTGTCTACATTTTCCTATTCTTATACGATTCTTACGCCGTACTTAAAAGAAATCCTTGTGTTGGATAGTGTCGAAAATCATGAAAAGTTTAAAGGCTGTTTATATATATTATTAGGACCAAAGGGCACTCCAATTGTAGCAAGACACAATTGGGGATTTATTAGAGAAATTTGGCCGAGGCTTATATTGTCTAAACCATCTGAGAAACAATCAATCGTTAATTTAATGACATCCTTGAATGATTCTATTAACAGATACTTTCCGACCATACACATCAACTTGGAACTATCTGAAGAATGCATTCAGCGAGCACGAAGCCTGGCTACTATAGCAGAAATTAATTTAGATGACTTTAAAATTCATTCCGACAATAGTATGCAACGGATGAATGAAGAAAGTCAAAATAATTTGACTACCTATAATGACATATTGAATATGCTTTTGGATGCAGTAGTTAATCGAAATTTGTGAGTTATATTAATATTTATAGACAAATATACAAATTATTATTTATTATTAAAAATACTTATCTTGTCGTAGGCATTGGAGGCACCACACAATGTGTTTAAGTTTAATCCAGTATCTTGTACATCCAGATGTTATATACAATGAAAAAATTGTAAAATATTTTTTAACAGCTTTAATTAATGACTCCATTGCAGTTAGAAAAATAGCATTAAAAGTTGTACTTTTTAGTTTATTACAGAATAAACCTAAATTTAAGAAAATCGCGAAAGATCCATTTATTTACAGTTCAAAACCTGATAAAGTAGTGCCTGGAATTAGATCTGATAATATGTGGTTATTGTACAATAGCCAAACCGTCCCTAAAAGTACTAAAGAATGGGACACATCAAGATATGTTCACGACCAACATACTGGATTTTACACTTGGCCCAATAAGTTGGAAGTCTATGCATCATCTAGAGATCAACCCAGTTTTAGTAAAAGAAAAGACAATTTAAAGGCCCAAGAAATAGTTATGTATGAATTTTTCTCTAATGTTGATAACATAAATACGCTTATCAAATACTGGTCTATGGAAGAGAAGAAAGGAAGAGATCAATTTAATGTACATAGGTTTTATTTAATAAAAGTAAGTACATGTTTCTTAGACCTGAAGGGAGATTATAACCAATAACTAAACAATTTAATCTAAAACAAGAGCTAATTTCAGTACATTTTATCAGTTAACGTATTCATGTAAAGTTGATTTGATAACGATAATCAAATTACAATGATAACATTGGGCGAAATCGATTGATCAAACGTAGTGATTTCTTTAATTTTAATGAAAGTAGATTCACTAACGCGAAAACGTTATAAAATGATTGTACAAAGTAATGCGAAAATTTGAACATTAGTACGTGTGCATATTTTATAGGTTTTCATACCTTTTAAAGTTGCGTGTAATTTTAAATTTTTATACACTCATTATATGTAAAATGCGGAAATTCGATATTGGCGGTTCGTTAGGCGTGGGCCGAGAACGTAAAAAGATATGTATGGATCTAATGCAGTATACGTCTTTCTTCGGAGATGTTCATTTATATTTCGGAGTTTTGTAAGTTGTATAGAATTATGTCACGTGTACGTAGGTCAAAAACACGACCATTGTCTGACAGTAAATAAATTTGTGAATTTCCGGGTTTTAATGTATGCGCAAAAGTGAAATTAGTTTAATTGTCCGAACTAATATGGACAGTAATGTACAATTACAATGAAATAGGTTTAACAGAGGAGAATTTTTCAGATTTACTTGGTCATTTTATATTTGTTTATTTCAATAGTATTAAGTAATGGTAACTTTAACCCTTTATTTTCGGAATGTAAAATGGTGAAGTCTGAATTAAAAGAATGATTACAAGTATTTAAATGTACTGCATAGTTGGAGTCGTTTTTGTTGTGATTAAAACTTCTTTTGTGTTCTGATATACTTGTTTCCATAGGTGTGACCAATATGCATCATAAGGCAATCACCACAAGAAAGTTTATAAACTCCTATTCGATTTATTTATTTGTCTTTATTTTTAATTAATGTTGCTAGAGTATTGTTAGTTTGAAATGCAATATCTACATCATGTTTTTCAATTAACTTATACTTATATGTTTAGATTATGGGCTTATGTAGCTTAAGAGATTATACTTTTTTGGTTTTTGTGTAGTTGGATATATCATTCATAAGGCTTTTTTATGTTTTCTTAGCAAGGTATCAATTAAATTGCTTTTATAACTGTTATTAAGCGCAATTTGTTTTATGATATTTAATTCTTATCATTACTTGAAACTATAGAAATAAACAAACATAAAAAATGTAGTAATTTATTAAATGACCAAGTAGATTTGAATAATTCTCCACTGTTAAACTTATTTCATTGTAATTCTCTATCACCCCCACCCTGAAAATAGTTTAGTTGACTAGAATATATTCCGTGTGATTTACATTTTGGTCTGAAGAAGTCGCAGTGCTGGCGAAACAATTGTTACTATTTTTCAATAAAGATATTTGGTGAAAATCATACAACTGAGTTTTTGTGTTTAATTAAATTACTCAGAGTTTCCTTCTTTTTGCATTTTATATTAATTGTATTTTGAAATTTAAATAATATATATAATAATTATAATTTAAATAATTAGGCTTTTAAAATATATTTTGTAATACAATATCATCATCTTTTGTTACTTTTAATTTGAACAGACTATATTATGCGCAATGAAGTTTATGAACGATGATATTAATATATGAGTGACATATGGCGTAAAAATTATCAATGACCCTTAAAAAGTTCGTGCGAATTAAGTATTATGTATAATACTGAAATTAGTATATCAAATGACACGCATTTAGGGATTACAAATGACCATGCTTGTATATGATCACAATAATAATATTGTTTACTTTGTTTTAGAATTTGTTCAAAATATTTGAAGATTCGATTTTGCATATGTTTATGTCACATCTGGAGATCCTAGTGAGTGATACCCAGGAACATAATCAAAGATGTGCAGCAGAATTGATTAGTGGAATAATACAAGGTGCAAAGCACTGGAACTTTGACAAAATTGAAAAATTATGGTCATTATTACTACCAATTCTCCGTACTGCCATTAATAATATCACTGATGAAACTATTGTTGATTGGGGTGTTTGTATGGGTATGAGTCTTGAAAACAGAGATCCAAATCGTCATCATTGGCTACTAGAATTTTTAATGGACTGCCCATTATCAGAATCAACCTCTTTTATTGGCTGTGCGAGAATCTATATGCTTCAAAGTGCACTCAATCAACAAGCCTGGAGAAATGCAGAGCTTATCAATAGATTATTAGAATATTTTAAGGGTCATTTATCTCATCCGTTTCAAAATGTCAGAGAAAAAATAAGTTCCTGTCTTGTGAATCTTTTCTGCAAAGATATTGTATTTCCAGAGGGAAATTTTACAAACTGTCCTCGTGTTGGGGATTTCTTTAATGAAATAATGTCAAAAATAAATATACTGTATTTGAATAGTCTGAAAAGTTTAGAATATATTAATGATACAAATGGTGTGGAAAATGTTACTGATCAGTTAGAAGGTGTTACTTTAAATGAATCTAACAAAGAAGAATACATTAGATTATTTAAAACAGGTATGTTGAAGATATATTAAATCTAATATTTATATTCAATAATTGTACGCATATTTATACCATGATAGAAGTACTTTTATAATGTCCATAGAGGAGTGGTGAAAAAATAAAATTACTTAAATCTAAATATCTAATCCGCACTAAACAATAGTAAAACAAAGTTTATGAACAATGTTGATTAATAATAATTTTCATGCTCATTTCGGCATCTGATAGTTTTTATAATCAACATTCCATTGCTCATATCATAGCTTCTGTTAATAACCATTTTTAATATATGTGTATAGATAGGCAATAAATGTAGCTATCTCTGTTCCAAAATGATTCCTATTTATACAGTCTCCATACAAAATAAGTATGATACATTTTTTAGCATTGCTATAAGATGACAATGAAAACCAAAAGCAAAACTCATATAGGTGCTAATAACATTAAGAAAAATTAATATTCAATGGTGTCTTTAGTGCGAATCACTGCCTTAACTCTACTAGGCATAATAGCCAAGAGTTTTACATAAAAGTAGAAATGGCCATTAATTCGCAATTTATTGTTGGTTTAAAAACTTTCTTGTAGTGTACCGCCCGTTCTGTACTATTTTCTTCAAAATATGATATAAATTTTCTATTAGCCGGAGGTCCAGTAACTAGGCTAGCCAATCTAAGTACTTAATCTATTTATTGGAAAACCACTTGGTAACTTATCGTGCCTTTATAACAAGGGGTGTTTTCTTATTGGAAGTAATTTTCTTGACTATTTTTAACAAAATTATACAAAATGCTTCCTAAATCTTGTTGCATGCATAGTGCATTCATCCAACTTTCAAGAATATGCACATTCTCAATACCTTACGTTGTCATACAGCCGCAAATCATCATCTTATTTCTGCTAGCTACAGTTGAAATAAAACTTTCGGACCTATGCTCTTCACCAACCTTCGTATGCACGTAGCGCGCTCCAGATTAACTATAAAATAGGAATATTTAAAGTCAAAAATATTTAATTTTGTATCGTATTTTTTTAATATTATCTCCTGGTTCCTCGCAACATGCGGTTTTTGCAATAGAGTCTGCTACCTCATTACCAGAAATTTGGGAGTGCCCTTTGATCCATACATATGTTACCGATTTCCCGCGTTCTTTCAGGCTAAAATCTAATAAATGGATTTCGCCTATTAGGGGGGATGATTTACGCCCAAAATTTTGCAGGCTCATGAGAACGCTTTTAGAATCAGAGAATACACAGAAGTCCCTGCTATCTGTTTGTATTATGTATTCGAGAGATTTTTTTATGGCGACGGCCTCCGCAGAGAAAATGCTAGCTTCTTTGGGAAGCGTATACTTCTCTCTATATTGGTTGAGTGGTATAAAAAAGGCACAATCAGTGCCCACCTCATTTTTTGCCCCATCTGTGAAAATGAGAATAGCTTTGTCATGCTGGCCTACAATATCGTTATATATTACTTTATTCAGGTGGGTGATTTCAGAGAATTTGGGGAAAAGAATTGTGGGTTTGTGCCGAAGACATTTGAATGGTAAAGAGTATATCAGAGGACCATTCGTTTTAACAATTATTTTATCATAAATAGCTGAGTCCGCAAAAGCAGTCGCCAGTAAAGGGGATGTTTTGTTTTGCCAGTACGTGCCTATGAGGTTGTGTATATTTAACTTGGCGCTCTTGGCAGTGATACTTGTCTCGATCGACCTGTTTTTCAAAATGAATTTGTCACTTAGGTATTTCCGCCTGATAGACAGAGGTGGTTCTCCCATTTCCACGTACATGGCTTCCACTGGGGTTGAGTTCATGACTCCCAGACACAATCGTATTGAGCTATTGTTAACAACATCTATTTGCTTCAGGAGGGATTTGCATGCGGTACCGTACAGCATACACCCGTAATCCAACACTGATCTTATCATTGCTCTATAAATGAGGACTGATGTATGTAAATCGGCCCCAAATGAAACTTTATTAACCATTCGTAGTAGGTTGTTTGCTTTTCGGCATTTCTCAACTGTTTTTAGGATATGTATTCGCCATTTCAGCTTGGCATCCAACCACATCCCCAAGTACTTAGTGGCGTTGTTTACTGGAAATTCCATGTTGCCCAAATTGACTTTATTACAATTCGTTAGACGATGTCTAGTGAAGACCTGTACATTACATTTGGGATAGGCAATTTCGAATTCCTAATTCCATATACTGATCTCCTAAAACAATTAAAAGACGAGGCGCGCCAAAACTGGCAAGCGCAATACACCAAGACCTATGTATACAATCATACTAACTACTACTCGTTGTTCCCGCAGATTAAGAACAGTCGATGGCATAGCCACTTAAATATAAAAAAGAATCTGCTATCCCAAATCCTAAGAATCACCTTTAATCACGGAAGATTCCCTGCTCATTTGTACAAATTCAATATCTCTGATAATGACATCTGCAAGGCCTGTAATAAAGAACGTGGAGACATCAACCACCTAATGTTAGGTTGCGACAAATATAAGCAACAAGTTGGAGAACTTATACGTGACCTTATTGCCATGAAACTACAACTCCCAGTAAACATAAACTATCTGATAGGACAAGAGAAAGAAGAAATTAACATCAGGATATATAAACATATGTGTAACATATCTTTACAAATATAGTCGTTCTCCTTTGTTTGTGAACCTATGTGGACAATCCCCTTTTCCGGTGGCCCCCCTGTGTTGTCTTTTACAGTCACCCAATTTTTGTGAAGTGAGTGTCTTGTCTGCCCTGACGTCCATTCGGGTGGTTAGGGTGAAGAGTCAGTATGTGGCTAATGGCTCGCAGCCAAGGCCAATAATAATAATAATAATAATAATAATATTTTTTTAATAAGAAGAAATTAATAGTGGAAATTTTTTGCAACTTTTAGAAAGATTAAGGATTACATCTACTCGCATATATTAACATTTGAGAGTTTATATAAAATTGATGAACACCCATATTGAAATTCTTGAAATCAAAGCTGATAGGTGATAGATTATTGAATGAAATGCTGAGTATTTTATTTACTTTATTAGATGCTCATGAACACGATTTTGCACAAACAAATAAATACTTATTTTCAATGAAAGGTGATAGGAAATATTGGGATTATAACAAGTTTTCCATTTGTCACTAAATTTTTCACATTCTTGTTAATAGTTATAGTTAAGCTCTTTATGATGGGAAATAATGAAAATAAGTATTAACTACTATTAATAATAATAATAATAATTTATTAAGTTACCCAACAGAGATTATTACTCCAAAACGGGTAACAAAGAAATACAAAAAAAATTAAACCATAGTTACATTGTGAAAATGAAATATGTATCTTAAAACAAAATATATTCATACAAATAGTGGTCACAGCAAATCGTACTGCAGATTGTTGAAATTCACCGCCGAATGAACCAAAGGGGCCTTCAGCAAAATATTGGTCCTTGCCGTAGGGACATAAATTAGTTGATTTGTCCTAGATCCCACGCGTGGAACAATGAAATAAACACGCGACAGTAAATCCGGCGTATCAACACTCCCAGTAACGACACTCTGCATAAATGAAGCGCTAAGAGTTTTTCTCCTATCAGACAGCGATACGATATCATGTCGCTCCAACAACTCGTTGTAATTCACTCCACGGGCAGGATATCGACCATCACATTTAAATGAGAGGTATTTCAGAAATTTGCGCTGTATCTGTTCCAGGAGGCTAGTTTGAGATTTGTAGATGGGGTACCAGACTATAGATGCATATTCCAGTTTGGAAATAACATGAGCAAAGAAAAGAGTCTTCAAAGTGTCCATATTATGAAAGTATCGGCATGTTCGAATTATAAACCCGAGAGATCTGGAAGCCGCAGCCGTCACACCAAGAACATGATCGGAGAAAGTAAATTTCTCGTCAAATATTACCCCAAGATCTCTGATCGAGGACTTACGAGAAATCGTAACGTCGCCAATTGAGTAACAGGATTCTATTCTAGGAATCCTTCTAGAGTAAGACACTAGGAAGCACTTCTCAATGTTTAAACTTAAGCGGTTACACAAGGACCAGTTATAGATTTTGCTGACATTGGCCTGCAACAAATCAACAGATTAATAATAATAATAACAGATTAACTATAAAATAGGAATATTTAAAGTCAAAAATATTTAATTTTATATCGTATTTTTTTAATAAGAAGAAATTAATAGTGGAAATTTTTTGCATCTTTTAGAAAGATTAAGGATTACATCTACTCGCATATATTAACATTTGAGAGTTTATATAAAATTGATAAACACCCATATTGAAATTCTTGAAATCAAAGCTGATAGGTGATAGATTATTGAATGAAATGCTGAGTATTTTATTTACTTTATTAGATGCTCATGAACACGATTTTGCACAAACAAATAAATACTTATTTTCAATGAAAGGTGATAGGAAATCTTGTGATTATAACAAGTTTTCCATTTGTCACTAAATTTTTCGCATTCTTGTTAATAGTTATAGTTAAGCTCTTTATGATGGGAAATAATGAAAATAAGTATTTTCTGATAAGCCATCGTTGATTAAAACCACAAAAATTAATTAAAAATTTCTGCGCAGGAGAAGGACTCGAACCTCTATCTGCCGTTTGCTAGACGGTTGTCTTGCCAATTCGACAACTAAGCAGTACAGCTTCGAGTCTTTTAATATACCATAAATCACATTATGGAAACAGATCTAATATTTATAACCTGCTATCAGGTCTTTGATGTTAATAATTATATATAAATATATAATTAAGCTATTTACGATAGGGAAGTAATGGAAATTAGTATTTTCTGCTAAGCCATTGTTGATGGGTGTTGCAGTACCTTTTCTTTTAATTTACATCCTATACGGCAGATAATCGCCTTTGTTGGCATATTATTTCGACTCAAAATATCCCCATAATTTTTGTATGCCAACATAGTCGACAATTGGTTTTGATAAAACGTTTTAACAACTAAACCACTTTGATTTCTTAAATATCGTGTTATGCCAGGTCTATATTCATGAATAACTATATAAAATGTCAGAACAATAAATCGTATACCAGAAAGAAAAATAAGTTTAACCGATAGATATGCTTAAAAAAGGATTATATTTTGCGAAGGCAATTCAAATAGAAATTGAGAAACGCTAACTCTTTCGGACAGAAAAACATATAGCTTTACCACAGAAAGTAGACTTGACGTTTAAATAATACAAGATTCAATAAAAAGAAATGAACTATCAAATGTGTATATAGTGAGCGTATATCAGTTGGTTTTTGAGGATGGATGTCCAATGCTGGGCCAGTGAAAATGATATAGATCTCACCACCTAGATTTCTTAGCTTTTTATAATAAATTTATTTTGCAAAACGGATTATAAAAAACATAAATGCCATTATTTTCAAACTCTTACATCTGTTAAATAAAAAAACACCACGTAAATTATGTACGCTACTTAAATCGAAATTTGTATAACATATTAAAAAATTATGTGTATTCATTTCAGTTACAAAATATGTGACGGGCAGTGTTGCTCGAATGAACTATTCCGCCGTATCCGAACATTATGGCCTTTTACCGTTAGCTTGCATGTTGCAAAATAATGACAATGATGACGAATTGAAAACAATATGCTCTAATTTCATAGCAATATTGGGCTGTACAATAATCTTAGATAAATACGTACCAGCAGCGTTAGAAGCTGCCACAAAGGTCTCTATTTGCCCGTCTTGGTCTGCCAGGTCTGCTATAGTTGAATTTATATCTGTACTCGTCTTTCACAACATGGCTATATTCATAAAGAATGAAGAATGGGTATTGCAGGTAAACTCCAAAAACTTTTAAATTTCAATGGATTTACTTATTTATAAATTTAGATAACTTAAAAAATACAATCAAAATCATATATCGATCAATTTTCGGTAAATATTTTATGACAGTTAAACAAAGAATTTTTTAATTTGTTTTAAAAACATGCTTAGAATAAATGTAATATAAAATATCATTTTATTATAAATTTAAATGTAACCAACTTATACATGTATACATAGCCGCTTATTAAAGAATTTATTACTAGTAAATTTACTTGAATCTTTGTTTTCTTTTTCTAGGTTCAAAGTATTGTACTGTCACTATTGGAAGATGTTCAACCAGAAGTTAGGATACAAGCAGGAAAAGTACTGAGTGGGCTCCTGCATTGTAAATTTTTACCATCTCCTATGGAACTTTTGGTATACATATATTTAAATTTATATAAAATGAGTATGTTTGTATTAAAATCTAAGACAGAATTGATAATTACCAACATAACATTCTATTTTACAAGCAATTGCTTAAAATAAGAAAATAATTTGTGTAATAACAATTTATGCAACATATTATCTCAGCAATGCTATTATGTATGTTTGATTAAATTCTTTTTTGATCATACATTAGAACAAAATGTTTCAATTTTTAATTGATTGTAATTAATAAAGTACACAAATAAGGAGTTCTGAAATGTATGCGCAAGATTATAAATATGTCCATGAAATTATTTGCATAAGTCAAAGTAATAGCAAAGTGCACAGTGTTTTGTATACAGGCTGTTTCAAAAAGAATATACGTATTTCGAATGCATATATTTATTAAACTTTAAGAAGTACGAATATGAAACTTTACACACATATTTACGAACCTCTCAAGTGCAGATTACAGATGTTCAATGTGTCCTCCATCAGTGACACGAACAATATCACATCGATACTCAAATTCCTCCCGTACTCGGGCAAGCACTGTTACTGATGTTATGGCAGTACGGATCTGGTTCTTCAACTCTTCCAGGTTTTGTGGGAGGGGGGAGTACATAAATGTTGTCTTTAACGAAACCCCACAGGAAGAAGTCACAGGGTGTCAAACTCGGTAACCGTGGAGCCCAGCTGAGATATGCTAAGTCGACAGCTCCTTGACGACCAATCCAACGGTTCGGTAGAGTTTCATTCAGATATTCACGCACTTGGCGACTCCAGTGAGGGGGTGCCCCGTCTTATTGAAAAATGAAGTTGTCTTTGTGCGGCCTCGGAAACAACCAATTTCGTAACATAGCGAGATACTGCTGACCGTTTACCGTATTTCCATCAAAGAAGAATGGGTCGTAAACAGATGATCGGAATATCGCACAAAACACATTGATTTTAGGCGAATCTCGTACATGTTCAATGGCTGCATATGGGTTCTGTAGACCCCAAATTCGAACATTGTGTTTGTTTACCAGACTATTAACATGGAAAGTCGCTTCATCACTGAACACGATGCGTTGTGCAAAAGTGTGATCATTGTCAATAGCATCATGAATCTCGTTACAAAATGTCACATGTTTCCGTTTGTCATCAGGACGCAGAGCTTATAACTGTAACTTGTACGGCTTCATAACCAACCGACGTCTCGAAACACGCCAAATTGTTGTTGTAGGCAGTTGTAACTCCCGACTGGCACGACGAGTTGATTTTGGAGGATTACGTTGGAAAGCAGTTTGAATTCGTGCAACATTTTCTTCGGAAACACGAGGGTGGCCAGGCCTCTTTCCTTTACATATACATCCTGTATTTACAAACTGTCGATACCATCCGCGAATGTTCCACCCATTCGGCGGATCAATTTGGTAGCTCAACCTGAAACGGCTTTGCACTGTAATCACGGAATTGCACTTCGCAAACTCGAGAACACAAAATGATTTCTGCTGCGGAGTAGCCATTTTAAACATATGACGGTTACCAAGTAAAACAGAAGACAACTGATATCTAGCGGCTATTAAATAAACTAGACTATGTATTCGTTTCTCCAATAGCCGATCCGGGGCGCAGCGTTCGATAGTTTGGACAAAATAATACTTTGTAATATGCATATTCTTTTTGAAACACGCTGTATTTTCACTAATTTGTAAGAGAATAATTTAATAGAGAAAAGGTATTGCATAATTTAAATGGTTTGTAGACAGTTGACTAACTAGATGTGACACTTAGTATTTAGTACAAGAATGGTATTCAACAATACTAGCTTAAAAGAAGAGTTACTAGAAATTTTGTCAAGATGTTGAAGTATAGAAATCTTATATTATACAAAGGGAACTATAAAAGTTTTGCAAAAGGGCTTTAATTTTAACATTTTTCAAATTAATTTGCACGCATTAATGCATTCTTTGAAACCGATCATCAAACCAACTCCTCCACGTTTCTTCGGGAAGCTGCATATTCTGCTTGTTACGTCCTAATTTCCTTCTTTTCAGCCTGTTCCTCATATGCCAAAGCAGCATAACTAAACATTACTAGATCTGAGCTATAGACTGGATGTTTCAGGACTTTCAACTAGTTTCTTGCCAAATACTTGGTATAGAAGTTAAAGCGATGAAAGTACTGTAGTGGTGAAAAGAACAAATGCCTGGTTTCCAGCATAGACGAATATTTTCCGAGTGCTACAACAACTCTGGGCTAGCACTCCTCAGCGTATTGCTTCGCGATAACTGTCTTGTGTTTCCAGCACTATACCATCCACAACCATGGTAGAGAAAACGGACAGCATTTTCTTCTTAACGCATCGATATTTCTGTACGAACACGAGCATACCTTTATTCTCTAAGAGTCAGACCTTGCTCTGGATTTTAGTGGACACGTAATAATAATAAAGTCGGGTTTCGTCACGAATGTGTAAACATACTTTAATATCTAGATGACACTATCAGACTGGAATATCATCATCAATGATTTCCTGGGCAAGAAATGAGGTGAGACTTGACATTGGAATATCTTTCAGGTTAATTTTTTTTTCTGAGACGATCAATTTAATGATCTTATAGCATATGAGCAAGTTTTTTTCAAACGCCGATCAATATTCAATGAACGAACAAGTTTGTAAAGTAAAATTGCTCCGCACTCCGTTTTTCAGAAAAATAATAGCAAGCTTTTTATGATATCACAATTCGTGAGCAACTAATAGAGAAACCGAGCCGCTAGCTACAGTGTAGGTTTAAACGGGTTTTGGCCTACACTGAACTTATCGTAGCATGCAATAATCAGTCGCACCATATTGTAAAACTTTGTAGTGCCCTTTGTATTTAAAAAATTAATGTGTGCAAAATAATATGATGCAATATTTATTAATTGCGCATTAACAGTAAGTGGAGTGTAACAAGGGATTCATTCCATATTATCCAAAATATAAATGAAAGCCTTCATAAAGTCTGATCATTACAAAGCATTGTTTTGAAATATTTTCCATAATTATAAAGAAACTTTTACATTATCACGATTTATTATCGGCTTTAAAAATTTTGGAACAATTCAAAAATACTGTTGAGCAACTTCAAAAAATTTTGTATTGAAATTATACTTTATGGCTAAAGCCTGGTTCGGAAAGTGTACGCTTTTTTTGAAACATTTTTAATTTTGTATGTAATACCAAGCTTGATGGTTACTAATGAATAAAAATTTGGAACGTTAGCTATTCTATAGAAATACCCTCTTGTGTTAAATTGTTGGTACCATTTTTCTTCATTGTTAACTTTTACTAGGTCGATAAAAGTTGGTAATTTTTAAAATTAAAGTTAACTCAAACAAAATTTAACAAGTTTAATCTTATTGAAGAAAAAGGTAAATTAAACCTGTCATAACTGTGGCCATAAACGTTGCGTTTTAGCTGACGTTTAGCGGACGTTGCGTTTTAGCTGTAATTTGTGAAACTAAGATTTGTGTTGAAACAATTGCCTCAAAATATAAACATGTTCATTAAAAGATAAAAGTTCGGGATTTATGGCATGTCCTTGTTTTAGATATTTCATTACTTTTGCGAAAAACGACCAAAACAAAATAGCTTTATCAGATTTGAAATAGATATTCCTAAATTTATTTAGAAATATTATTTAATTTGGCTTTCTTTAAATTTAATCAACTTATTTATTTCGTTCTTTTTTCTGCTTTTTACCCAAGGAACTTTCATCAGCATAATCCTTCCTCCTCTTGCCATGCTTTACCCCCCCTCTTCAGCATCTCCCCGATAGATATCTTCATTCCAGGTCTTGCACGGTCTTCTCCTTCTGTTTTTCCCTGTTTCCTTTGCTTCCCACCCTTTTTGTTTGTCTATCGTTCCCCATTCTCACCAGATGTCCATACCATCCCAATTTCTTCTCTTCTATTAATTCTGTCGATGGTTTTACATTCAATTTACTTCTTATCTCCGAATTTCTTATTCTTTCTCTTCTTGTAATGTTCTTTTCTCTTCTGAGGTACCTTATTTCGGCTGCTTGCAATCTGCTTTTTTGCCTCTCTGTTAGCATCCAGTTCTCGCAACCGTGTGTTATTGTATTGTATATATCGTTTTATATATATTCATTTTTGTTTTTTCCAAGATTTGTTTATAATTTAGGAATCCCCTCCTCAATGCATTAAATAGTCGTCCTATACATGTTATTTATTTCATCATCCAAATTTCCTCTCCTATTGAGTATTGTTCCCAGGTATCTATATTTATCTGTTTGTTCTATCTTCCTATCCAAATTTCCTCTGCTAGTGAGTATTGTTCCCAGGTATCTATATTTATCTGTTTGTTCTATCTTCCTGTTGTCAATGACTATGTCTATTTGTTTTTTCTTTTCTTTGTTCCTCGTTATCCTCTTTACTTGTGTTTTCTCTGTATTCATCTTTAATCCGATCTTTTTTGCTGCTGCGTTCCATATTTACAAGATATACTTTAATTTATCTTCTGTTTCAGCCATCTATGCCTACTGTATATTTCTTAAATTTCATTTTGCTTTCTTTAATTACGTCATCTATTGTGTTGATGAAAAGGGCCGGACTTAAGCTACTCCCTTGTCTCACACCTTCCGTTGTTATAAATACTTCTGTCAGTTGATTTTGTGTCCTTATCTGGTTAGTTGTTTTCCTATATATACCTTTAATCGCTTCTACTAAGTTTTTATTCACTTGTTTCTTTTCTAAATTATTCCATATCTCTTCTCCTTTGATGGAGTCGAATACCTTTTCCATATCTATAAAGCTCATGTATATCCGTTTATTTTTCTTTAGGGTTTTCTCTATTATTTGTTGGATTGTAAATGTATGATCCTGTATGCTATGCTTCTTCCTAAATCCCCTTTGTTCGTTCTGTAATTTATGTTCTGTTTCTATTCGTAACCTTTTCTCCAATATTGTTTCATACAGTTTCACTGTTACACATAGTAATGAGATACCTCTGTAATTCTTGCAGTTTCTTGAGTTTCCTTTTTTATGTATGGGCAGTATAATTGCTTTAGCCCACTCTTGGGACATTCTCTTTTTGCTCCATGCCATATTACAAATCCCTAAGAGGCCTTTCCGTGCT
Source organism: Dermolepida albohirtum (assembly GCA_031893035.1). Taxonomy (NCBI): domain Eukaryota; kingdom Metazoa; phylum Arthropoda; class Insecta; order Coleoptera; family Scarabaeidae; genus Dermolepida; species Dermolepida albohirtum. The sequence continues at coordinate 82,239 of JAVIWB010004791.1, read as the reverse complement.
TTTGGTCCCAGATATTTTATCATTTCCGGTGTTATTTCATCACATCCTGGTGCCTTTCCTAATCTTATTTTTTGTATGGCTTCGTCTAATTCTTCTTCGGTTATCAAACCTTCCTTCTCTTCCTTCCCTGTGTCTTCTCTGTCTTCCAGTCCATTGAGGAGTTTCTTGAAATGTTCTCTCCATCTATACAGCATTCTTGGTCTTCCACCAACAGTTTCCCTTCCTTATCTTCTATGTATTTCATGGTGATTTTCTTATCTTTCCTCATGTTTTTCAATGTCTTATAAAATAATTTTACGTTTTCTTTGGCGTTGTTTTCCATTATTTGTCTAAATTTATCCCAACTTTTCCTTTTTACCTCCTTGACTGTTTCCTTAGCTTTATCTCTTTGTTGTTTATATTGATCATATTATTCCATAGTATTCCTTCCACAGCTTTTTCTTCTTTTTAACCTGTTCCTTCACCTTATTATTCCACCTGTTTGATTCTGCTTTTCTCTTCGGTAGTTCCGCACGCTTTTTTTAGCTGCTTCAATTAATATGTTTTTGAATTTATCCCATTCTCTTTCTATATTTCCTCTGTTTACGTTTTCCCTTCCATGTTCTTCCTCCGTTATTTCCACGTATTTCTTCCTTCCTTAATCTGTATGTCTTTATCTTTTCTTTTATTGCGTTTGCTCTATTTTGAATAACTTTTCCGCTTTCTTCTTCTCTTATAAACAGTTCCGATTCCACCAGATAGTGATCACTTCCAATTTCATAACTCCTCTTTACTCTTGTGTCTTTTATTCTTTTCTTTTCTGTTCTGTTTACTATTACATAGTCGATTATTGACTGCTGTTTCCTTGACTTTACTTCTCTTGTTATTTTGTGTATTCTTTAATGTTGGAAATGTGTGTTAGTTATAGTCAGGCAAAACTTAAGCAGCATTCTTCCATTTCTGTTCAGTGTCTCTTCTCCCACTGGTCCTATAATACCATTCCTTTCAAATTAAAAAAAAAACACATGACAGTCAGTTTTAATTTTTTTTTCTTACTACTTATTAACAGTTTAGGATATATTTAGAAATATATTGATAACAATCTAAATTTAAAGCGATACGTATATGGCGGAGCTTTTCTCAAAATAAGCTGTTGGGTAGTAGTATATTCTTGTAGATAAATTAGAAAATAATCTAAATTTTCTTCATTAATGAATTCTTTTGAATTATTGTAAAAAATTATAATGTTTGTTCTTAGGAATCCTGTAAACAAAAAGCGAAAATGAAACTAAAGCGTTCTACTACACACAAAAAAGTTCAGAAAAATGGCCTGAATTCGTCAATTTCCGTTAGGCATGCTGGAGTTTTGGGGATGTGTGCTTTTATAAGTTCCCACCCATATGACGTACCTGATTATTTGCCAAATATTTTTGGTGAACTTGGTGCACACCTCAACGATCCGCAACCGATACCTACAACTATTCGTAAAACTTTAGGTGATTTTAAAAGGACTCATCATGACAACTGGGAGGTTCATAAATTAAAATTTACTGAAGAGGAATTGTCAGTATTGAGTGATCTCACGGTGCCTCCATCTTACTATGCCTAGTATTTGTCCAAAATTTCATGTCTACATTAAAAAAAATTGTTATAATATTGTTACCACAGTTATTTGCACATACGTGACTATAACTTTTACATAAGTGTATGACGAATTTTAAGAAAGTTTTAATGTGTTTATTAAGGTGTCGGAATATGGCTTTAACTAAGTTTAAGTAACCGTAAAAAAGAAGTTTTTAAAAAATATTTTTATTAAGGCCATGTAGTTATAAACTTTTATACATTCAATTCCAAATAGAAAAATGTTTACCATTTTGTTGCGTTTTATTCAAATAAAATATTTTTTTAATCTATTGAAGTTTTTCTGTTTAAAATAAAACAGCGATCATTTCACATCAGAAGTTTTTAAATATCTGTAAAACATCTTAGTTTTCAAATAGATCAGATTTTAAGTTGTAAATATGAAGTAGTATGATTATTTTTTCAAAGTGCGTTCAACCAAAATGCCTGGAAAAATGTAGTTTATCAATAGAATATGAGAATGTTGCAAGGATTATTTACTTCATTAATTTCAAAATGTCCAAGAAAAATAAGTTTCTGTTTTGAGAATATATCCTGCAAAGATAATATATTTCTATACTACAACCAATTCAATTTGGCCAGTCAAGCAGCAAGATCGTTTTAAAAGATACACTCCGAGAAAAATATTTGGGGTGCTTAATTCAAAAGTTTGACATGTGAATGTGAGGTTATGACTGCAGCCTATTAGATTATCCAACAAACTAACCTATAAACTCAAACAACAAATAGATCAAAATAGTTTTGATATTGTACTTGACTGTACTTCAGCTGAATATATAGGTTAAGGAGGTGAGAGGTGAAGAGTTTCGCCCATTAGTTCACATTTTTTTCCGCCGGCCAAATAAAGTTGATCTTTCTATAGAGAGAAAACTTTTACACGGTCTTCTTGTTACAATTTACCTTAACGAAATGTTGAAAATGTACTGTATTCGGAAAGTCTTTTCTTGGAAAACGTCGCTGATCAGTTAGGCGTTACCATAAATAAATCGAACAAAAGAATACTTTAAATTAATTAAAACAAGTACATTTAATAAAGATATACTAATTTCTATAATTGTATGTAAAATAATTGCGTGCATATTAATACCATAACACAAGTATTTTTAAAATACCCGTAAAACAGAAGAGGGAAAGTAAATTTCAAATATTTTAAATAAAATTAGATAAATCTAAATATCTAGTTCTACTAAATAACAGTTAAAAGTTTATTACTTGTTCGTCATTCGGCGTGTCATAGTTATTACGATCAACATTCTATCGTCAGCTTCCTTTATAAACCATTTTTCACATACGAATATAGGTAAACAATAATAATGTGGCATAACCTCTATACTCTAAAACGATTCCTGTTTATACAGTCGCAGCCATAAAACGCAAGTATTGGGTTGGCAACTAAGTACTTTCGGTTTTTACTGATAGAGAGCGTTGCTTTATTTTTTGTATAACGTATGTTAGTGCTGTACTTTACCGTTTGTCGCGTGATACTAGTCACATTGACGTAACTTCAGAAGCAAGTAGTGCGTGATTTTTATTAAAGCTATTAGTTGTGGGTTAATTTTAAATGGAGTGCAGAAACGAACATTTTCGACATATTTTACTATTTTATTTCCGTAAAGGAAAGAAAGCTGCTGCGGCTCACAAAAAGATATGTGAAGTTTATGGTGCTAATTGCTTAACAGAGCGCACGTGTCAGAATTGGTATAAAAAATTCCGTTCTGGAGATTTTTCCCTCAAAGATGAGCAACGCTCTGGTCGGCCTACTGAAGTTGATGATAACCAAATCAAAGTCATAATTGAAGAGGATCGTTATATAACTGTTCGAGAGGTTGCGGAGAGGCTACATGTATCGCACACAACAATTGAAAAACATTTAAAATGTCTTGGGCTAGTTAAGAAGCTTGATATTTGGGTACCTTACGAATTGAAAGAAATTCATTTAACACAAAGAATCAACTTTTGCGATATGAGCTGCTTCCAAGGAACCAAACGATCAATTCTGATGTTTACTGTCAACAATTAATAAAACTGGATGAAGCAATCAAAGAAAAACGGCCAGAATTGTCAAATCGGAAAGGTGTAGTTTTCCACCAAGATAATGCAAGGCCTCACACATCTTTGGCAACTCGTGGGAAACTATTGGAGCTTGGCTGGGAAGTGATGCCACATCCCCCATACAGTCCTGATCTAGCACCATCTGATTACCATTTATTTCGAAGTTTGCAGAATTCTTTGAATGGTAAAACTTTCACAAATGACAATGACCTTCACTCGCACCTGGTTCAGTTTTTTGCTGATAAGGACCAGAAATTTTATGAGCGCGGAATCATGCAGCTGAAAGAAAGATGGCAAAAGGTCATTGAGCAAAATGGAAAATATATAATTGATTAAAAACTATTCTTTGTTTAAAAAAAAATGTTTTATTTTATACTACAAAACCGAAAGTACTTAGTTGCCAACCCAATAGCTTGTCTTAAAAAAATAACCTTATCATTTTACTACAAAAGTTTTTAAATACTTGTTGTTTCTGAAGTACTCTGCGGCATATATTAGAAGTAGCATGCAAACCCAAAAGAAAGGCACAGTAAAAAATGACAAAACTAATACTAATCTATTATACTACAAGCAAATTGTCGACCACCTAGCTAGCGCCTCACAATGAAGTTGGGATGGTTAATCTTAAGGAAGGAGGACATTATCATTAACGAGCACTCATTGCGCGACGTTGTATATTATACGAGAAACTTGGAGAGTGTATCCATTCCAGAAAAAAACATTATCACGTCTATATTCATTATTTATATCACTACAACCGATCTTCACGGGTCGATGCCAATCTAACTTGTAATGTCATTCTGATTCATTGTGGCCAATATCGGTAGATTAGCTTGCAATTTTTCGGTAGATTTAAATTTTTATTTATACTATAACAAATTTATATATTAAAACAAAAGTATAATATATCAAACATATTTATTTACAAAATTATACAAAATTAATAAATATTGCATGTATCCTAGGTTAATATAATTAAATAGAGTAATATAGGAATAGATATTGATATTTATAAAATTTACCTTAAAAAAACACGTAACTATAACACAACTATATAACTGTGTATACTTAAAAATAGGTACCAATGTAATGTTTGGGTAATCATCCTTTGTATACAAATTAGTATTAGTCATACACGAAATTAACTTCTTTTCAATTGTAAAATCGTGGCAGCTTTTGCCCCCAATGTATTGTTTTGCATGAAGTAACGGGTTACGTTGTTTGTTTTTCAACAGGTTAATCGTAGAAAATACCCGTTCTACATTTGCAGATGAGTGCGGTAGACAAAGTATATTGAAAACAAAATTACTTAACATGCCAAACATTACAGTTCCGTCACTCATTTCAACTTTTTTCACTACTTGCTAAAACAATATAATATCGTCAGGATATTAATTTCTGGAGTATTTCGTAAGAGCCATTCATTATCCAAACCTAAATTAACCTTAATTATTATTTTCTATTAAATTTTGAAATAAAATGGCTAACTCGGAAATCGATTTTATTCTTTTTATTTATTACGTTTAATAATAATCTCACGTTCTTTCATTTCCAATACATAAATATCGAAATATATGTAATATAAATCAGTCACAGTTAGTGCCCTTATTCATTATATAAACAAAAATGTATACCTACGACAGACACTTTGTATTACGGCAATTTAAATGTTTGGCTCGTCTTGTGTAATATTCTTAAGCTCGATAGGCTTATACTAATTAATATCGAATGAGATAGTACCTACATAAAATATCCACTTCTATAATGAATGTGCGACGTAACATATTACTAATTGTAAAATAACATAGACAAATATTTTCTTAGATTTGTTTTTGTGGCCCAGCAATTATTTGTTTATTACTCTTTTATATCCTGACGCCAATAATTTTTAATACAAACATACACGACTAATTGTAATTTCGGTGTTTGGCATCGTTTCATAACTATTATGATTAATGATCAACATGAAATTTCTTCTATTAAAAAAGTAAGATATAAATATAGTATGGACATATGAACAAAAATTGGTTTTGACAGAAAACTTGGATTTTCGGTAGAATTATCGTTTAAATCGGTAGATGCAATCCAAATTCGGTAGATCTACCGAAAAATGGGTAGACCTGCAGTGTGTGGGTCAGATATTACAAGTTAGACTGGCATCGACCTGTGAAGATCGGTTGTAATGATATAAATAATGAATGTTGACATTATTAAATGCGTTGTACGTTATTAACGGTTAAGAAATATAGAATTTGTTTGTTATTTCGACCATTTATTCTATTAATGCTAACGATCACAGCAAACGCCAAATAATATGTATGCCTTCATAAATAAAAGCGTATTGGGTTTAATTAAACAAGTCTTAAATTGTATAACCTTGTTTGCTAGTTATAAAAGGATATTAATTTGTTTTTTAGTAAAACCTAATTAATATTGACATGAAGCTATTGAATCCAAGAATACGAGTATTCTACAAAGATTTTATTACTTTTTGACCAAATCGTTCTATTCCGTGAATTAAAAAAAAATAAAACAAAAAGGTGTTCGAAATTGTATTATATTATAAGTGAATATAAACTAATATAAAACAATATCATTGGCCAAAAAAGGATTCTTATATTCAGAAGAATAATAATAATAATATATAATATAATAAGAATATTACGAACATAATCAGCTGGAGAGTTATTTGGATTACCAGGCTTGATCCAGCTTGCGTTAATGCTGTTAAAGAGTTAGATGTTCTTTCCCTACCTATTAATGCTGAAAATAAATTAATATATAAGTTTACACTACTTATAAAAATATAAGAATAAAGCATTCCCTTATACTTTACATAAATAATAAATTGATGGCGGCAAGTTTTTGTACGTGAAAGAATCTCTCGTACTTGTGTAAAATGAATACAATAGTATTGAAATAGTACGTTGAGACCGGATATTGAAAGTGAATATGAAATATGATTGATTGCGCCAAAATAACACATATTTTTAAGAGATTTCATTGGTTCTTGAACAGGTAAGTTTAATATGGATAAATGAATGCCAAATATCCGCCATTTTTCATAACCTGTAAACGATTAATTACATTTTTGCATCGTTTTATTATAATACTATTTAATCTTAATTTTGGGTAAGTTGTACATATTAATCCAAAAAGTAATTGTACAATCATACTTCCATTAAAATGACTTTTTAAATTTATTTTTATATAATAAAGAAAAAGATTAATATTGTTGACAAACTACTAGATTCACAACTGTTTATGTTTCATTTTTATGGTAAGTTACATTTTCAACGTGCACATCTTGGTTTTCAACGGTGCGGATCGCGTACGGAGTTTATTTTTCCAATTTTTTCGCCGTGTTTTACCAGGTGCGACACTTTGAAATTATCTGCTGATGATGACAACTTGGTTGTCGAAATGCGTATACAGAATTTACAAATAGTTAATTGTGGAAAGGGGTTATATATCAACCTTATTGATCAAGTCAATCAACCACAGGCTCCATCAAATTCAACTACATTTTCAAGCTTCTTGTTCCGCGTTTTAGCGGGGTATTTGAATCACTCCTTATTCTGAGACAAGGTATAATTAATTATTTAGAAAGAGTCACTCAATTTCAGGTATGAGGTTGGAAAGGAGATTTATTTCGAGACTATTGAGAATCCGAAAAATTTTGACAGAAAGAAATGCACACTAACCACGAACTTGATGATTTTATACAAGGACAAAAAATGGAACATAGAACAAACACGGAAAGTGGAAAATGTACAGTTATGGCAAATAATGATTTAATACAAACAGCTCAAGCATTACTTCAACAAAATACTCTCATGTTAGACATGTTGTAATTGAATTAAAGTAATTAAAATGGATCATAACAAAGTGATGAGAGTAATATTGAAAATTTGTACATTATGTCTGACATAACCAAATCACTTAACATATATATAATGGAGAAGAGAATTCTCAAAATGCAAAAGTTTGGATAAGTCAAATTTAAAGTATGGCTATGTTACCTGAGTGACCGGTTGCTCTTACATTGCAAACAGCTAAAAATCATTTACAAGCCTGCTAAGTATTGGTTTAATGCTTGACACAGGGAACCATATGGTGGAAAAACCTTTAAGGTAGCTTTTTGGAAAACATTACCTGTACAAAATAAAACTGCTGGAAGAAAATGTAAGAGAGGGTACAAGGAACAAAAGAAAGTATGGCATTTTATTTTCATGAAAAATTGGCTTATTACAAGGAATTAGACCTTAGTTTTAATGAAGTTAAGGAACAAGTTATTGTGTCTTAGGTCAAATGGCATAGCTAATTTTCTTTTGTCAGAACATGAAGATGATGACCAGCTGTATCAGGATATTCTTCAGTATAAAAGAATACCTACTTCTGGAAGAGAAACAATTAATGGAAAATTTGAAAATAATAAATGTAGAGAGGGAGTTTATCGGTGCATGCCACAATTGAATCTAAAAAAAGAAAATAAAACAACAATCAGAGAAGGGGAAAACAAATTTTTACAACTGTAATCACGATAGATACTATTTTACTGATTGCCCAAATCGCATAAGTCGCCTCAACTATACAAAATTGGAGATTTTGTAATTAAAAACATAGACTTAACCCCTGGAGTAAATGGAAAATTGATACCAAGATACTGAAAACTTTATTAAGTGAAGAAAATCTTGGAAAATGATTGATATCTGATATACCCGATTTCTAATTAACCCAAATGTTGATCGAAGTGTAGTAATAAACATTTCAATTTCGCACTTGCAAGAATTGTGTGAAGTTACTTAGATTAAGAAACATTTTAGAATAAAACTTACGCTTTGTCGAATTATTATTGCTTATATTAAACTTATGAAAGTTAAAGTACATGTAAGAAGAGCGGAAGTTTTAATTATTTAGAAAGAGTCACTACAATTGCATTTAAATACCAAGGCGTAAAGACGTATTTTCAAGAAATTGATATTATATAGCGCCTCTAATTCAGAATTATTATTAGTTATAAAGACAGTTCTATGTTATTTTATAGCAATTTTAGAAGAAGTTTACTACTTTCAAATTAAATTACATAGACAGCATAATTCGTTCGCTTTAATTTAACTATTTGTAGCAGAAACTATATCAAAATGGTTTTATTTTTCCAGTTACAATGCCTAAAAATAACATTTTTGTTGAGATGAAGATATTGAACAATTTTTTTTATAACCAATTTCTTAGTTATGCTCGATTGCACACATTGATAAGAAATTTCCATTTCTCAATACGTAGAAAATAACTTACTTTTTCCTTTTTGGGACGAAATGACTGTAAATAACTTTATCACATATAAACACAGATGGAAATGGTTTTACTTAGTAGGCTATGATATAACCCCTTTCCAAATTAACTTTTGTAAATTCTGTACATTTCGACAACCAAGTTGTCATCAAGCAGATAATTTCACAGAATTGTACGAAAAATATACTCCGGAAATGTGTTGGTTTTCACTTAGTGCGTAGGCTTATAATCAATCAACCACAGGCTCCATCAAATTCAACTTAGTAGGCTATAATTGATCCCTAGGTCACGATGACAAATTTTTAAAATTTCAATACAATCATGTAAATAATTCATTTGGGATTTCATGTACAAGACATGCATGACACTAATCCAGAAATTATTTTATAATAATTTATATAAAATTTACGCTCTCAATAAAGTTGAGATTTTTACGTATAATGTGCGTCTATAATTGTTAATGATACTCTTAATTATACAAACAATGTAAAACTTACACTCTCAATTGACAGGCCGCCCTTCGTATCCTCGACTTCTCCAAAATGCAAAATTATTTGGATTCATCTGATTGGAGCGATTGTTGTCCATTTTAATAATTCACTCTCTTACAATTTATAAGTAACAAAACTGCTTTCTGGTACTTGCAACGGAATGCGCTTTTATATGTACCCAAAATTTCATTCTGGAAATTCCCGACTTCATGATTAGAGTTTAGAATATAGGGTTTTGTCGATATTTTTATTAAGGAGGGGGAAAAGGCAATATCACTATACTTACTTCACCAATGAAATAATAGATGGCAAATACATTATAAACACTCAAATTTTATGCAAGAATTCGAACAAAGGTTATAACTAAATATAATAAGAAATTTCACAAAAATAAAACATTAAGTGGTTCAAAATTGGATCGAACAGTACTGGAATTAATTTAAGAAATGTTTTCATAATAATGTGGCGCCATCTCGTGTCGTAATTCGCGGATATAAAAGTTTTGTTTCTATATAATTTTTACAGATAGCGCTATATTTAGCTTTGTAATTCATATATAATACATACACTACCGCTCATAAGTATTTGGTCACCCTTGTTTCATTATAGTTTCTATAGAAAAGTTGTAATTAGTTTAAGTAAGTACGTAATAGTTTCATAGTAAACATTAAAATCTATAAAAGTTTATTCAAAAATAACTATGCGATTACCCTATTATTCACGAAGAATGATAATACCCTAATAAAACTCCAGGTAGAATAATTGCACTTAAGGGATTAGGTCTCTCAATTCTTGGAAATTTTCGATTGTTATGATTTTATTGTAAGTTAGGGTGTTACTGTAAACTATACTAGTATTTTGGCAAAATTGCAGTTAGTTTTTGTGAGGTGCTCATAGTGATAACATCATGTGTTTTGAAGAAGTCAAATCGGTTAGAAATTCCTAAATGGAAAGAATTGAGTGTAGAAACACAATCGTTTATAATCGCATACCATAAAACTGGCTAAAGCAACCGCGAAATCGCGACAGAACTTAAATTAAATCAGTCCACCGTGGGTTATATCATCAAAAAACACCGCTAATGTGGAAGTGTGTTAAGCAGAATTCGAAAAGGGAGACCAAGGGCAACAACCTCAGCAGAAGATCTTGCAATGATGATAACAAGCAAGAGAAATAGACGAAAAACAGCCCCAGAAATCACAGCAGAAATGAATTCTCTTCTTCGAAAACCCATAAGTGTTTCCACAGTTAAACGGCGATTAAAAGAAGCTGGTCTTCATGGACGACTTGCAATGCGGAAGCCGCTTCTACGCAAGCAAAACAAGCAGAAACGTTTAAAGTGGGCACGCGATCACCAAAATTGGACCATAGAAGACGAATAAAGTGGTGTGGCCTGATGAATACAAATTCTAGATTTTCGGTTAACGAAGACGTGTTTACGTGAAGAGGCCTGTGGGTGAGCGTGTCCGGGAAGAATGCATAGCCCCTACTGTTGAGCACGATGGAGGTTCAGTCATGATATGGGGTTGCTTTTCTGGATCAAATGTGGGCGATCTCGTAAAAATCGAAGATATACCAAAAAAGAATAGTATAAGGGCATATTAGAGGAAAACGCAATCCCTTCTGGAATTAAAATTTCAGATCAGAATGTTATCTTCCAACAAGATAATGACCCGAAACACACTTCCAAACCATGCCGGGAATGTTTGCAGAAATTGGAGAACGAGGGAATAATAAAAGTTATGGCGTGATCTCCCCAAACTCCCGATTTGAATCCCATCGAGTCGCTGGGGGAAGAAATTGACCGAGAGGTGAGAAAATCGGCCCCATCGTCTGCTATTAATATGTGGAAGAACCTGCAAGAGGTATGGGGTAAAATAAACCCTGAGACATTACGAAAATTAAACGAAAGAATGCCTCGATTGTGTGTTGCAGTGATTAAAAATAAAGGTCATATAGACGAGTTTAAAATTTATTTAAATATATTATACAATTTATTTTAGATGTAAAAATATATATTTTTCATATACGTAAATAATAAAAAGATATTAGTATTTCAAATTTTGATTTTTGTTACAAATGCGAGTGATCAAACACTTATGAGCGATAGTGTATTATGAAAAGTATATAAACATAGATAATATATAACAATAGTAATAATTTTAATCTCCTGGTAATGGTTTTTGTTTACTCACTTAGTCCTTAATCTCTAGTTTCATGTAAGGAATGTTTTTATATGGCGGTATTATATTGTATTATACACGCACGGTACTTCCCTTTTGTAGTACTAGAACTTTTAAAATAATAATAAAAATTGTATAACAGTATATTAGTCTGTGGAGCCCCTTTTTTAAGAATGTGTAAAAGCTTTTTTGGAATGCACAACAGTAAGTATGCTAGTTCATATCTGATATTGTCTTGACAAATTACCATAATTATATTTCAACATGATTGAGAAGCTGCAATAGAATATTCATTTTATACTGTATATTAATTAGATTAAAAATATGAAAAACTTACTGCATTTTCATTAATAGTCAGTGTAAAGGGAATTCTACTACAAATAACAAATATAGGCAAATAAACCACACCTTACCATAAACATCTTTACTCTAACTTCATGAACATAATTTTAATGTTAAAAAGGAATCATTCTATTATTAATAACACCCTATCAACTACATATGTTTCATCGAATGCACGAATCGTCAGGTTGATTTGTGTTATTAATGAACAATCATATCATTTCGATACAGAAAATAATGAATAATATCATATCTCCCTCTCTCGACCAATACATAAATGTATTGACTGACAAAGCGAGCACGCTTCTATCTCAAAATAGTATTGGTCGAGAGAGGGAGATATGATATTATTCATTATTTTCTGTATCGAAATGATATGATAAACACTCTTCGTTCATTAATAACACAAATCAACCTGATGATTTTCGATGAAACATATGTAGTTGATAGGGTGTTATTAATAATAGAATGATTCCTTTTTAACATTCTTTAATTGGCATAAAGCCTAGACAAAAGTTTCTGTCTATTACACACTGGAAACGTAGTTTCCGATCTATTGCGTGCTCGCTTTGTCAGTCAATACATTTATGTATTGGTCGAGAGAGGGAGATATGATATTATTCATTATTTTCTGTATCGAAATGATATGATAAACACTCTGAAGGAATCGTTCATTAATAACACAAATCAACCTGACGATTCGTGCATTCGATGAAACATATGTAGTTGATAGGGTGTTATTAATAATAGAATGATTCCTTTTTAACATTCTTTAATTGGCATAAAGCCTAGACAAAAGTTTCTGTCTATTACACACTGGAAACGTAGTTTCCGATCTATGTGAGATAGAAGCGTGCTCGCTTTGTCAGTCAATACATTTATGTATTGGTCGAGAGAGGGAGATATGATATTATTCATTATTTTCTGTATCGAAATGATATGATAAACACTCTGAAGGAATCGTTCATTAATAACACAAATCAACCTGACGATTTGTGCATTCGATGAAACATATGTAGTTGATAGGGTGTTTATGATTCCTTTTTAACATTCTTTAATTGGCATAAAGCCTAGACAAAAGTTTCTGTCTATTACACACTGGAAACGTAGTTTCCGATCTATGTGAGATAGAAGCGTGCTCGCTTTGTCAGTCAATACATTTATGTATTGGTCGATATAACAAAATATCTTTCGTACTTAGTGAAAATAATTAAATCTTGGAACATTTGAAGAAAACTGTAGATAAATTAAGTACTTTGGAAAGTTATTGTTGCTTTCTAGTGGGTGAGTTGTATTTGCAACTAGAATTATGCTGGTAGTTTTGAAGAACCCTTTTATAAGTTAGCAGATTATGCAGTAATTATATGATACACGGCATATATATAAAATGGAAACAATAATGAAAATATTTTTATTTAATGGTTGCGTTTAGTGATGAATCATGGTGAGAGTCGTCACCAAAACTACATGTTTTGTTATAAATCCTTCTGAGCGATAACTCGGAAAGTGCTGCTGTCAGATTCGGACCACTCTATTTTGTTGAAGGAACAATGAACCAGATTCAATATAAATGTGTTATTGAAACAACTTTGCTGCTCTATTTAAATAATCTAAAATGATTCTTACATGTTCATGCAGGATAAGACAGTATAAACTTGATCTTATTCACTACACAAAACTAAACATCGTGTAATAATATTCATATAAAACTGACCAAACATAGTATAAAATTAAGCAATAATTATTTATAATTAAGCATTATTGAACTTTAATAACCAGAGACCGGGTAGTTAAATAGTGGATTAGTTGAAGCCCCAACTTTTGCACATGAACTAGCTATTGTAAATATATATATATATAAATTACATTTAGGCCTCGTTTCAATTGTCTGGAACAGAACTATTATAAAAAAAAAGTTAGCAATGCAGTTGACCATAAGAAATTCACTATTAACCTTCAAATAATATTGCTATTTATCTAAATTGCCGTAGTAGTCTTTTTTTCAGGAGTATGTGAGAGAATATATGTATGTTATTTTTATTTATGTATCAGCAAAATTATTATTACTAGCATATAGTAAATTAAATTTAATAGCGTGTACAACATTATACTCTACTACTGTATTTAAATTCGTGTACATCGCTGTATAACTGCTATTCCACTCGTTAATCCCAGTCTTTACTAATGACTCGATTACAACTGAAATTTGACACTTCAATATGGCAATATATTAATTAGGAAAATTAATAGATATTTGCATGTAGAAAAATTACCGAAATTTTAATAGGTATGAACTATAGGGTAGCGGGAGTTTTATAAAAATAAATATAACCAAAATAGTTTCGAAAAATATTTAATTTACTTGCGATTGTTTTATACAGTACTTATAAAATAAATTATAAGCTAACATACTTACAACATATGGTTTCGATTTTATATAGTATGGTAGGTATTGTAGATAAGTTTTAGTCAAATTACTCTTGCATTACTTTTCAAATCTAGAAAATCCAAATTGTAAATCATTTTATTTATTTTTTGTTAAAAATGCAAAAAATTTTTGATTTGTGTAATTGGAAATAAATAAATACATAACTAAAATAGTGTTAGTAGGAGGTAATGGTAACTCAGCTATTTGTTAAAGTGGGTTAGGTTCTGTAGTTCTTTACTTCTAATAATCAAACTTTTATAAGAGAATAATACTATAAAGACATTTAACCATTATAAATGTAATCATTGAAGGACATAATAAAAGACATTAACTTATATTCCAAGTGCTACACATAATTAGTCCTGAAATAATTGGGACTACTTTATTCATAAATGCAATTAAAATATTTTAAAAAATAAAATGTATAATTCAACTTATAAACTCAATAACTACAAACCAACTTGTTCTGAGATCTATATTGTAAATAAAATGTAGCTCTCTTACTTTATATTCATAAATGTTAAAATATTTATAGAGCAATACTTGAATGTAGTAACTAAATGTTAATGATAAAATCAATGAGAGATTTCAAAAACAAATTTTTAATCTATGAACAAGTATTGCTATTAATTAAATTAATGTGACGGCGTCATACGCTAAACTTTCCATCTTTTTATGTCTTTGGTACAATAATGATTAATTAAATGCTCTTGTAGCATTTTCATATTAAAAGTATGTCTGTGACCTTTGTAGAATGGTTTACAAATAATATTTCTTTGAACATATAATGTACTTTGAAATCTCTTTTAATACATTTATAAGTCAAATTTAATAATAATATGATTAAAGCAAAATTATATAAAAAGCCTTAAAAATTTAATCAAAATAGATTTTTAAATTATCCTATGAAATATAAGAGACTTAATAAAGGAGCTTAAGCTTTCTATAGTTCAAATATCTTAATTTTTCTCAACAAAAATGTGCTTATTTAAATATTAGTTAAAGATAAATATTCAACAGTTGTTATTATCAATATTTTCATTTCAACGACATAGTAAGTATGAGGCCTAACTTATTAACCATAGTAACAAAGATAAACAACTGCAAAATATTGAACTTGAAAATTTAATACATATTCATATTTACAAATATTGTAAACCTATTTGAAAATGAAGCCATTTATATAACAAATAAATGTAGTACCAAAATTCAAAAATATTTCGCATTGAAAGAATAATGATTCGAGATTATTTTTACAAAATTTTAAATATAAGTAAAATTAAACCTAATATTATATAATTCATAAACACTAAGGTTTATTATTTGCAAATGCGGTAGTAGAATACATTTTCATTTTAAAGGCAGAGAAACCATACAAAAAACAAAATTGATTAAGTGCTTACATTGTATTATTCCGGTGTTAATGTGGATTAGTATAAAGAGTTTGTATATAGCTGCAACATAAATAGTCCTTCCACTGTTGACTCACTCAAACTTGGATGAAATGGTGAAAATGTTTTAGTATATTTTGCAAATAAATGTTCAACATCTAATGAGGTAATTTTTGCAAATTGAAATTCTTTTACATTGTCACAATCTGAGTTTTCACTTAAACATTGATTTATATAGAGTATTGATTGAAAATCCGGATTTTTATCTAAAATAGCACGAAATTGTTCTGCTATAAAAAGTCCTGCAATATCTGTCCTGCTTTCTATAGCAATACTTAAGTTATGTACTGTATCCAGTGATTCTGCTAAGGATAATATACTGTTCTGTAATTTAGAAATTGCTTCTACAATAACCGAATACTTTTGAGATATTTCCCGTACATCTCTTTCAACTTCAACATCTGAAAACGACTCTTGACTTGCTTTAATTGCTTGAGAATCTTGTGTATCTAAACTTAAAGTAAACAATTTGATCTTTTCAAAGTACTTATCATAGTATAGTACTGCTTCAAGCCACGTCCCTCCTCTAGTTAATATAGGTTGTGGTGGTAATGCAATTCCTCGACAACATTTTTTAAATTCTTTAATGCGTTTAGGCGAGGAAACAAAAATTTTTGTAGTATTTGTTATTAAGTTATCTACTTTTGGATAATTGTCTCTAATATATTCTGCTGTAAGATGAAATGCATGAAGTAAACATGTTATATGCTGAAGACTTGGAAAATACTTTTTCAACGTCTTGCCTACTTCGATCATGAAGGAACTTCCTTCTGTGACTAGCATTACAACTTGAGCTCGTCTTATCCGAAACCTTTTAACAGCATTTTTGACTATTTCAACTATAATTCCAGGATTCATTTCTTTCAGTCTTTTACTGGTTAAGAGAAAAGGAAGAGACGATTCTTCGCTTTTCAGAGTACGCACTAAAACATTAACCATAGTATTTCTTTTGGAATCTTTTGTTTCGTTAATTGTTAACCATATTTTGTTATTTTTTAATTCATATTGTATAAATTGTTCAATCATTTTTTTCATTTGCGGTAAATTAGTCCGAAGTTGTTTCTTGATAGGTAATTTCCAAGAAGGCATATATTTTTTCCAAAACTGACGAAAGTTGTCATTTTCCATAATATTTTGAGGAATATCGCACGCGCTCATCATAAAAATAAATTCATACAAAAATTTCCAATAAGGTATTCGACGAGTTGCATTCGCTAGATGACGTTTACTTTTAGTATGTCTTATGCATTTTTGTGCATTATGGGGTGCCAAACCTATATTGCAAAACGAGCATCGAATATACGTTCCAGTATATTCTAGACCGGGAAAACGACTTATAAATTTATTAACGTCGGTTATAAACAGCAATGGACGTTTACGCGCCATGGTTGAATAGTAACAAAAAAAAAACCTAATTAGAACGATCAAAAGTAACTAAGAACTACAATAGACACTTAAATAATTGTTTTGTAGAGAAGCCAAATGAATTTTGGTAGTTGGTGGTGACAGTTTGACAGAGGGCGCTGTTCCCAATTTATTTTTAATTTAAAGAACATTTAATAATTTTTCGTTGGTTAAATGATATAATGCGTTTCCGGATTCTAAGTCCCTGTTTTTCTTTTGTTAGTGTTTGTGTTTCATGGTGTTTATAATTTTAATTGAATTAACTTGTTATAAAGTTTTTGCAAGTGGAAATTTTATATATTGTATAGATATACCGTATGGAACAGAAATCGTTTTGTATCCTCAATTAGAATTGACACAACGGAGAAGAAAAAAAATGATATGTAAACTTACTTATGTTATTGTTAAAAAAATGTTTGATTCAAAGAAAAACTAAGTAAAGTTTAACTAGGAGTAACTGTATTTATTATATTAAGTATGTAGAAGTATTATGTTTGCAAAATATACAGTGTGAGCAACAATGAGTGACCTGGTCCTACACTTCTTTCCATACATATCACCTCAATATTTACTTCCTCTTAAAAGTGAAATTAGTGTATCACGCAATTCTAATAATTATAATAAAAATATGCTAGCTACTATGTAAACAACAAATTCCAGTGAAAACGGCATTTTCGCTGCGTATATGTGAACTGAAGACTTTAAAAAGACTGATGAAGGCTAGCATATAAGTATAAATAATGGATATTATTCACAAAACAAGTTCTGTACACTGCACGTCAATGAAAGGTTAGTAACATAAACATAGAGTAGGAAAACTCACTAAAAATTACTAAACTGCTAACTTCAGATAGAAAAAAGGAAGTATGTACTAATATGGGGCGTGCGGAAAGTAGTAAAAGATCAGGTCAATCATTGTTGCTAATTCGTTCTTACAATACATTGAAAATGTATTTAATTTGCATATTTAAAGGTATATGTAAAGCTTGCTTTCATAGGGAAGTTTTTTTAATTTTCATTAGTAATATTGTATTATATCTATTTTACATTGGAAGCAATTAATTTTGATACTGAACTTATTAACTGTCAAACAAAATAATTGTCGAAAAGTCTGTATTTAAAGAAAGTGTAATTTGTATTTTCAAATATTTTTAATCTCTATAGTAGTTCTTGTAATATCTTTATAACTACTGTGTATTATTTGAACATTGTAGTTTTCATGTACGCAATGAGGAAGACTGTTTACTGCCAGATATATTTTAAATCTTTTTTTGGAGTGAAGTTCTTGAATATCAACTGTATTTTCATAAAATAATTTTTGTTTAAAATAAGAGACTGACGTTTGAAGCAATAAAGATAAAGTGCGAAGGTAAATATGTACTTATAAATTTGCAAAATTTTTTTATTAAATCTTTCAATTTAATTATTATAGCACGTTTTCAATAAATGTTATTATGCCTGATGTTTGTGAATGTCAATGTTTTTACAACTAACTCATACATATGTATATTATACCTGCATTTAATATACAAACTAGTTTTCTTTAAAAATAAATAAGCAGTTTTATGTTTAATATTAGTGAATGCTGCTTACTCTATTATTTGATTATAAATATGTCAAGATATGATCATTATCCTTTTATTCCAACCCCATCAAATTTATTTCTCAGAATATATTTAAGTGATAAAGTCCATACTGTTTAAAAAATTATGTCACTTCATAGATTAACATTAACAGTACACATGTATTTTTTTTAATATTTCCTGTGAATGTTTAATAATAGTATAATATATAACATACACTAGTTATGCCCTTACTAAAAGCTAAAATTTTAAGATATATATATATAAACATATAATGGGTGTTTTTAAGCTGCATGCAACTATCGATATCGATAACTATGGTTTGACAGCTGATAATGTCAAACTGTGTTGAGATTTCTGTTCAGTAAGGTTTGGCAAGTCATCATGAATCGTTTAACGCCAGAAGAACGCTTCCAAATTGTGGAAATTTACTTTGAAAAAAGTAAATCTGTTCGCGAAGTTCATAGAACACTTCGTTCATTTTACGGTCAAAATAATCGGCCTGGTGAGCAAGCAATTCGCGCAGTTATTGGTCGTTTTCGCACTAATTTAACTCTTCTTGATTCAAAACCATCAACAGGATAAAGAAATGTGCGTACCGAAGAGAATATTGCTGCTGTAGTGTGAAGTATTGAAGAAGAAGCCGAAATGTCGATTCGTCGTTGTTCTCAACTTGTTTGCCGTTATCCTTCGATTACGTGGAAAATTTCACGTAAGGATCTTGGCTTACGTGCCTATAAAATACGGTCCGTGCAAGAATTGAAGCCAAACGACTATCGTTTGCGTCGCATTTTTGATGATTGGGCTCATTTGAAACAGGCCGAAGATGAGCATTTTCATCAAAGAATTGTGTTTAGTAATGAAGCTCATTTCTGGTTAAATGGCTATATCAATAAGCAAAATTGCCGTATTTGGAGCGAAAACACTGAGGATTGTCTTCGTCAGAAACATCACAATGATTGTGAACTGGGTATAAGGATCTCATACAAATCATGAATTAATAAAACGATACGTGAGTTTGGATTTGGGAGGTGGGAAGTAGTAGTAGGCGCAGTGCTGCCAGGTCTACCGAATTTTCGGTAGATCTACCGAATTTGGATTGCATCTACCGATCTACCGATAATTCTACCGAAATTCCAAGTTTTCTGTCAAATCCAATTTTTGTTCATATGTCCATACTATATTTATATCTTACTTTTTTAATATAAGAGTAGTATCGTTTTTAAGAGTCCGGTACTCGTATATATAGTCAGGCGCACCGAAATCAGGTACCAAAAACTGTACTCGAGATATCAACTTAGTTATATTGATTTTTAAATGCAATTCGCCAAATACCAATCCCAATTTGGTATTTCTTTTACACAGAATACACGTCTACTATTCTGTGTAGATAATTTGCTTAATGCTTATATTGAAATTAAAATCAATTTTAATGTAGCCAATTCGTTTCCCGCCCAAGTGGTAGCGTGCCTGTCCCTGTTTGCTATTGGTTAATTCAAACATGACACGCACATTTAAGGGTTCCTTATAAAGCCATAACCGTAAAAGAACAAGGCTCTTCGCTTTCTGTCGTCATTAAGACTACACGCGTCTTTTCACGTGTTTGTGCCGCGAACCTTTATTCGCGCTTCTTGTGACCTCGTGTTTAATTCCGCGACCGCGGATTCCATCCAGTTTTCTGTCAAATCCAATTTTTGTTCATATGTCCTTTGCTATTACTATATTTTATTTGTTGCTCTAGTTCTTGTTAACTATTTCTTAACACATATCATTTCTGTCGTTTTATTCCACTAATAATCTTTTTTTAATATAAGAAATTTCTTGTTGATCATTAATCATAATAGTTATGAAACACAACTATTAATTATTAACTCCTTACATTAACATCGCCGTCATATATTTCATATATATATTCACCTTTTTATATTCAATCAATTTTTCAAATTACAATTAGTTATGAAACGCGTATGTTTGTATTAAAAATTGTTGGCGTCAGGATATAAAAGAGTAATAAACAAATAATTGCTGGCCCACAAAAGCAAATCTAAGAAAATATTTGCCTACGTTATTTTTCATTTAGTAATATGTTACGTCGCACATTCATTATAGAAGTGGATTTTTTATGTAGGTACTATCTCATTCGATATTAATTAGTATAAGCCTATCGAACTTAAGAATATTACACAAGACGAGCCAAACATTTAAATTGCCGTAATACAAAGTGTCTGTCGTAGGTATACATTTTTGTTTTTGTTTATATAATAAATAAGGGTACTAACAAAATTTCATTTGTGACTGATTTATATTACATATATTTCGATATTTATGTATTGGAAATGAAAGAACGTGAGATTATTATTAAACGTGATAAATAAAAAGAATAAAATCGATTTTTGAGTTAGCCATTTTATTTCAAAATTTAATAGAAAATAATAATTTACAAGGTTTGGATAATGAATGGCGTCTCTTACGAGATACTCCAGAAATTAAATCATATCCTGACGATATTATATTGTTTTGGCAAGAAGTGAAAAAAGTTGAAATGAGTGATGGAACTGTAATGTTTGACATGTTAAGTAATTTTGTTTTCAATATACTTTGTCTACCGCACTCATCTGCAAATGTAGAAAGGGTATTTTCTACGATTAACCTGTTGAAAAACAAACAACGTAACCCGTTAAGTACAACTATAATACTATAAGCGGTTTACTTCATGCAAAACAATGCATTGGGGGCAAAAGCTGCCACGATTTTACAATTGAAAAAAAGTTAATTTCGTGTATAACTAATACTAATTTGTATCAACAGGACAAAGAATGATTACCCAAACATTACATTGGTACCTATTTTTAAGTATACACAGTTATATAGTTGTGTTGTAGTTACGTGTGTTTTTTAAGGTAAATTTTATAAATATCAATATCTATTCCTACATTACTCTATTTAATTATATTAACCTAGGATACATGCATTATTTATTAATTTTGTGTAATTTTGTAAATAAATATGTTTGATATATTATACTTTTGTTTTAGTATATAAATTTAAATCTACCGAATTTTTGCGAAATCCACCGAAAAATTGCAAGCTAATCTACCGATATTGGCCGCAATGACCTGGCAGCACTGAGTAGGCGACACTTCGGTAGATGGAGCAAGTAAGAGTCCAACACTTATTTTGGAGTTTTTGGGTAGTTTGTGGATTGAATAATATTGAAAAGAACATACCTATATTTCATTTTTCGTTGTCATCTTCTCTAGCCACATTTTAATCGTGTGTTAATCAAAAAAAGGAAAATAAAACTCCTTTCTATAATA
Organism: Dermolepida albohirtum; assembly: GCA_031893035.1. Lineage (NCBI taxonomy): Eukaryota > Metazoa > Arthropoda > Insecta > Coleoptera > Scarabaeidae > Dermolepida > Dermolepida albohirtum. Next base: position 60,073 of record JAVIWB010004791.1, on the reverse strand, counting down.
ATGTTCGTATTCTCTATACACATTTCGACAACTCGCACCCTTCATTGTGGGAAGAAATTTTATTTTTTGATTAATTCAATCAAATCTCCATTAAAATTAAAAAAAAATCTTATCTATACTACATGGATACATTTTATAGTAACGCAAAGATAAAAATAATTTAATAACCTCTATAATCTCTTACAAGAAAATAGACTGTACTACTGAGGACATTTCAAAAATACTTTTAATTGCTCATATATTAATGTATCTATAATAAACTTTATACAATTTTTAAGTATATCAAAAATAAACGAAATTATATTTAAATAGTATTAGATTCTTTAAAATTCATACTTGTTGAGTTTTTGTTTATATAACAGTGTCACATGTTTTGTGATAATCCGATTAACGTCAATGCGGTATTGTGAGGTTAACCTAGAATTACAGAAATAATTACCACAAAATGAACTTGTGTTCTTTGTTATCTAGGTATGTAAGTTCAATATATTGTTCAAGTTTTATATATATATTTTAATTTGCAGGTTAAGATTACAAACCAATGCACGTATTCCAATAAATAATAGACAAATTTCTACAGATAAGCTATTACTGTTTAGAATAACACCTTGTTTGCTGTAAGTTAAGTTTAACAAAAGAGTTATTTTAAATGTAATTCGATATTACTTTAAAGAGCAGAACCATTAAAGAAAAAGAAAAGAGTAGATCCGTCAGTTGTTAAAGCTCGGGAAGAGAGAAAGAAGAAAAAAATTGAAAAACAAATTAGACGATTAGAGAAAAATGCTCGACAACTTAAACCAATTGAAGAATGTGAAGTACCTATAGCTTTAATTGAGCAGAAGAAGTAAGTGAACTAGATGTGGAAGTTATTCTGTTATTTGTATATCATTTGTAGAGAGCGTGAAAGACGGATAGCTTCTGTTTCTGTAAATGATTTAGAAAAGCATGTACTTTTAGAGAAACAGTGGGCTAAATATAAGAGGGAACAACATTTAAAAGATATTAAAATGCTAGATCGTATCATGTACTCTCAACAAAAAGCCTTAGATGAATTAAAAAAAGAATCTGAAGAGTTATATTTTGAAGCAATACAGGTATATTGTGAATGAATATAATTGTAATAAATAATTAACAGTATTGTGTTTAGACTGACTTTCGTCTTATTCCATATGAAAGCTCTGGACCAACAAAAACACCTGCTATTGAAAACTATGAATTTCCAGATGGAGACTACCAAGATGTGTCAAGGAAATGGGATTGAATCAAAATAAAATGAATTATATAAATTACAGTATAATAAATATTTAATTAGATATGAATTTCTTTCAATTATTTTAATAAAAATCCTAAATCTTCAGTCTATCTTATTTTCTTATATATTTAGGTTTAAATTTATAAATATTTCTTATTAGATTATATTTAAGCAACAATTTTGTGACTTGTAGTTGCACTATATTATTTCTCCTTAAATTAAAAGAAGTATAATTTTTTTCTGGTTAACATATTCATTTTATAATTAAGTTACATAAAACAAGTTATTAAAATATAAATTGTAATATTACTACAAATGTATGAATATGTACGGAAGGCAAATTTATACATAATTATTTTAATATTTTGTCATGTCATCCTATGTATATTCTGAAGATAAAATTAATATTCTTCTGTAAACATCCAAAAAAAGAACAATGAAAGTTTTCATAAGAAAAAAGTTTGAATCAGGCAATTAATACATAAATTAAATTAAATATTTGTGACTATCCTCACTCATTATTAAAATCATATGTTCGAATTTCACATTGGAATTCTTCCATATTTGATTTTCTAGAAATTGGGATTTACGCTTGCAAATTTAATTTGAGGTTGAACCAAGATCGCATCGAAATGAATAATTCTAGAGTAAGTATAATTTGTGTATTTTGTTTTTTCATGCGAAATTAACGTTTTTCATAATTTATGCTATTTTAAATAATAGCTGGATTTACGTAATCGATATGATATGTATGTATGTTTGCGAAGCAAATATTTAAGCAGTATCTAAAATCGTAAGAATATTGAAGATGAATATATTTTGTTGTTTCTTCTTTAGAAAACATTGTCTTTGGCTCGAATGTACTTTCGCCAATTTAGCCAAACAGCAGTTCGAAACCAAACAGAAGTAGCATCCAGTAAATATGGTAAACTTAAAGATTCTCAGAAATACTTTGGAAATGTTAGTATTACAGTTTGTATATCACAATATATATATATTAAAATTTATTATGTGATAGGTTGATGAGCACCAACCCGTTCATATTAAAGGAGGCTTTTCAGATAAAATCATGTACCAGATAACAATTTTCTTGACGGTTATTGGATTGGGTATGACCACTGAAACATTGTACAAACTCACTTTCAAATAGATCGTTTCCAAATTGTAGTAGTATTACTAAAGTAATGTAAATTTTGTTTTATTTTAAATAAATTATTTATACTTTCATTGTTCTTTTTTTTGGAGGTTTACGGAAGAATATTAATTTTATCTTCAGAATATACATAGCATGACAAAATGTTCAAAAAATATTAAAATAATTATGTATAAATTTGCCTTCCATACATATTCATATATTAGTAGTAATATTACAAATTTTTGGTGTGTAAAAAAGTTTATATTGTTTGTTTATTACTTTCTAGGTATATATTTTAAATCTTTGGGCTCTTCATAGAATTAACAATTTCTCTAAAAAGTACAACTGTATTGCTTAATTTCTTATGAAGTTAATGATGATAACTTACAAATTATAATACAATTTAAATATCTAAAAATGAATTAAATTCATTGCTTACATTGTAACTAATATATACAAAACATTAGAATTTATCATGTACATTTACATTTCTGGTATAAATGTTAAATACTATTAAGTAATTAATTTTCTAAGCATTGGTAAGTACTTTGAGGTACTCGAAATATTTCATTGCATTCCAGCACAAAGAAGTTAACAGTACAGTTGTAATAAATTTCTTTATGCTTCAGCATATTTAGTTCAACATTCGATGAACATCCATGATTAACTTGGTGTTTATTATTCTGGTGTAGTTTGAAAATAGCTTTACCGAGATTGGAAAAAACCTATAATGCACAATGTAATCCTGACACAATTTTTTATTTTGTTTTTATTTCGCAAATGCCAATGATGTGGTGTTTGTTGTCGTTTTGGAGTAAACAAAACGTTGATTATACACATCACACACTTAATGTTAAGAACATATCCAAAATTGTTATTGGGCATCAACTGTTTTTTGATTGTCTTTAAACCAATTCTAGGTCTAATGACTATACTTTGGCAAAATACTTAATTAGGTAATTATAAACACTGGTAATATTATTTTAGTATTTCTTTAACTCATCATTGAAGTAATCAAGACATTTGGGTAACTTATTTATCTATAACTACATTGCTTAAAACAGTGAACTGATAGTTCATAAAAAATTATAATAAATTTAAAAAAGATTTGATTTAATATAATTTTTTTGTTTCAGTATATTTAAGGTAATTTTGATGGAAGCTGTGGTTGATTGACTTAATCACTGAAGGTTGATATATTGTATAATCCCTTTCCACATTAATTTTCGTATTCTGTGTACGTATTTCGACAACTGAGTTGTCATTATCAGCAGATAATTAAACAGTGCCACACCTGGAAAACTATGGCAAAAATACCCGTACGAAACGCACACAGTATGCGTCTTGCCTTTCAACGGTACAGATCGTGTGTGGAATTTGTTTCGTACGGGTATTTTTGCCATAGTTTTCCAGGTGCGACGCTGTTTAATTATCTGCGTAATACGTATACGGAATATGAAAATTAATGTAGAATGGGGTTATATATCAACCTTCAGTGATTCAGTATATTTGTGAATACATTACTGTATTTTAACTTGTTTGGTGTTGTTTTAATGTGATCTTATTGGGAGTGTAAAATGTAGGAACAATACAGAAACACTCTATTTTACAGAAGTTCTTTTGCAATAATTCTTACAAAAGAATAATAACGTGTATGATTTTCACGAACATCTAAAGACATTTGGCGTTGGATTAGCATGTCGAACATTTCATGGGGATTTATAGCCCATTAATGTCTGAGACTAATTCGTAATGCTTGAAGTGATATTGCCATATTTCTTACTGCAACACGTCTTACCACAACATCCCCAGCATGTTCTATTGGACTACCACCTGGCGAATTGGTTGGCTACTCTATTTTTTCTGTACCAACTTCATCAATCCAATTGTTCACGATATTTTCTTGATGGGGACGAGCATAATTGTCCATAAACATAAAGTCTCACTATTGCTGCATACGGAAGAATAATGAGTCATAGAATCTCAACCAAATATCTCTCGACAGTCATCAAACAGTGAGAATTCCATTTTCTATGATGGATCGTACTTATCCTGATCCATATCATTACTTATTATATTGTGCGTGTCGTGTACACGCCTGTTATCTGGCTGCAACGTAAATTTGGATTCGTCACTAAATAATACTTCTCCCCTTTCATTATGATTCCAATTGATATAGGTACTCATTTGACCAGATTCTACAACTTTTTTTATGTTCTGTCGTGAGAGAAATGCAATCCAGCGATCTTCGGTTACATAAGCTGAACGATTTCCTTTTATTTAGCGTTGATAGTCGCAGCAGCAAACTCATTTCCAATCGAGGATGTATTAAGAGTGCAATTTCTACGTGCCAATTGCAACAGGTGTCGATTATGTCTTAATGTTGTTTTTGTTCGCCGACCTCGTCCTCATTAAGCACATTAGTTTTTAAAAGTGACTTCGAAGTTTAGAAATTACGCTTTAGCTCAGTCCAAATATTTCAGCAAAATACAATAAACTAAAATGTCGTATAAAAATATAAAAGCTGCAGCCGCTTTCTTTTTGGATTAGGATTTTACCTGATCTAAGTTATATACAGTAGAATTGAATCAAGTTATTATCGCAAATGTATATCCAACTACAAACAGTTTTAAACTGTAAAGAACTTACGTAAGCTAAGATTTTGATATAAAACGAAAGCAGTCATTAGTGACGATACTTTTGCTTTACTTTTAGTGGTGTAGTATATTTTTCTGGAAAATTGGAAACACTAAACATAATATTTAGTGTATGTGAAACAATGTCATTTCACGGTTACATAAAATGTATTTATCTTTAAGTTTGAAGGTCGTAGCATATGTACGCTATATTTTACAAAATTGTAACATAAATTGTATTTACATAGCCACTTCTTGCCTACGAAAACTTTTTGCATTCAAAAAATTATTGAAAAAGGTAATTTTCCCAGCCTAGTAAAAGCGAGTGGTCCAGCGCTATTATGTTGAAAACTGATTTTCTTATTGCTAAAAACTGTTTGCTTTTCTTTGACTGCTTGCTGCATCCAAGTGTGCAAACTATTGACAATACTAATCGGAATTAAGTCTCCTGATTATGAAAATTTACAATATTTATCGAAAATTCATAATAAATAGCACCTAGTTTATCTCAGTGTTTTCTTTTAATGGCTGGGCTATTGTTGGTAGTGATTGTTTGTGTTGTAAATACACTTATACTAATTGCGATAAACAAATTTCTATCCAGGTCATGAAATTGCGTTATTTTTATTCGTACGATATCAATTTATATTTCAAAGCAAATTCTAAACTGTGAGTATGTTTCAGAATTGTCGAGTTATAAATCATTCCTCAAGCTCTAAGCCGTTCATGATCAATTTTGGACGATTATTGTGAAAAAGATTTTCATCATATGAACTAAATTCACCTTTTCTAAATTTCGCTAACCATTTATTCACGTTAACTACATATGTTTATAATGTCCACTTTAAAAATAACATAAATTTTTCATTTTGTTTTCAATTTAGTCTGCTGCCGACATTTCATCATGAGCCATATTTAGGATTGAACTGTTACTACTGCTTACGTTGTTGTATTGAAACGCCAGTTTCAGTACAATTTGTTGTCTCGATTACTTTTTTGCCGAATTTAGTACCGTCGAATTAGCTCCTTTTTTCAAACCTAAAAAATACATTGCAGGTCAGAAATTCTTAACAATTACGTTGAAGCTGCTATCGATGCATATTTTGACGAACTTAAGAGTTCTAAACTTTATCAAAGCATAGAGACTTTGGATCATCGCGGTAGCAGGAGATTATCTTAAGAAATAAACACAATTTCATCGGTAAGTTCTTTTCTTTAATTTCGTTCCACGGATTTTACAGCCTACACTCGTAGTTTTAAGTCTATTGCGAAAATTTCTTAGAAACATTTTAATGATTAGTGCTTAATACCTGTTTTTTAGAAAAGAAAAATATGACAGGACTATTTATTTACCATAATACAGGTAGATTAGGTCTACATATGTACCTGCATCATAGTAAACATATTACTTCAGATGTTCTCCAATTAAATTCGCTTCAATTCGAATTTAAAAAAACATTTAGATAGTAAGACTATTTAGAAAGGTATATTATAGTTAAAATATGGAAGAGGTATTGTTAATAAGTTAATATAAAACCAAGCAAATTCGCAATAATAGTTTATTTAGCAGATTTAATATATATTCTTTGGTAAAAAATAACAATATTTACTTAACGTACAAATATAACAGAAACTATTGATAGTAAATAAAACTTTAAATAAACATAAATCAACATTAATAGTTAGCTACAGTAGTAAATATTACTTTACAATATCTATTCAAGTATAAGTTTTTCTAGATACTAAGTAATTGAGATATATGAGTAAAAACAGTCTTATTAAATAGTCTTAAGAGTAACCTTAGCGTATGCTTAAATTCTTATCATTATGCTATGCTAATTTTAAGTGCATATTATAAATAGATAGAGAAACATATGTATGTTATATCCTAAGTCAAATCTAAATAGTAATATTGCAGATCATTACAGAATTGAAAAATATAACGCTTATAGTATATTAATTCCTATTGTCAAATTACCCTTGATTCACATCTAATACTTAACATCAATTGATTTAAATTGTTAAAGATTTAAATATCGTTTTGCATTTATATTGACATATTGTCATCTAAGTGAAATTTGTTAACATTACAATGTAAAATACCTAGCTCCTATCCTTGGATAACAGTATATATTGTATAATGATTATGAGTTACTGATTTTGGTTTGTTAGAATTTAGAATCGAAAATTTCATATTTCTCTTCTTGTTTACATGCGTATCTACAAAATAAAGCGTCCTTCTGAAAAATTATAAAATATTCCAAGGAATAACCCTCTGATCTTTTGCCGAATGTTTTTTTTTGTAGTTGGTGCCCAACTGGGTCATAAGTCTTTTCGTTTTTTTTTTTTGGTGTGTAAGTAGTTTCATGGCTTTGTTACTAACCCTTCCTCACCTTGAGAAGAGAAGCAGTGTTAATTATTCTTCCTATATTTTGAAGGATATTGGTAGAGGTACCGACTGCATCCGAGAGGAGAAACGATTTGAAAAATTGCAGTGTTCGGGGAGAGGTTTGAATTGTAGACTTCTCTAGATAAATATTTGAAGTTCAGCGCTCTAACCCGTGTGCTATTCTGGCATTTGGAGAACGTATTATATATAATTTACTATCCTGAATAATGTACAAATATAATGCATAATAAACAGATCTAAATTATCATGTAACTGTGCTTTCAAAGTCGGAGAATGCATCTTTGAATGATATAGACTTGTCAATGTGTTTTATCATCATTAACATTTTAAGACAATTACGTTTTCTTTTTCTGTTTTTGATTACAGTTGACTTCAAGTCGTACCCCTTATTAGGGTTGTTAAGCCCCATGCGAATTGTTCAGAAGAATTTTTATTGAAAGCCGTTTTCAAAGATTTTATCAGCAAAAATACAGTTGAATTTTCTAGTTAACTTGGAAAAAGAGTGAACGTAAACCTAGTAGTATTTTCTAAAAATGTAATACACTGAGTTATTTACAGATTTTGTAAAAATTTATTTGGCTATGGTACGTAATACATTTAAGTGGCGAAGAGATTAACGTTTTTGTTTTTCTTTTTGCTTGGCTTCTATACTATTTTAAAAGTTTCCAGGAAAATTTAAAAATATTTATATTAAAAATGAAAAAGTATAAATAAAGGGCGGATCCTCTCTTTTTATGTTACTTAAAAAATTTGAAATGATTACATTATGTAAGGTATTTTTATACAAAATACTCATTCTCTGAAAATACTCTGAAATGTATATTACGTTTTGATATGCGTAATGCCTAGTCTATTATTTATTAAAAGTAAGATAGAGACGACCAAAATAAAGTTTTACCTAAAGGCCATTTTCAACAGCTATAATAAAATGCATTAGTTGATTAACTAATCAACTAATGCATTTTATTATAGCTGTTGACAACTGTAATCAACTGATTACAGTTGTAATCATGGGATGTCATTTAGATTTATACAATGAACTTTTTTTATTCGTTTATAAATAAAGAGTCTTCCAATAGGGACTTCCGAACTTTGACAGTTGATAACGATAAAATTGTTTAATCAAAAAACGTTCCGCGTGCTTCGCCTACTTTACTATTTGCAGTGTAGTGGATAAATTTGAGTTCACTGGTTCAGTAAACAATGAACCAACACCATTGTGCAGGAGACTCCGAGGCAGTCGATTTCGCGTCGCTTACAAGAACTCGATATTTCGCAGACCACAACTTGGCGAATTTTGCGTCGTGACGTGGGCATCCACCCATACAAAATTCAACTGACCCAGGAGCTGAAGATAAACGAACGTAGACAACGACGTGCGTTCGCTGAGTGGGCCCTGGGGCAGTTGAAAAGTGACCCGAATTTTAATCAAAATATCATCTCCAGCGATGAGGCCCATTTCTGGATGAATGGGAGCGTCCAATGCATTCCCAAAAAGTCACTGTTTGGTGTGGATTTTGGGCTGGCGGCGTCATCGGTCCATATTTCTTTGAGAACGATGTTGGCCAGGCCATCACTGTCAACGACCAGTGCTATAGGTCGATGATTACCAACTTCTTTTGGCCTGAATTGGATGATATGGACACCAACGACATGTGGTTTCAACGGGAGGGCGCTACGTGCCATATGGCTCATGCCACATTAGTTATTCTGCACGAGCGATTTGAGGGCATGGTCATCTCACGTGGAGGTGATGTGAACTGGCCACCGAAATCGTGCGATTTTTTCTCGTGGCGTTTTTATAAGTCGCAGGTCCATGCGAATAAGCCACAAACCACAGCGGCCCATGCCATTCGCGGTGGACATTTCCACGATGTTGTATTCCATACAAAATGGCATTGATAGGCCTTTCAAACGAATAACGAATTTCGATGATATCTCCCACACACTTTGTTTTATTTCAATTTAAAAATAGGAAGCGTTTAATGAAAGACCCGTTAATATCGTTTACACTGATGTAATTCGACTTTTTGGTTTTGGTAGTAATATCTTACTAGTGTTGTTAAATAAAACGTTTTTCGAATTTGGGTTTAAAAGTAGACATGCAAAAGGCGTATGAGATAGTTAAAAAAAATTAAGATTATACATTGTCTTAATGACTACCTGTCAAAAAATTTGCACCCCTTCTTGGTGTTGCAATTTCCATGTCATTGAGCATACATACTTATTGCGCTAATAGAAATGATTTTCAGTAGCCTTGGAGATATGTTTGTGTATTGTATAGGACTATAACACTATGTATTAAATATTCAGACCACAAACAATAGAGGGATCATATAAGGTTTTGGCAACCACTCCTACTTCACACTATCAGACCCCTTCTCTGTTAAAGACCATAACTATTTAGAAATCTCTGGTATTTACAGAATTAGATATTCGTGTAGCAGTGTGTGTATCGGCGAAATAAAGCGTTCGGCTGAAATTCGCGTTGCCGAATAATGCGTTATGCTAAAACGTTAAGCCTGCAGTGGATAAACACGAGCTGAAAACCAGACACCGAATTAAATTCGATTCTGCCTAGATTCAAAAACCACAATATCTGTCAGATCTTTCTATCAAAACCATCCCACCGTAAACATAATGTTTGCGTGACCTAGAACAACGCCCATATAATCAGCTTTTTGAAAATTTATTTTATGTGATCTGGTTTGTAAACTTTCGCTGTGGTTGTCCATAATTTCTTCTAAGCTTCTTAGCTGGAACTGCGCCTCGGGCACTACTTCTTGATTTGCAGACGTTTCGTCCGCTTTTGCAAGGGACTTCCTCAAGGTTGCTATTGATTCTGTCTCCTCTGTACTGAAACTGAAGGCACATCTGTTCGCTATGGGAGTTTATGTAATTTCTTCTCGAATCGACGGACCCTTAGAGTCTCTCTTACAAGTGTGAACAAACTGGCAGGCAGTCAAATGACATCATCAGAGTGGTATCAACCTTAAAGTCGAAAAGGGTCTAAAGATCTTTTATATATACGATTGCATGTTTTTACGTTAATGAATAAACATGCTTTTTGAAATACAAAATATTATACCACATAACATATTATTTGCTCCAGGCTCACATTGAATAATAAATATTGTGATTATAAATTAAAAAAAGAAAAGATATAATAAGTTATTATAGTAGTAGTCAAAATTTTGGTTTTGGATCACTTAATTATTTACAATATATTCTTATAATTGATATTACGAGGGTTAGCTACAAACTAACCTCCGTTTGGCTATTAATAAAACGCAAATATAGATACTGAAATTTTAAAATATATATTAAAACTACAGATACTATAGAGTACTATTTTTCTACATATTCGCCGTCCAAATATAGACATAAATAGCTTCTTCATACAATTCTGTCGTTTGTCAAAGCTTTGTCTTTCCAGCCACATCTTCAAATACATAAATAAGTGAAAATCATGTGAAGCTAAAATCGGACTGTAGAGTGGGTGATGAAAAACATACCACTTGAATTGAATTTGTTTTGAATAACTTGTTCTAAGTTTTGTCGTTGGTAACAATTCTGTTAAGAAATTAATATCCTTTAGCATCATACGGCGAAATCTAAAGAATTCCGCAAATACAGAACTTCCGGTAACTTACGAAAATATCTCGTGTAGAAAAAAATCACGAAATTTCTGGGAAATGTTACGAAAGTTGTCTGTTTAAACATATGGCATTATTGACAATTCCATCACTTATGACATAGACTTCATAATTAGTACAGATTTCACAGTGAACATTTGTAACTGAAAAGTTTTTTGCTAGTAAAAATCATATCACAGCACGGATTTCGCACTTACAGTGTGAACGAAACGTAACGCGACTTTTACACTTACACAGGTAGATGCATTCTCACTGGGTTGGTACTCACAATAATGACGTCTTACCCCCACTACTTTTCGCGCTACATGAAAATGGAGATTAGCTTGTGGATTGCTTCATATTTGCATAAAAATATGATAGTAGGGTCCATTGATAAGTCTTGTGTATGTAAGTACCTTAAAATACTAATATTGTTTAACTGGTATGTTAGTTCGCTACGTATATATGTTTATGGGCGTTCCTTAAAGGCGTTTTGAAAAAACAGTGATAGTTAAGTGTTCATCGTAGGAAATTTCAAGGTTATTAAAATTTAGGACGTTTGGATTGTTTTCCATTATGCTAAGCAATTAAATGATAGGACAAGAAGAGAAAACTCTCAGGACAGGGAGTCTTCGACATTTTACTTGGAAACACTCATTAGCTTTGCACTTCAGCTTAACAAATATCCATTTAATTCTTCCATTAGAGTTAAAATTTCATTTATAGAGAGTCTAAATTATACAGGAACTGAAGCCAATGGGCTATCCGATGTAGTGGTATTGTGAAATATGATGGAGAAAATCTGATAACCTGATGCAAAAATGAAATGTAAATACTATGAGAATGCGAAAATTATGTAGAGTGTATGAATTCAAATATTATTTGTGGCCAGATTTAAACATAGTCTTAGATAGCAACGTGATGTACGGGTACGAACACCTGCTTCTCTACGTAATTGGTATATGTAGTATTTCATATATACTGTTGGAATTTATTCACTAACACCCTGTGAATTTCAAACGCGTAGAGATGCAAGAGTAATTTTTGGTCTACAATAATTTTACCGGTCTAAGATTCGAGCCAGCGAGTTCACGCCTATCTGTTGTCGTAACGAGGAGACAGAGACCTCATAAAGCGCTTGCTATCATCGATGCGGTAGGGGCAGCAGTTTATTCGCATCAGCAGATGTTAGTGTACCTTCACAAGTTAGAGTCTATATATGCTACGTATGGGACAGTTTTATCTGAGTGACTTTGTGAGAGGTCAAGTCGTCGAAATACATTTAGCAAGTTTGTACCTTGACCTATTGCTGAGTGGTATCCAATGGCGAGAGGTGGAATGTTGAAGGCCTAGACCGGGACGCCCCCGTATGACTACGGAAAGTAAGGATCGCGTCTTGGTTTATGCTGCAATAGCGTCATCGCGTGCAAGTGTTGCCCATGAGGAAGGAAGATGCATTGACTATACGAATTGTACCGTAGCGTTGAGTGGATAGTGGACTGTGAGCGTCTCATGTGTTGAAACGCATTCTATTGACACCGGCACAATGGTGGTGCAATGCTGGACTACATATGGTTCGTGTAGTACAGGCCTTTATGCAGGAGCACAACATCCGACTATCCTGGTCAGGTCGTTTTCTGGATCTCAATCCGATTGAGTATGTCTGGGACATGATTGGTCGGAGAGTTCAATGATATTCGACCCTGTCGCCTAATGTTAGCTAATAGAGACGAACCGAGGCAGCATGGTTAACCCTCACTTTATGCACCATACAGCGGCTGGTAAACTTCAGGCCTCGCCGTGGTGCTGCGATACTGGCGGTTCGAGGAGGGTACTCCCGCATTTCTCCATAGCGGGGCTGGATCGCTTTCATGGTGTTATAAGCTACACTAGTTTCGTGCGCTATGTCCGCGTGATTGAGATATAAGAGTGTGCTAGTGAATAAATTCAAACAGTGTACGTATGTAGAGATTTTTTTAAATCACATTTAAATGTTTGTACTAACGTTTAATGAATAAGTAATTAATCTTTATTTTCTTCTTTGGGACACTTAAACAATTTGCGATTAATTAATTTCCAAAAATTAGGTAAAAACCTTACGTAAATAAAGGTTCTGAGTAAACCACCACTATAATGTAACATGGAAAGGAAAATACTCTCATAATATGTAATGTATACGTTATATAATGGTGGCGATTTAAAGTTATCAATGTTATTACTGGTTATTTCTTGAGCTCTTGTATGAATTATATATAGAACACTTCTCGGTAACGATATGGCAAAATAAGCTCCACTAAGTATAATACAAAGCAAAATAATTTGTTTAATTTCAACTAAATTCTTCGAAAGAGTATTGTTAGCCATTCGACTCTGATACAACTTTAACAGTAATAATGTAAATGATGAAACTATTAGTGGATATGGTACAATTACTCGGAAAATTAACAATAAATTTTGCAATAGTTGACCATAATGTGTATCAATTACAATACATATTGTAGAATTATATGTCGTATTTTTTACTTTTATTGTAGAAGATAAAGTATATTCAGGTATACTTAAAGATAAACAAATAAACCAAACTAATAACGATGGAAAAATTACAGCTATGTCGTTTTTCTGTCTTCTATAATCGATTGTTAATGACCTGCTTGATGTTGGTATATCGTTTTTCTTAACTAAACATTCATTAGACTCATCGTCGTCACCGCCACATGATGTCAAAGGATTTTTATTGCCTTTGCTTATTTGGTGTGCGTATAAGTTCCATACGGATATAACGTGAAAGTTGAGACAGATTAATAAATATATCGTGAGAGAGTTCAATAAGATTTCGCTTCCGGAATACAATGGACATAAATCCGAAGGAAACGTCCATGTATTTTTCTGGAGTGTTAATATTTCTAGAACGACGATGAAGGTTGTGAGCAAATCAACGATTGCGATTTGTAATACTAATAATAGGACACCTAAAACAAAAAGAAATAAAGAATTATAAAAGTAAAGAACTATTTAATTTACGAATAAATATTATATATAAAGATGTCTCAATAAAAGCTAGAATATTCAATTTAAAAAGATTGAAATCAATGAAATTTGTCGCAATTTTTATCGATTGGTAAAGTGTAAATGTTGACATTAGACATGAAATATAATATCAGTAGAAATAGCTACCGCGGCTCCGTTGGCAGGTATGCAACTTTGCGATGAAATTTTCGAAGATGTTTTGGAGAAAAAGCGGCTGAATTTCATAAGCGTTGCCTTCCATTTCTTCCTTGAATTGTTGAATTATTTCCGGATGGTTCACATAACTCCGCTTTTCAAATAACCTCAAATAACATGAATTGGGAACTTTGTTTGCAATTATTTCATTGTTTCACGTGCAGTGTGGCAGATCACGTCGTATTGTTGAATATACATGTTATTTACTTTCATTCCAGTCACAAAAATTTGTCAAAATGCCACGATAGCGAACGCCATTGACAATTACGGATGCGCTATTTTCAAAAAAGTACGGTCCGGTGATCCCTTCTACCCATATAACACACCAAACTGTCACTTTTTGAGAGTGCATTGAAATTTCTTGCATAGTATGTGGATTTTCTGTTCTTGAGATTCAAGAATTCATTGTTGACGCAGTCGTGGAGATAAAAATGACGAAAGATGATTTTGTTTCTAAATGGTTTGTCGATTTGCTGTTGTTCCAAAATCCAGTTGGCGAAGTTTCTGCACTATTTACGATCGGCGGTTGTCAGTTCTGGAGTCAATTGTTTCTTGCGTGCATGAAGGTACAAAATGTCTGGAAGGTGTGGTTGATGTCTAATTCCTGGACGTGGTGCCGAATGGAAGTAATGGGTTGTTCAACGACAATGGCTTTCACAGCGGCAATGTTATCGGCCAATCTTCTAAGGCAACGACGTGTAAGAGTTCTCTGGTTTTTTAATGAAAACTTCCTTTCAAATTATTCCAGTGGCTTTTTAATAGCGGACCACGATTAAGTACATTAAAATGATCACGTAACTTTTTTGTAATGCTTTTTCACAATCGATGAATTTTTTCCAAAGTGTAACATATCATTTTTTCGAATGTCGAATGTTTTTGTATGATAACTATTAAATATGATTGACTAAATCTTTGATAGATTGAAATGACACGTGATTCAAATTCTTATCGAGACATCCTCATGCATAATATATATATCATAAAAACATTACAATTATTATTAGAACTAATGTGAATAAGACAATATAGAAATCTTAAACAATCGAGTCATTATCTTTTGGGTTTTTGTAACACTAGACGGTCATAAATAGTTTTAAAATATAAACAAAATAAATAGTTTCAAATTATGAAACTCGTTACCTTTTATTTATTACTACTACTCCATAATTCTTGTGGAATCAAATAGCAAAATATTCTGCAATAAACTGTTTATAAGACATATGGTATCGTTTCGGCAATGATACTTTTGCTGATTTGAAAAACTATAGCTTAATATGATACTATCTGCTTCCGGGCTGGAACCGCGTCACTGGTATAACTGCCGACGTTTCGTACCCACTCGTATGGAACATCTCCAGGGCTCAACTACTGCTACTGTCTATCGCACTGAAACGTCGGCAGTTATACTAGTGACGCGGTTTCAGCCCGGAAGCCCAGAAGCAGATAGTATGGATCAAGACCGCGGAAGTCTACGTACCAGACTATAACTTAATGTTTATTGATCGTTACACAATGAAAAAGTGATTTCTAGGGTATTATCCTGATTGTTTCGATTTGTAAATGAACCTTTTTCTTTTTAAGTGCAAACCCTTGCACAGCCCATAATGTTCTTACTTTCACTTTTTTCTGATTCGACGCGGTATGCTTTCGTGATAGGATTCTTAGTGTAGGAGATGAGTTCTGGCCGTGGTTGGAAGTGTTGAGTGGCTGTAGCCAAGAATAGGGTCGTCGTGTTGCATTATCTGCCTCACGAACTTTTAAATTGCTTCAAACTGCTGGTGGATCTTTAAAGCATATGTATATTCAGAAACCAATCTGATCTCATAAATTTTCATATTTCGTTCTATTTTTGAGTAATCATTGTCGGCACTTGAATAACGAGAAGACAGATTTTACTTCATCTTTATTACACGCTTTTTAATGAAAAAAGAATCGTTTCTGATGTTAGTGAAATCTGTTTTTTAATTTCATGCTCGATATTTCTTTTAATTTTGCACCTTAAGAGTCTTTGTTTTCTAATATGATTTCGACGGTATTTGGTCGATATTGGTAAATAATAATAGTTCAGTAGTTGTTTGGAATTCAAAAGCAACATCATATGCGCTTCTGTTCATTATATTTTTATAGTAATTTGTTGTTAATAATAATAATAAAATAATAATAACTTATTGTTGCGTAGTGAAAATTAACGCCAATTAATTATTGTAAAAGAAGTTGGCAAAGGAAGCAAAACACATTTCATTCATTTTTTTCCATTACAAGTTTTCTTCAGAATGGTGCTGAAAATACAAAGCAGCACAAAACATAAATATAGTGCTTAATAGAAAAAAGGTACTTCCTTTGTCATATTTTTATTTCGAATTATTAGTTGCCGTTAATTATAATTTTTATCGCGTTATTAGTAACAAGTATTAGGTTATTTTCTCTCTTGGTACTTCTCAGTCAACAGAGGTTTATACATTCTTTATATATGAAATTTTTTTTTGTTTTGTTGTGGCAAATACAATACATATAATATAGAATTTTAACAGGTTTCAAAATGATGTTTTCTAAATTAATCTTTGTCTAGACACATAATAATTGCATTTGCGAATATTTTTATAAGTAATGTGTAGGTTTGATTTGTTATTATATAATATAATAATTTCATATAGCATTTCATTTAATTTGTTGACCCTCACTTATTTTCCAATTATATTTTTTTTTACTTTTTTATATGTGTACATAATCAGTCAATGCTCGTTTAGTTTTTTTTCTCTTTTTGGGATATTAATTAGTATTGTTTCTGTATGTAGTAATACACCATACATTATATTATCTTACAGTCCTGTAACATTTGCTATTGAACTAATAAAAATTATTCTTATTAATACGATTATACGAGGGAGCGTTTTTATATTCGCGGAATGAGCGGATTGTAGAGGGGTGAGTAGGCGCATTGGAGGCGTGGCCTGTGCAGCGACTCATGATTAGTATAAATACGAAGTTTCATTGTTATTAGACAGTTAGTCTTTGAGCTATCGTCAACCAAGTAACATAATCATGAGTGAAAAGTGAAATATGGAAAAAATCGAATATCGTGCCGTTATAAAGTTCCTTACCAGGCAAGGAAAATCAGTCGCAACCATAATGAATGAGATGTCATTGGTTTACGGCGATTCTTGTCCAGGAAAAACCATGGTGTACAAGTGGCATAGTTTATTTAAACAAGGAAGACGACCCGAGGCCGGGCAGGAGCATTGAGGTGACCACTTATCCAAAAAGTTGAACAAATTGTACTCGAAGATGCTCGACTAAAGAAGAAACAACTCGCAGAAATGGTTGGAGTATCCGATACAACAATTTTTAAAATCCTACACGATCATCTCGGCATGTCTAAGGTCAGCGCAAGATGGGTGCCCAGAATGCTCACGCCGCCGCAAAAACAACAGAGGGAGATAAAGGTGTTTCTATAACCGGAGAATATTACGCTTCAATATTAGAGCGGCTAAAAGAAGCCATTAAAGAGAAAAGACGGGGAAAATTGACAAAAGGTGTTCTGCTTTTGCATAACGCGCCCGTCCACAAGAGCCGCGTTGCGTTAGCTGCCCTGCATAAGGTGGGCTTCGAAATTGTGAATCACCCACCCTACAGCCCAGACCTGGCCCCGAGTGATTATTACCTGTTTCCGAAAATGAAAAAAGAGCTGCGGGGTAAAACATTTACTGCCGATGATGAAGTCAAGGAGGCAGTTTCGGCGTATTTTGCAGATAAAGAGAAATCATTTTTTTATGAGGGTATAAATAAATTAATTGAAAGATGTGAAAAATGTATCCGTCTTGCAGGTCAATATATTGAAAAAGAAAAATAATTTGGTTTTTTTATTTCCACCCCTTGTCCCCCATTCCGCGAATATGAAAACGCTCCCTCGTATTACAATAATAAACATATACACATTTATTGTAATGTTTATATCATTTAATTTACACTATATCTGAATGCTAAAATAATTGAAAAGTTTTGTATTTGCCTTGTGTAAACATCTTAAGCAAAATTATCTTTTTACAGCATAATACAGCAATTGTTTGGTTTTACCATTATCATTTTATATCAATAATGAAAGTAGGCGATTTACAGGACATCATCGAACGAGGACTAGTGTCAAATTTTTACATGAAATAGTTTAGTTTACGCATGATGTTAAAGTGAGAAGGGTTGGCTTTTAATGCACAAATGCAAAAATGGCTAATAAAGTACCCAGTTTTAAAATATGAAGCTAATGGAGTACGTTCTTTATCGTGCGACAAATATTTACATATTCGAGCACGGAGAAATTCAGGAAAACGTTCGTGTACTAAATAACACCTAGACTATAAGGTGCAACTGCTACCTTATTAAAACTTTTTTGACGATCTTTTTATACGCTCGACAAAGAACAGTTTCGCATATTTTAGCAAAAATATGTAACATTTGCAAAGGGAAATACCATATGTTCGAGATGCGCTTGAAATTGTATATGATAAGAAATTGCAAATGAAAAAATATGTATTACTGTTAATACAGTCGTAAAAAAGAACAAAATGACAATTATTTTGATATGAACCATGAAAGCAGATTAACTAACAGTACCATATCTTATGGCCTGGAAAAGACTGTAAAATACCACTACTAAATACATAACGCAGCTCGGACAGACATTTTGGTGTCAATAATTATGCGCCATTGTTGCTTATTATTGATAAAGCAGCATATATACATATATGCGAAAAGCCGAAATTTCATTAAAAAGGGCTTTTACCGAATTATTACATCTAACGTGGTTATTTTACGCTTTACACATTGTAGCATAAAATATTAGAAACGGCTGCTGACAAATAGACAAATTAATATCAAGCGTAGAACAGGTTTTTTGTACTCCAAATTTGCAATTTGCATAATAGGATAAATTTAGATCTTGCGTTGAAGGTTTTATTAAACCATAAAGATTGATATGAGGACTGAAATGTGCCTTATTTATTGGTGGTAAATGAGGATATCTTTCATTGAACATATGACAACTTCTGTCAATATTTTTACATTCTCCATGAGTATAAAATAAGTTTAAAATATCGGTATATAACATATCAGTAATTCTGGTTTTTCATTTTGAAATATAATGAAAATTGTAACACTAATTGTTTACGTAATTTTTGATATTAGCTGCCATTTTCGTAGCTGTCTACCAACGATAATTGCTATTTGTGGCTCATTCTACCAAAATCGACAAAAATCTCTTTCATTACGAAAAAGATTGAAGCTGTGTATAGGGAATGTGATTACGTGTTGATGTAGAAGTAAGACATGGGACATTGTACGAGGGTAGCCGTTTATATTTCGAGAATAGCATACAAAAAAACATTTTTTTATTATCAAAAATAACTTTATTGCTTTTCAAAATATTCTCCTTGAAAATCAATGTACTTTTGCATTCGTTTAAACCAACCTGAAAAGCATTGCTACCACTCTGAAGGTAGTGTCTCCAAAATATGAGTTTTGAATGCCTCAACTGCCTCTTCCGGCGTAGAAAATCGTTGACAACGAAGTTTATTTTTCACGTGTGGGAACAAAAAGAAATCACAGGGTGCTAGATCAGGGCTGTACGGTGGGTGGCTCATCAATTTAAAGTTTTGCCCGGTAAAATATACAATTGTTTGAACCGACCTGTGAGAGCTCGAATTGTCATGGTGGAGAATGATCTGTCGTTTTATTTTTTCAAAAACTATTGACAAACAAATAGTTGCTTACCATTCGGAATTGGCCGTTCTACAATTCTCTAAAGCCACGGTTGCAACGTGACCAGTTTTTCCGAAAAAACAGGCGACCATTTTGTTGGTTTCGGCTCATCTTGGAATACCCACACAGTCGATTGCTGTTTACTATCGGGCTCGTACGTATAGATCCAAGATTCATCACTTGTGACGACTTTATAAATGTTCTTTGAAGCACCGCCGTTGTATTTTTTGTGCATTTCTGGGCACCAATCGACGCGAGTCCTTTTTTGAGCGGTTGTCAAATTATTTGGTACCCAACGTGAACATAGCTTCTTAACGGCTAAATGTTCATGCAGGATCTTATGCACGCTAGTGTTACTAATACCTACAGACGCTTCGATCTCACGGTATGTCACATGAAGGTCTTGCGTTATCAATTAAGACACTGCATTAATGTTTTCCGACACAACAACATTTGTGGGACGACCTTCACTAAATTCATCGTCCAAGGAACGCCATCCAAGTTTGAATTCACTATACCAACGATATACTGTAGTTTTCAGTGGTGCTTCATCACTATATAAAGAATTCAGCTCGTCGATGCATTCTTGTTGAGGTAATCTACGCTGAAAGTTATGAAAAATAGTTACACGAAAATATTCGCGAGTTAACTCCATTTTTTCGCTGACATAAAATTTTCAAGTTACTGTCAACAATAGAAATAGCGACCGAATAATAAAACTGTCAAGGTAAATATATTGTCAAAATGACAAACTTCACGATGCAATCATCAGATCAGAGGACATTAACACTGTTGTCAGTTCCTGAAATATAAACAGCTACCCTCGTATTTGAAACAAAGTTTCGGTACTTTAAAGTAGCACCTACTAGAAACTATGATAATTGTGAACATGATTAAAAACCAAATATTTTCAGAAAAATATCTCTAAATTGTCGAATTTATGTACAGGGAAAATTAAAGGAAGTCGTCATAGTATTTTTGAGTAGAATATGAGCTTTTATGCTTATTTAAAATTTTCAGAAAAACAAATAAAGTAGTACTCTCAATACGTTCAACGATCACCTTGTATATCAAAGTCTCAAATTATGAAGACATTTTGCATTTAATTTAAAATATGCTCCACTTTCCGTTATCATATTATCTTTTTTGTTGTAATAAATACTTTAATGGAATTATAATATACCTAGTCCTGCCATAAGTATTGATACAAGTGTAAACGCACCTTTTTGCAGATGATAACTTGAAAGCACAAAAATTTTATGTTGGCAGTTCTGACATTTGATATATGCTTTACAAAAGTGCCGAACAATTTCACTATAGCGTGAGTCGTCATTATGGAATGGTCGGATAAAGAGAGCCGTATTGCGGTTATTGCACTTCATAAGTGTGGAATAGAAAGAGCCCGTATTTTTGATTTATTGAAACCGTTAAATATTACGCGTGTGTTTGTGTATCGTACTGTTAAGTTATTCATTGATACTGGAAATGTAATCGACCGTAAAAGATCTGGCAGGCCTCGCATAGTTCGTACACTACAGGTCATCAATGCTGTGAGGTCCCGCATCAATCGACATCCTGTCCGCAAACAGAAAACCATGGCTCGTGAAATGCTCCGAGAACCATGAGCCGTATCATTAAACAAGACCTAAGACTCAGAGATTTCAAACGACAAACTGGACAGCGCCTTAACGTTGAATTAAAAAAAAATAGGAAGAAAAAATGCAGACACCTGATATCATTGTACGGCAAAGAGCGTTACAAAAAAATTCCGTTTCCTGATGAAAAAATTTTTACCGTGGAAGAAACTTTTAGCAAGCAGAATGATAGGGTGTATGCACGGTCCTCCAAGGAAGCCAGTGAAGTGGTGCCAAGGATTCAGCGAGGTCATTTTCCTGCTTCAGTGATGGTTTGGTGGGGAGTATCCTATGACGGTGTCACTTCCTTGCATTTTTGTGAAAAAGGTGTTAAAACAGCGGCCAAAAACTATCAACGAGACATTTTAAACAATGTAGTGGAGCCCCTGAACTACACCATGTTCCAAAACCAACCATGGATATTCCAACAAGACTCTGCGCCCGCTCACAAGGCCAAAACAACTCAGCAATGGCTTGAAAATCATGTACCGGAGTTTATTAGTACTGATTATTGGCCGTCAGCAAGCCCAGACCTAAATCCGCTCGACTACAAACTGTGGCCAATATTAGAGGGCATGGTCTGTAGAAGACCCCATCGCAACCTGGAATCATTGAAGCAAGCGTTAACAGAAGCAGTCGACAATTTTCCCATGGATATCGTCCGTACAGCGATTGATGAGTGGCCCTGTAGACTTCGGCGTTGTATTAAGGCAAACGGCGGCCATTTCGAGTAATTTGCATTGTATTTTGTAGCTTACTATTGCCAAAATAAACTATCAAAAAATAATTTAAATCCAATTCGCAGTTTTCTTTTTGTACTTAAAAACCTTTATATCAGTATTTATGGCAGGACTAAGTGTATATAATATAATTAGTTTTGTTTTCCATTAACAATTGCAACACTATCCTGTTGTCTATTGAAATTGATTAAATTATTGTTGGTACCATATGTTTCTGATTCCTTTTAACCAGCATTAATTCTAATTTAATGTTACATATGGATATAAATAACTAAAATTTTTGCAATAACACTATTGCATTTAAATTTAATTGATTGGGTAATATAGTATATTCTTTTACATATATACTTACATAGTTCATTTTGAAATACCTACAAAATTAATTGATTTATAAAATCGAATGTTTTTTTTTGCTTTCTAGTGTAATATTCTTGTTTTGCTGTAGATCAGAAAGAGAAAACGTCCACATATAGTATAGGTAATATGTAATATGTATGTATGACGTAGTAAAAGTAAATATGTATAACGCTTTATTTGGGACAAAGTTACCGTCACATAAAACAACAAATTATGAATTATAAATTCCATTGGATTAAATTTAAGCTTTACCTTTGTAGAAATATCAAAAAAAAATATCAAAAAAATGTACGTAATAATTGACGTATAGTGGATCAATTAAGTCTGTGTGTGCAAAATTTTTCGTTGCCTTTGAACCTAAATATTTAAAACAATTACTTTCAAAAGCAAAATTTTTTATTTTGTATTGTATGTATGCTACTTACATAAAAAGTAAGACAAGTTAACATATATGAATTTAAAAAAAAGAAATTAGCTCACGCAAAACAAAAAAAACGTTTTTACATAAACCGTGTATAAACAGGCCATGAAAGAGTTAACTGTTTGTTTCATCGTTATTTCTCGTTTTAAGATTTAACAACAATCGCAGAGAAATCAGTAATTGTATAATAATGTTGTTAAAATTGTGTAATAACGTAATTGTATAAATATGTGTATTAATTCTAGTTTTGGAGTTTGTCAGTGCTATTGAGCTGTGCAGTAAATCATCAATTTGCATTTTTTTAATAAAAAATAAGTACAGGGAAAAATGTTTCGAAAAAAGTTCTAATGGAAGGTCAAAAAATAATAACGAAGTTTTATGAAGAAAGCAAAACTATGCGAAAAATTGGAGAATTGATTGAAAAAACTTTCATCTGTTCAATTCGATTTGTTCCGGAAACGTATAACACGAAATAAGTTCTATGGATGAGTTGCTAGAAAAGGCTGCACATCTCAAAATTAGCTTACAAAAACGTCTTGCTTTACTAGAAAGTGGTTAAAGAAACCTGCAAAAGTTTGGAAAAACGAACGGTTTTTGTGATTTAAGAAGAAGAACAATTAATTTTCAAAAATATTAGTCTCACGGTGAAGCACCATGGACAAGTATGGATATTTGGATATTTTGTGCGAAAACATCAGGGAAAGTGCTGAAAAAAATAATTTGTTATAAAATTTCATATTAGTTCATGACATCGATCCTAAGCATAAATTGTATCATGGACAAGAATGATTCTCAACAATGTTTGGAAGTAGTAGCGTGGTCCCCCACAATCATCCGAAATAAATCCAGTTGAGAATATGCGGAAAGTGTTGGATTGGAGGACTCATAATAATACTTAAATAGTCGGAAAGCCTTAAAACGGAATGACAGACAATTTTATCGCAAAACTCAAAATTTCGCCAATAGAAATCAACTACGAGCTGTGATTGCTGCAAAAGGCTACCAAATTAAATATTAACTATGTTACTATGCACGGATGTACATTATTTATTTCTCCGCAAACATCGTTAAAGCTTAAAACGAGACATAACGATAGAACTCATTCATGGTCTGCTTTGTACGTAGATTTTTGTATGAAAAAATTAGGTGTTTTTTGTTCTGCTGGAGTTAGTTGCCTTTTTATGAATTCATATGTGTCAATTTGTTTGATCATAATTCGTATAAGTATATTTTTTAAACAAAAAGAATTTTCGAACAAATTTACTTTATTCTTCTGGGCTTCCGGGCTGGAACCACGTCACTGGTATAACTGCCGACGTTTCGTACCCACTTGTATGGGACATCTTCAGGGCTCAACTACTGCACTGAAACAGTTTCAGTGCAGTAGTTGAATTAACATCGAAGATGATGTGCAATCGGAAATATCAAAAGCTGCACAATAATTTCAGAAAAAATCAATAAAATTTAAATGATCGTTATATTAACATCACGGAAATAGCTGACAGTTCGAGTATATCAAATGAATGCATACATCACATATTACACGTAGAAATGTGTATGTCCAAATCGTCAGCAAGGTAGGTGTCACGAATCTTGAAATGTGATCGAAACATGAAACACGGCGAAACTGGTTTATTCCCATGATTTATTACAGCTAATGAAATGTGACTACACCATTATTTCAAGTATGGATGCATCGTGGCAGCTATCCCTCAAAGAAAGTCAGAATATTTCCTTCGGTGGGTAAGATAATGATTGCGATTTTAGAAAATAATTTTCATAGACTTATCTTATCACTCTACTAGACAAATCAAAGAAAGCAATTTCTGAAAAACGTTCTCCTTTGTCTCGACGACGCATATACAGTCAAATAGTTGGTTAAAAATTGAGTTCATTGAGACTTAAGGTTGTGTCTCACCCACTTCTACTTATTCCTTAAATTCAAAATTATTCTTGCTGGAATTAAATTTCGGTTGGTTGAAGAAATTATTGCAGTAATGGAACAGTATTTTGAGGATCTTGCGAATTATTACAAAAATTACGTAATGGAACGTCAGTCTTACTTCCACTCAAATCATCCTCGAAGTTATGTACATATGTAGATTTTGTAGAAAATTTCGCTAATGATTTTGTTAAAATAGATTCTTTTAAATATTCGATAAGTAATATTTTCATATAAAGACGGATGACGATATGGTCCGTGTACTATTTAGATGTTAACATCTAAATAGTACACGGACCACATCGTAATGGATTCATCCAGTACAGTGTTAGAATATTTTTGTGTTTTGTCGGTATAACGTTCTAAAACAAAATGCAAATCATACATATATTTAACTCCTTACAATTGCAATGTTATTCTTTAGTGAAAGTCATAGTCATTTTAATTTGTAATTGAAATGCGGTTCTAAGGTCTACTCCTAATGCTCCTGAGTCTTTTAAAACAAATGCTTGTAATAAAAATTTATTTCCATTTTTGGATGAAGCATTTTCTTTGTTGTAATGGATTCTAATTGTGTATTAACTGCATTAGTAAAGACACACATGGACGGCAAATGGTTTAAGCATTGTTGTCTGGTGTCTACGAATTATAATTGCGTAAACGAATATTCTGTGCATACATTCACATGTGTATACATTATACATATTAAATGTGTTGGCGTCTCGTTTCGTAGTATAATTTTAATATGGTAATTATAGTCACGTAAAAAAACATTAAATTGCGAAAATATGAATTCGTTTTAATTTTTTGCCATATGTACATGGCAAAGTTATAGATAAGTTCTTGATATGTATATACAGTGCATCTATAAGTTATTGACTCACTTAAGAAATTACCAAAATATGCAATAAATAAAAATAGTTTGAAATGGTAACACTGGAAACATTTACATATATAAAAGGAAAGAAAGTACTACAGCTGCCAAGTCAGTCGCGACACTACAGTCGTGCGCATCTTAGAAATAATAGAGTTGACATTGCGAACGTTCAGCCAGTGGTGCGCGCTTCGAAGAAGTGCAAGGGGTTCAGTAGGTAATGAATTTATATTCAATGAATGTTTATTCATTGAATATGTCTGTCATTGAGTCAGTCATTACTCTTCTTTAGTATGTTCATGTTTATTGTATATATATATATTAGTGATCTGCTGGCTCCTGAAGCTGTGAACGATATCCTGTATATATTTCTTTATCGTAAGATGGAAAAAGATTGTTTTTTATACAACACTAATATTTTGATTTAATCAATCTTGTGCTTTCAAGTTTGAACTTAGAATTGATTTGATTGCCGTATTACCGACATCAACAAAAAAAATAGTTGAAATCATCATCAATTACATTAAGCGGAATATTCGTATTGCATTTATTGCTTACCACTTCACCTATAATTACATCCCATATAGCCTCGTTCCCTGCTCTAAGTTTGTAACTTGAGTTCCGCTTTTCTTTAGATGTAAGTGTTAGCATCGATTATTTGCCTTATTTTTTCCTAAGTTTATTTAAATGGTTTAGACTTACCTTTACTTAATAAACATAATTTAGACATGAATGATCGGATAAATGTGGATTTGAATTTTACAAAATTGAATGGTAATTTTGCCTTGTAAAAATATATTGTTTGTACATATTCTTGCACCTTGAGTAATTCTGAAGGCTCGTTAAATATTTTTTGTAAACCATAGGAAGAAAATAAATTGGTTATGGCAACTGTATCTTTCATTTTTTCAAGTGCTACCATTTGTTCTCATAGGTAACCATATTCGATTCTTTTGTTAATTAGATTTTTAAAAAGCGCTTTTCAACGATGTATAACATACCTGAAAAATTTGTATTTATAGGGAAGATACGAAATTAGTACGTTATGTAACTAAACACCAATGAAAAATGAAAGAGAGATATTAAGTAATACTGGAAAATAAAGAAAAGATACTGATGTTTAATTTCATTTTAACAAAAACAGAATGCCTAATAAAAGAAAGTAATGTTAGTGTGAAAAAAATGATAAGCTGTCAAAGTACAATTAGTGCTTTAGAGATTAATTAATTAAATCCTTGTATACTTGTAGTTATTGAAAAGTAATTATTGTTAAGTATTAAGATTGGTAAGTATTGATAATAGCATATAAATATTTAAATGAAGAACAAGTTCATATAGTGGAAGTGTACTTCAAAGTAAATAAAACTCTTGCACGAGTTACGCTGAGCGTTTTCCGGAAAGGCAGCAACCACATAGAAAACTTTTTAGAAGGATAATCAGCAATTTATTGAACTTTAGAAGCTTGAACAAAAAAAGGGCTAACCATAAGTTAACGATCCTGATATACGTCGAAATAGTATTTTACAAAAAGTTCAAGCGCATCAGTTCGCCGAGTGGCTTAAG
Organism: Dermolepida albohirtum; assembly: GCA_031893035.1. Taxonomy (NCBI): domain Eukaryota; kingdom Metazoa; phylum Arthropoda; class Insecta; order Coleoptera; family Scarabaeidae; genus Dermolepida; species Dermolepida albohirtum. The sequence goes on along the minus strand of JAVIWB010004791.1, from coordinate 32,501 downwards.
AAATTGAAATTCCAAAATCGATTGTTTACAAAATCCATTCCTAGAAACCAACCATTGTACAAGGTTTAAAGATAATTATCACCGAAGACTATATTTTATCAGGTGGTACCTATAAAAATGTGAAGATGATGCTAATTTTTCTAGGAAACTACTGTGGTTAGATGAAACATGATTTACCAATTGTGGAGTGTTCAATAAGCATAACTATAAGCATAAAATCCACATTTGGTAAATCAAACAAGATTTAGTATTTCTTTCGATTTTAGATAATCAGTTAATAAGTCCTTTCATCTTTGAAAACAATTTAACAGGAGCCTCTAATAAACGAAGTAATGGTTGCTTTGAGATAAATTATTAACACTCGTGACGTGCAACATTTTTTGAGAGAAAACTTGAATGAGAAAGTAGTTTCAAATAATGAACCAGCGTAATAGTCTTCGAGATCACACGAGCTTACCACTAAAAATGACATATTTACTTTTGAAACGCCAGTAATTTTAGAAAAAAGAGTGCTGAATATGCTACGATCACTAAACGGAAACACACTTCGTAGAGTTTGTAACTGTGTGAAGGTGTCAAAAGTGGTTGGAACATAATGATCATAATATTAAACATTTTCATTAAGTGTTGGCGTTTAATTATATAGCGTAGTCATTTCATATTAGAGATTAGTTTATTTTTTTTGTTAATATACTGCCTACAAATAAAAAAGTTGAGATGTACATCATTGAAAAGCGTTTTTTAAAATTTATCTTATCAAAAATCCAATATGGTTGTCTATAAAAAACAAGACATAGTACTAATAACTTGAAAACAAATGGGTTCGGGGTTTTCTGTTTACATACAAAAATTTGTCTTAAAAGTGTGTCTCAGCAATTATTGAGGAAAATTGAAATCGGCAAATTTTGGTTTTTCAAATTACCTTAAAATCTAAAAAAAATTGGGTGAATTCGAAATAAGATTTTCCTCGAGTATTGAATTCTTCAAAACATTTCCCGTTTAACCATTTCTCTATGTCTTTTTATTCTAATAACCGATATACCAATGGTGAGCATCGAAATGACACTTGGTCTACATATAAGCATAAAATCCACAATATAATCATGTAAATATAAGAAATTTATTACAGCCTGTATATTGGTACTCTTATAAGTATATTCATGTTTAAATGCATTATTCAAGGAATACGTTATCTCTTACAGACAAATGATTCCATTTATAATTTGTGTTTTGATAAGAAAAATATCATATCGGATATGATTAATTGACAGCAATAAATCTAAATTAATCTATTCATGTTTGTTTTTAAGTAATGCAGTCATTTTAGATATTGTATTATTTCCACGCTTTCTCTCTATTATGAGCTTCCTATTTACATTTTTAAACTATAATATTCTTTCCTTGTATTTATCGAAGTACACACATACATGATTATATAATATATACAAATGCATATAGCATATATGTAAGTATAAAGTTTCAGAGTTAGTCTTTTGAAAATTTTAAACGATTATTTTAATCAGAAATTAGTTAATTATAAATATATAAATAAAATATTTATTTATTTCAAAATTCTATGGTTGTTTTGCTTCTTTCGAATGTCTGTAAGCAAAATACAACAACGATAACAAGAATTTATTGGTGAATTTGTGAGATGTTTTAAAAGTATGAAGCGAGACACCATTAAAAAACAAATATTATTAGGATGTATGCAAAGAAAATTATAGAGAATGCATGAAAGATTCAAATTCATGAACTTCTTTAATATTTTATTGTAGCTTTACAGTAAAAAAAATTGCACCTGTGTTTAACTATGGAATTATTATATTTGGGCTAATGTTTATAGTTACTGTGATAACTGACATTTATAGTAATTGATGAATCTTACAGACGAATTTTCATATTTTTGTGACACAGAAAATATATTTTTTAAGAATATCGAAATAACGAAGATATAAGATTAGGAAAATTCCTCCTAAATAACTGTATTGCATAATTTTTTTAAATATGGCACATTTACAAACTTCAAGGTTTCAACTTATGTATATGTGATGTCTTCTTCTGTTTCTTCCCTTGTAATCATGCAGCTTGACTTTTTCGATGTGTGAATCCCATTTTTTTAACCTCCACTGTTGGCTACCGTCCTGTCGATTAGCCTTCTACAACTGCGAGAATTATTCTATTCACATCGAATTGTTTTACATGGTCTACATAAATGATTTATTCTTTTTCTTTCTCGCCGTCATTTTTGATCTTCTTATTTTCCATTTTTGTTGCTCCATTCCAGATGTTTCCTTTATGTGCTCTCGAAGTTTTTATACCTAGTATTCTTTCTCGTCATGAATTTAGTCTTATTCAAGTCTTGTTTTGCTTATTTTGATTCTTTCTATAAGGTGACTTTTTTGAAATTTTATTTGCATTTTTTTAACTCCGCCATAGCCGGTTCCAAGCCTGGTTGAGAAAGGAGGAGAGTGTGTTAATGCCGATAAACACGGTTTAAAAATACTACGGAAAGGCAACTGACTGACCAATCATCCTTCTGCTATGCCAGAAAATCCTGCTCCAGAATGTAACAGGGTGGGAGTGAGTTCCCAGCGCTTCCAAATTGTTTTTTTTCGGCTAAGGGTAGAAGGTCTCTACAGAAATTTTCGCAGTCCTCCAGGATGGGGGTTGAAGCGATAGGTTTGCTCCCTATACTCCGTTAAATTTTTCATTGTGAAAAAATTCGAACAAGAAGCCTCGGATATCGAATGAAATACACTCACGACCAACACAGTAAAGAAAATGGTATATGAATTTTGGTTGTTGGAACGTATAAGGAATATAGTGGAGTCGGGAAAGAGAAACGAGCGAAACCGGGTGTTTCTATAGTCATTAAAAATAAATACGTGAAGAATATAAAAAACTGACCTGCAATAACCGAGAAAATAATACCGGTGGAGTTAACAAAGAGGACAAGATTTGATAATAGTGGGAATATTCGCTCCAACAGATGATGCCACCGCACAGGCGAAGGAAAATTTTTTCGAAGAATTAGAGGATCACCTGGAAATCGGTGGGATATATTCTTACTTGGAGACCTTAATGCACGTGTACTAGGAGAATATGGAGAAGGAACACTAAATGACAGTGACACATGCCTTACAGAATAACACTCGTTAAATATACAAAATATGTTTTTCAAACATAAAGAAATATATAAATATACATGTAAACAAAAGACAAAAAAATCTAAAATCTATTACCGAATACTGTAACCCGGCAACAGTCACGAACAAAAAATATTTCACATTTATCAAAGACTACAGCTCTTATAAAACATAAAAAGACAGAACTAAGAAGAGAAACTGAAATACGAATAATATTAGAAACTGAATATCTACATATATGTATATAATTTAGACAGCTTTTATGACGACTCTACAATTTCTCTGAATAAATTGAGACTAGCCGAAAACATGAAAATGAACTTACAGGATCACCAGAAGAAATGTTTCGGGCCCTTAAAATGAATTTATATCAAACAGCAAAGGGAGTTCTAGAGGAAAAGAAACCAGGAAAAAGAAAAAGCGACTGCTGGTGGAATGAAAGATTGGAAGATACAAATCAGAAGAAAGAACTATACAATAAACGGCTAGCTACATATGATCAAACTGAATATATGACAATAGACTGCACAGGAAACGACTTGGACATTGATGGTAAAATAATTAAAAGCACAGGAATATAAATACTTTACCCTAACAGACGATGGAAAAGATGAAAGGGGAATATTGCGGAAAGTGGGAAGAGCAAGAGGAAGTAGGAACCTCAATATTAAGGAACAAAGATATTCAGGAGAAAATAAAAAAACACATGTTCAAACCACTAGTGGAGAGCGCAGTTACATATGGCTCAGAAGTATGGACTGTAAAAAGGAACATGCAAAACCGAATAACTACAGTAGCAAACAGCTATTAGCGGAGAAGGTATAGGCTCAAATTATAGGATCACATAAAACAGACAGAATTAAACAAATGATAAATGTAGAAAAAATATGAGAAGATAGATTATTGACTCAAGCTTGGTAATGGATCCCAAAAGAGAAGACGGAAAAGAGGCCAGCAAAGTCGTGGGACCAAGGAATCCACATAGCTATAGACAGAAAGGGCATTGAAGAAGAATCGTGGAGGCACAAAAAACATTGGCATTCGAATTTAGACAAATGGCCATGGCAATAAAAAAGGTCGCTATATACATATACATATATATATATATATATATACATATATGCATTTTTCATATATATATATATATATATATATATATATATATATATATATATAACTACTGCTACTGTGAATTTCAGTCCGACAGACAGTAGCAGTAGTTGAGCTCTGAAGATGTCCCGTATGAGTGAGTACGAAACGTCGGCAGTTGTATCAGTGACGCGGTTCCAGCCCGGAAGTCCAGAAGCAGATAGTTTTCTCTCTGTGTTTTTCAACAAAATAACGTTAGGTCACGGTTCGCTTCGTTAGTAAATTTCTGTCAATATTCTATTTTAATTTTAAATTTTCCGAACATCATATTTATGATTTCAACCTACTGATCATGTTTTTTTTGGATGATGACCTTTTATACATATTCTAAGTTCACCTTCTTCTCTTTTGCTAATTTCTTTATAGTAAATCATAGCAGATCATGTTTCTTCCAGCCCTGTCTTTCTGACAAGGCTGTACGCTATTGCGAACCCGGAGATTTGTTCAATGTTACTTCTCAAGCTATATAGTTTTCAAGAAGAAAAAATACGCAATTTAGAAGATTGGTAATAAAGACTAAATAGTTTTTCCAACGATTTTATATTGTGTTCGGAAAAAAATTTTATACTTTTCTAAATGAATAAGCATTCTCTATGCCTAATTATACGACTTTAAATATATTTTCTTATTTGTGACGGTAAATGATTTAGCCCCAAGGAAAGACAGTGTAGGCACCAAAGGTAGTTAATGTAGGCATATTTGGTCATGACAAGGACCGAAGCCTACAGTACTATAAACATACATGCATACATTGTATAAAATGTATGTATGTTTTGATTTTTATTATGAAGTTATAATGCATACAGGGATAATCAATCCTATTTCTATAAATTATTAATTAATAATAATTATATTAATTATTTATTAGGTAATGTAGCACGTATATAATTATTGTAGTAGAATACTTTCTATATATAATAAATACCAATAATTCTCTGAATTTCTTATAAATGGTTATATATTTTGAAACAGAAAAAAATGAAATCATCTTCAAAACGATATTGTAATTTAAGTAAATTTAGTATAATGTATGTAGATTTATTCAAGAAAGTCAGAAATCGAAATAAAATAGAACAATTTTGAGTGAAGTATATACATCCATATTAAAATTTTTCTGTTAAAATATCAAATAAACAAGTTTTTAAAATTTAATGCTACTTTTTACAATCCAAGAAAGTATACACCTAATTTGTACCAATTTTGGGGGGAATTATATCAGTATTATCTATGTATGTATGTATGTGATGGGGGTGCTAAAATGATTGACTTACGTTTTGGGGAATTTTGATTTTTTCAATTTGTTATGGTACCTTATTTGTTATTTTTTTTGCCTTTAAATTAGACCCATTTTACATAGACGTATTAAGCGATTTTTTTGTGATTATTTTGTACCAATTTTGTATCATTTATTTTTTATTGTAAATTATTAAATAATTCTTTTAAGGCCTCGTTAATTATTCGTTAAGCTCTGCTTAAGTAATAATTGTTATTTTATACAGTCGAATTTATTTTCCCGATGATCTTAAGTTTGTCGTTAGTGATGATGTTTCAATTCGAAGCCTTACAGTTCATTTGGGCAGTGGAATGGATCATAGGTTTATTTATTGCAACCATGTTTTAATCAATTTGCTTAATAGTGTCATAATCAAAAGAAAATTGTTTAACATTGTGTTTAGTTCCTACTGAAGATTACAACTTAGTTTCCTGCGTAAGTATTAATTACGATGTGTTTGATTACCAGAAAGGGCGAATCATGCAATGTTTTGGGCACAAACATTGCATTTGCAAAGCAAAATCAACAGATTGGTCTACTTTGTTAACAGAGGACGTTAATGATATCCAAGATTTGTTAATTTGTTCACGTTGTTCAAAAGTTCAAAAAGATTATCAGCACAAACAGGTAATTTTTCAAAACTATTTAACTATAAGTCAATTAAGAACATTTGATTATTTACAGGGTTAATTGTTATGGGTTGTTTTCGAGGGTACTTGACAAGAAACTGCTAGATAAATGAAAGGTTCATAATATAAAGATATCTGTGATCACTATTATACGCTACCGGAATCAAATGTCACAGACCAGCTGAGAAGCCTAGGTTGACATCAAAAATGAAGAAAGCTTGCCTTCAATAAACAAAAATGCATAGAAATTTTATGACTGAAGATTGGAAAAAAGTAGAAGAATAAAAATTTTGTCATTAATAAATTATTTCTTGAAAGTATCAATTTTTATAATAAATTTCATTTTTATAAGTCATTTTTTCTTTGCAACAGGTGAGGTTGCAACAATGAATCCCAACGTGACGCAATGACGGAGATTGTTATTTCGGTAGATGAATACTCAAGGCACGTTATAATGATAAAGCTATACAGAAAAAATTGAACACCCACCCATCAGTCATGATCTGGTCATGCGTAAACGCGAATGTCACCGAACCTCTGTATTTTGTGGAGAGCATCATAAATTAAGTGTAATATGAAAAGGTTGTTGAAATTTTTGCCTTTCTAAACTCACAAAATAATGATGATCATACACCTTTATGCGGGATGGATCACCGTCTCATACAAGGAAATCGAAAAAAAATTATCCCAAAAGCATGACTTCTTTTGCCCTGGCCCAGAAATTCGATCTAAATTCGATCGAAAATGTAATAAGCATGCTGACGTTTACGCATTCATCTTCGAATCCAACAATAACCATTCTAAAAGATAGTATTCACGGACATTGGCAAAAGAACGCAAAACTGCAAGAAGTGGTAAAAACTTGTGTTGCCAGGATGCGAGAAAGAAAGAATTAGCAAAATATTAATGTAATATCTTGTGTAAAGCATAAATAAATATGTTGTATTAGTAATATGTACCTGTTTTTATTTTATTTTCATTTCTGATAAATTTGAAATGGCTCTAATTGTTAGGTACTGTACACTTTCAATCATTATGGTACACTCTATATGTATTTAATCAGCTCACCGATTCCAAAATGATAAAATATCGTTTACACCTAAGACAAGTTTGTTCGGATTTAGATGCATTCGAAGTTAGTTATTTAATTTTTGAAGCAATATATTTGGTGTTGTAGTAATATATTTATAAGTCTTTATAAAGATCTATCCTGGACAAGTTCGATTTCCATTAGATAACAGGCTAATCTAAAATATTTTTAATTTAATTTTTGTATTAATACTGATAAAAAAATCATAATGGATACACTTCACAACTCTTTATAAACACCTTTGATTTATATATAATATATATATATCTTTGATAAGAGATACAGTAACCTAGTATTTTTATATAATTAATAAATATAATTAACTGTACATTTACTATCACATTCGTGTTTAATTAATATTAAATATTAATGATAAATAATCTGTTTTATAAACTGAACTTAAATATCTTGCAAAATTTCAATCAGCGAAAGTTAATTTTGCGAATTAAATGCATGTTGAAATGGTTTATGAAATTATTAGCCCGTCAATAACGTCTTTTTTTATATGTATATGTTTATTTTGTCAAATACGACTTATTTTTTAAAAAATTAGATACGTGCGTTTTTCAACATTCCGTACCGTTCAAAATCAAGTTTTTATCTCGAGTTTCGCCTCAGATTACATAAATGCGTATTCTAACTGAAGGTTATACCACTAACTAATCAAATGCAGTTGATTTTGCCTATTATAATATAGGAATATAATATGGTGGGAAATGGGACTCGAAAACTAGCCCTATTTTCCGAAAAACCTTATAGCGTTATATTCAAATTCTGCCAATTTTTTTATGATTACATTTGATTTGAAAATGTGAATGTGAAAAGAGAGATTAAATGGAAAATTCCAAAATTAATATACAGAGAGATTCAAAAAGATTATCATTTTTCCTCATATGAAAAATGATCTAAAGTATGCATGTGCCGCCTTTTCCTAATAATAATATTACAAACTCGTTCAGTGGCTGTACGTAAATTACGTGACAAAAAAGCGAATCATCCAAAGAGTATATTTCCAAACAAAATATTGCACAAATATTTACTTCGTTGAGAACAATAAATTATTAAGTTTTCATTAAAAAATTCATGCACTTATAGAGAAAATTTGGAGTTGTCACTACATGTAAACGAATACATTCTGCTATTCGCCGGACATGTTTATATTAAAATGTTCTATGGACCCCTGTGGATATAATTAATAAATATAATTAACTGTACATTTACTTCATTGGAGGGTTGAGGAGCATATCAACGCTTAATGATAAATAATCATAAACAGACATGTTCTTTGGAAAATTTCATAGGTCCAGTTAATTTTGCATGCCAAATGAGAATATTATGATGGTCTTTTTTTATATGTAATGTTTATTTTGCAACGTTACAATAATAACATGAGGATGGGCATTGTCTTGCTGGGATCTAGCATTATTTAATTTTTGGATATATGATAAAACGAACGGTTACAGAACTCCGTTAATATACTTTTAAGCATTTAAATGCTTCGGGAAATGGGACTCGAAAACTAGCCTATTTCCTTTAGCGATATTCAACCTCAAATTTTTTTATCTTATATTTGATTTGAAAATGTGCAATGTGAAAAAGTTCAAGGGAAAATTTAATATACGAGAGATTCACGTTGCCTTTCTCCTTTTCGATGACGAATTCGTCTACGATCATTATGGGCCTATTATCAAAAATCAAATTTGTCTGAAAAAATGGTATTTTTCATATTGCACAAATATTTACTTCCATGCATTACACCATTATTAATTTTCTAAAAAAGGTTCCTGACTAGTGAGTGACAATATTGGTCGTGGATGCTAGAAAATCAACCCCAATGGACAAATGCTATATATGGAAAACATTGTTATTTTATAGCCTATTTCCGTCAAAAAATGTTTCTTCATTGGACGTTGAACTATTATGCTGATCCCTAGTGGCCAGCAACCTGTCGACTAAATGCTTCTTCTAAATCGTCTAGAGCCTCTTCTACGACGATATTCCACGCAATATTCCTTTGCATCTACCTAACGATTTTACCCGTCTCACGAAATCCAACGGAACGAGTCCTTTCAAAATCGCTTCGTTGGCGATAATTTGGTTGTCCTCGAACTTTTGGTATTTTAATACACTATAGACTATTATTAGAAGAATGTCCGGGCAACAGATTAAATTTTTTCTATACGCGATATGAATTTTTCAATGAAAATTTATCATTTAATCATTTATTATACCCCAAAAATCAAATTTGTCTGAAAGTTTATTTAAAAATATATTATACTTTTACTGTATGATTTGTTTTCATAGTATATTCAAGTTATTACTGCTTATGCTTCTTTTACAGTACAATTTACTCCACAAAATTTAATGCATAATCAAATATATAACTAACGAACTTTAACGTCAGAAAAGCAATTAAAATCAATAAAATTTCATTGCAATTATAGTCATTAGCTAAACTGAAATATAATCATGATATGAGGCTTACGGAAAACCATTCTTTGTGAGAATCGTTTTGAATCTTATTGTACCTGCAGTTCGTGGTGCAATCTAAAATTTATTTTTTAAAGAACCAAACATGTGTGAAATATTGGTTAATATGCAATGAATTTTGTTGCATATCAGTAACGTTTAATAATTTGTTAATAGCATGTGCAATTTCAATGTGGTGATATGAACATGGAATATAATGTATGGTTAGGATCATTAAAAACCGCAATAACTCCAGAAATAATCATCTAAATTAATGGAATATATGAACTGTCTAAAGAATTGATATCGAGGAGATAACTGGATTATGAGCATATGTGTACAAACGTACATTACAAATTACACGTACATTACAAATTACACGTAATATAGTATTGGACGTATCTAAGTTGTCAGTTAAGTGGATGCCGAGAATGTTGAGTTATCATAAAAAACGTGAATGTCAAGCGATATTTTGAAGGTATTTAGCAAGAATCAAGCCGGAGATTTATTACAGTTGACGAAATCTGGTTTCACTACTTTATTTCTGTATCCAAATGGCAATCTTAATACTGAATACATCATAGTATTCGTCATCCAAAGAAAGCCAAGCTATTTATATCTGCAGGTCGAATAATGGACAGTTTTTAGAATTCTGAGGGTTTATTTTTGTAGATTGTCTTGCAAAGGGCCAACACGTAAATGAACTGTACTTTGTAGATATAAAAAAGTCAGTAAAAGTTGTATTTTACCACAACGCGCCTCTTCACAGCAGTTACCTAGTTCGCGTAAAATTGCATAATTTGAAATCTTCTCAATCGTCTCAAGCGTTTTCCACTTTCCAAACTCAAACGTTTCCAATGAGGTAAAGTTTGAGTTTGGGGATATACGGATGGATGAATCTACATTTATCTGATGATCTTGAGAAAGAACACCACACGACACGTCGACATCGTTGATCAAAGTGCATAGCAGCATTTTTTATTATCTTTCAACATGTTGAAAGATAATAAAAAATTGAATGTCAATACTTATTTGTTTTATTTTGAGGCTCGCTTCCTATCAATCACCTTCATAAGCATATGGTTGTATTGACAAAATGTTAACAATAGTGAAATTGATAACAAAAATAATTAGTAGATGAGATAAATAATATTGGCGAAGGAGAAAATATACACAATGTTCTACAAGAGTAATTTCATTAATAGAAAAGTATTATTAGTACTTAGTGTTACTGAAATAATTTAAATCTGTTGGGACACACAATATTAAAAACAAAATTTGAATCTCTAAAATTGATGACGGGTTTCGACTGTGCCTTTAACCTCTTCTTTTTTAAAAATTACTTTCACTTTCTTAATCGAGATGTTTAAAGTAAAGATAACTTGATGAAAATACGTCTAGCAAATATGTTGGACAATAAATCCTTAAATTTTAAAATCGTTGTTTGCAATGTATGGGATTTTACATTATCTTATAACAGAATAGGTCCCTGTCTGTTTATGAAAATTTAACGCTGTATTCGTTGTGTTTCTATTGGAAACTTTTTGCTCTTATATTTTTATCATAGGGCCAGAAGTACCAAACTGTCATCATAATTTTTTGTAGATCATCTATGGTTTCGTGTATAAGTAGAGGTTCATTTATGAGTCCTTATCATGAAATTTCTTAAACCAACATTTTAGAATTTCTTCGTGTACCGTAGCTTCGCCGTAAACTATTTACCAATAAGTTATAGTCGTTGCACTATTTTCAAAGTTATAATTAATATTACGAGGGAGCGTTTTTATATTCGCGGAATGAGCGGGTTGTAGAAGAAGGGTGAGTAGTCGCATTGGGGGCGTGGCCTGTGCAGCGACTCATGATTAGTATAAATACGAAGTTTCATTGTTATTAGACAGTCTTTGAGCTATCGTCAACCAAGTAACATAATCAGGAGTGAAAAGTGAAATATGGAAAAAATCGAATATCGTGCCGTTATAAAGTTCCTTACCAGGCAAGGAAAATCAGTCGTGACCATAATGCATGAGATGTCATTGGTTTACGGCGACTTTCGTCCAGGAAAAACCATGGTGTACAAGTGGCATAGTTTATTTAAACAAGGAAGGGAATCCCTTGAAGACGACCCGAGGCCGGGCAGGAGCATTGAGGTGACCACGCCAGCACTTATCCAAAAAGTTGAACAAATTGTACTCGAAGATGCTCGACTAAACAAGAAACAACTCGCAGAAATGGTTGGAGTATCCGATACAACAATTTTTAAAATCCTACACGATCATCTCGGCATGTCTAAGGTCAGCGCAAGATGGGTGCCGAGAATGCTCACGCCGCCGCAAAAACAACAGCGCGTAGAGTATTCGCGTGCATTTTTGGACCTCTGTAATGAAGACAAGGATGGTGTATTGAGTGGAATTGTTACTGGAGACGAAACTTGGGTTCATCATTATGGACCTGAGTCCAAACAAGACTCCATGCAGTGGCATAAAAAGGGCACAGCACCTCCCAAGAAATTTAAAGTGTCACAATCAGCTGGGAAACTCATGGCAACGGTATTTTGGGACTCGGAAGGAATATTGTTGATTGATTATAAAGATAAAGGTGTTTCTATAACCGGAGAATATTACGCTTCAATATTAGAGTGACTAAAAGAAGCCATTAAAGAGAAAAGACGGGGAAAATTGACAAAAGGTGTTCTGCTTTTGCACGATAACGCGCCCGTCCACAAGAGCCGCGTTGCGTTAGCTGCCCTGCATAAGGTGGGCTTCGAAATTGTGAATCACCCACCCTACAGCCCAGACCTGGCCCCGAGTGATTATTACCTGTTTCCGAAAATGAAAAAAGAGCTGCGGGGTGAAACATTTACTGCCGATGATGAAGTCAAGGAGGCAGTTTCGGCGTATTTTGCAGATAAAGAGAAATCATTTTTTTATGAGGGTATAAATAAATTAATTGAAAGATGTGAAAAATGTATCCGTCTTGCAGGTGAATATATTGAAAAAGAAAAATAATTTGGTTTTTTGATTTCCACCCCTTGTCCCCCATTCCGCGAATATAAAAACGCTCCCTCGTACATTACGATGTTTGTTTCAATGGTACGGATCTTGCGCCATTAAAAAAGAAGAGAATACGAAAGTAAAGACATGTTCGAAATAGGTGTTAATTTCACACCGTACAGAAAAAAAAATGACTAATTCACATTTAAAATTTCTCTTTCTTAGGTATTGCACAACATACGCATTATTTCTCCACTAAAAGGAAAACATACATATATGTACATTTATGCCTCGACTTAGAACATTTTTTAAATTAAATATTGAATGAAAAATAGAAAATTAATTTGGGACTTTTAATTTAATTGAACGAATTGCCATCGTTAAAAATTTTGAATTAAATCTTTTACGTATTATTATTGCAATAGATGCATTATTTCCACAATATAGAAAAAAAAGACGAATGGAGTTTACAAATAGAATAAAAACCAATGTATTAAATTTTACGTTTCTACATCTCAAAATTGTTTTTAATCCAACTTGAACTGAATTTGGGTGACACATTATGAACAATTAGTAAAAATTAAACACTTGGTATAATTTCACAATGAACTTTATTATAACCCGACAATATTATTTCGAATTTTCATTTTTTATCAAAGGTAAAATTTTCATGAAATTATATCAAGTATTCAGTTTTTACTATTTGCCTTTAATTTTATAAATAAAGTAAAAGTCGATTAGCCATTTATGTTTACTCAATAGTAGATGATAATAGATGAAGAAATTTTGATTAGCGTGTAAAAGTAAAAGTAATATAAAGACAATAGTTAGAGGTATTATATATTCAGAATGGAACATCCGGTCTTTCAAATTATACACGAGAAATTTTACAAGATTATTTTTATGGGTAAGTCAAGTATTGTATGTATGTATCTTTTAAAATAGAAAAAAATGTTTATATCATTGTCAAAGATTTGAAATGCGAACTATAGATAATAGCTGCTAGTAATTTTCTATAAGCGTTTTAAGATTTGACGAATCTCGTATAATATCTCAAAAATGTATGACCGCAGAATAAAAGCAGGTACATAATACTTACAAACAAGGTTTAATCAGTTGCTTTTCTGCGTAATTTTTATTTAGATTTTCTATATCACAAAATGTAGTGGGGTAGAAAGAGAGGGTAATATATTGGTATGAATACAAACTAGTCAACAATGTTACGTAGGTAGCGTAAAATATCATTACAGACTTAGGACAAGGAAAGTCTAACTAAGGAATTTTTTGTTGTTGATTTGAATAATTCTGAATAAATGATAAAAATCTTCAAAATGATCAGAAACTATTGTTATTGAAGGATATCTGAAAGTAATGGTGGAAGCAGAATTTTGTGTTACAGTCGAAACATTAGCAACCGAGCAAGATGTATCTCCAGCAACGAAAAGTTGCTACTTGTAGTTATTGAAAATATGAAAAAGTTGGAACAATGAGTTCTGTATGGACTTAATAATTCTCAAGTATTGAGACGAATGGAGTCTGCAATTCGCAGGAAGCCGAAAAATCCTTTTTTTGACATCGATGGAAACATAAGACTTCAAAGGGGCGGTTATTGAGAAAATATAAAAAAATAGATATACAAAGATAATAGAAGACATCAATACAATGTCTTGATGACTAGAAGATTCATATTAGTGAAATATCAAAGCTGTCAATACATCTGAGGCAACAATTCATTATTCATTTCTTCAGACAAGAGAAGCCATTAATATTGGAAAATATGGTTACGAGATTGACTTATGCATGGAAAATTGTGTCCTAAACAACTAGAATTATTCAATAGAATGAGTCTAATTATATACTAAGCCCCATGTCTCGAATGATATTATAGTAAAACCGACAGAGTTAGGATGCAAAATTCTCTAGCATCCATTCAATTTCTAACATTTCAACAACCTGTTACTGTTTTCTTGAGCTCTTTTAACAAAACCAGAAATTTAATAACTGCGAAGTTATTAAGTTTCATTATTACCAAAAAAAAACATTATTCTCTTTTCCGGTGTTTCCTGGTGCTCATTTATTGCTGTTGTTAAAATAAACGGTATTATGGCATTTTTTTTACGAGAACTATTAGTTTTATATGAAAAAAATAAAAGTAAAGGATCACGAAAGACTAAATCTTCACTAATTTGGTGTCGAAACTATACTGAAAATGAACGAGACTTATCTTCAGCGAAATCGTATTCATTTCCTTATATCTACTTGAAGGATATTAATTTATATCAAAAATTTTTTGGCGTGCAAAGGTATTGTGAGCAAATATCCGTTTACAATTCTTTATACAAGAAAACCGACTGTAAAGCAACCTAATATTGTTTATCGAGCTAAGAGAAACTCGTATTAAACCGTTAACTCTTTTGCTTTATAACAGTCTAAAGTTTGAAGCCTGTATTAATGTATGCAGTAAAGTTTTTCAAACAAAAAGTCAGGCAAACATGTTCAAATTTTAATCAAACTGTCATACTAGTGAAAATATTCTCTTCTACTGCTTTTGATTTATCTACAAACATAATGGCTCCTTTCTCAGGAAATTTCCTTACAAAATAAGGTAACAGGTGGTGCAAAAGTAATGTAATAATTTGAATTGGCTGTCAGTTTTGCAAATGGCGCCAAATGTCACCGTGCTTTGACATTTATGATGTAGAGCATAGAGAATTAGTAGTTAACAAGCCATGGAGCGATACACACTTCAGGAACGTGGAATTATTGTTACCGCTTATTTAACAAATTTTCAGTCTGTTGTTGTAGCACAGCGTGAAGTTCGTCGTCGTGTTCCATGTGCTCGAATAATTAAGTGTTTGGCTGAGCGCCCCGTGCAAACTGGGTTCACTATAGATGTCGCAAGAAGTGGCTGGCCTCGTATTGCTCGTTCGACCGAGAACATCGCTACTGTTGTCAACGATGTCAGAGAGAATCCACAAACATCAACGAGACGACGATGTACACAATTGGGCATCAGCAGACGTTCGTTGTAACGAATTTTGGTGAAAGATTTGAAAATGTTCCTCTACAAAGTGCAAACTGTTCACGAATTGCTGCCTGCTGATCGTCGGACAAGGTTAACTTACTGCCATACTCTGTTATACTTGGTGCAAGAAGAGCGATTTCGTATGAAAAACTATAATGAGCGACGAAGCCCAAATCCACTTAAGTAGTTATGTTAACAAACATTGGGTCTCGAACATTGTTGGTTTCAGCAGGACGGAACAACCGCTCACACAGTTCGGGCAACAATGAAGATTTCCAGGTCGAGTGATCTCCCGTTTTAACAGCACTAGACTTCTTCCTTTGAGGCTTTTTAAAATCAAGCATTTACCACAACAAACCACGAACCTTGCAAATATTGAAAGCTAACATTGAAGAAGAAATCGCCAATTTGGAGCCAGATGTTTTGCGAGTAACAATTCAAAATGCCGTAAAACGAGCGCAATTATGTATCAACTCGGGAGGTGGCCATTTGAGCGATATATTTTTTGCCAATTAATGTCATCAATTTTAGACTTTTGAATAAACTTTTTGTGAAAACAGAGCTCTCCTTTTTTCATTTACAACAAAATGGCAGCCATTTCAAATTACAACATTACTTTTGCGCCACCCGTTATAAGGTGTGTGCGCGACCACGGAGTAGTGTAACAGTTAACATTCTTTTGAGGGCACAAAGCGCAACTTTCTTATTTTAGCCATAAGGCAAATTCATTTCTGATCGAACGGACTGTTATTTTCCTTGCTGTTCACGGAAAAGTATAAAGCAAAATCTAAAAAACTATGTAAAAAAGTTGAATTTGATGGAGCCTGTGGTTGATTGACTTGATCAATAAGGTTGATATATAACCCCTTTCCACAATTAACTATTTGTAAATTCTGTATACGCATTTCGACAACCAAGTTGTCATCATCAGCAGATAATTTCAAAGTGTCGCACCTGGTAAAACACGTCAACACCGTAAAGGAAGTGAGACTCCAAAGAAACATTAGGACCACAATAGTTTTGGAAATATGGCAGTATAAGATCTATGGTCACCTCAAGTAATCCATCTATCTGTTCATCGGGGATTCTTCTACAATAAGTTTTGATAAGTCACTATAATCAATGCATTAGAAACTATTTGTGAAACGAGATGACTTAGTAGAACTACGAGTTAGTATTTTGTTTATTTCTACATACAAAAAATTAATCAAGAATTGCAGGAGAATCTATTTAAGAAGTCTACTGCAAATTCTTCAAGGCCGAAAAACTAGAAAGTCTTTATAAGTAGGCTTGTCATTTTCTCCCGCCGCAACAGGTCAGGGTTGATAATTAAACGTGAGAGAAGCGAATATCAACAATCGGCGATGCATAAAATAAATAAAAATAAACTTTAAAATTTCTTAAATACTTAACTTGTTTATAGCTGTTATTACGTAGCGCGCAGTGGACAGCTTTGGTGAAAAATTTGTACCACTAGGTATGTTTCCGCATTTGTATCGGTCAACAATGTTCACTGTGATGAAAAAATTTTCTTATATCTTGAGAAAGATCCGGCGACATTAACTGATGTAAAAAACGCGTAATTACAACAATTTTTATAAGTAGATAACGGATCTATACAAGCGTGAATTTGTCTTAATCTGGTATAACGCTCTCGAAGTTTTGAAAATATTCACATTTTTTATGTCACTTAAGCACGTACCTCGTTCACTATTTGCACTGGTTCCACTAACGACAACACAGTATTTTGCTATTTTTCTATTGCGTCAAATAATTCTTTGTAATTATTGTAAATAGTTAAAATCTGTTTCTACGGTAGCTTCGCCAATCTTGAATTGTAGAAGCACAGTTTTAAGTTGTTGTAAATACTTAAAATAATAAAAAGCAGCCTTCAGACATGTTCCGCAAGATGTATGGATTGACCGTGTTAGTTCGGGAATACGGAGGCACTGTCCGTGAAATTTTCGAATTCGTTTGGAAGATTTGACATTTTTTAGTATTTGCTGGTAAAGCATCCACATTTAAAAAAATTCAGGAATACTTTGTACCACTAGATGTAAATCATGAACTTTACATGTCATATTTAAAAGTCTTTGACAGTCTTCTTTAAGATATCAGCCACATAACGCATTGTCGCGGCGCCATTACTCAACATATCAACAGTTGATTGGTTAAAAGTTCAAATTTTTGTAGCGTATTCAGCACTATCCTCGCGTAATCGGTTTACCTGTACATTTTTCTAACCCTTTGCTAGCTAATATTGTAAAATTGAAAACTTGGGTTTAAGAGGTTGCAGTTCACGTACTAGTATATTTACAATAGAATGTTTTACGTTATTTCATGAACACATAACCACATATATTTGCCTTTTACTAAAGCATTAAATCTATTTTCGATTTCTTCACGTAAAGGTGGTAGATAGATATGAAACACTGTCCGAGATGGTAGCTTCTAGCTAAAATTGTATTTATGCTAGAATAATAGAAACTGTTCCTTAGTCAGTAAGTTTAGTGGTAAACCGTATGTTGTGATGATTAAAAGTAAATCTAGCACGAATTGACCCCTCGGTGGCACGCCATTTCTTTTATTTCTGTGCTTTTTGTTGTTAACATGTTCTCTACAATCGTGTTTGTCCCAACACACTAGCATTTTGTTAGAATAAGCCAAGGGCCGATGCTAACTAGTAGCACAATGATATACTCGTACATACGCATTACTTTACTGGTTCGGATTTTTCTTTGTATGTAAGCATATGGGCACATACGTATTTCATACAGCGGGTCCTGACCTGTTGCACCGGGACAAACGACAAGCCTACTTATAAGGAAAGAAGTCCACATAATGAATGCAATTAACATGGTAGTATTTATAAAACTACTTGCATGCGATACAATAGCGCTACAGAAAATGAGTCTATTTAGAATTTAATTTTTGTCTTATTAAATGTCGAATATGTATGTGGTTAATTTATCGTATTTTTTAATTCACGTAATGTCTATGGCATTCCAATGAATTATCATTTTGTATATGACATTTGCGTTACAATATAAACGTGTTTTAAATTAGGGGTAGATATATTCACAGGCAGCTTTTCAGACAGGGTTAATGGAATCAAAACTTTTAATATATGTTTGCGTTATATACTTGTTAGTTATATTTTATATATCTGAGATCTTATCCTACGCTAATATATAATTAATTATTCTATTTTTTTTATAAAAAAGTAATTGCTTTTGATTTCTCTCATTTTGGTGTTTTCTTTTTTAGTGTCTTCTTCAAAAGGTACTGATCTATTGAAAAATACAAACACCAAAATGAGAGGAACAAGTTTAGCTATAATTTAGTCTTTGAACTAATGTACATATTAAAAAATAAATGACTCACATGTTGAGAATTTATACTAAATGTAGTTAGTAAATTAGCGAGAGAGTTATTAGTAAAAAAATATACAAGCTTTTATGGAAAAATAGTTTACCTTTTCTTTTGCACCTCAATAATCCTATTACGACACATAAGTTAATTAAAGCACCTATGCCAATAAAAACAAAATAAGTAAGTATGATCCAATCATTAATTTGTTGTATGCTATTCAAACTATCGTATTCATCAATAACATTCGTCGAATTGTCATTAATGAAAATTTCGTCAATCTTTGAAGAAATATTGTCATGTACTATCTCTGAATGGTTCATTTTATACAAGCGTCACTCGTCTTTTTATCCGTTGATAGAAAATTAAGTACAACTTAACGGAAATTTAAAAAATGTCACATCACTTCGACACTACCCCTACGACGCTTCTGAAACGTTTATCTTGATGTCTCTAACAAAACGGAGCCAAGATATCCGTTCCTTCCAACGAACGCTCTTTGCATAATAATAGCAATAATAAAAAGACACTGAACCGAACCGATAAAACGACTGTGGAAGAAAAACAATTTCTGTCTAATTATGACTGGATGGACAGGCAGTGCATGAGCTCTTGTACGAAGGACTCGTATACAACTTACATAAGTGCGTAAGCCGCACACTGTTATTATTAGCTGGATCTGTCTGCGTTAAAAACAGTGAAAAACTGCATCGTCTAGATAAACGAACATGCGGGACCGTTCACACAAAGAACAAGAGCATGAGAGAGAGTAAATTACGTATATATACACGCATGTGATGTTGAGACACATATGGTTTTATTCTTGGCAGTGTGTTACACTTGTCTCCGACTCCGTTTCATCTCGATTTGTTTCTACTGTTGTTTTTTGTATAGTTTGAAGCGTACACACTCTCATACACACTGTATGCTTTTGGTCTTTCATCGCGTGAACTTCTCGGGTTGCTCTCCTCGGTTAATTTTAAAATAGACGTGAATTCTCGAAAGTAGTCCGCGTTTACGACTTTCGTACATTGAATGAAAAGTAACTTTACGATTCGCACCTTGGTGTCTTCTATGTGCTACTAAATATATAAACCTAAAGTAAATTTGTTAAAATCTTTTGAACTTTTAAAACAGATAAATAATAATTTAATTGAATTTATAAAAAACACTGTTAATTTTTATTTTCTTAAAAATTTGTTTAGTAAAGTGTTCTAATCTTGGGAATCAAATATTAACACAATTCTCTTTATGTTGTAATAATGTGTCTATTTAGTTTGGTCATAAATTTAAATATTAATTTGAATTTTATTAATATTTAAATTTGAAAAAACGACCGCCTCGTATATTATATATATATATATATATATATATACAATGTGAGTCTTTAGACATATTTCTGAAAATTCTAAAGTAAAATAAAGTATAAAGTTTAAGTTCTTTTCAAAGAAAATATGACTGCCCTTAAACCGGAAGTCGCTACCAAATCGTTTATTTTAAATGGAAGGATGTACTTTATTCACATTTATATTCTAGAAGTTAAGTTATTCTACGAAGACTCATAGTTTCTATTTGTTGTAGATTTTGGCGCGGGACATTTTTTTTTGAATTCAATACGTTTATTCGTATTCGAATGCAGAATTTACTTCTATATGAACATGTTACACTCTATACCTCTAAATCATTTTTGTTATAAAATGTTTTTTTAAAATTTTTGTAGAATGAATCACAAATTGCAGCTATTGTTGACAGATAGCTATGGAAATGATAGGTAATGTCAAAAATAAAGAAACAATTAGTGTTTTATCTGCTTCTGGGTTTCCGGACTGGAACCGCATCACTTGCATATCTGCCGACGTTTCGTACTCATTTGTATGGGATAGTTGAATTTGATGGAGCCTGTGGTTGATTGACTTGATCAATAAGGTTGATATATAACCCCTTTCCACAATTAACTATTTGTAAATTCTGTATACGCATTTCGACAACCAAGTTGTCATCATCAGCAGATAATTTCAAAGTGTCTCACCTTGTAAAACACGGCGAAGAAATTGTACGAAAAATACACTCCGTACGCGATCCGCACCGTTGCAAACCAATGTGTGTACATCTTGGTTTGCAACGGTGCGGATCGCGTACGGAGTGTATTTTTCGTACAATTTCTTCGCCGTGTTTTACAAGGTGCGACACTTTGAAATTATCTGCTGATGATGACAACTTGGTTGTCGAAATGCGTATACAGAATTTACAAATAGTTAATTGTGGAAAGGGGTTATATATCAACCTTATTGATTTGTATGGGACATCTTCAGGGCTGAACTACTGCACTGAAACTGGCAGCGTTCAGTTTCAGTGCAGAGAATATGGATATTATGAACTTATACTACGTTTATGGGGAATGTCATAAAATTGATGATAGAATTTGTATGTTCAATGAGAGACATCTTGATTCACCACAAATTAATAAGCAAAAGTTTAGACAGACGAAAGTAATCAAACTTTATACGATTCGGGAACGCGAAATCTACTATGCCATGACCGAAATCTATCGTAAAATTAATTAGAAGAGGATTGTGGACTAGTGATACTGACAGAGAGGTCATCAAAATGTGCATGATCGTTAGATTATGCGTATCGGATCGTGGCAATAGTCAACCCGGTTCAAACAATAGAAAAACTAGAGCAAAAAGACGCATACCTCCAATTAAATCGCTGATATATTGTGAATGCATGCACAAGAGGAATTTATTCGAAAATTTTAAGGTGTTTGCAGAGAAACGGAGGACACACCGAACATTTGTGAATTAAATTATTTTTTTATTTGTTTAACTTTCTAGATTACTTGCAAACATAAAGTGCAAATTTGTTCGTTTAAATCTTTGCTTATTCTTTTACTTCTCTACCCGTAATAATTTTCATACCACTGAATTGTATAATACTCGATTCGGTAACTTATTCAAGAGTGGTAGATGAGAATTTTTCTCATTTGCTGTATACCATCCTCTGTCAATAAATAAATAAAATAAGTTCTAAATAATTCTAAAATAACGGTTATTTCCATAGCTATATATCAACAATCATTGCATTTTGTGACTTATTCTACCAAATCAATGAAAAACTGTAGTACAAAAAGGATTGAAAATTGGTATAGGGAATGCTACAATGTGTTGGTGTAGAAGTCAATTCTGTATTCGAATACGACAAAATACATGGGGCATTGTATGAGAAAAAAAAGTTTTGGTGGTTTAAAGCTATACTTGGTAGAAGCTATATTATGAACAGCCTGTATAAGATTTGTCAAAAATAAAAATATCAGAGTAAAGCTAAAGAAGTCTTCTATTTATGCTCCAAATATCATCATTTCTAGTGTCAAAATAGCACAGCAAATAATAATAATAATGATAATGTAAAATCAAATATTTTCAAGAAAATTAAAATATCTCTATAATGGTCGAATTTAAGTATAGGGAAAACTTAAGAGAGTTTTCCTAGAATAACTTGTTAAATACAAATATGTACATTCTTCTGTTTAAAATAAACCAGAAACGCACGAAAATAATTTCTTTGAATAGAACATGAGCCCTTATGCTTAATCTAAAATTTTCGGAAGAGCAGTAGTCCTAGTAATTTCAATAAATCACCTATTGTGTGTGTATATATATACACGTAGAATAGCAAAAACAACAACACACAGCTTATAAAAATATATTAACTTCAGCAACAAAACAAAGAAATGTAAATTCTGAATCTCTGGATAGATAGAAGTTTACGTTGCAAATGACAGCCATTCTTTTCCATGGATACCTCTAAATGGATTCCATGCATTCTTCTAGCTGAATTATATATTTTCGCATATCATTTTGAAGAACATACCGAGAAATAGCATTGATTTCATTTGTAATATTTGTTTTCAGTTTTTGTAGATTTCTGGATTTATTCGCAAGCACTTTAAGTTCTAAATAGTCCCAAAGCAATAATTTAATGCTGAAAGATACGAGGGAGCGTTTTTATATTCGCGGAATGAGCGGGTTGTAGAGGGATGAGTAGGCGCATTGGGGGCGTGGCCTGTGCAGCAACTCATGATTAGTATAAATACGAAGTTTCATTGTTATTAGACAGTTAGTCTTTGAGCTATCGTCAACCAAGTAACATAATCAGGAGTGAAAAGTGAAATATGGAAAAAATCGAATATCGTGCCGTTATAAAGTTCCTTACTAGGCAAGGAAAATCAGTCGCGACCATAATGAATGAGATGTCATTGATTTACGGCGACTCTTGTCCAGGAAAAACCATGGTGTACAAGTGGCATAGTTTATTTAAACAAGGAAGGGAATCCCTTGAAGACGACCCGAGACCGGGCAGGAGCATTGAGGTGACCACGCCAGCACTTATCCAAAAAGTTGAACAAATTGTACTCGAAGATGCTCGACTAAAGAAGAAAGTATCCGATACAACAATTTTTAAAATCCTACACGATCATCTCGGCATGTCTAAGGTCAGCGCAAGATGGGTGCCGATAATGCTCACGCCGCCGCAAAAAACAACAGCGCGTAGAGTGTTCGCGTGCATTTTTGGACCTCTGTAATGAAGACAAGGATGGTGTATTGAGTGGAATTGTTACTGGAGACGAAACTTGGGTTCATCATTATGAACCTGAGTCCAAACAAGACACCATGCAGTGGCATAAAAAGGGCGCAGCACCTCCCAAGAAATTTAAAGTGTCACAATCAACTGGGAAACTCATGGCAACGGTATTTTGGGACTCGGAAGGAATATTGTTGATTGATTATAAAGATAAAGGTGTTTCTATAACCGGAGAATATTACGCTTCAATATTAGAGCGACTAAAAGATGCCATTAAAGAGAAAAGACGGGGAAAATTGACAAAAGGTGTTCTGCTTTTGCACGACAACGCGCCCGTCTACAAGAGCCGCGTTGCGTTAGTTGCCCTGCATAAGGTGGACTTCGAAATTGTGAATCACCCACCCTACAGCCCAGACCTGGCCCCGAGTGATTATTACCTGTTTCCGAAAATGAAAAAAGAGCTGCGGGGTAAAAAATTTACTGCCGATGATGAAGTCAAGGAGGCAGTTTCGGCGTATTTTGCAGATAAAGAGAAATCATTTTTTTATGAGGGTATAAATAAATTAATTGAAAGATGTGAAAAATGTATCCGTCTTGCAGGTGAATATATTGAAAAAGAAAAATAATTTGGTTTTTTATTTCCACCCCTTGTCCCCCATTCCGCGAATATAAAAACGCTCCCTCGTACAGTTGCTAACTATAGAATGGTAGCATTCCTGGAAATCAACATGTTTCGAAAGAACTGTTTTTGTTTGTTTAGAGTTTGTGGAAATAAGAATATCTGCAGCATTTTAACAAAGCAGTTACTGTTAGTGTTTGACCATTTTATTTAAAAAAATAAGGTCCAATTGTCCTAGACGAGTATAATAATCTTAGCCTTTCTTCATTAAATGCATTGAAGGCCGACTTTGAGCTTCCACTTTTCCTTTTGTCTTGAACATATCTACGTGTTCGTCAGTATTGCATTTCTATTGTCGAATGAAAGTGAAAAATTTTTTTAATAGAAATTAAGAGAGTCGAGTCTGAGATTGCAACGTGAACGGATGCGTGGCGAGAGTCCGGCAATAGGAAATTCGTTAACGAATCTTATTACGGAAATATCGCGATTGTATGCGTGTCGGCGAGGGAGGACAGGACGACGAAGGGCGTGGAGTGGAAGTAGTAGTTGCGAATACATAATATACAAAGTATACAAAGTATCAAACGCACTGGAATGAAATATTGACCAACGACGTGGAGAGAAGGTCATACAAAAATAGAGTAAATAAATAGTTTTTACTGGAGAGACAAAAACATTGATATTTACGGTTCGGTGTGAGGTTCTTGTGCGTGTTTGGGTTTTTGTGGATTGAATGTTGGTGGATATAAATACGAGGCACAGTCGTAAATAAATAAAAATACGGGGTTACGGGGCTGACGCATAGCGGGACTATGGACGGCGAAGAATACTTGTCGGAGGACGCGGGAAGGAAGAGGGTAAGAGATGGGGATGAGGAAGCGGGGGAAATGCTTAGGAGAAGTAAGAAAATGGGGAAAACACTGCAAAGGGAAAGAGAAGGGGAGCAGAACCTGGCTGACATGATGCGGGAAATGATGAGAGATATAAAGGAAATAAAGGAAAATCAGAGGGAGTATCAAGAGGAATTACGCGAATTAAGAAGAGAGAATGAAAAATTGAGGGAAGAAAATGAGGAACTAATAGGGAAAGTGGGTAATATGGAGATAAGAATGAATAGATTGGAAAAAATGGCCGCAAGGAAGAATTTAATCATTACAGGAAAGAAGATCTTAACGGAAGATAGGCGAGGTAGAAAAATGGAATTGGAAAAATTCATGAAAGACGCAATGGATGTGAGCGTGGAGATAGAGGATGTGATAGGGATGGGGGAGACGGTTTATAAGATTAGATTGAAGAGCATTGATGACAAGGAGGCAGTGATGCAGAATAAGCAGAAACTGAGGCAAATGAAGGAAAAAATATATATAAGTAATGAGTTAACGAGAGAGGAACAGGAAATACAGGGGAAACTGAGACAGAGGGGGGACAGGGAAAGGAGTGAGGGAAAAAGAGTAAGGATAGGATACCAGAAAATTACGATTGAGGGTAAAGAATACAAGTGGGATAGAAAGAAGGGAGCTCTCGGGGAATATGAGAGAGACTCTAGAAGTAAAAATGCAGAAAACACAAAAAACTAAGAGACCCAGGAAAGAACGGAGAAACAAAGACGAACATGGCAAAGATAAGAGGATATGAGTTGGATGGCGATAGCAAAAATAGAAACACTGACCCGAGTAGGGCGAAGAGAGTGGAAATGAAGGAGGGGAGAGGAGATGTAGACATCGAGGGGTGGGGAGCTATGACGAACACGGGAACGGGGAATATGGGACGAATAAGCAGAACGAATGGAGGTGGAATGAAGAGAGAGAACATGACACGAGAAAAGATGATGGAAGGGAAACTGAAAAGAAGAGAGGAAACGTCGTTAGGGATATGGAACGTTAGGGGTATTGCGGGTAAGGAGATAGAGATGGTGGGAGAGATGAGGAAAATGAAAGTTGATATATTGGGGGCAACAGAAACGAAGAAGAAGGGAAGGGGTATGGAAGAGATAAATGAGGGCTACTGGATCTGGTGGTCAGGAGTGGATCAAACGACAGTAGCACAAGCGGGGGTAGCGATAATAGTAAGCCCAAAATATAAAAACAGCATTATAGATGTTAAAATGGTGAATGAAAGAATTATGGAACTGGAAATGTTACACAAACAAGAAAAGTACTATTTTATAGTAACTTATGCACCAAGCGGAAACGCATTAAGCGAAGAGAAAAACTTTGAAAAACTACAAGAGACAATAGATAACACAGAGAATAATAATATAGTAGTAATGGGAGACCTAAATGGGAGAGTGGGAAGAAATAATCAAGGAATGGAAAGGTGGCTGGGCCGGGAAGGGGAAGATATACTGAATGATAATGGGACACGAATCATTAATTTGAGTATGGAAAATGACCTAATAATAGGAAATTCTAAATTTAAACATAAAGATGTGCACAAATACACAAGGGAAGTCAGGAGCAGAGGGGAACGCTCAATTATAGACTACTACCTGGTAAATAAGAGGATGTGGAACCTGGTAAAGGACATAAAAGTGAAAAGAGGGGCAGAAATAGGTAGCGACCATTATATGGTCAGAATGGATATGAAAATGGGTTATGAAGAGCAAGGAGGGGATAAGAGGAGAATAGGCAAGGAAAAGATTAGAAGCTACAGATTAAGAGAGGAAAAGGTTAAAGAGGAATACCAGAGACAACTGATGATACATAGAGGAAAGGGAACAGGATATCAACAGATAGAAGAGAGATGGCTAGAATACAAACAAAGTTTAATAAGGGCAGCGAAGGAAAGCTGTGGGGCTACAAAAATAACTAATGGTCCGAGAAAAAGAACAGCCTGGTGGACAGAAGAAATACAAAGAATTGTGAAAGATAAGAAACAGATGTGGAAGAGATACCTGACAGATAGATCGCAGAAAAACTATGACGAATATAAGCGGAAACGGATAGAAGCTAAAAAGGCGATAAAGGAGAGTAAAGAAAAAACATGGATAGACTTCGGCAACAAACTAACAAAAGCGTTTAAAGAAAATCAGAAGCTGTTTTACAATGCACTTAAACAAATGAGAAGGCCGAGAGCGAATATGTTGAGGAACGTAAGGGATAGAAATGGAAAAGTACTTACTAAAGAAGAGGATATTATGGGAAGATGGAGGGAATACTTCGAGGAACTATTGGAGGAGAACGAAACAGACGTTCTGAGAGACTACCAAAATAAGGAACAACAAAATATGACACAGGAAGAGAGTGGACAGACAGAAAGAATAAGGGAGGAAGAATTAATAGAAGCAATACAGAGGATGAAGATGGGTACAGCACCGGGACATGATGAAATCACGACAGAAATGATAAAATATATGAACCAGGAGAGAAGACAAGAACTTTTAGAAATTATGAATCAGGCAAGAATGGAACATAAAGCGCCTTCAGATTGGCAGATAGGCATTATAACACCGATATACAAAAAGGGGAATAGCATGGACTGTGCAAACTTTAGAGGTATAACGCTTGGTAGCGTGGTGGGAAAAATATATGCCAGAATATTGGAACATAGACTTAGAAGTAGTTTAGAGAACGAGCTGGAGGAGAGCCAAAGTGGGTTTAGAAAGGAAAGAGGAACAAACGACCAGATATTTGTGCTCAGGCTACTGTCAGAAAGGGCGGTTAGATCTGGAGGACAGATGCATGCCTGTTTTATTGATATGGAGAAGGCATTTGACAGAGTGAGAAGAGAAGATGTTTGGAGAATATTAAGGAGTAGAGGAATAGAAAGGGAGCTAATACAAAACATACAAAGTCTCTACGAAAAAACTGAGAGTTACATAAGAATAAGAAATGAAAAATCCAAATCATTTGCTAACAAAATTGGACTGAGACAGGGATGCATTCTGAGCCCACTACTTTTTAACTTGGTTCTAGATGAAGCAATTAAGCAGAGCAGAGGTAGACTAGAAGTATATCCAGTTGGATACTGGAGATTAAAATGTATACGCTTGACAGAACTATGTTATGCGGATGACATGGTGATAATAGGGAGAACAGAGAAACAACTGCAAAGAAATGTAACTATTATTAATGAAGAACTGAAGAAACTAAATATGAAAATAAATAAACAGAAAACTAAAACAATGATAATTGGAGCACGGAAGGAGAAGCACAGGATACAGATAGATAGCGAGATAATAGAGCAGGTGGATAGATTCACATACTTAGGCGTGATAATAAACAAGGAAGGAACCCTGGAGGACGAAATAAATGAAAGAATAGCAAAGACCGGTAGGCTATATAACAGCATAAAGAACAGCTTCCTAAGCAAGAAGGAAATACCAAGACAGGTAAAAGCGGAAATAATTAGAAAAGTGGTAAAACCGACAATGACATACGCATGCGAATCTTGGACAACAACACAGAGGCAGAGGAGTAGACTTACAAGCACAGAGATGAGATTCCTGAGAAAAATAGAGGGGAAAACGAGGATGGATAAAATTAGGAACCAGGTATTTAGGGAAAAGTTAAACATAATCCCAATAGAAACGACGATAGAACAGGGTCAGCTAAGGTGGTTGGGTCATATAATGAGAAGGGGCGAGGAGAGGTTGATTAGGCAGGTGTTTGAGGCTAGGGAGATTGGAAAGAGGAAGAGGGGTAGACCGAGAAGAACGTGGAGGGATGAAGTGCGGGCGGCGGCTGTGAAGAGGGGAATAGGATGGGAGAACGTAAAGGCTTTGGCGAGCAACAGAGGAAAGTGGAGGGAGATATGGAGAGGGGAAGCGGAGGACTCGACTCCAGCATGACTCGACACCGAAAGGTATAAGAGTCTATAGGATTAAGTAAGTAAGTAAGTAAGATAGAAGTCGGAAATTATATCAGAATCTCTAAAACCTACTGCTCCAATGAAGTGAATAATTGCTTAGTTTTTTATTATTAATGGAACAAAATGGGTAATATATTTTGCTAAACTCTGTATATACATATATAATAGGAGAAAGAATATTATTTATTATTTATATTATTTAATTAGGAAACAAAAATATTATGTCTAAAAACTATTGGGTTTATCGGTCTGATAAATGAAGCTCAAGTTTTTTCAATTACTCAATATTTTGTTAACATTTATTAGCCTCATCAGGAGTGTAGTCACAAAACGTTACAATGGATCAGTCAATTATGTAAGTAAAGACAATTTGAACACTCACAAATATGAGTCAGCGCTGGTTAAAATTAGCTTTTGTTGACATGTATAATTCAATTATAAAAGATGAAAACATTAAAATTATTAGTAAAACAAAAACCACTTTGAAGTTCTTAAATTTAAAATATCACGTAAAAGCATATATGCTATAACTGAAAGAAGAGATTATTTGATTATTTCTTGAAATGACTATATCAATAAAAATAAGGAATCTATAAATTTCAGATTTGGCGACAGGTTGCATGTTATATTTCAATGAAATATTTCAAATTTTATTCATTTAAGATTAAAAATGTAATAGGTTAACAATTATTAATCAATCCCTTTATAATATTTTAAGAATTGTGTTTTGCAAAAGAATTTTCATATTTCGAGGTATCATCCTGTTTTTATATTTATTTTGTTGTATTTTTTGATTGTTAATTGCATATATGCTTCTATTTGATATTTTAAATTTAAAAATAAAACTTCAAGTGATTTTTGTTTTGCTAATAATTTTAATGGTTTCGTCTTTATAGTTAAATTACACATGTTAACAAAGCTAATTTTAACCAATACTGATTGACTCATTGGTATTTGTGAGTTACATTTTGTAGCTATGATGCAGCTAATAAAAGTTAGTGAAATATTGAGTGTCCAAAAATTTGAGTTCCATTTATCATAGATCAATAAACATTCGTTTCCTATATATACATACACACACACACAGTCTGTCGCAGAGAAAACTGACTTTTTTAAAATAGAAATTCTTCGTGGTGCCATTTATTTAAAAATAATGCGTCGGTAAAGTAGATCTTTCACCAATGCTATGTCAAAATATCATGACATTTGCATCATTAGAAGCAGAGAAATTGCACATGAAATAACTGTGTATTTGGTATTGGTCGAAAAATGAATTTTAACGAAGAGTATAAATATCAAGTTCTGTTTTAAGCTCGGTAAATCGTATACGGAAACGTATAATTTGAAGGAAGTATAGTCGCCACTGTGAATAAAATAAATTAATTTTACCAAAATGGTAAGCTTGGTTT
Source organism: Dermolepida albohirtum (assembly GCA_031893035.1). NCBI lineage: Eukaryota > Metazoa > Arthropoda > Insecta > Coleoptera > Scarabaeidae > Dermolepida > Dermolepida albohirtum. The sequence continues at coordinate 1,937 of JAVIWB010004791.1, read as the reverse complement.
TATTTTAAAACGGTTTCGTTTTCTCTACGACAGACTCTATATATATATGTATATATTGGGTCTGGGAAAAAGTTCGTGGCGTTTTTTCAGTAAAATTCAACTGGTCCCCGCATGGCGCGTGGACGAATTCATTTAAACCGAATATGCTCCATTATTATCGACAATGTTTCGCCATTTTTTTGGTAGATCCATGATCCCATCGGTGAAAAACTTCTGTGGTTTCTGGTCGAAAAACTGAATCAAGTAGTTTTCACAGGCTTCTTTTGAAACCAACTTAATTCCATTGAGAGAGTTCTGCAGAGATCGAAACAGATGATAGTCAGAGGGTGCTATATCCGGACTGTAAGGTGGGTGCATCAAAACTTCCCAACCAAACTCTCTCAATTTTTGACGGGTCATCAAAGAAGTGTGTGGTCGGGCGTTGTCATGATGGAAGACAACACCTTTCCTATTAATCAATTCGGGCCGTTTTCTTTCAATCGCCTGGCGTAATCTCTCTAGTTGTGCACAGTAGAGTTGAGAATCAATCGTCTGACCAGTTGGAAGTAGCTCGTAGTGGACGATTCCCCTCCAGTCCCACCATACACACAGCATCACTTTTTTTGGCGTCAATGTTGGCTTAGCGAACGCTTGTGACGGCTCACCATCCTTTATCCACGATCTTTTACGCTTCCGATTATCGTACGTAATCCATTTTTCATCTCCGGTTATTAAACGTTTCAGAAACGGCTCGATTTCATTCCGTTTCAGCAGCGCATCGCAGATGTTAATTCGGTCCATCATGTTTTTCACGCTCAACTCATGAGGAACCCATACGTCAAGCTTTTTTTTGTAACCAGCTTTGTGTAAATGGTTCAAAACAGTTTTGTGGTCAATGCCTAGCTCCATGCCAATATCGACACTGCTGATATGCTTATCTTGTTGGACTTTTTCAAGAATTTCATCAGATTTTTCAGTGATTGGACGACCGGAGCGTGACTCATCTTTCATATTGAAATTTCCAGAACGAAAGCGAGCGAACCATTTCCGCGCAACAGATTTCGATAAAGTACCTTCACCGTACACAGCACAAATTTTATCACAAGCCTGCGCAGCGTTCTTCCCCTTATCATAATAATATTGCAGAATATAGCGAAATTTCTCATTATTCTTCTCCATTTTCAAGTGCGAATAACTTTCCAACCACTGCACCGATTACAATGTTTTTGCGCTCAAACTAACGTTCGGAAAGTCATCTAAAAAACGAGCCGTCGGTGGTGTCGCTGTGACTTGTTGTTCTTTAGTTATCGGCAACCAATGCCATCTATCGGGAAAAACGCCACGAACTTTTTCCCAGACCCAATATATATGAAATATCAATTTATACGTTAAATAAAAGAAATTCAAGTTTATTGTACTCTTTATTCCAACATGTTACATAACTATAACAATAAATAAATAGGTTTCTTAATAACCAAAGAGAAAACTGTTTATATTCTAAGACAAACAAAACGATTGTGCATTAAAATAGCAGACATACCAAAATACTAACCAAATGTCATTTTTACGTAGTTAATTGGATTCAAGCACTTAATAGTTTGTTGCTTGACCTTTATTGTTCATCACTTCTTGATACCTGTGGGGCAATGAGTTCACAAGTTGCCTACACGTCTCTGCTGAAATTGATTGATTGATTGATCAACTCCATCCATAAATTTTTAGTGGGGTTTAAGTCTGGTGATTGTGCCGGTCAACCCAAAAACGCGAACGTTAATATCTCGACACCATGTTTTCGCTTTACGAGAAACATGCTTCGGATCGTTATCCTGCATATACAATCATCTTGGTAGCATTTCTTCCTTTGCATATGGTAGAAGCACGGTTCTTAATATTTTCACATATACATCAGCATTTATTATGCCTTCTATCTTGTGTAAAGGGCCTACGCCATACCACGA